>CM040120.1:392496530-393696530 GCA_022559845.1 Amorphophallus konjac | reverse complement strand
TCATGCCGGGTAGAAATAGGACACCGTCCACGCAGTGGCGAGACGGGGCCTGAGCAATCATCGGAGACATATCCCCGTTCACATTTCTCATCCAGCCGAGAGCCTCGAAGTATTTGTATCCCCCGAGAGATCGAGCCGGCCGGGAGGTGTATGATGTGCACTTCCGGGGGCTTATCGGGGTTAAAACGCCGATCGACATTCCGGCAGCACCTCCCCATAATCTGGATTATGCCCAGGGGAGAATAGGCTATCACCCACGGAGTGCCGGGATGAAAGCCAAGAAAAAGAGAGGCCGAACCTCCCGAGTCGCATATATATGCCCTGGGGCAACATTCGATTCTCCCCTTAGAGAAGCCGGTGGCACTCGTGCAGTGGCAGAGCCCACTTGAGCTAAAGGGATTGCTCATAAATCCGACGCGAAATGGTGGAACATAAGGGAGTCTGACTCCCTTTAAATTTATCCCCGGGACAGGTCTGGTGACTCGTGGATATCCCAGGGTGGGTTTGATCCAGGTGCCGGGGGTTCAGCCGAGTAAAAGGGTAGCTTCTCGGCATAGCTTAAACGGTCATAGAGGTTCCCGGTGCCAAGGGGAAGAATGGAGGGTTCCCGGCGTGGAGACAAAGCAGCTAGAGAGGGACTCCCCAGCGTGAGCTTCTCGGCGCGAAGACGAAAGGGCAAGGGAGTTCTCGACGGGTTCAATATGGAGGGTTTCCGGTGCGACGGGGAAGAGGCCAGGGAGTAGGCTCTCGGCGCGCAGAGGAAAGGGGGTTAGGTTCCCAGCGCAGGCACGAAGGCAAAGGGGTTAGGGTTCTCGACGCCAGAAGATGCCAACGAGTTAGGGTTCCCGGTGCCAGAAGGATGAGGCTAAGGGGGGGCAGGCTTCTCGGCGCAGGTAAGAAGATGGGGTTCTCGGCGCGGGAACGCTTGCGCCGAGGACTATTCACCTATTCTACTGTTCGTGAAGCCGAGATGGATGAGGACGCCGGGATGAGTTTCAGAGTTTTACGGCACCCTGTTTTGGGTTTCTTGATGGTCCAGACCAGGATAGAGGGTTTCTTTGGGATAAAAGGGGATCAATTCCTCATATTGGGATTGGATTAGGTTTGAATTCCAAAGGAAGGCCGGCATCGAAGTGGAATTGGGGGGATCATGGTCCATAGAACCCCTGTCACCAGCGTTCGTAATAAGCCCCGAGGACGATTTTAATGTACTCTTTCATCATATGGGGGCCAAGAGATGGCTGTCTCTGGCCCCGGAGATGATTTCGGCAGAACCAATGAGCAAAAAAATGTAGCATCTATAACCAAGCGGCGTTCGCTATATAATTCTACTTTGTTTCAGAGGCCAAGGGATAGTCTGTCCCTGGCTCTGGAATAAGCACAAACATCGTTTGAAAACCGGGTGAACAAGCAGGCGATTAATCAAACTGAGGGGGGGGGGTAGCAGCTACTGAGTCTAAGAGGAGATAGAAAACATGGAGAACTGGAAATGGAGCTTCGGACAAGCAAACAGCAGGCAACAACTGCAGCCTGTAGCGTTCATTCATTCGGACATTACCATTACATCCGCACATCAGAGGGAATACATAGAAGAAAATACGAAGGGACTATCCCTTATTCTAGCGGCATAAAACCGGCTATGATATCACAGAATACATCAGAAGAGGAAGAAATAGAAGCAATCGAAATTAAGAGATGAGCTACAGAAATTGGGGGGGGAGGGGAGGGCGGAGCATTGACTCCTCTCCCTTCCCGGGTGCCCACCTTCAATAGGCCTCGGCTTCCCTTCTCTGCTTTTGTTTTCTCTTCTCTGTCTCTCGCTCTTTTCTTTCTTTCTGGAGGAGGTAGGTTCTCGCTTGCCAAAACCCTTGCTCGCCTCTTCGCCCCTCTCCCCTTTCTATCTGTCTGTCTATCTTCCTATCTCCCCTCCTCTCTCTTCGAATGAGTGGGTTTTTATATACCCAGCCCTTCCTGACCTCTCGGCTGATGGAAGTCGATGTGCCTTCTCACCTTCACGGCGCGCATCAGTCGAGTGTGGCAGCTCCCGGTGCGCTAGGTAGCATTAGTAGAGTATCCCAGCGTCGCTCTTTCGTGAGCCCATTTGGCAGGCCCATTTAGGGCTTCTAAACCTCACATGTGCCTTGGCCTTTCTTAGTCCTTCAAATATATATATATCAGAACCGGAGAGGGCCCTTTATTGGGGGCATAGCTTTTATTGAGATCATTCTGAGATTTCATCAATCGGTGGACCGGGATTTCATCAGCATTGTCATCTGAATGATGACAAAACCGGGTATCATTTCATCAGCATTGTCACCTGAATGATGACAAGACAGGATAACATTTTTAGCCTGGTACAGTTCTTCCTCCGTTCTGACTTTGCAGGAGTCTTTAAAATCTTTATTTGCCGGCTCTAGCTTCATCTTTGTCTGCTCATATCTTATCAGTCAAGTGACTGCTACTTTATCAGTGCTGTCGTCTGGCCGACGACGACACCAGATATCAGCTTGGCCTGAAGAGGCTTCAGCCGGGCAGATGGTTGACGAGCTTCCCCATCAATCTTTCGCTGCGAGTCTGATCTTCTTTTCAATTCTGTTTCCGCCCTTGATCATTTTCAGGGTGTCAACAAATGCCCCCCATCTGCGGACGGCGTAAGCGCAAAACAAGTGGCACGGGGTCCGCAGGTGCCTTTTTAGCATTTGAGGGTGTCTTCCTTGATTTCTTTTTGACATTGTCCTTCAGCTTGACCATGTTGCTGTAGCAATATTGTGCACACATACTTTCTATTTCTATGCTTCTTTCTAATGAGTTTTCTTTTCTTTTCAGCACTTTCGAAACCTTCTCGGCACGAGGGTCATAGGCTTCTCGGCGCGAGGTTGGGCTGCTTCTCGGCGCGGCCACCTTACAGGTTCTCGGCGCGCCCTGACTCGGCACGGCCCCTCTCGGCGCGTGCCGTTCTCGGCGCGCGTTTTTTTCTTCCGATCGAAGGGGGTTCTCGGCGCGCATTGTTTCACGCCGAGAAGCCTCTCCTCCTTCTCCTATTTAACCCTCCGAGAGGGTTTTTTACCCTCATTTTCATCTACCCCTTCTCTCTCTTCATCTCGGCGGCGGCGGTGGGCTTCCCCCTCCGAGAACCTTGGTTAATCCCCCCTTTCGACCGATTTCTTCTCGGGGTAGGTTCACTATATGGGACTAAATCCCATTTTATGTTCGGGATCACTCCCTCTTGGTTGGTGACTCCCTATCTCTCTTGGGCATACCCTAGATAAGAGGAGATGCTACCGAAATTTATCAAAAATTGTTTACCTCATCATTTCATGCCCATTCATCTTCCCGATGCTTATCTTCTCATCTTTCCCTGATTGCAGGTGCTGACATGGCTTCCGACTTTTCTGCTGCGGCTTCCATGACTGTGGGAGCGAGTTCATCGGCTCAGCCGGATATATCTCGCGCCTCGGTCAACTGGATGAACGTGAACAGTTTGAGCTTTGGCTATAATCAGATTGCTACTGTTGATGAGTCCTCTGATTCTGAGACTTACACAGTGCCGACTTCTGGGGTCTATTCTTCCATATAAGGTATTGATTTCAGAAGAGCTGCTGACTACCGTCCGGACCTGCCGAAGGATCGTCATCTATTGCCATTTATCCAGTCCTTCACCATAGGCGGGATGAGAGATCTTCTGCTTGCTCGGTCTGTGGAAGCGGCAATACTTACTGACAGAGACAGCATGAAGGGCTATGTTTATTGTGCCCGGGCTACATATCTTCCAGGCGAGCAGCGGGACTGGAATGCCGTGCTGGGTATTTCTGAATTAGAGCCGGAGAAGAAAATGTTGATCCGGGCTCCAGAGTTCACCCTGGTGAGGTGGGACCATGCAGCCGGTCTCGTCCATCGGGAGAAGACCAACTTCGGACTTTTTCTAGCATCTGTGAAGTGGGGTTACATGGACGAGCCATTTGTTCTGAACTGTCTGGCCGTTCAATTTAAATATCAGCTAGCTGCCGGCTAGTTTGGAAATGCTAAAGTGACAGATGCTCATCTCTTCAGGGCAGGGGCAGTGGAATTCACAGAATTTGTCCTGAAGGAGTACGCCCCTTTACTGATTAGAGCTGGGGTCTACCATAGTGTATTCGCCTCCAGATTCCGCTATCCCATCTCTCGGGGACTATGTTGTGGCATGTTTGAAGTATTCTGCCCATAATTTAACACGTTCTACACAGCAGAAGGGGAGACATCTCTCGATCTCTGGAGCCTTTCGTAGCTTTCAGGTCTGTCTATTGATGGGGAGCCATATGAGGAGGTCTGTCTAGACGACTCTGTCAAGACGCCTCTGATGGAGAGGGCAGATATTCTTTCGGCTATGCATACCTGTATTTAATGAAAGCTTATCGTACCATTTGTCTGGCTTACAGCAGGGGATCTTCCAAAGGCTATCAACCCTGGGAGAAGAGCAACAGATTGAGGGTCCGTGTAGGACAGTGGATACAATACTTCTTCGGGGGTCCCTTGAAGTATGCGGACTTCCTTTCTGTGGGGCCGACTTCTGGCAAGCAAATCATGGCCCCTCGTTACAAATCAGCATTGCCAGCTTCACTGCGCCGAGCAGGTGTAGACGGCCCGAACCCAGCAGGGGTTGACCCTATCACTCACTGTGCAGCTTATCTGACCTTCTGGCTGTGCACCTTCGCTCTTCCTCAAGGGGACGAGACGACTATCAGGCCGGAAGCTATATATCCGGCCTGTCAGATGGCCTGGGGGATGAGGCTGTCTCTGTGCCCAGCGGCTTTGTGTTTAGTTTACAAATCATTGGGGGATTTGCATAAATATCGGGTTCCCCGCTCCTTAAGGACTGTGGGTCCGTTTCATTTCTTTAATGCCTGGGTCTGCAGTATTTTCCCCGAGTTGGCCCCGAGGACTCTACAGTCGGACACGTTGCTTCCTCGGATGATTGAATTTGCTAGCGCCGAACCTAGTCCTTTCTCAGAGCAGCTGTTTAAGATAAGGGGCAGGTTGATAAAAGTGCCTGTAGATGCTCCTGGCAGCATTCATTTTTGGAGCCTGGCAGCAGGTTCGGCTCCTTTAGTGGACCCTCAGAGAGAATGCAAAATGGAGGAGGTAGAAACTTATGTCCATCCTGTTTCGGGGGTCAACGCCACCCGGCCCATATTAGAACCAGAACTAGTCAGGTGGGCTATGGCCATTCGGCCCAGTGTATTGGTCTTCAGGAAGGGAGGCTTGCTCATCTTGGAGCCCTACTATCCATTCCGTTTCAGTAGAAACTTTGGCTATGATCAGCATATTCCTCCATCGGTTGCCCAGTTTCCTTTGGACAGCCGTGCCAAGCATGGGTCCACCATTGCCAGTGACGGTCGAACATGGTGGGATTTCTTTCATCGCCGAGAGGGCGTAACTTTCAGGGTCCCGACCGTTTCTAATCGTATTCCCCGTGTCACATCAGAATACATTAAGTGGTGGAATACACGCACCAACTTCTATAAAGATGGCAGAGGCGCCTTTTGGGACGTGGCCGAGCGCTCTTTCCTAAAGCGGCAATCAGGGCCTGTGTTTGAAATTGATGAGGTCCATCTGAAAAGGCTCTATTCACAGCACCAGAAGGAGGCGGAAACATATATTGCCACGCGTCGGTCTTTGAAAGAGGAAGGTTCTGAAATACCCACTCCTGTCTTTTCTGAGATTAATGAAGACGCTTTTACAAAGGATCTGAGGCAGTTGGGCCATATAGGGGGTGTTCATTTGGATGTACAATATCTGTTCCCCCCGGAGGAACCTCTCCCGATAGCAGCCCCCTGGAGGGGTCCGGTGGACAGGTTTCACCCTTATAGGACGTTTGTGCGGAGGGAAGACCGCACCTAGACATATTATCAGCACACTTCTTGGCTTTTTGTACTGCAAAATGTTCACGGGCTATCAGTAGAGAACCCGATAGCTGGCATTTTGAATAAGCCGCTTTTTGTTTCTTTTCATTATGTCGACGGCTGGTGTATGGATTATCTCAGCCTGTTTCATTGCCTCGACTTCCACGGACATAAAGACTTGGCTGCTTTGACAGAGAAGTGCCAGACCATTGGTGACATATGCTGGCTCATGAAGGAGGCTGCTTCCCGATCGAAGGAGGTGGCTTATCTGTATTGGCCGCTTTCCACATTTTATGATGGCCCAGCAGGTATGACCCTGTGGACGCGGGATTTTATCTTGCTTATTATTATTTATTTATTTATTTATTTATCTGGTTTGTTAGGCGTGCCAGTCACACGTGTGACGATTTCATTGTGCGCTCGACTTGACTTGGTCAGTCGATTGTGAAGTCCGAGTCGGGACCAAAAGTCCGCCATACCATAAAGGCTATGACGTTAATTACGCCCTTCCTAAGAAGGACAACCCTTGATTAAACGCCAAAATAGGAGGCCACTCGGGGCGATAATAAAAGAAAAATAACAGTGCGTGATATTGAAGATATTATTATTCTGAGAAGGTAATTGAGCGAACGATAGTTTATTAAATCAGCATGACCCCCCCCCTGTGTAGGTCGTGCCGGGTGGAGATAGGACATCGTCCCCGCAGCGGCGGGGCGGAGCCTGGATAGTCATCGGGGACATATCCCCTTTCATGTTCCTCATCCAGCCAAAGGCCTCGCAGTGTTCATATTCCCCGAAAAATTGAGCCAGACGGGAGGTGTATGATGAGCACTTCCCGGGACTTATCGGGGTTAAAACATCTATCGACATTTCGGCAGCATCTCCCCATACTCTGGATTATGCCTAGGGGAGAATAGGCTATCACCCACGGAGTGCCGGGATGAAAGCTGAGAAAAAGGAGGGAGCGAACCTCCCACATTGTACATGTATGCCCTGGGGCAATGTTCGATTCTTCCCTTATAGGAGCCGGTGACACTCGTGCAGTGGCAGAGCTCACCTTAGCTAAAGGGGTTGCTCATAAACCCGATACGGATCAGTGGAAAGTAAGGGAGTCTGACTCCCTTTGATTTTATCCTCGGGACAGTTCTGGTGACTCATGGGCATCCCTAGGTGGGTTTGATAAAAGTGTTGGAGGCTCATTGGGTGGCAGGACAGCCTCTCGGCACGGATTTGAATGGATATATGAGTTCTCAGCGTGAAGACCACCGCGCCGAGAAGGGTTCCTTGCAAGGCACCATTTGGGGCGCCGGGAAGCCGGCATTAGTGGAGTTCTCGGCGCAGGCAAGCAGGGAAGCCAAGGGGTCTTACGGTGCCAAGGCAGAAGGGTGAAGGTGTTAGGCTCCCGGCGCAGGCAAGGAGGCCAAGTAATTAGGGCTCTCGGTGCCAGAAGGATGCCAGAGGGTGAGGGTTCTCGGCGGGTTCAACATGGAGGGTTCCCGGCGCGACGGGGAAGAGGCCGGGAAGTAGGCTCTCGGTGCAAGGGCCAAATGGCCAAAGGAGGTTGTCGGCGCGAAGGAGAATTGTTAAAAAGGGGGGTTCCCGGTGCGCAGGGGAGAAGGCCATAGGATGGGCTTCCCGGCGCGTTGCAAAGCAGCCAAGGGGGGGCTTCCCAGCGCGGCCAAGGTGCAAGGGTTCCCGGCGCGGAGGTCAGAAGGCCAAGACAGTTCTCGGCGCCTGAAGGATAGCACCGAGAGCTGTTCATCTGATTTACTGTATGCGAGGCCGAGAGGTGTGAAGGCGCCGGGATGAGAAATAGAGCTTTACGGTACCCTGTTCTTGAATCTGTTGAGGATTCAGTGGTTTTCCTGGTGATTCAGGCCAAGATAGATGGGCCTTAGGAAATCAAAGAGCTCAATTCATCAGACTACAACTGACTTTGGCTTGGATTTCAAAGGGAAGGCCGGAGGCAGAGAGTGATTTGGGGGAAACACGGTTTAGGGTATCTCTGTCACCAGCGTTTCTAATGATCCGTGAGGATGATTTTGGTATACTCTCCATCATCTGGGGGTCAAGAGATGACTGTCTCTGGCCCCGAGGATGACTTCGGCAAAGCCGATGAGCATGAATGCAACATCTAAAACCGAGAGACGGTTGCTATGTATGTATGCTTTGCTTCAGAGGCCAAGGGATAGTCTGTCCCTGGCTCAGAAGCAAGCATGAGGAGCGCTCGGGAAACGGGCGAATAAACAGGCGATCGATCGACCTGGGGAGGGGGATAGCATGCTATTGAGTCTTAAGAAGAGACAGACAACACGGGGGATGAGCATAGAGCTTCAGAGAAACCAAAGCAAGGATGGACTGCAACCCACCATATTTATCCATTCGATAACATTCATTGGGTGAGATACATAATGAGGAAGCAGGGGGAATACATCACTGTATCGGTGTGAAACCGGCTACGGCATTACAGGCTACATCAGAGGAGGAAAGAAGGGAGACCATCGAAATAAAAAGATGAACTATAGAAATGGGGGGGGGGAGGGTGGAGCATTGACTCCTCTCCCTCCCCGTTGCCCACCTTCGATCAGCTTCAAAAAATCTCTTTCTCTCTTCACTCTTTTCTTCTTCAGCTCTTTTTCTCTTCTCTTGGACGAGGTTGCAGGTCTCTTCTGTGTGACTCCCCCAATCACCTTGTGTCTCCTTTTCTCTTCGAATGAGGGGGTTTTATATCCCTCGTTGGTGTCCTCCCGGCAGGCTCGTCCCGGCGCGCTTCAATTGTAGGCAGAGCTCCCGGCGCGTGGGACTCAAGCCTCTCGACGCCACTTTTGGGCTTCGACAAGGGGATCCCGGTGCCACTTTTATAGGCCCATTTAGGGCTTTTAAGACCTCACATAGACTTCGGCCTTTATTGGTCCTTCAAATGTATCAGAACCTGAGAAGGCCCTCCACTGGTGACACAGCTTCTATTGAGATCATTCATAGATTTTCATCTAGTCGGTAGACTGGGGTTTCATCGGCATTGCCATCTGAATGACGACAAAGTCGGACATCATCTCATCGGTATCGTCACCTGAACGGTGATAAGACCGGACATCAGCTTTAGCCTGAAAAGACTTCAGCCAGGTGACTGCTATTTCATCAGTGCCGTCGTCTGACTGACAATGGCATCAGACATCAGCTTGGCCCGGGAAAAGGCTTCTGCCGGGTAGATGGTTGACGAACTTCGTCATTGATCTTTCACTATTGGTCTGATCTTCCTTTCAATTCCGTTTCTGCCCTTGCTCATTTTCAAGGTGTCAACAAATGCCCCCCACTTGCGGGCGGCGTAAGCGCAGAATAAGCGGCACGGGGTCTGCAGGTGCCTTTCATCATTCGAGGGTATCTTCCTCCATTTCTCTTTGACATTGTTCTTCGGCTTAATCATGTTGCTGTAGCAATATTATGCACATGTATCTTTCATTTTCATGTTTTTCATCTCCATGTCTTCTGATTTTATTGTCAGCACTTTGGAGCCTTCTTGGCCTTGCCTTGGGCTTCTCGGTGCGAGGTAGGACCCTTCTAGGCGCGGGTGCTTCTCGGCGCGGCCTGTTGTCGGCGCGGGCATCTCGGCGCGGCCTTCTCGGTGCGCCCCTTTCTTCCGACCGACGCGGGGGGGGGGGGGGGGGGGGGGGTTCTCGGCGCGCTTTTCTTCGCGCCGAGAAGCCTCTCCTTCTTCTTCTTTTTAAACCCCCCGAGAGGGTTTTTACCTCATTTCTTACCTCTCCCTTCTCTCTCTTCATCTCGGCGGCGGTGGTGAGCTCCCCCGAGAGCCTTACTTCATTCTTCCCCCCCTTTTGACCGATTCATTCTCGGGTAGGTTCATTATGTGGGATTGAGTCCCATTTTATGCTCGGGATCACTCCCTCTTGGTGGGTGACTCCCTATTTTTCTTGGGCAGACCCCGGACAGGAGGAGATGCTGCCGAAATTTAATTGGAACTATTTGTTTAATCATCACATGCTCCTTCATCTTTCCGATGCTTATTTTCATCTTTTCTTGATTGCAGTCACTGACATGGCTTCCGACTCTTCTGCTGCGGCTTCCATGACTGTGGGAGCGAGTTCATCGGCTCAGCCGGACATATCTCGGGCTTCAGTCAACTGGCTGAATGTGAATAGTCTGAGCTTTGGCTATAACCAGATCGCCACTATTGACGAGCCCTCTGATTCCGAGACTGACACAGTGCCGTCTTCTGGAGTCTATTCTTCCACAGAAGGTATTGATTTCAAAAGGGCTGCTGACTACCGTCCGGACCTGCCGAAGGATCGTCATCTGTTACCATTTATCCGGACCTTCACCATAGGCGGAATGAGGGATTTCCTGCTTGCTCGGTCTATGGAAGCGGCAATACTTGCTGACAGAGATAGCATGAAGGGCTCTGTTTATTGCGCCCGAGCTATATATCTCCCGGGTGAGCAGAGGGACTGGAATGCCATGCTGGGCATTTCTGAATTAGAGCCGGAGAAGAAGATGCTGACTCGGGCTCCAGAGTTTACCCCGGCAAGGTGGGACCATGCAGCCGGTCGCGTCCATCGGGAGAAGCCCAACTTTGGACTTTTTCTAGCTCCTGTGAAGTGGGGTTACAGGGACGAGCCATTTATTCTGAACTGTCTGGCCGTTCAATTTAAATATCAGCTAGCTGCCGGCTGGTTTGGAGATGCTAAATTACAGACGCCCATCTCTTCAGGGTAGGAGCAGTGGAGTTTACAGAATTTGTCTTGAAGGAATACGCCCCTTTACTGATTAGAGCTGGGGTATATCATAGTGTATTTGCCTCCAGGTTCCGCTATCCCATCTCTCAGGGATTATGTTGCGGCATGCTTGAAGTGTTCTGCCCACAGTTTAGTACGTTCTATACAGCAGAAGGCGAGACTTCTCTCGATCTTTGGAGTCTTGCGCAGCTTTCAGGCCTGCCTATAGATGGGGAGCCATACAAGGAGGTCTGTCTAGACGACTCTGTAAAGGACGCCTCAGATGGAGAGGGCAGATATTCTTTTGGCTACGTATACCGGTACTTGATGAAGGCTTATCGCACCATCTGTCTGGCCTACAACAGGGGATCTTCCAAAGGATATCAACTCCGGGAAAAGAGCAGCAGATTGAGAGTCCGTGTAGGACAATGGATACAGTACTTCTTCGGGGGTCCCTTGAAGTATACAGACTTCCCTTCCGTGGGACCGACTCCCGATAAGCAGATCAGGGCCCCTCGTTACAAATCAGCATTGTCGGCTTCACTGCGCCGAGCAGGTGTAGACGGCCCGAACCCAGCAGGGGTTGACCCCATTACTCATTGTGCAGCTTATCTGACCTTCTGGCTGTGCACTTTCGCTCTCCCCCAAGGGGACGAGACGACTATCAGACTGGAGGCTATATATCCGGCCTGTCAGATGGCCTGGGGGATGAGACTGTCTCTGTGCCCGGCGGCTTTGTGTTTAGTTTACAAATCGCTGGGAGATTTGCATAGACATCGGGTTCCCCGTTCCTTACTGACTGTAGGTCCATTTCATTTCTTCAATGCTTGGGTTTGCAGCATTTTACCCGAGCTGGCCCCGAGAACTTTGCAGTCAGACACACTGCTCCCTCGGATGATTGAGTTTGCTAGCGCCGAACCTGGTCTTTTCTCAGAGCAGCTGTTTAAGATAAGGGGCAGGTTGACAAGAGTGCCTGTAGATGCTCCTGGCAGCATTCATTTTTGGAGCTTGGCAGCAGGTTCGGCTCCTTTAGTAGACCCTCAGAGGGAATGCAAAATGGAGGAGGTAGAAGTTTATGTCCATCCTGTTTCGGGGGCCAATGCCACCCGGCCCATATTAGAACCAGAACTGGTAAGGTGGGCTATGGCTATCCGACCCAGTGTATTGGTCTTCAGGAAGGGAGGCTTGCTCATCTTGGAGCCCTATTACCCATTCCGTTTTAGCAGAAACTTTGGCTACGATCAGCATATTCTTCCATCAGTTGCTCAGTTTCCTTTGGACAGTCGTGCCAAGCATGGGTCCTCCATTGCCAGTGACGGTCGGATATGGTGGGATTTCTTTCATCACTGAGAGGGCGTAACTTTCAGGGTCCCGACCGTTTCTAATCATATTCCCCGTGTCACATCGGAATATATTAAGTGGTGGAATACCCATACCAATTTCTATAAAGATGGCAGAGGCGCCTTTTGGGATGTGGCCGAGCGCTCTTTCTTAAAGCGGCAATCAGGGCCTATGTTTGAAATTGATGAGGTTCATCTGAAAAGGCTCTATTCACAGCATCCGAAAGAGGCGGAAACATATATTGCCAGGCGTCGGTCCTTAAAAGAGGAAGGTTCTGAAATACCCACTCCTGTCTTTTCTGAGATCAATGAAGATGCTTTTACAAAGGACCTGAGGCAGTTGGGCCACATAGGGAGTATTCATGTGGAGGTGTAGTATCCATTTCCCCCGGAGGAGCCTCTCCCGACAGCAGCCCCCTGGAGGGGCCCGGTGGACAGATTTCATCCTTATAGGACGTTTGTGCGGAGGGAAGACCGCACCTAGACATATTATCAGCACACTTCTTGGCTTTTTGTACTGCTGAATGTTCACGGGCTGTCAGTAGAGAACCCGATAGCTGGCATTCTGAATAAGCTGCTTTTTATTTCTTTTCATTATGTCGACGGCTGGTGTATGGATTATCTCGGCCTGTTTCATTGCCTCGACTTCCACGGACATAAAGACTTGGCTGCCTTGACGGAGAAGTGCCAAACCATTGGTGACGTATGCTGGCTCGTGAAGGAGGCTGCTTCCCGCTCGAAGGAGGTGGCTTATCTGTATTGGCCGCTTTCCACCTTCTATGACGGCCCAGCAGGTATGACCCTTCCTGTGTGCTCATGGTGTCTTTCTTTTATTGTTGTGTTCTGCATCTGTCGACTATGACTGTCCTTCTTGTGTTTTGCACAGATAGACCGGACATAAAATGGCAGGGACTTTACAGGAAGATCATTGCTCAAACTGAGAAGCCTGCTTACTTTGAAATCCCTGCAGCGGCACCTACGACCACTCCCTTGCCTCCGGGCAAGAAGAGGAAGCCTTCTGTGGTGAAAGCTGCAGTTGTCAAGGCCAAGAGGGCCAAAGTTGTTCGGGTCCAGTAGTCAGCTCCAGTCGCGACGGATGCCGGAACCCCTCTTCCAGACATCCCCTCTTTTGATGAGTTCAGGTCTCAGAGGGAGGCTGCTTAGGAACCTACCGAGAGTGGCGGTAAATATCTTACAGATGCAATCTTCATTATTTTCTTGACTGTTCTTTTAAGGCGTCCTTCGAAACTGAGCTTCTCTTTATCTGATACAGCCCCGGAGCAAGTTGCAGTGCCTGTGGAAAGGGACACGAGGCTGCCTTCTCCTACCCCGGCTGGCGAGGAGGAGGGTAAATGTGCTTTCTCATCTTTTTTCTTTATACTTTCATTGTTGTTCTTTTCCATTATATCCCTCAGGGTTCCCCTTTTGTTGAGGCGACAGTCAGGGAGCAGACTGGGGCTATGATAGCAGCGGGAGAGTCGTCTCAGCCACAGGAAAGTGAAAGGACTCAAACAAATCGGAGCCCTATTCCGGCCAGATGCATAATCACCCGGTCTGCATCCCGGCATGCTCTAGAGGCGACCTCGCAGCATATAGCTAGAGTGGAGATATCCTCGGGTAGCTCCGAGACCGTCCCTGATAATGAGGAGGAAGTGACCTTCAGCGGCAGTGAGGAGGAAATCCTAAAATCAGAAGCCCTGCCCATATTTGCAAAAGGCCTCCCACCCTTTCAGCCTCCTAAACTGTTGATGCTATCTTCTGAGGAGGAATTGCAAGAGGAGTTTGCCGGGCTCGACACCGAGGTCGACATAACCCCTCCATTTGTTGCTTCAACTACGGAGCTTTCTCCCCTTTTGTCTCATTTTGAGGATATAGACCCCAGCTTAAAGGTAAGCTTCTCTTTTTGTTTGCTGTTCTATTTATTTTCTTTCATTCATTGATGAGGCTCATTCTGTTTTGTCCTCAGGACCCTGTCATTACTAGCTCAGACACGGCCGCAGTTTCTATGGATGTCTCATCTGCAGACTTGGTCATCATCCCTGCTTTACCTTCAACTTGCATGGGAATTTCTGAGGTTATTCGCCCTGTGCCAGTAAGAATACAATCTTCAACTGATTTAACATCACTGGACTTGGGATCATCAGGAGAGATTTCCGTCCCTGTCAGGGCCTCAGAGTTTAGAGCCGAAGCAGACCCAGCCAGAAGCTCCGCTTTTATACCGGCCGCCGTAATGTCAATTGCGCCCGAGTCAGCAGTCCCTGCCACAGTGGCTATAGAGACTGGATTTCTGCCTCTACAGACTAGGGACCCTTCGTCCCCATTATCAGAAAGAGCAGCTGAAGATGAAGCCCTTATTCAGAAGACTCATGGAGAGATAGCTCCATCATTTATTGGTTCTCCCTCCGCTGATGTTCAAGCCATAGCTCCCGAGACAGCGTAGAGGAGGAGTCTTCAGCTCAACAGGAGAGCACAGAGAGGGACCGGCCAGTTCTTCCAGCAGATTTGCCGTCTTCGTCCTCTCAGCCAGATGTTGCACTATGGGCAGACATTGACGGCGAGGTGACTTTTGAGGTCGTCCCATCTGCCTCCTTTGGCTTTGCTTCTTCTGACAGCTTTGTCTGGCAGCATTTGGACATGCTACGCCAGCTGGTCAAATCCCAGCCTGGCTTGACGTATCTGCAACTGAAGGAAATTGCCAATCGCTTCACCGCTGGCCTGTAAGCCATGGGCTACCCTCTGGACATATGGGCTCAACGGGTCTTGCTTTTGCTGAAATTCGTGCATCGGAGAGACTTCCTAGCACGGACCATGGCCGACAAGCTTACGGCACTGAGGTTGCAGAGGTCAGAATATAAATCTGAGCTGGGGCAGCTGACGCTCGCACTTGATGAATGCCGAGCTGAGCTACAGCGTGTTATTTAGTGGGAGGAAGCTGTCCAGGACCGGATAGCCATTCTGGAAGCGGAGCTCACCGGACTCCGAGCCGAGCTGCAACAATTATCCTCTATTCGGCCGTAGTCCATCGAGGAGGTGGCTTCGTTGGAGGGACGAATGATGTCTCTCCAAGACATGTCTGTGAGGCTTCAGGAGGAGGAGGCGCGCCTTCATGAGCTAGGAGCTGCTCCCTATGTGGGTCTTCTGGCCTTCGAAGATATATTCCGGCGGCCATGAATTATCTCTTCTTTCTTTTTCTTGTGCCCTCTTTTGTGATACAGTGTTCATTCGGGGCTCTTTATGTACTCCTCTTTTAATGAAAAGGAATCTTCGGCTTCATGTGTGTCCATTGTCTTTTCCATGTGGTTTCATCACTTTGGGAAGTGGGGTAGTGGTTCTAGCAGTCCCTCATGCGAATGGTTCGTACCTGGCAGGAGAGCGTCCACCCCTTCAAAGAAAGGATGGGGAACTCGCTCCACCGCGTGACGGCCTCCGGGGGGGTGCTTAAACCGAATTCTGTTGGTGGTAGCAAACGTCCTTCTTGGCCGTACGTGCCGCAAGGGAGACGGTTTGCAGGAATGTGAACGAAGAGGCTCGGAGCATTATCTGGAACGGGCGAATGGTCCATCCCGGGCAGGTTTCAAAGCTAGTCGGGGCAATGTGCCAATCGACCAGTATATGACTTCATCATCGATATTGGGTTTATATCGATGCAAAGGAGTTTTATAGGTTTCATCAGAGTAGACGTAAGGTCTAGACTGGGTAGAGGTTATCGCAGGTGGGACATTGAAGGGTGCGTGGTTTTCATCAGGACAGACGTAGGGTCTGAACTGGATAGGATTTCATCATTGATCGGGCGAGGTGCCGGTCGATCAATGGCTAGTTTCATCATCGATATTGGGTTCATATCGATGCAAAGAAAGTGTTATAAGTTTCATCAGAATAGACAAAAGGTCTAAACTGGCAGGGTTTTAATTGGACATGGTTTCATCACTGATCGGGCGAGATGCCAGTCGATCAGTGGTTGGTTTCATCGTCGATATGGGGCTTATATCGACGCAAGGAGTTTCATAGGTTTCATCAGTATAGACGTAAGGTCTAAACCGGACAGAGGATTTCATCATTGATCGGGCGAGGTGCATGTCGATCAACGGTGGGACATATGTAGAGGTGTAGGTCTCGTTAGGACAGACGTAAGGTCTATTCCAACAGGTTTTATCACGGGTGGGACTTCGCCAAGAAATATGTAGGTTTCATCAGGATAGGTGTAGGGTCTATCCTGGTAGGGTTTCATCGTTGACCGGGCAAGGAGCCGATCGGTCAAGGGAAGGTTTGGGAGTTTGATCAGGATAGACGTAAGGTCTGAACTGGCCAGGCTTCATCAGAATGATGATGGGTTTTATTGTCGGTGGGACATGTGAAAGAGGGTATGTAGATTTCATCAGGGTAGACGTAAGATCTACCCCGGAAAGGCTTTATCATCGGTGGGGCATAGAGCCAGATGACCGACGGAAGGCCTCATCAGTGAAGGGGAGGTGAAGGCAACGTGCCGGTTGGCATGGAACTTCTGAATTACCACATTACCGACCCAAGCGCCCTTTCAGGTTTTCACCGGAGCCAGTCCCCTCTTGCTTTTGCCCACGCGTCCTTTCGGATTTTCACGTGGCGGGGTACCCGATTTTACCTGCAGTGCCCTTTCGAGTTTTCACCACAGCTGGGTTTTAGCCATTTTTGCCCTTGTCCAGAATGCCTGAACAAGTCTGGCGGGGTATCTCTATTTTCAACCCCATTTTTATATATATACTTTTTTTGTCGTTTTCTTTCTCTTTTCCTTTTTCATTATCTTTTCTGGGACCAGAACTTTCATCCTATGGACCATGGCGCCATATGTTTATTGTGGACACACGATCATTGATGTGGGTGTAAACATCAATGCAAAGGGAGATAGGGTTTCATGATTTGTCCAGACGAAAGGTCCGAATTGATTTAGAGGATATAGATAGCAGCTCGGGCACGAGGCCGTTTGCTGAAAATGTGAGTTTCATCGTTAACGTGGGGTTTAACATTAACGCAAAGGAATAGAGTTTCATGATCTATCCAGACGGAGGGTCTGAATCGATTCAAAGAGCAGTGTTGTGCTATGTCAGAGCGGACGGAAGGTCCACCCTGGATGGGTTTTAGCATCGATCAGGCAGCGTGCCAATCGATCGATAACGGGTTTCATCATTGGTATTAGCTCATCCCAATGCAAGGATTTCATATTCTTCATCAGGATAGACGTAGGGTCTAAACTGGATAGGGTTTTATCATTGATATTGGGCGAGGTGCCAATCGATCAATGGCGGGTTTCATCATCGGTATTGGATTTATACCAATGCAAGGAGTTCATGGATTTCATCAGGATGGACGGAAGGTCTAAACTGGATAGGTTTCATCATAGATCGGGCAGTGTGCCAGTCGATCAACAGCAGGTTTCATCACGGCGGGTCGTAAAGAGACCTATAGATCTAGTCGGAATAGACGTAAGGTCTAAGCTGGACAAGGTTTCATCGTTGATCGGGCAGTGTGCCGGTCGATCAGTATTAGGTTTCATCATCAGTATTGGGTTTATACCAATGCAAGGATTTCATAGGTTTCATCGGGATAGACGTAAGGTCTAAACCGGACAGGTTTCATTGTTGATCGGGCAGTGTGCCGGTCGATCAGTATCAGGTTTCATCATCAGTAAGACGTAGGATAGGTTTCATCGAGATAGACGTAAGGTCTAAACCGGGCAGGTTTCATCGTGGTGGGTCTTAGACAGAAACAAGTGGAAGTGTTTTATCAGAACAGACGGAAGGTCTATCCTGAGGTGGGCTTATTATCGAGGGAATTTTTCTTGAGCAATGCATGAAGGCTTCAACAGAATAGACGTAAGGTCCATTCCGGATGGGTTTAATCGTTGATCGGGCAAGGCGCCGGTCGATCGACGAGGAGTTTTATGGTGGGAGGTGAGGCTTTCTTTGGAATCACCACATTACCGACCCAAGCTCCATTTCGGGTTTTCGCCGGAGCCAGCCCCCTCTTGCTTTTGCCCACGCGCCCTTTCGGGTTTTCACGTGGCGGGGTACCCGATTTTGCCTGCAGTGCCCTTTCGGGTTTTCACCACAGCTGGGTTTTGGGCCATTTTTGCACTTGTCCCTAATATAGGAGCAAGTCTGGCGGGGTATCTCTATTTTTAACCCCATTTTTTTTTACTTTCTTTTTGCTCTTTCTTCTTCCTTCATCTCTCTTTTTTTTGAGGGTGACAGGTCAGAATGCCACCAGCTCAAGATGAGGGTAGCTTGGTTAGGGCGGAGTGCCGCTAGACCAAGAGATGGGCAGCTCGGCTATGGTGGGGTGCCGCTAGACCGGAAAAATGGTGTAGCTTGGCTAGGGCGGAGTGCCGCTAGACCAAGAAAAGGGTGTAGCTTGGCTAGGGCGGAGTGCCGCTAGACCAAGGAAAGGGTAGCTCGGTTAGGACGGAGTGCCGCTATACCAAGAAATGGGTAGCTCGGCTAGGGCGGAGTGCCGCTAGACCAAGGAAAGGGTAGCTCGGCTAGGGCGGGGTGCCGCTAGACCGGGAAAAGGGTGTAGCTTGGTTAGGGCGGAGTGCCGCTATACCAAGAGAAGGGTAGCTCGGCTAGGGCGGAGTGCCGCTAGACCGGGAAAAGGGTAGCTCGGCTAGGGCGGAGTGCCGCTAGACCAAGGAAATGGTAGCTCGGCTAGGGCGGGGTGCTGCTAGACCGGGAAAAGGGTGTAGCTTGGCTAGGGCGGAGTGCCGCTAGACCAAGAAATGGGTATAGCTTGGCTAGGGCGGAGTGCCGCTAGACCAAGGAAAGGGTAGCTCGGCTAGGGCGGAGTGCCGCTAGACCAAGAAAAGGGTAGCTCGGCTAGGGCGGAGTACCGCTAGACCGGGAAAAGGGTAGCTCGGTTAGGGCGGAGTGCCGCTAAACCAAGGAAAGGGTAGCTCGGTTAGGGCGGAGTGCCGCTAGACCAAGGAAAGGGTAGATTTTGCCCGATTACTAGGGGAATGTTGGTTGTGCTGTATGATACAGCTTCAGATGTCTTCCGTTGAGTGGTGAGAATTGGATTTCCCCTCGATGGTTAACAACCACGTAGGCCCCTCCTTCGTAGACCCTCTATATCACATAAGGACCTTCCCAATTAGCATTCAGCTTTCCTTTTGGGTTGGACGCCATGACTTCTTTTTTCTTGACCATGACGAGGTCACCTTTCTTGAATTCTCGTCCTCTTACGAGTTTGTTGAATGCAGTGGCCATGCGGGCCTGATACATTTGGATACTCTTCTGAGCTCGGAGGCGCTTCCCTTCCAATTCAGCCAGTTCTTCTAGTCTTCTTTCTGCATTGGTCTGTTCGCCACGGGCCAGGCCATATTGGACTGCCACTCTGAGTGACGGGACTTCCAGCTCTAGCGGAACCACTGCCTCTGAGCCGTATACCAGCGAGTATGGTGAGCACCCTGTAGGTGTCTTGAAGACAGTGCGGTATGCCCACAGAGCTTCATACATTTTCTCTTCCCAGTCCTTCTTATTAGAACTGACGACCTTGGCCAGCAAGGTGCAGAGAGTCTTGTTAAAAGCTTCTGCCAATCCGTTTGCTTGTGGATTGTAAGGGGTGGAGGTCCTCCATTCGATCTTATACTTCTCAGCAAGCCGATAGACCTTCTAATTTCTGAAATGACTTCCATTGTCGGATATTATTCGGCTGGGGATCCCGAATCGGAAGATAATGTTCTGCTTGATGAATCTGGCGACCAGTTCACCAGTCACTTCTCTTAATGCTATAGCCTCCGCCCATCTGGAGAAGTAATCTGTTATGGCCAGTATGTACTTATGTCCGGCCGAGGAAGTCGGCAGTGGCCCGACTACATCAGTTCCCCATTGTGCAAATGGCCAACTGGGAACTGTAGGGTGCAGAGTTGTAGGAGGCCTTCTCGGCACAGTAGCATGCTCTTGGCATTTCTGGCATGATTTTGTAAATTTACAGCAGTCTTCAAACATGGTGGGCCAATAGTAGCCCAGCTTCTTGATTTCTATCTTCATCTTGGGACCAGCCTGGTGGGCACTTGCTGTCCCAGCATGTGTTTCTTTCATCGCTTGCCAGGCTTCCTCAGTGGACAGACAGCGGAGTAGAATCTTCTTGCGTGCATCTGCCATTATTCGGAACAAAATTCCATTCCTGAGTTCATAAGAGTCTTTGATTCTTAGGAGTTTCATCTTTTCTTCTCTTATCTGCGGCAGTTGTTGGTGTAGAAACCACTGCAGCAGGTGCTGTCTCCAATCAGACGCTTGTTCTGTGCTGATGGTGGCAACTTCATCTTCTTCGGGGCACCCCACTAGCATACTGGGGACTTGTCGCCGGTTCATAACGACAATGTTCAGTGTCTTATTTGGCGGGACTACTAGTGAGCTGGCCAGCTTTGCCAGTGCATCAGCCTGGGCATTGTGTCCACGGCCCACATGCTTGAGCTCAATATGGTAGAATTTCGCCATGAGGCGCACAGCTCTTTGGTGGTAGGGATTCAATTCTGGCTTCCGCACTTCGAACTCCCCTTGGATCTGTTTTATTATCAACATCGAATCCCCAAATACTTGAAGCATTTGGATACCCATGTTGAGGCTGATATATAGCCCGATTATCAGAGCTTCGTACTCAGCTTCATTATTGGTGCAGGGCTTGTTTATAGAACAGGAAGTATGCACGACCTCCCCTTCTGGTGACTTCAGCACAATACCGGCCCCGGCCCGTATTCTGGTCTTTCCATCGGAGTCTATCTCTGTTCTAGATGCTCCATCAAAGAATAGTTGCCACATAACTGACTGAGCCTGGCAGGCCTGGAGTGTTTCATCATCGGGTAACTCAGTCCCTAGCATATCATTTTCCGGCACAGGATGCTCTGCGAAGAAATCAGCCACGGCCTGTCCTTTTATCACCCTCTGGGGTGTATAGGTAATATCGAATTCCATCAGGATCACTGCCCATTTGCCCAACCGGCCCTTTAGTACTGGCTGAGTCAATATATATTTGAGCGGATCTGCTGCAGATATCAATCTGACTTCATGTGACAACATATAGTGTCGGAGCTTTTTGACAGTAAAGACTAGTGCCAAGCAGGTCTTTTCTATGTAGCTGTAGCTTTCTTCAGTTCTAATCAGCCTCCTACTTAGGTAGTACAAGGCTTGTTCTTTGCCTTCTTCATTTATCTGTGCCAGCATTGCCCCCAGGGAACAGTATGTGGCTGCGATATACAGTATCAAGGGCCTGCCCTTAATTGGTGCCCCCAGCACCGGAGGGGTCTTGAGATATTCTTTCAGATTCTCAAAGGCTTCCTGACAGCCATCATCCCAGAGGAACGGCACATCTTTCATCATGAGCTTGTGAAAGGGGTGGCATCTTCCTGATAGATTTGATATAAATCGTCGGATATAGGCCAGACGCCCTTGCAGAGATCTCAGCTCGGGCAAATTCCTCGGTGGAGGGAGCTCCTGGATAGCCTTAATCTTGGATGGGTCAATTTCAATGCCCCTATGACGGACAATAAACCCGAGGAATTTTCCACTGGACACGCCGAAGGCGCACTTCATAGGATTCATCTTGAGCTCATATTTACGCAGCCTCTGGAACACTGCCCTCAGGTCTTACAAAAGGTTTTCTCTTCTGCTAGTTTTTACTACCAGATCATCAATGTAGCACTCTACTTTCTTGAAGAGCAAATCATCAAAGATCTTTGTCATAGCTCTTTGGTAGGTAGCACCGGCATTCTTGAGGCCAAACGGCATCCTTTTGTAGTGGAATATCCCCTTCGGAGTGTGGAACGCAGTGTGCACTCTGTCTTCTTCAGCAATCCAGATCTGGTTATATCCGGATGACCCATCCATAAATGACAGGGCTTCATGACCAGTAGTCGCATCGATCATTACTTCAGTGATTGGCACTGGGAAATCATCTTTCGGGCAGGCCTTATTAAGGTCCCGAAAATCAACACATATTCTGATCTGCCCATTCTTCTTCTTCACGGGCACTATATTGGCTAGCCATGTAGTATATTGGTTCTCTTTAACAAATCCCACATCGATTATGTAGCAACCCTGATAAATGAATATTTGAAATGAATTAAAATATATATATATAATACAGATAATAAGAAGAGGGTTAAATGGAGGAATAAAACCCAAGATGTAAATAACGCCTCTCATTAAGGCGTTAATTTAATAATAAACGCCTCTACCTAAGGCGTTATTCAAGAAAGGACGCCCTCACCACAAGACGTCAAATTCCAGACGCCAAAAAGGGCAAGGACAAGAAACGCCCTTTTATTGGGCGTGTTTTAAAACAAGGAACGCCCTTATACAAGGCGCTTCTTAAGAAACGACCTGCACCAGGTCGACAATTCAAGAATCGACGCCCTGACCGAAGTCGTTAATTCCATTTGTGAACCGTTCGAACCCAGAGCTTATCCAGGGAAGGATTTACCTAATCCAGTAAGTGTCTACTAGGGTAAGGACTCTATTAGGGATATATTACCTCAATAAAACACTACTTTTGTTAGGACTCCAAAAATCCTATAAATAAACCTGTCCGGTCGAACCCTAAACCTATTTGATCGATCGCTGCTACGGTGAGTAAAGAACTGAACGTTCTTTTCTTTTTATTTTACTGTCAAATGAAGAGTTACTAACTCTTCATCTCCTTCTCTTCTTACAGGTTGAAGAGAGCACACGACGTGAAGAACAAAGGTACTGTTCTTTTTTCCCTTTTTACCTTCGGTCAAGTAGTACGAAGAAATACTAATGTTTCTTCTTCTGTTCTTGTAGGAGTTACAGAACCGAAGAACAAGGTTCTTCATCAAAGCCTTCTCGTCCTCCTGTTATTGTTGCTGTAAGGCAACAACGTCCCCTTTCATATCAATCTTCAAATCTTCAGGTAGGTTTTCTCAAGTTACTGTAGCCCAAATGAAATTAATGTAAGATATATATATATACAAGCATGTCATGCATACGGTTATTATAGTTTCCATGCGTTTTCTGCAATATTTTGAAAGAGACGCCCCTGTCAAGGGCGCTAATTCACATGAAACGACCCTTCCCAGGTCGTAAATTTCATGTTTAACGCCCGTACTCAGGCGTTAATTTCTTTAAACCGTTAATCACCCATCTTAAGAACTGATTATCTAAGAAATCATGATTATAAATATATGCATGATCCTATGTCTTCAACCTGCTAACTTTACTGTCATGATATTACATTCGTTCCTCTGTTATCCTGAAATTATTACTGTCCTTAAAGTTTCTGAAGGAACTTGAATTAACGACTTGGACAAAGTCGTTTTCCACATATTAGCGCCCCCTCATAGGGCGTGAATCTGAAAGATAACGCCCCTTCCTAGGGCGTGTATCGGTTAAAATCCTGAAATTTATATATTCTGAAAAATAGAATTAAATAGTAACGCCCCTGCCCAGGGCGCGTTTTGATAAATCCTGAAAATTAATTATATTCTGTCAAATATGTAAACAATAAGACGCCTTCTGGTGTAGTCGTCAGATCTTGAAGAAACGACCCTGACCAAGGCGCGTTTTAGATAAATTACTGAATTAATGAAAATTCTGCAAAATGGAAACACGTGTAAACGCCCTTATGTTAGGCGTTAATTACTTGAGAAACGACTTGACCTAAGTCGTTATTTTCTGTAAACTGATTTTTATCCTGATTCTGTTAACCGATGGTTTCATATTATACATATACGTATATATCGGCACTATTCTCCACTCCGTGAGTATAGTCCCACTTTTCACGTTGTTTTATCGATCACACTCAACTCTCATTGACATACAAGCTCTCCATTGGACATTCCGTTCCTTTGGACTAGCGAGTTAGTCATAGAGACCTCCGTAAGACTCCTCGTACCTTGGATTCCCTCAAGGTCGACTGAGCTGGTTGTACCCTAAAAACCCATTACACCATTGATGCCATGTCACTCTAAAGAAACATGGGATACCGGCCCTTATGATTATACAAAGAGTATATCATAAGAAATTCTTAATGGGATGATGATATCATGCCATATCATGTCGTTCTTGTAAAACCTCAATTCTATGATAGGAATGAGGGTATCTTACCTTTGATATACTGTTCATGTGGACCTCAATTCTATATAAAGAATGTCCATACTGATTTGTCATGGTACCCAAGTTAAGGGAACCATATTCTACCTAGATTTTTATCGATATCGTGATTATACCGTTATTATCGCCATTCTATGTCCTTTGTCATATTTTGGACTCTATTCTATCAAAGTTGTCATACGTGTCTACAAGCTTGATTATTGAAATTCTAAGTTGGCTATAAACAAGAGTGGATGTCAAAACACATGATAAATGCCTGCGCATATAGGGCCCGATCTGGTCCTGGGAGGAGCACCCGAAAGTACTTGTGCCCATGGGAGTTAAAATGATAAGGTATCTGGCATTATACCGAGTACTTGACTTGCTTGATTGGACATTCCACACACATCTTGTACTTGAATCGTACTTGACTTGACATGAATTGCGTGGCCCGAAAAAGGGTAATTTACTTGCTTGATACATGATAGCCAAAGTTCTTGACATGACTTGTTAAACGTACTTGCTTGAATATCTTGAATAAACTTGTTATCTTGTTGAAAGTTCATGATTAAGTTCATCTTATTTCCTTGATATTACATTCTCTCTATCTTGTCGTTTTATGCGAGCATGCATAGCTTTATTGCATTCATGAAAGATGTAATTACTTAAACCCCTTGCTAGTACTTGAGATATAATTTCCTACTGAGCGTTCGCTCATTCCGTTTGTCCCTTTTTACTTTTCAGGTAAGTCCGACGACGATGGAAGTCAATCGGATGGGAATGGTCAAGAGTGAAAGTGATAGAGCTGCTCAAGTGTCATCTAGTCTTTTCTATAGTTTCTTGAGTCAAATATGTATTCTTTTCCTTTTTATTAAACAGAGTATTGGATTTGTAATAGTCTATCCATTATGAAATAAAGGATTGGGTTATCTTGCTATTTTGCGCATCTCTGTCTTTGTGTCGAATACACGACCACTCTGATTGACATGATTGATATAAACTCGTCACGCGTCTCCGGGTATCTTCCGCGCTCGGGGCGTGACAGTTTTTGTGGTATCAGAGCCTAAGGTATTCAATTCCTAGGAAAAACCCAAGTCCAAGGATAAGTTGAACATTTAACCAAGTGAGATTGGGTAGAACCAAGGGTTAAGAGTCAATGAGTCTTTTAATAAGATCACAGTGATATAATACTAATGTAGCTATTATAATTGTAGGATAATGGCTGCCGAACGTGCTCAATGGCGCAACATGCAGCGTACCCTCCAAGGGATGACTCAAGTGCTACAACAGGTAGCACAAGGTGGTACTCCACGAGCTGGAAGCTTACACCAAGCCTTTAAGAACATGAATCCCCCGAAGTTTATGGGATCGACCGATCCGGACGATGCCGAGCATTGGGTTCGGGAAACCGAACGCATATTCCGTGTCATGCAATGCACGGATCAGGACAAAGTTCTATTAGCTACATTCCAGTTAGAGAAAGATGCTAGATGCTGGTGGGAGTCTATTGAAGCAACCATCGATCCTACTCAAGTAACATGGGAAGAATTTGTGGAATACTTCAATGCTAAATATTTCTCGGACCGAGTCCAAGAAAAGAAGGCTGCAGAATTCGCTGCATTAAAGCAACGATCTTTATCATTAGCAGATTATGAAGCTCAGTTCTCCAGGTTGTCTAGATATGCTAAGCATCTTATTAGCACGGAGAAGATGAAAGCCCGTAGATTTCTTAATGGGCTTAGGCCCCACTATATTACTCAACTGGCGCCTATGGACATCCAAGTTTATTCTGAAATAGTGCGCCGAGCTCAATTACTTGAAGATGCCACGGAACTATCTGATAGGATCCGTGGAAAAGACAAGAAGGAGCAAGTCACAGGTTCGGGTTCTTTTAAACCCAACTTTAAGAAGAGGCCTAGTAATGGAGGTCCTTCCTCTCAAGATCAAAAATTCAAGAAGACCAAGCCCTTCTCTATCACCACTACACCTTCAAACGTAGTGTGCAAACATTGTGACAAGGCTGGTCACAAGACCGAAGAATGCTGGAGGAAATTAGGAGCTTGTCTCCGTTGTGGGAGCCGCGAACATCGGATTCCCGATTGTCCATTAATGAATGACCAAGCCGGTGATGGTAAACGCCCGGTGACAAAGAACGCTTGACTTCATGCAATAAAGGAGACCGAACAAGAAGAAGGTGGGCTGGTAGAAGGTACATTGAAAATTTGTTCCAAAAGTGCTTATGTCGTATTTGATACGGGTGCATCGCATTCCTTTATTTCTAAGAAGTTTGCCGACCCGTTACCATTAGAACCAGAATGGATAAAAATAGTTCTAACTACTCCTCTTGGAAGCGAAAATGATATTACTCATCACTACCAAAACTGTGAGGTAATGGTTCAAGGTAGGAATTTACCTATAGATCTCATATGCCTCGATCTAAAGGAGTATGATGTTATACTGGGAGCGGACTGGTTATCCAAATACCAGGCAACGGTTGATTGCCGCAATAGCCAAATTGCTTTCAAAGATTTTCCAGAGTTAGTCTTTACTCGCCCCAAGAGTCGGAGCAAATCCCCTCTTATTTCGGCTCTTCGAGCAAGCAAGCTCGTCAGGAAAGGATGTGTATCCTTCCTTGCTTTCGTCACTGTTAAAGAAGCTAAGGAAACCAAGATAGAAGACATTCAGGTAGTGCAAGAATTTCCAGACATATTTCCGGAAGATTTGCCGGGATTACCCCCTCAAAGAGAAGTGGCCTTCACCATTGAATTAGTCCCTGGTGCTGGTCCAGTTTCAAAGGCACCCTATAGAATGTCCCCTGCGGAACTCAAAGAGTTGAAGGAGCAGTTGATGGAACTAATTCGAAAAGGGTTTATTAGACCAAGTACTTCCCCATGGGGAGCATCAGTCTTATTTGTGAAGAAGAAGGACAGATCCATGAGATTGTGCATCGACTATCGACAGTTGAATCATCTCACTATCAAGAACAAGTATCCACTGCCGAGAATCGATGAGTTATTTGATCAGATTTCAGGATCCAAATATTTTTCCAAGATTGATCTCAGGTCGGGATATCATCAATTAAGAATCAAGGATGATGACATTCATAAGACTGCATTCAGAAGCAGGTATGGCCATTACGAATTTGTTGTTATGCCTTTTGGACTAACAAATGCCCCTGCTGCCTTTATGCAGTTAATGAATAGCATATTCAGGCCTTATCTAGATCAATTTGTGGTGGTTTTCATTGATGATATATTGATATATTCCAAAACTAAGGAAGAACATGAGGAGCATTTAAGGATCGCATTGCAAGTATTGAGGGAAAATCAATTATATGCAAAGCTCAGCAAATGTGAATTCTGGCTTGAAGAAGTGACTTTCCTCGGACATGTGATATCCAAGGATGGTCTATCTGTTGATCCATCAAAGGTTGAAGCTATTAGAAACTGGGGAAGACCAACCAATGCTAGCGAGATCAGAAGTTTCTTAGGTCTTGCAGGCTATTATCGGCGATTCATCAAAGATTTCTCTAAGATCGCCGTACCACTTACAAGATTAACTCGTAAGGAGATCCGATATGAATGGAGTGAGGAATGTGAAAGAAGTTTCCAAACTCTCAAGGATCATCTCACTACAGCTCCGGTGTTAGCTCTACCAATAGAAGGAGAGAAATTTGAGGTCTACACAGATGCTTCTGGCATTGGCCTCGGATGTGTCCTAATGCAACAAGGAAAGGTCATAGCATACTCTTCACGTCAACTGAAGAAGCATGAGGAGAATTACCCCGTCCATGACTTAGAACTGGCCGCGGTGGTATTTGCCCTAAAGATATGGAGACACTACTTATATGGAGTGCAGTTTACTGTATACTCCGATCACAAAAGTCTCAAATATCTATTTTCACAAAAGGAGCTAAACATGAGACAAAGACGCTGGCTAGAATATCTCAAGGACTTCGACTTCAATATACAATACCATCCCGGAAAGGGTAATTATGTTGCTGATGCCCTTAGTCGAAAGCCGAGAGCAATGATAGCCAATTGTATGATACAAGAATGGAGGTTGCTAGAACAATTCTCCGAGCTCAATATAAGCTTGGACAAGGAAGCCAAATTTGTCACATTATCTCATGTAAGCATACAGTCAGATTTATTATCTGAGATACAAGCGCTTCAGGATGATGATCCTATATTAGTGGAAATCAAAGGCAGATTAGAAGGACAATCTGATTTTCAACTAACTTCTGATGGAAGATTATTATTCAAAGGTAGAACTTGTATACCTGACTGTCCGGAATTAAAGAAGAAGATCTTAGATGAAGCTCACCGATCAAGGTACACTATTCATCCAGGATCAACCAAAATGTATCAAGATGTAAAGAAGAACTTTTGGTGGCCTAATATGAAAAGAGAAATAGCAGACTATGTATCTCGCTGTCTCACATGCCAGCAGGTCAAGGCAGAACACCAAAAGCCTGCTGGAAAACTACATCCTCTAGATATTCCTAAGTGGAAGTGGGAGGATATTGGTATGGACTTCATCATGGGTTTATCTAAATCAAAAGGAGGACATGATGGAATCTAGGTTATCATTGACCGATTAACTAAATCGGCGCATTTCTTGCCAATAAAAAGCCGATGGTCAATTGATGTACTAGCTGCACTATACATCAAGGAAATAGTCAGGTTACATGGAATTCCTGTCTCAATCGTGTCTGACAGAGATCCCCGTTTTACTTCTCATTTTTGGAAGGGACTACAACATTCATTGGGAACAAGGCTCAACTTTAGTACTGCTTTTCACCCACAAACGGATGGTCAGACCGAGAGAACTAATCAAGTTGTTGAGGATATGCTAAGAGCTTGCATCATTGACTTTGGTGGAAGCTGGCATGAACACTTGCCACTAGTGGAATTTGCATATAATAATAGCTACCAAGCTAGTATCCAAATGGCACCTTTCGAAGCTTTATATGGAAGGAGTTGCCGATCACCCTTATGCTGGAACGAAGTTGGAGAGAAACAACTATTAGGTCCAGACATGGTAAGGGATACAACTGAGAAGATAGAAGTAATCAGAGAAAGATTGCAAGTTGCTCAGACCAGGCAAAAGGCTTATGCTGACACAAGAAGAAGAGATCTTGAATTCCAGGTTGGAGATCATGTATTTCTTAAAATATCGCCTGGACGTGGCATACGAAGATTTGGTGTTAAGGGCAAGCTTACGCCAAGATTCATCAGACCATTTGAGGTACTCGAAAGAGTTGGCGAGGTTGCTTATCGCATCGCGTTGCCTCCTCAATTGTCCGACGTGCATAATGTGTTTCACATATCTATGTTGAAGAAGTATGTGCACGATCCATCTCATATTATTGAACATGGAGATCTGGTGATCCAGAAAGATCTCACCTATGAACAGAAGCCTATGAAGATCTTAGATCGAGAAATACGAGCTCTAAGGAATAAGATTATTCCCATGCTCAAGGTGCAATGGAATAAGAATCCTGAACACGAAGCGACATGGGAGACCGAGGAATCTATGAAGAAACGATTTCCCGAGTTGTTCTAAGAGGTATATACTCTACACTCTCCGCGTGTATACATGATATGCAATTGAATTTGGGGACCAAATTCTTTTTAAGTGGGGGAGGGTGTAGCAACCCTGATAAATGAATATTTGAAATGAATTAAATATATATATATATAATATAGATAATAAGAAGAGGGTTAAATGGAGGAATAAAACCCAAGATGCAAATAACGCCTCTCATTAAGGCGTTAATTTAATAATAAACGCCTCTACCTAAGGCGTTATTCAAGAAAGGACGCCCTCACCACAAGACGTCAAATTCCAGACGCCAAAAAGGGCAAGGACAAGGAACGCCCTTTTATTGGGCGTGTTTTAAAACAAGGAACGCCCTTATACAAGGCGCTTCTTAAGAAACGACCTGCACCAGGTCGACAATTCAAGAATCGACGCCCTGACCGAAGTCGTTAATTCCATTTGTGAACCGTTCGAACCCAGAGCTTATCCAGGGAAGGATTTACCTAATCCAGTAAGTGTCTACTAGGGTAAGGACTCTATTAGGGATATATTACCTTCAATAAAACACTACTTTTGTTAGGACTCCAAAAATCCTATAAATAAACCTGTCCGGTCGAACCCTAAACCTATTTGATCGATCGCTGCTACGGTGAGTAAAGAACTGAACGTTCTTTTCTTTTTATTTTACTGTCAAATGAAGAGTTACTAACTCTTCATCTCCTTCTCTTCTTACAGGTTGAAGAGAGCACACGACGTGAAGAACAAAGGTATTGTTCTTTTTTCCCTTTTTACCTTCGGTCAAGTAGTACGAAGAAATACTAATGTTTCTTCTTCTGTTCTTGTAGGAGTTACAGAACCGAAGAACAAGGTTCTTCATCAAAGCCTTCTCATCCTCCTGTTATTGTTGCTGTAAGGCAACAACGTCCCCTTTCATATCAATCTTCAAATCTTCAGGTAGGTTTTCTCAAGTTACTGTAGCCCAAATGAAATTAATACAAGATATATATATATATACAAGCATGTCATGCATACGGTTATTATAGTTTCCATGCGTTTTCTGCAATATTTTGAAAGAGACGCCCCTGTCAAGGGCGCTAATTCACATGAAACGACCCTTCCCAGGTCGTAAATTTCATGTTTAACGCCCCGTACTCAGGCGTTAATTTCTTTAAACCGTTAATCACCCATCTTAAGAACTGATTATCTAAGAAATCATGATTATAAATATATGCATGATCCTATGTCTTCAACCTGCTAACTTTACTGTCATGATATTACATTCGTTCCTCTGTTATCCTGAAATTATTACTGTCCTTAAAGTTTCTGAAGGAACTTGAATTAACGACTTGGACAAAGTCGTTTTCCACATATTAGCGCCCCCTCATAGGGCGTGAATCTGAAAGATAACGCCCCTTCCTAGGGCGTGTATCGGTTAAAATCCTGAAATTTATATATTCTGAAAAATAGAATTAAATAGTAACGCCCCTGCCCAGGGCGCGTTTTGATAAATCCTGAAAATTAATTATATTCTGTCAAATATGTAAACAATAAGACGCCTTCTGGTGTAGTCGTCAGATCTTGAAGAAACGACCCTGACCAAGGCGCGTTTTAGATAAATTACTGAATTAATGAAAATTCTGCAAAATGGAAACACGTGTAAACGCCCTTATGTTAGGCGTTAATTACTTGAGAAACGACTTGACCTAAGTCGTTATTTTCTGTAAACTGATTTTTATCCTGATTCTGTTAACCGATGGTTTCATATTATACATATACGTATATATCGGCACTATTCTCCACTCCGTGAGTATAGTCCCACTTTTCACGTTATTTTATCGATCACACTCAACTCTCACTGACATACAAGCTCTCCATTGGACATTCCATTCCTTTGGACTAGCGAGTTAGTCATAGAGACCTCCGTAAGACTCCTCGTACCTTGGATTCCCTCAAGGTCGACTGAGCTGGTTGTACCCTAAAAACCCATTACACCATTGATGCCATGTCACTCTAAAGAAACATGGGATACCGGCCCTTCTGATTATACAAAGAGTATATCATAAGAAATTCTTAATGGGATGATGATATCATGCCATATCATGTCGTTCTTGTAAAAACCTCAATTCTATGATAGGAATGAGGGTATCTTACCTTTGATATACTGTTCATGTGGACCTCAATTCTATATAAAGAATGTCCATACTGATTTGTCATGGTACCCAAGTTAAGGGAACCATATTCTACCTAGATCTTTATCGATATCGTGATTATACCATTATTATCGCCATTCTATGTCCTTTGTCATATTTTGGACTCTATTCTATCAAAGTTGTCATACGTGTCTACAAGCTTGATTATTGAAATTCTACGTTGGCTATAAACAAGAGTGGATGTCAAAACACATGATAAATGCCTGCGCATATAGGGCCCGATCTGGTCCTAGGAGGAGCACCCGAAAGTACTTGTGCCCATGGGAGTTAAAATGATAAGGTATCTGGCATTATACCGAGTACTTGACTTGCTTGATTGGACATTCCACACACATCTTGTACTTGAATCGTACTTGACTTGACATGAATTGCGTGGCCCGAAAAAGGGTAATTTACTTGCTTGATACATGATAGCCAAAGTTCTTGACATGACTTGTTAAACGTACTTGCTTGAATATCTTGAATAAACTTGTTATCTTGTTGAAAGTTCATGATTAAGTTCATCTTATTTCCTTGATATTACATTCTCTCTATCTTGTCGTTTTATGCGAGCATGCATAGCTTTATTGCATTCATGAAAGATGTAATTACTTACACCCCTTGCTAGTACTTGAGATATAATTTCCTACTGAGCGTTCGCTCATTCCGTTTGTCCCTTTTTACTTTTCAGGTAAGTCCGACGACGATGGAAGTCAATCGGATGGGAATGGTCAAGAGTGAAAGTGATAGAGCTGCTCAAGTGTCATCTAGTCTTTTCTATAGTTTCTTGAGTCAAATATGTATTCTTTTCCTTTTTATTAAACAGAGTATTGGATTTGTAATAGTCTATCCATTATGAAATAAAGGATTGGGTTATCTTGTTATTTTGCGCATCTCTGTCTTTGTGTCGAATACACGACCACTTTGATTGACATGATTGATATAAACTTGTCACGCGTCTCCGGGTATCTTCCGCGCTCGGGGCGTGACAGATTAGCTTGTCAACCTCTTTGTTAATCTGATTTATTAATTCAGGGCGCATTCTCCTGGAAGGCTGCTTCACAGGGCTAGCCTCTGGGTTTATTGCCAATCGATGCTGTGCCACATCAGAACTCAGTCCCGGCATTTCATCATATGTCCATGCAAAGCAGTCTCGGAATTCTTTCAAGAACTGTACATACTGTTCCCTGGCAACTGGCTCCAGCAGTGCGCTGAGGAATGTCGGCCTTGGCTCATCTGCGGTCCCCAGATTTATTTCCACAAGCTCATCGACGGTGGCCTGACCTCCATCTTCGACCTCGGGTGGGGCTTCTTGCAAGTCAATGAAGCCTCCCGGGATATAATCTTCTTCAGTTTCATGACCCTCTGTTTCATCATACTGGTCATCAGCGGGTGCTGGCTCATCATATACGGCCAATATTGTTGGATTCTGTCTAGTCTGCCCCGAGGACGTGACTGGTTCAGCAGGAAACTCAACAATGGAGTCTTCCGCCCTTAGAGGCTTTTCTGGTGCAGGCTCCCTTGAGAGATCATCATCCTGTAGAGCCCGGACTTCTTCCAGGATGCGCTCAAACTCCAGGCATTCCCTCAGCTCTTTGGCTACTTGGTCTTCATCCGGGGTTCCCGTATCAAACTTTGCTTCAGCATGGTGTAGACACGCCAAAATTGACGCTATGTTGATCAAATCTCATGTCACTATGTTGACGCCCCAAAGTGAACTTCAATACATTCATAATATGAAGTTTTTCTGTTCTTGTGTGTTTTTTGGTTTGTTCTTGCATTTTTGTGATTCGCGACCTGAAGAGGGGCGTTATTTTAAAAGCGGCCTTACCTAGGGCGTGTTCAAAAGAAAGGACGACCAAATGTCAGGGCGTCAATTCCTGGTATTATCCGATTTCAAAATAAAATCCAATTACTGATTGGCGTCCTTCCTCAGGGCGTGTTTTCAAGTAACGCCTTTATCTCAGGCGTTTTCTCATAATTTTCAAATAAAGAAAGTTTTGTTTCCAAATTTAAATCCAAGAAGTGACGCCCTTGACCAGGTCGTGTTATGGAGTAACGTCTTAAGGTAGGTCGTCAATTCAAATTTGACGCCCTTCTGAAAGTCACGTTTTATGTTTCGGTGTCCTGTTTGGGTGTGCCTTTCCTGAATAGTTCCATGCCTTCTTTGGTCACCTTGCTCGATCAGGGAACTGGAGTCCTTGCCATTGATAACCATTGCCCGTTCTTATCTTCCCAAATCTGTGGTTATCTTGATCTAAACCCTATATAAGCATGCTCCGGTCGATCTTGACAGAGGTTACCGAGGTCAGAAGTTATACATATAGATACGTACAGGGTTTACAGAGGCTCTCTTCATCTTCTTCCTGTGCGATCTTTTAGAAGAGCCGTCTGCTTCCTCTTCTTCCTGCCAGCGGCATCAATCCCGGTTCCCCTCCATTGTCGTCAGGGACAGCAGGGGTCTTTTGCTTATCTATTTGTGCTTTTCCATCGGTCATCATCCACCGTTTTCTTTTCTTGCATTAGTATCATATTTCTCCTTTCCCTCACTCTTTAGGGGTTTTAAAAAAAACAAAAAAAAGGAGGTGCGCATGTTGTGTTCTCTTTCATCATCATATTTTTCTATTTGGGATTGATACTACATTTACTCTTGGCTGATCCATCTTTTTTACTTGTTTGTTCTATTTTTTTTGCAAGGGTACTTAACAAGGAAAACCCCCTTCATCGGCCGGCCGATTGAAGGAGGAGGAAGGAATTCACAATCCATCCCGCATCCCACTTATCACCAGGTATTCGTGATCATTTATTTTATTATTGAGGTAACATCTCTGGCGATCACTATCCTTTATAACACCACGTGCTTTCTTTTGTCTTTGTTATCATCTCTCCATCCTTTTTACATATTTCACATGAGTGGTTTGTTCCACATGTGTGGATTTATCACGATCCACAAATTGGCGATCACGGTGGGACTTCCACTATTTTTCTTTTGATTACCATCTCCTATTGGCACCCACGTGTGCCCTTTCCTATTGGCACCCACTTGTGCCCTTTCCACTTCGGCACCCACGTGTGCCCTTTCCCCTCGGTACCCACGGTACCCCTCCTTTGCACCCCACGGACACCCTCCACCGTGCACACTGCACACTCCCGGGATCAGCCAGTTTGTGATCTGAATTAACGCCTCACCCAGAGGCGCGTTTTGATTTAACGCCTTCATCCAGAGCGTCTGATTTATGTTTAACGTCTTCTGACAAGGCGTGCTTCATCATATCCCCTACTTTTATTACGCTGTTTGTGGATTCACGCCCTGCACCAGGGCGTCTCTTTATTGCTTAGCGCCTCACATCAAGGCGTGTTTCCAGATTCGACGCCCTCTTCCGAAGGCACCCTTTTCACATATAGCGCCTCACACCAAGGCGCGTTTTCTCCATTGCCTGTGGGATCCCCAGGGATTCACGACAGTCTCACTGTCATCTTTTTTGTTGATAGCGACCGTGGCTAGGTCGTCTCTTTCCTGTGATTTTACAGAACCCTGCTGTCTTTGCTTATTCATGCTGCATTGATTCTTATATTGATTATTTGGCTATATTGGTGTGATCTGCATATCTTGGCTTGCATCTTGTGGCATTTGGTTGAGAGACCTCCTCTCTCTACACTAGGATTCCACACACCTCTCTTAGAATCGGGACAACCCTCCATTGAGCATTCCGTCTCTTTGGATCGGAAATCCCTTTTCCAAGACCTCCGTAAGTCCCCGCACCCGTGAATTCCCTCACGGACGCCGGGCTGGTTGTACCCTTGAAGTACCCGGAGTATAGAGAACCCATCGTTGGTGAAGAGAGAGAAAGAACCTAGTTGACCCGGAAGTCACACTTGGATCCAAACTAGGTGTCACTTTGCAAAAGGAGTGAATTATTTTGCAAATTAATCCACTCTAATCTCAAGCATAACACTAAAATTTTACGTTCATCTCAACTTGATTGCATAAATTTGGTTGGATTGATTTGCTTAAAGTTTGCTTGGATTGAGTGCTTTTTGTGTGATAACCCCTTTCATAAAAGCTTTCCCCCTTCTTAAACATGAAACTCCGTTCGGGTAAGATCACCAACATGGCAAGCTATGGGTACACTTACGATGATGTGGAAGAAAATATCTTTGGACATGAAGTCCCCCACCAAGATTTTGTCTATCACGAAGGGAACTACCCTCCTCCTCATTCTCATTATCCACAAGTTCATGTGGTTGACACCACTTCCCGAGAAGTTGAGCCCTCCTCTCAGGCTGTACCTTCCAACACCTCGGGGAATTCTTCCCCATCCATTAATGTCACTGATTTAATTCAAGCTTTGTCTCAGTTAGATGATTCCCAGCGGCAGGCTGTCCAGGCCGCTTTGAAGGGGAAGTCCGTTCCCTCTTCCTCCTCCAACCCCCCTCCGGCCGTGAGTGGCCATCACATTGTTAATGACCAGGCGGTCTTGCACAACCCTCCTTCCCGTCCACCAACGCCCGTTGCGGCCATGCCGGCCCAACAGGCGAGCTATTCTGCGGTTAGGCACCAGTTTCTCCAACCTCCTCAAATTCTACGGACACCTATACCGAATTCTTTCATTCAAAATTTGGCCCCAGTCGAGTCTGATACTAATATTCTACTGCTTCAGAAGTTGGCTAGCATGGAAGAGCAACTTAAGAAAGTCACTGCGGCCAAGAATGCCCCAGAAATCTCTCTCCCCACACTGCCAGTCTTCCATCTGCCACCCTCTGAGATGCCGAATTTCCGGCGATACAATGGAACTGGTAACCCTTTCATTCATTTGAAGGATTTCAGGTATGAGACCTCCTTCTAGCAAGACAACAAGGCCTCTTTGGCTTATCTTTTCAGGAGATCTCTAGAGGGGCCAGCCCTTGAATGGTTCTATTCATTGGATCCTGCTGACGCCAGTGACTTTGATATTGTCCAGAAGAAGTTCTTGCAGAAGTATAGAGACCGGGTCGGACTTTCCCTTTCACTCACAGACCTGGTTGCAGAGAAAATGAAGCCCGAAGAGGACTTCATAATATTTGCTGATAGGTGGCGTTCAATGGCCGAGAAATTGAAAGATACACTGTCGGAACAAGAACAAGTTAAGATGATAATTTCCAATGCAACTCCTCAGTTCCGGCATATCTTGGCCATGAACCGATTAACAACCATGGAGGAGCTCTATGAAAGAGCTCGTTATATCCAAACACAGATGAAGGATTCGCCCATCATGGGCATGTTTGAGCCGAAGCCACGGCTATTTAAGAAAAGTACAAATGTCAACAACAACGGGCCCATGACTGAGGGCACAATTGCAAACGAGCAGGTTGGCGTAGTTGGCCACCCCCACTACCAATCTAACTCGCGACCTAACCCACCTCCACCACAAAACCCCCATTACAACTCCACTCCACAACACCAATTCGCACCCCAACATTCCTTTGCTCCACCGCGAAACCAAGTGCCCCGCGCTGACCCTCCAACTCTGCAACAGTACCACCAGGTACCACCACCTACCAACTATGGCCAACAACAACAACAGAGACCACCACTTGGCCCCAAAAGGGACCATTACCCTCCACTACCAGAAAGTCTCCCGGATATTTTCAATGCCTTAATGGCTACCAACTTGCTCGTATTACCAAGGGAAAGGACAGCGTGGCCCGCTAATGTTGACACCTCCCGTTACTGCGCTTTCCATCGCGCACCTGGTCACAACCTTGATCGTTACTTTCACTTCAGAGATTATATTTATGATCTAAATGACCAGGGCGGCATCAACTGGGATGAGATGAGGCAGTTTATTGCCACCATGAAAGAAAGAAGGCCTCCACGGCAGCAACAGGCTCAGCAGCCACAGCAACTAGCTCCACAGCAGCAACAACAAGCTCCAGCACCTCAGCAGGATATGGGGATCGTCCACAATCCACTGCCGGAGCACCCGCCAAACCAGCACGTAAACCCTGTCCCGTCTCTCCCTGAGGTAGAGAGAGGGCAGGGATGGCATGAAGAAAACGCCTCTGTCGGGGCATTTAATCACAATCAAAATCAACCTCCGCGACTCTTGCGCACCCTTTCTTCTTCTTCTACCCCCCAATTGAGCCGATCCCTTCTGCGCCCCGTTAATCCACCTACCCCCACCTATTCTCCAGCCTTGCCGGTTTGCCCCCTTCTTACCCGCTTACCACCTCCACAGCCTACACCACAACAAACCCCATCCACCACCAACCCTTCACCACTGCCATCTGGGCCACTCCTTAACCGCCCGTCACCAACGCCCGTTGCACCCGCCACCACTACTCCTCCACCGGCAAGGATCCCTCCACCATCGGCTCCCCCACCTTTTATGCTCAGATCTCTCCTCGTTCCACCCACCAATTCCCCCCGCATTCGGGTATCCCTTTCTACTCCTACGCCTCCTACGGGGGCATCTTTATTGAACTCTTCATCAACACCCCCTGTGGGGGATCCTTCTTTAAACACTCCTCCACCGATTATCAACACTAACACACCCTCTTCTTCTTCTAACCCTCCTCTCACACTTGCCCCGACAGAGGCGCGTCAAGGCGTGGCGCCGCTCCGCAGTGGACGGATGTTCCACCGCATTTTTTCACAGAGAGGGTTAGAGCCTGCGCAGGGGCCGCAAGAACAGGAACAAGAACAGGAGTCCATACCAGGCACAGAATACGACTTGTTAAAGCATTTGGACCAGACTCCGGCAAGAATTTCAATTCTAGAACTGATCAAGAGGTCGACCACTCACCAGATGGCTCTAAAGGAATATTTGCAGAAAGTCATGGTCAATGAGGACCTTCCGGTCGAGCAGATAACCGCAGTCTTAACACCTACTGGCAGTCAACCAGCAATCACTTTTTATGAGCATGAGCTGGCACCAATCTCAGCAAGAAAATATGCTCTATGCATCACAGTTGATATCAATAAGGTGGACACTAGGGCATCCATCAATGTCTTGCCGCCGAGCACTTTGAAGTTGTGCGGCATTCCCGAGAATCTAATCCGGCCGTTCACCATAACGGTCACTGCATATGATAACACGAAGAAGCCTCCTCTAGGCATGATTACTTTAAAAGTAAGTTTGGGTCCAGCAACAATCACGGCTGATTTTCATATTTTGGACATGGATCCAACATTTAATGGCATTCTTGGTCGTCCCTACATCCAGCAGCTTGATGCAGTGCCCTCCACAAATCATCAATGCCTCAAGTTTCCACACAAGGGCCGCATTGTCAAGGTTACCAGTATGCCGATTCTGCCAGAGGAGGACATCCACTTGGCTTCATCAGTTCCTTCTATTTGGCCTGCCAATAAGCCATTGTTATCTGTATTGGACGTCCCTCGTCCACAGTCGATGCCATCCGAGACTATCACAACAGTTGCCATGACACCCCTGCCTTCCAAGGGGAAGAAGAAGAAAACGGTGATGAACACCCATGGCTGGAACATTCTACTGAAAATGGGGTATCAAAATGGCAAAGGCCTAGGTATCAAACTCCAGGGCAGGATTAAGCCTGTTAAATCCCAGAAGCTGATTGCACGAGGTGGCTTGGGCTATAAAGGGCCGGGCAAAAAATGAAGAAGAACCATGGGCAGTTATGACATCCACTTTGAAGACTGACCGTCAGCCGCTTACCTGGACATTGAAGACACATTTTGTCACAGGTGGCGTTCAGAATAATGAGCAAACTACTAAAGTCACTTCCATGCTGGATTGCCAGGATGTTCATGCTAGACAGTTTGCTCGTCATATAGCTCCTCTGGCCACATATAAAGCCCTGGAATCCTTGAGGCCTGACAAGAGAAGGAAAATGGATGATCCAGAATGTGACTGGTACAGGTGGTTCGATATGCAAGACATTACTATTTCCTTGAGCCGCCTCTTTATGCCGACAGATCTGGAATGGCCACCACTTATTCATGAATTGATTGAAAAACCTGCTGCGATTACAGACAAGAGGCAGTTGCTGAGTGACTACACTGATACTGGAGAGCCAGATATTCTGTTTGAGGAAGGTTTCACTGTGGACAGGCTGTGGGCCGGCCTCTTTTCTCTCACTTCCATGCATCCATCTGTTCTTGCTTCTCTATATTCTCATTGGTTTGGTCGCGTGCCAAGACCGCCACCGATTATGATCAATTTGTCTCCAAATTCAATCCAAGTTTCTCTGTCGATTCCTCCCTCGCTCCCCGAGTGATTTTCTAAACTCTCCATTGCACCCCCACGTGGGCCACCACCGATTAGATCTTTCTCCAATCTTGCAATCTCCACTCCTCCTGCTATTCTCCCCTCGCATTGCTTTCTCCTAGAAAAAGAGAATAAAAATGAAGATAAAAATAAAAATGAAAAAAAAATGCCAAAATCCCAACTCTCCAATCCTCCATCACTTTTGAGGAAACCTCTTATCTCTTCCCCGAGTGTGTCCCGACTCAGGGGCCGCTCTTCCCGGATTCCTTGATAAATCTCTTCTCCCCCTCTGGTGAGGGGTCTTCTTCTGTATCACCTCCTGTAACCGCTTTCTCACCTCCTTCTTCGTCTAATAAAGCTAGTTGCTCCTCCCCTTCTTCTGCTAATAATAAAATTCGTGGGGTAGCTTCACATAAGAAACCCAAGGGTAAGCAGATTCCCCGTAGATTCTTGTTGGAATTAGCCGTCAGATGCCGAGCTTGTTTAGCCATTTCAGAATTTATGGAGGATCCGATTATCCTGCCAGAATTGGAATATGAGGATACTGTTGTTTCTTATGAGGGTTTGGGTGTCAACGAGATTATGAATGATGAAGACCCTATTGAAGAGGGGGATGAAAGTTATGAAGAATACGAGGACGAGGCTGATGCCTTTGCTAGTGGCATGAGAAGATTCGACGAACCATCAGCCTCAGTAGAAGAGCCTACCAAAGAAATTAATTTGGATACCGAGGAAGACCCTAGGATTGTCCTCATCAGAAAGAATTTGCCGCCCTCCGAAGAGAAGGCACTTATTTTGGTTCTTCAAGAATATAAGGACACGTTCGCATGGAGCTATGAAGATATGCCCGGATTAGACCTTGCGCTCGTTGAACACCGCCTTACACTTAAGACAGGGTCTGTACCGATCAAGCAACGGTTGAGACGTTTCCACCCTAACATGGCTTTGAAAATGAAAGAAGAGGTCGACAAGCTCCATAAGGCTAGATTTGTCAGAGTTGTCCTCTACCCTAACTGGGTGGCTAACATCATCCCGGTCATGAAGAAAGATGGAAAGGTTCGGATTTGCATAGACTTCCGGGACCTCAACCGTGCGTGTCCTAAAGATGACTTCCCCCTACCTCATATTGATGTTCTTAATACGGCAGGATTTGAGACTCTCTCTTTTATAGATGATTTTTTAGGCTACAATCAGATTCGTTTGGCTGAAAAAGATCAAGAGAAAACATCCTTCACAACACCATGGGGAACATACTATTATGTAGTCATGCCATTTGGACTCAAGAATGCTGGAGCCACTTATCAAAGGGCAATGATGGCGATTTTACATTATATGATTCACATGTTTATTGAGGTGTATGTGGATGACCTGGTTGTAAAATCAAGGACAATGATTGAGCATCCTGGGGTTCTGGCTAAAGTCTTGCAAAGATCACGAGAATATCAATTGAAGATGAACCCTAAAAAGTGTGTATTTGGTGTTTCTTCAGGGAAGTTGCTTGGTTTCATTGTTAGCAAGAGGGGAATTGAAGTTGATCCCAACAAGGCAAAGGCCATTAGAGACATGCCTCCTCCCAAGAATTTGAAGGAAGTTCGAGGATTAATTGGGAGGTTGTAATTTATTCGCCGCTTCGTCTCTCAGCACTCACAAAGGTGTAGGCCGTTTTACGAGCTTACTAAGCCGGGAGTCAAGTTTAATTGGGATGACAAGTGTCAGGCAACCTTTGACGGATTGAAGGATTATTTGGCCAATCCTCCTGTCCTGAGGCCCCCAATTCCAGGCAAACCGCTTGTTCTTTATGTTTCTGTCCTGGATGACTCTGTAGGTGCTGTCTTGGCTCAAGTGGATGAAGAAAGTAAGGAGAGGGGAGCATACTATTTGTCTAAACTTCTTAACCCCTGTGAGCAGAGGTACTCAGCCATGGAGAAGACTTGCGCTGCTTTGGTCTGGGTAGTTCTGAAACTAAAACACTATTTCTTAGCTCACGAGGTTCACCTCATTGCACGCATGAATCCGATCAAATTCCTTATTAAAAAATCTATCCTCACTGATCGATTAGCACGCTGGCAAAGCTTCCTCTCCCCGTTTGACATCACTTACATTCAACAGAAAGCTATCAAAGGCTACGCCATTGTCGAACACCTTGCTCACCTCCCTCTTCCCCGATTTGATCCTGTCAATTCAGAGTTTCCAGATGAAGAACTGATGTCCATTAATCAACCCCAGGATCCTATGTGGACATTACATTTCGATGGAGCTCTGAATTCCCAAGGAAGAGGGATCAGAATGGTTCTTTTTACACCAGAAGGGGTCACCATCCCATTTTCTGCTCGACTCACTTTCCCTGTCACCAACAATATAGCTGAGTATGAAGCTCTTTTGGCCGGTCTTCAAACCGCTCAACAATTTGGTGTCACCCATTTGAGGATTGTTGGTGATAGCCAGCTTATTCTACCCCAGGTGCTCGTCAAGTGCCGCACTATCAATCCCAAGCTCAAACCCTACCAGGAACTTGCTTCAGCTTATGCCAAGCTCTTCACCAAATTGATTTTCATCCATGTTCCTCGTAGCCAGAACATCTTGGCTGACGCCCTTGCCTCTTTAGCTTCTGCTTTAGTCTTCCCTCCTGAGCGTGATTTTCATGTTCCTCTGATTCATCAACGCGACACTCCAGCTATTAAGGATCGTGCATTCCTCGATATTAGGGATCAAGTGCTCGAAAAGGTCAAGCAGAGGGAAGCTCTTAAAGGCAAAGAGGTCATGTTATTAGATTGGCAAGAAGAGCTGGCTGACGAAGAAAAACCTTGGTATTATGAGATTGCCAGGTATTGCAATGATCAGTCCTATCCCGAGGAAGCCACTGCTGAAGAAAAGAAAGCAATTAGAAGAGTGGCTTAGCGTTATGTTTTGGTTGGAGGTGTGCTCTACAGAAGAGGGCTCACTGGTGTTTTATTAAGATGCCTCGATGATGATGAATCTTGGAAGGTTGTGGAAGAAGCGCATTCTGGAATGTGTGGTGGTCATGTGAACAGCCAGATGCTAGCTAAGAAGATCCTTAGGCTAGGTTTCTATTGGCCCACTCTAGAAGAGGATTGTTCTATTTATGTTCGAAGGTGTGTTAAGTGCCAACTGCACGCCGACAAAATTCATTCTCCTGCTTCTTCACTCCATCCTATGTCCTCCCCATGGCCTTTCTCCATGTGGGCTTTTGATATCATTGGACCTCTTGGTGACTCGAACCTCCTCACGAAACAAAAGTCGTTCATCCTGACGGCAACGGAGTACTTCACCAAGTGGGCAGAAGCAGAAGCTTACGTGGAGATTAAAGCATCAACAGTCTGCAAATTCATAATGAAGAACATCATCACGAGGTTCGGCATCCCGAGCACCATAGTCACCGACAATGGACCTCAATTTATCTCTCAAGAAATCAAGGACCTCTGCAACAGGTACAACATTGCATTGCATCATTCTTCTCCCTATTATCCGCAGGGCAATGGCCAAGCAGAGGCCACTAATAAAACTTTGATCAAAATTGTTAAAAAGACGTGTGAGGCTAATAAATTTTCGGATTGGCCAGACAAGCTAGTTGAAGCTCTCTGGGCCTATCGTACTTCCATTCGTACCCCCACTGGGCAAACCCCTTTCGCCCTTACTTATGGAATGGAGGCGGTAGTCCCTTACGAGATTCTCATTCCCTCTCTGCGAGTACAATTTGACAAGGAACTCTCTATTGATTAGCGTCGTGATTCACTCCTTGCTCAATTGGAACTCCTAGATGAGAAGCGTTTGGTCGCCACTGAGCATGCGCGCATTTATCAAAACAGGCTCTCACGTTTTTATCAAAAGAAAGTGATTGAGAGAAAATTCAAAATCGGTGAGATGGTAATTAAAAGAGTTTTTGTAAAACCCGGTGGGCCACGCTCAAAACTCCAACCCAACTGGGAAGGACCGTTTGTTATAAAAGACGTTTTTCCTGGCAATGCTTATAAACTGATTAATGCTGAAGGAGAAGAGTTAACTCACCCTTGGAATGGTTTGTATCGTAAGAAGTACTACCCTTGATTCAAAAATCCAAAAATATATATATATATAGAATATTTTTAAAATCCAAAAAAATGAAAATTGATTCAAAAAATCCAAAACAAAGTGGAATATTTCCAAAAACCAAAAAAAATAGAAATCCCAAAAAGCAAATAAAAAATAGAAATTCTCCAAAATCAAAATAAAAAAATCATAAATCAAAATAAAAAAAATGAAAAGCTTTCAAAATTGGTGCCATGGCACACGAAGGATCAAGGTCCGAAAGGTGAAAATTCAGAATTCATTCATCAATCTTGTTAACCTAAAATTGGGTCGACACCCGCACACACTACACGCTTTATTCTTGAACTCAAGCGGTGCAAAATCCGATGGGAAGTCAAAACCTGACTAAAGGTGAAAGACAATACCCGTTCTTTTCTTTTTCGGCCCATAAGGGAGGAAGGGAGACCTCGGGGTAGACCCGCCAAGCCTATCCGCCGCCCTAGTAGGTGGAAGTCAGGGCCCAAAAGGGAACAAATGCCACAAAAGCCCAAGTACAATTAGGTTGTTCATCAATACAAGTCAAGTTCAAAGTGAAAGTCAAATGGTGAAAAGAAAAGCATGTCAAGAGGGCAAAGTCCCCGCAAGGAAAACCTTGGGCGTATGCGTGCAATATAAAAGAGGCAAAAAGGTAACAAAATTTTCCTACGCCAAAGACCGAACCCCAACGGGCATAGGGTAGGGGAGGCAACTTTACCTCGAGCATCTCAGAATCCCTTATGGGCTTCCCTTATATTTTCTTCCATCTTTCTATGTGGTCAGTCACGAACTGGCAGAATGGTCAAGACGGACTTAGGAAATTGCACTGTACGAAATCTTGAATACAAGTCAACTATGATCACGTCGACTCACTTTTAATTACTCAAGAAAGGTTAATGAATTTTAGATGGTGACCGTGTAGGACCCGTGGTCTTGATAGCCTTGTCAACCCATTTTTGTAGAATAATTCAATTAACGCCTTTGGCTAAGGCGCGTTCAAGTTAATTACCGCCTTCGATAAAGGCACTTTTTATAGGATTAACGTCCTTGATTAAGTCGTCTCTTTCCAAATAACGTCCCTGCGTAGGTCGTTACTTTCTAAAAAAAAAAAAAAAATCAAATCAAATTCCCTTTTCAAATTCACGACGTCTTCTAGGGCATCTTTTATGTGAATCATGACCTACTCTAAGGCGCATTTTTCAGAAAAAATAACAAAAAAAATATATATAAATGAGTGAAAAGAAAAAAAATGCATTCTCCAAGTATGCTTGCATTTCTGCATGGGCATCTTTATTTATGGTTTGCATATGCGTGCTTGCATCTCCCCGTTATCAGTTATTTCATTTACCTTATTTGATTAAAGGCTTGGCCCCTTGACCCGTCATTAAGGTCAAAATATTGATACCCCTTGCTTATTGAGCAAGGGGCCAAGTCGAATAGATGAATTAACCTGTTTGTTCAAAGTGTGGATCACAGTTGCAGGAACAGGGTAAAGCGAAGCAAAAAACGAAGAATGTGGAAAGAGAAAAAATACACAAACACAAGTCCACAACCACACAAAGTGCTCAGGTAAACAAAAGCTCAAATGTCATATATATATATATATATATATATATATATATATATATATATATATATATATATATATATATATATATATATATATATCTCATATCTATCATGTACAGGTGTGAAGGTGGAGGGGTACAAGTAAGTCTCTCAGCTCTCGCCTCCACCCTCCTCTCTCCTGCTCTCAACCTCACCCTCGGCGTCCCGAGGTGGTGTTGGTGGAGGGGGCATGGAGCCTCGTGAAGCCGCTGGACCTCGAGCCTGGTCCCCTGTCTCACTTCTCGGTCGAAAAGAGGAGCCTGCCATGTAAGAGGAGCCGCCCAAGCTGAACCCTGCCGCTCGCGCCCGCTCCCGGCCTCGCTGCAGACGCTCCTCCGACACTCGAAGCCGCTCCTGAGAAAGGACTAGCTGAGTCCTCAGGTCCGCCAGCTCCTCGTGCTCACGAGCACGCTCCTCGCGCTCCCGGGCACGCTCCCTCCTCTCCAGCTGAAGAGCCACCCGCAGCTCGGCCACGTCCTGAGGCAGCTCCTCCCGACGCCTCAAGGTCCTCTCTAGCTCTAAGTCCCGCTGATCGCGGATCGCCAACTCGGTACGTACCGCCTGAAGCTGAGTATCCTGCAAACAGGTAAACAAATTATCAATTCCATAATTAACGCAATGATTCAGTAATCTAGCAATTCAAGCAACACATGATTGAACCACTCACCTATGTGCTCGTCGCACGGAAGCCCTCATCAACGCACGCAAGCGCGGCTCGGAGCTCCTCAGTATGCAAAACAACTTCATCAGTACACAATGCTATATATAATCAATATTTGAATAAGGTTTGTGTTTTGGAATTTACCCGTGAGGCGAGGTCGCGCTCTGCAACCTCGGCCCGTATGACCGCTCCCGCTAGCTACTCTGCTAGTGCAGTCACCTCTGCACTGGGTCCCCTCAAGCTGGAGGCCTCCCCTAGGTCTCTCCTCACTGCTCCCTGTTGGGCACGCTGCATTCATTGAGATCGTCAGTGGCTAATCATCAATAATTCAATAAAAATTCATTTGCATATAGAAATTATTTAAACATTCACCAGGGTCTCTAGGTCGGACCGCGTGGCGGCCAGCTGGTCCTCCAGGCTGTGTAGATGGGCCTCGGCATCCATCGCCACTATGTCCCGTGCATCCTGCATTCATTTCATTTTAGTCACATAATAAGCATTTGCATTTAATTTAGAAATAAGTGCATTCATATGTACCCCTAAGACCTTCATCTGTGGTCGGCCGGCGTAAACCTCCCAGTAGCGTCGGAGGTACTCGGAGCTGTCAGTCACCCGAGAGGTGACTCTGGTCCCGCCTCGCTGCCAGTCGGTGTACTGCTCCTAGAACCGTACCCTCCAGTCGGTCGCCTTTGTACGACCGCGTGTCTTCTTCCCGATGCCGCGTGGCTCGCAGAACTCTACCCACTCCTGGTGTAGGCCCAGGGTCCTCATCACCAACCTATGCCGTAACGGCTCGATCTCGCTCAAGCAGTGAATCCAAAGCTCACGCTCAAAGCGAGGTCACCCCGCTACGACCCATGGCTGGCCCTCATCTGTCATCCCCTCATAGGGTCTCCATCACACCTGCATTCATAAACATACATATCATCATCATTTCATCATCATCATAATAAATTCAAATAAATGCAAAAGAAAGATGCATAACATTCATCATACCAGCGAGGGAGGGAAGTCGCGGAACTCTCTCCGTAGAACCCACAACTCGTAGCCCAGTGGGGCCCCGAAAACCACCGGCAGCCAGCGCCACGCTAGAGGGAAAGCTCCCTCACCTCCAGGCCGTGGGTCGACGCGCCCCATCGGCATGTATAGGTGGCTCCAAACCTGCATCCATGCATTGCATTAGTGAGGCATTCACATGCATAATAATTGAAAAAGAAAAGAAAAGAAAAGAGAAGAAAAATGCATACCTGAAGAAAAGGTGAGAAGCCACTGACGGTCGTCTCTCGCCCTGTCCCTGTGGACAGGTCAGCCATCAGATGCGCCAACAGCGCTGCTCCCCAGGCGTAGCCGCCAACTCCCTCCAGATCCTCGAGTATGCCCAGGAATCGGCAGTTGATGACATCGCCCTTTGTCCCCAGCAATAGCCTCCCCAATAGCAGCAGAAGAAACCTCCTCAAGTCCCAGTCTGCTCTCTCCCTGTCAGCTGGGTCCTGGCAGTAGACCGCCCTAGCCCCGTCTATCAACCTCTGTGAGAACTGCTCTAGGGTCTCCCCGGACCTATGCCTAGCATCCCCTAAGCCCATCACCGAAGTCAGGTCGGTGTGGAAGATAGTCCTACACTCGCTAGGGGTCTCGTAAACCATCTCTAGCCCTAGCAGCCTCTGGGCAAGCCCGGTGTAGTCAGGGTAGGTAATCCCACTCACAGCCTCTCCGTCTACCCTCAACCTGCTGATCCTAGCTACGTCCTCCAGGGTAGAAACCATATGCCCCCAGGGCATCAGGAATGCCCGGCTAGTCCTGTCCCATCTCTCCCGTAGAACCTGGATAAGTGGTAGGTCTGGTCTAACTGGCTCTATGGATAGGAAGGCCCCGAACCCCATGGCGTCTACCCTAGCTCTCTGAAACTCAGGGAGGCCGTAATATGCTGCCCGGACCATGACCCAGGAGATGCGCGTCCTCATCAACCCCTGCATGCATAAATAAAAGAATTTTCGCTTAATTATTTTGATTATTCATGCTGAATCTCATTTTGATTGCCCTGGGTTATGTTGATGTTTGATTTTAATTAGCGACTGCCCTTGGGTCGTGGTTTGTTGAATTAGCGCCCCTGGGAGGGGCGTGGTTCATAAGTGTGCTTTGAATTCACGACCTACCCTAGGTCGCTGTTTATCTAAGAAACGCCTCTGTATTGGGCGTGGTTTGGTGGTTAATTTCTAATTTGTTAAAGATTTTTCAGGAGACGCCCATCCCAGGGTCGCCTTTTGCTTAAGTCACGCCCCTGTGTGGGACGTTGTTTTCAAATGGGAGTTTTGGGGCCTCATAATAATTTTTAAAATTAATGATTTGACGTCTGCTGGTTTGGTCGTCTTTCATTGAATTAACGCCCTCGTGGGGGGCGTTGTTTTCAGGATTTTTAGAAAATGAAATAAAAATAACAGCATGTGAATAATTCAAAGAAAAATATTTGAAATAATTAAAGCATGGAAATTAATGGAAATTAACAGCATAATATGAAAAATGATGAATTTAAATGGGCGACATGCTGCAGGGCGTGTGTTCATGAAATTAATTATTTTACAGAAAATAATTTGAACTAACGCCCTTGGGGTGGGCGTTTCATCTCTAAATCACGCCCCCAGGGGGGCGTCTCTTTTCTGAGTTGCAGGGTTTCTACCCCGAGGGCTATGGAAAATGCTGAAAAATAAAAATAAAATTGCAAAAAAATTGGAATTGGGGTCAGGGGCCTACCTCTTATGCTTTGGTTCTTGGGGTTGGGGCCGTGGCTGGCGTGGTCACCGGAGCTGGCCGGGGCGAGGGCCGGTCGCCGCCGTGGACAGTGGCTCGCCGACGTCCTCATCTTCTCCATCTTCTTCCCCCTCGACCTCTTCGTTTCCTCCCTGTCCATCTCCACTGTCTTCATCTTCTTCACCTCCTTCGTTGGCCTCTTGGCCTCTTTCGGCCTCGTCGCCGGCCTCCACAGCATGTTCTTCTTCGGCCGCCATTGGAGCATCCTCCATGGCGTTATCTTCACCGGCGTGGGCGAGCTCGTCCTCGCCCAGGTCAACGACCTCCGGTGCGGCCACCCGCTGCCGTTTGAGTCCGCCGGCCATGGTTAGGGCTAGGGTGAGAGGGTTTGAGAGTATGAGAGAGAGATAGGGAGTGGAAGAGGGGTTCGGTTAGGGTTTGCAGGAGAAGAGAGAAAGAGGGAAAGAGGACGAAGAAGGAAGAAGAAATGAGGGAAAGTTAAGTCGAACGGTCAAAAAGATTTAACGACCTAAGGAAGGTCGTGTCTTATGGAATTAACGACCGGAACAAGGGCGTTTCTTGATAACTAACGACATTGCTTAAGGCGCTATTTTCATTTGCATGGGGAATGATAACCGTCGTCAGACGCATTCAATGGGGATTGATTGATTTGATGGGAGTGATGATTACTGTTTTTGAGTAACGTCTGAGATTAAGGCGTTATTTTCATGAAACGTGACTTTGCTTAAGGCGTTACTTTTGAATTTCCACGAATATATTTTTGGGAATTTGAATCAATTAACGCCCTGGCTTAAGTCATTTTTTATTTAACGCCCATTCGTGGAGGCGTCAAATTTATGAGCTGGAATATTGAAAGCGACGTGTTCTGAGGCATCCTTTTGTGAATCCACGACATTTCTTAAGGCATTATTTGCAACAGAATCATAGGTTTTGGAAGATTTGATCCGAAACACTTTGAAATTGGCTCAATAAGAACGTATCATTGGTTTATCAGACAAGAAGATCACATTGCATTCAATGAGCCACTTTGGGCCTCAGTTTTCTCAAAAGTGTCACATAAGATTTCCATTGCTCTCTATCTTCATCCAAGCTTTCCACAGGATGATGAATCTTATTGATTTTCCACAAGGCTTGGATTGTGGTGCATTCTTCTCCATCTTCATTGCTGCCAAGGTCCCGTGTCTTGATTGGAGGAAGATGAGATGGATCTTCAAAACACTTGCCATGGAAGCCCAGTTGAGGAAGGCACCGATATGAATTGTATAGCACGAAATCTGAAGCGCCGATGAGTCTAAGGTCCGTCCCGGGAGAGAACCTTGCACGGAGCTCTTGAAGTTTGAGTATTCCCGGGGCCCAAGTAAAGAGATTCTTTGGCATCACCTTGAGGTGTTCTCGCCATTCCACTCTCTTCTTGATTTGAGGTATCCGGTTCATCACTCTATTACTTATCCCAAGTGAACCGGTCATGTAAAAGAGTGGGCTTTTTGAAAAGATTCTTGAGGATTGTTGGGCTTCATCACATGGATCAAACTTGAAGTGAAGATCCACCCAACTGGAGAGTGCTAGCATGCATCCGTAGATGGGCCTTCCCATTGCCACCGAGGTATCTCCTTCCCATAAGCTCACCACGGCGCTCAACTGGGCCTCCTCTAGGAAATCCTCCGTGGATGGGAATAAGAGTGCTCCTGCTAAGCATACCACGAAGGCCTTGGTCACCCGTTCGATCTCTTCTTCTTCTTTAGCTTGATCCGCTCTCTTGTACACCCATGAGGCAAGCTTTAGAAGATTAATTCCTTTAGTGACCTTGATTTAATTCACTAAGTTTGGGCTAGGTATCAATGTGGTTAATAACTCGTGAGAAGAAATTGGTTTTGGCATGTTGGCCATCTTCTGTTCATCCCCTTGCTTCATTCTCTTCAAGCCCAAGATCAACTCTAATTCTTCTAATAGGATGGTGGCTTCAAAGGTTGAGAAGAGGAATGTATGAGTGGAAGGGTGCCATATTTCAATTAGAGCTCCTATGGCAGCCCAATCTAAGTGGATTTGATCATGGTGTTTAGCATGGGTAACCAGGCTCAGGAGGTGCCATCTTGCTAGGTATACCCTCATATCTGAAGAAAACTTGGAAAGGATAAGTGGCAGCCACTTAATTTTTGTAAATCTCCTAGCTCCTGGGACATTTGGATAATCCTGTGGAAGAAAGAAGAGAAGGAGAATGCATGAGCGACAGAAGTAGTTCAGTGGAGATAAGAAAAGAGAAGAACAGAAGAAATAATACTTTACCTGGTTCATGGAGATTCTACTGCTTATGTGACCGTTGATCTCAGTTAATTGAGGGGTAGAAGTTTTGGACCTCTTAAACGCCCTCTCCATCTTTGGTTTGCAGGAAGGGCTCGGGCGGTTGCAGTCCCTGCGAGAAGAAAAACACGAACAGAAGAAGCAGAGAATAGAAACTCTCAGAGGTTGCGTTGGTTGATCAGAGGAAGTGTCCTCCTTTTATAGAAGTCCGAAGGGTCTTAGGGCTGTTCGGAGTTGTGAGATTGGTTGCTATTAGGACTGGGTTTAGCTTTCGCGTTGGAAACGGAAGCATGTTAATTAACGCCTTCTGTTGGGGCGTCAATTTCTGAATTGACGACCTGAAGGAGGTCGTGTTTTATGTAGCGCCCTTTCCAGGGTCGTCTTCTTCCTGGACTCTCGATGCATTTCACGCCCTTTGGAAGGGCGTGTTTCTTCTTTTGACGCCCTCATGACAGGCGCCTTTCATGTTTTTGACGCCGTTCTATCCAGGCGTGAATTTGTGAGCTTATGAATTTGCTTCCCTACATGCTTTGATGAACTTAAGTGCTATTATTCTGTTGAAATTATTTTTAATTTAGCACTTATGATCATGTCATGCTTTGAATTGAGGGTTATTCATATTGAGATTGTGGGAGGGCTAATGAACTTTCAAGTGCAGAGGATTGCAGGTTTCGGGACGCTTGGATCACTCGTCAGAGTAACATCATTCTTTCTCTTGTATTTCTTTCCTGTAAGCATTGTTACTATACGATATTCTACGATATTATAATATATCAAGGACCTTGTGGTTCTGATGAACCTGGAATTTGAGTTCCCCTTCATCAAAAATGGTGATAATTCCAGGAGAGTCTTGATCACACGGATAGGCCGTTGAGTCATCCAAGGTTTGGGACGATGGTTCCACTTTCTGAGTTGATGCGCGGACAAACGGGCTTCGGCTTAGTGTCAGCTCAGAGGGATGGATTCTTGACCAAGTCTAGATGGCTTAGCAATATTATCCTTGATTATGTTCTATTTTTAGTTTGTTTTATCTTTTTCTTTAGCCCAGCATGCATCATGTAGGACTTTGAGGTTTATGATGAAAATCTTCATATTATGGAAATAATGAAAGTCACTCGTTCTTGATTGAGTTGACATGAGATATTCCACTCCAAATTGAGTACTTTATTCTCTCTGAAGCCGCTCAGGCTAGTTCTTCGAAAAATATCCCTTTGCTGGGTCTTCATCTCAATTCCCTTTACTTTTCTGCAAATCCACCTTGGTTGTAGCACGTCCACATTGGCTGGTAACCGCTCTCCAATGGTGTCTCCCTTATCGTGCCACGCGCACATTTTTACTTGTTTAGTCTGATCTCCTTTATCCAGCAAATTGATGTTTCCTTGGAATCACTCGGAGTTGTTTCACTCAGAATCTTGGAAAGATTTCTAATGCTTGGTGTCTGAGGCGTGTCACATCACACCTTGGCGTCTACTTATCAGTTCATTCAACTTCATTCCGCTGGTTGCACTTTCGATTCATTTTCATCTCACTCCCTTGCAAAGCAGACGCCAAGACGGGGCAGCTGTAGACACGCCAAAATTGACGCTATGTTGATCAAATCTCATGTCACTATGTTGACGCCCCAAAGTGAACTTCAATACATTCATAATATGAAGTTTTTCTATTCTTGTGTGTTTTTTGGTTTGTTCTTGCATTTTTGTGATTCGCGACCTGAAGAGGGGCGTTATTTTAAAAGCGACCTTACCTAGGACGTGTTCAAAAGAAAGGACGACCAAATGTCAGGGCGTCAATTCCTGGTATTATCCGGTTTCAAAATAAATTACAATTACTGATTGGCGTCCTTCCTCAGGGCGTGTTTTCAAGTAACGCCTTTATCTCAGGCGTTTTCTCATAATTTTCAAATAAAGAAAGTTTTGTTTCCAAATTTAAATCCAAGAAGTGACGCCCTTGACCAGGTCGTGTTATGGAGTAACGTCTTAAGGTAGGTCGTCAATTCAAATTTGACGCCCTTCTGAAAGTCACGTTTTATGTTTCGGTGTCCTGTTTGGGTGTGCCTTTCCTGAATAGTTCCCTGCCTTCTTTGGTCACCTTGCTCGATCAGGGAACTGGAGTCCTTGCCATTGATAACCATTGCCCGTTCTTATCTTCCCAAATCTGTGGTTATCTTGATCTAAACCCTATATAAGCATGCTCCGGTCGATCTTGACAGAGGTTACCGAGGTCAGAAGTTATACATATAGATACGTACAGGGTTTACAGAGGCTCTCTTCATCTTCTTCCTGTGCGATCTTTTAGAAGAGCCGTCTGCTTCCTCTTCTTCCTGCCAGCGGCATCAATCTCGGTTCCCCTCCACTATCGTCAGGGACAGCAGGGGTCTTTTGCTTATCTATTTGTGCTTTTCCATCGGTCATCATCCACCGTTTTCTTTTCTTGCATTAGTATCATATTTCTCCTTTCCCTAACTCTTTAGAGGTTAAACAAAAAACAAAAAAAAGGAGGTGTGCATGTTGTGTTCTCTTTCATCATCGTATTTTTCTATTTGGGATTGATACTACATTTACTCTTGGCTGATCCATCTTTTTTACTTGTTTGTTCTATTTTTTTTGCAAGGGTAATCAACAAGGAAAACCCCCTTCATCGGCTGGCCGATTGAAGGAGGAGGAAGGAATTCACAATCCATCCCGCATCCCACTTATCACCAGGTATTCGCGATCATTTATTTTATTATTGAGGTAACCCCTCTGGCGATCACTCTCCTTTATAGCACCACGCGCTTTCTTTTATCTTTGTTATCATCTCTCCATCCTTTTTACATATTTCACATGAGTGGTTTGTTCCACATGTGTGGATTTATCACGATCCACACATGGAACAGGTCCTCTTTGCAAGGTAGGTCTTCCCAGCACCAATCTTTCTTTGCTTCATCAGACGTCCCCGTCTCCGGCTGACTCTCTGGGGCTTCATTGTTCATTATGGATTGATAAATGATTTCTTCATCTTCCGAGGGGTACTTGTCATATCCCACCTCGGGAGGGTCTTCATGCTGGTAGGAGACAAAGATGACGTCCACCTCAGCTTCATAGTATTCTTGAAGGGTATAACCCAATCCCGGGCGCTGAGTGATCTTCCTCAGTTCTTTATTATCCCGAGGCGGATCCCATAGCTCCTTGAACGCCTTCTTCTGGGCAACAGGCTACAATGACGGCATTCGCATCTTAGAGAACATCTGCAAAACCCGTCGGGTAGTATAATCCAAGCCTGTAATTGGCACCATCTGGTTTGTAGCCTCTTCAGGGACCATGCAGTCTTGATCATCTTCCTCGACTGACTCCCCGGTGTAGAATATGGTAGGAGGCTCGCAGAAGCGAGGGACTTCCATAGTCTTCAGTGGTAGCACCATCTGGTACTCGAGGCTGACGATGGGTTTAAATAAACCCTGTGGAACCTCCACTTGTGTGTACTTTTCTTTCATTTCTTCATTGATATCATCCGGGTGAATGCTAGGAGGGGTGATCCGAGCAAAGTCACCAGCATAAGAGATGTGAGATACCTCATGCTTTTTAATATAGCCCTTTGGTGGTGGTGGAGACCAATTTCTTGCCTTCATCGTCGACTTTTTCTGGCTGACCACAGCCTCTTTCTCTTCACCCTTTTGCGACACCTCCGTGTAGTAGGATGCATCGAGCATATGGCACTCGAATACTTCGAAGGGATGCAGATCCGCAAACACCCTCTCTTCTTTTCCTTCATGGCAGTATTTAATGCATTGATGTAGCGTGGACGGCACTATCTGATATTCATGCAGCCACGGTCTCCCCAGCAGGGCCTTATATGTGGTGTTGGAGTCGATTACATAGAATCGTACCACGGTAGTGAGATCCCCCAATGTGAGGTTAAAATCAGCCACCCCAAGGGGCGTCTCACATTTCTGGTTGAATCCCGCAATTTTCATGTCTCTGACCTTGGTAAGCTGAAGATCAAAGTAATATTTTTGGTAGATGCGGTATGGGAGAATGTTCACGGCAGCCCCGGGATCTATCAGTATCCTGCTCAGTGGCTGACAGTTCAGGGAGCCCCTCATATACATCGGTCTGTTATGGCAGGAATTCGGAACCAGCATGTCATCCTCTGTGAATGTAACTGACGGCCCATAATTCACTTCTGTCAAGAGTGCTTCATATTGTGTCGGCGACTGCAAGGCATCAACAATTGCTTGGCGAGCCTCTTCACTCAGAGAGAGAATCTCCCAGATGGAGAATCTGGTAGGGAGCTTCTTTAGCATTTTCATGATCCGACTGCCCACCCTAACATTAGACAGTCTCATTTCTTCCGCCCATCGGGGTCTTGGAGGTTCATGTGGTGCCCGTGGCCTCTGCTGACCAGTGCTGGCTTCAACCTCTGGACTGATTTCTTGGGGGGCTTCTTCTATAGCAACGGCCCCTGGTGCCGTCAGAGGGTTATCCCCTTCTTTCTCATTCTGCTTGTAAGCTACAGACGCCGATTGCTGAGGTCTCTTGCCTTTATCTGGCCCAGCCTGTATCGACTGCCCATTTTCTAGACTAGACAGAAATTCCAGAAATGTTGGAGTTTGACCTCCTTTCTTCTTTTCTTGGTACAAGCCGGCAAGGGGAGGAACCTCGACACCTCGTACCTCTGGTTCGGGAATCTGGTATGGCTGTTCCCCTTGAACATAATGTTATGATTAGCTGGTGGTAGGTGCCCCCACCTTCTTCCGGTGCGTGTTGCATGTGCTGAGGTTGAGGCCTCGGCATGGTTGGCTTCTAGCGGGGCATTTGATGTTTCATCCTCATCATTCTCCCCGGGCGAAGTAAAGAGTGCCGACAGGGTGTTACATTGTACTGTCACGACCCTCTTTCCCTTCTTGGACTTGGGCCGTCTCTTCTTTTTCTGGGAATTTGGCTTTATTGACCCCTGCCCCCAGAAGGGTCCAGTCTCAGCCTTCTCTTGTTCTGCCTCTGACTGCTCTTTAATTTTCAATTCTTCGAGCTGTTCCCAGAGTATACAGTCTTTCACCAGCAGGTGCCCGGGCTTTTTCTGTTCATATTCATCGAGCCCATTAATATACTGCTGTAAACGCCTAGTTGCAGGACTTACTTCCTTATGTGCAAGTAGGGGGACTTGTCTTCTCCGGTTATGAGTGGGGATCCGGATGACTGGCCCCGTCTCAGCTGTGCGCCATACTGGCTTTACTAGAGGCGGTTCAGGTCTTGGTGTGACACCGCGGATAACTGCTCTATTGGTATTGGCTGCGGGAGTCTTCTTTCTGTTCTTTATGGGTTTCATCTGCCATCCTTCCTGATCCTTCAGTGGGGTGAGGAAGCAAGCTTCATAAGTATGCCTGGTACATTCTTCAACGGCCTCCTTAGGCAGCTGCTGGTAGATTGAAATCATATTGGCGGCCATTTTTAATGCCGGAGGCTCATGTGGACGAGGTGGCTCTACCTGGTAATCTCCCAGCTGTAGCTCGCCCTTTTTGACCATGCCTTCCATAATATCTTTGAAGACGTAGCAATCTTCAATTGCGTGCCCCAGCGCACGGTGATATGGACAGAACAACGGATCACCTTTCTTTGCCGCGTCATCGGGTCTCTTTGGTTCAGGCAATGTTACCTTGTTGAACTTGTATGCCCAGTTGAATAGTGCGGCTGTCTTATCTTTCGGGAAAGAGTACGGATTTCTCATTTTGTTTCTCAGAGAGACCTTATCTTTTCTTTCTGCTGTGTCTGCTGCCGGGGGAGCTTCATCTGCCCCCTTCTTCCCTTTCTGTTGCTCGAAGGTTCTGAAATCGATGGTGTTGGCCTCAGAGTGCGATGGTCGTCGATCATTAAATTTCCCTTTCGGCACAGTTGGAGCATTGGCCGTCGGACGCTTGGACAGGAACGTCTCGACCTCCGCAACTATATTGTTCAGTCGGTCAAATGTTCTGACATCTGCACCAATCATCTTTTCCAGTACCTCTCTCCTGAGGCTCTGCTTACATATTTGCACTGCATCTTCTTGATGAGGAGGTCTTCTGCATCTCATAGCTAAGTTCCTCCACCTTTTGATGTAGTCCAGCGCCGTTTCATCTTGCTTTTGCCTGGTTGCATATAGTTCTGCTGTTGTAATTTCTCTTTCCGTGACGTGAAATCTGTCGCGGAACTTTCTTTGCATATCAGGCCAATCGGTCACTGACCCAGCCGGCAGGCTTGAATACCATTCAAAGGCTATCCCGGTGAGGGATGAGCCGAAGAACTTAAGCAGATAAGCTTCATCAGCTGCCAAGTCATCCATGATTGTGGTGTAGTAAGCTATATGCTCCCTGGGAGATCCCTGGCCATTAAAATTTTCAAACTTCGGCGGCTTACTGACGCCTGGAGGTAGTCTCTTGGCAGCATACTGGGGAGGATATGGTACCTTGTACCCATCGTAGGTACTAGCAACATCACCAGTCTTTTCAGACAGCTTCATCTCCACAATCTTTTCAATCATCAGCTTTTGGGCTATGGCTGGATCTATGTTTTCCGGGAAAAAGTGAGCTTGTTGATGACTATAAGGAGTTGTCATCACAGTTGCGTGCAAGGCCGGTGCGGCAGGCTGCGTCTGAGATATAGAGGGCTGAGCTACTGTCTGCTACAGAACGGGTTGGCTTAGTGCTATGCCCTTATCAGCCGGGAGAGGATTAGTTGGAATAGCCATTTCTATTGAGCTGGCAGTCTGCCCCATAGGCTCGGCTTGCTTGGAGACCGGTGTAGCTTCATGCCTCTCATTTAGCTATCTTCTGAGAGCATTGATCTCTTGTTGATATCTTCTAAACATCATCTGGATCATGGGATCCAGGGTTGACGGGATCTGTAGATCTTCTGAAGTCCCTTCAGCATCATCGACAAAGGGATTATCTTCATCTTTGGCTGTCACCACATTAACGGTCATAGTGGTGATCTTGCGGGCTTCATCATTAGTCTTCACCTTATCTTTGGCCGCCTGACTTCTCCTTGTGACGGGACCTGGTCTGGTTGCCAGTCTGAGCAGTTCATCTGGTTGTGTCGGTAACATATCCTGCCCTTTGACAAGCCCGGCCATATTGCAGGCAAAGATCTGCATCTTTTCCCTCTGCCTGTAGACTTTCCTTCTCACCTGATCGGGGTATTTGAGCCGGTCAAAAACTGATATTCTTTCTCTAGCTTCTTCCCTATGCAGGTCTTCTTTCCCATGTCCGGCTCTGTGGCCTTCTTCATAGTCATTGGAGTCGGAGGAGGAGACTCCGAGCATCACTTCTTGAAGGGTTTCTTCTTCTTCTTCATCCATGGTGACCAAGGCACGGGATAATCTTTGCTGCCCGAGGGCGGAGTTCCCCAGGTAGTGAAAGTAGTCTTGATCCACTTGTTTCATCTCCTCTTGATTGTGCCTTCGTGGCTCTGGTTGGAGCATCAACCTTTCCTGGCTCTTCTGCTGATAAGCCAGTCTCTCCACCTGAGCAGTCAAGTGCTCGACTCTGCAGTATTTGAATATATCGGCCTGTCTGGCACAGGCTCTTGGTCTTCTTAGAGTGGCAGCGGCGACTGGTTCGCTTATTCTCATTTCCTCTTCCTCCCTGAACCTTCTACTCCCATCTTGGCAGCGGTTGGCAGCAGCAGCATAATCCTTCATTTCCCATCTTTTGCCCCCAGCCATGGGGTGGGCGATCGTGAGGTCTTCCTTCTGCTGATATCTTCTGCCCCTCATCCTGGGGCAAACAGTAGTCAGATTTCTTCCTTTATTCTCTTTCTCATCCATCCTACCCCGAGCCCTGGGGTGAACAGCAACAGCATTTCTTATGTCTTTTCCTTCTCCTTTTCTGCTTCCTGCCTTGAAGCGGGCAACAGTGGTATCAGCAATGTTCTCTTCCTCTTGAGCTGGGACCCAGCTCGTGATTTTCTTCGGCCGCCAGATCTGCCTGAACTTGGACGGCTTCGGTGCCAGTGGCTTTCTATCCTCCTCTTTCATGTCGACCCTCCTGGCAGCTAGTACCCGGAACCTGTTGGTAGTGGGCACCATCGGGACGATCATGTCCGGCTTGACCGCCCATGGGCAACCACTGAGGTTTACCCAGACATCTCCAATCAGCATTGTCTTTCCTGAGTTGGATATCCGACGACCCGCAGCAGTGGATCGGGCTCTCCTGTCGGATCTCCTCCTTCTTCCAGCAGCAGAGGATGTGCCCCTTTTCGCCTCGTGATGGACGAAGCAGGCCACGACCTCAGGAGTATCCTGCATCACCCGGCTCATTTTGGGGATGGTAGCTTGTGGCAATGTCTCGACAATAGTCTTTTGCTCCTGGTTGTCAATCTCGAGCAAGTCAGTGAAGATGAGGCCCAGGCAGTTGGGCATCCCGACAGCAGGCGGCATCGATCCGAACGAAAGAGATACCGCCAGGTAGCCTTTTCGAACATGCACATCGACCGCTTGTTGATCAAAGCATACAGACATGATTCCAGCCGTCATCGTAGCTTCCTGAAAATAGAGAAAGCACGGAATCAGAAATTTGAGGGGGGGGGCCACTGGGCCTCCTATTTTGGCGTGGAGATGAAGGGAGACTAGGTCCCACCGGGCGTGCCAGACTTGTGGATGCGGGATTTTATCTCGCTTATTATTTTTTATTTATTTATTTATTTATCTGGTTTGTTAGGCGTGCCAGTCACACGTGTGACGATTTCATTGTGCGCTCGACTTGACTTGGTCAGTCGATTGTGAAGTACGAGTCGGGACCAAAAGTCCGCCATACCATAAAGGCTATGACGTTAATTACGCCCTTCCTAAGAAGGACAACCCTTGATTAAACGCCAAAATAGGAGGCCACTCGGGGCGATAATAAAAGAAAAATAACAGTGCATGATATTGAAGATATTATTATTCTGAGAAGGTAATTGAGCGAATGATAGTTTATTAAATCAGCATGACCCCCCCCTGTGTAGGTCATGCCGGGTGGAGATAGGACATCGTCCCCGCAGCGGCGGGGCGGAGCCTGGACAGTCATCGGGGGCATATCCCCTTTCATGTTCCTCATCCAGCCAAAGGCCTCGCAGTGCTCATATTCCCCGAAAAATCGAGCCAGACGGGAGGTGTATGATGAGCACTTCCCGGGACTTATCGGGGTTAAAACATCTATTGACATTTCGACAGCATCTCCCCATACTCTGGATTATGCCCAAGGGAGAATAGGCTATCACCCACGGAGTGCCGGGATGAAAGCCGAGAAAAAGGAGGGAGCGAACCTCCCACATTGTACATGTATGCCCTGGGGCAATGTTCGATTCTTCCCTTATAGGAGCCGGTGACACTCGTGCAGTGGCAGAGCTCACCTTAGCTAAAGGGGTTGCTCATAAACCCGATATGGATCAGTGGAAAGTAAGGGAGTCTGACTCCCTTTGATTTTATCCTCGGGACAGTTCTGGTGACTCATGGACATCCCTAGGTGGGTTTGATAAAAGTGTTGGAGGCTCATTGGGTGGCAGGACAGCCTCTCGGCACGGATTTGAATGGATATATGAGTTCTTAGCGTGAAGACCACCGCGCCGAGAAGGGTTCCTTGCAAGGCAACATTTGGGGAGCCGGGAAGCTGGCGTTAGTGGAGTTCTCGGCGCAGGCAAGCAGGGAAGCCAAGGGGTCTTACGGCGCCAAGGAAGAAGGGTGAAGGTGTTAGGCTCCCGGCGCAGGCAAGGAGGCCAAGTAATTAGGGCTCTCGACGCCAGAAGGATGCCAGAGGGTGAGGGTTCTCGGCGGGTTCAACATGGAGGGTTCCCGGCGTGACGGGGAAGAGGCCGGGAAGTAGGCTCTCGGCGCAAGGGCCAAATGGCCAGAGGAGGTTATCGGCGCGAAGGAGAATTGTTAAAAAGGGGGGTTCCCGGCGCGCAGGGGAGAAGGCCATAGGATGGGCTTCCCGGCGCGATGCAAAGCAGCCAAGGGGGGGCTTCCCGGCGCGGCCAAGGTGCAAGGGTTCCCGGCGCGGAGGTCAGAAGGCCAGGATAGTTCTCGGCGCCTGAAGGATAGAGCCGAGAGCTGTTCATCTGATTTACTGTATGCTAGGCCGAGAGGTGTGAAGGTGCCGGGATGAGAAACAGACATTTACGGTACCCTGTTCTTGAATCTGTTGAGGATTCAGGGGTTTTCCTGGTGATTCAGGCCAAGATAGACGGGCCTTAGGAAATCAAAGAGCTCAATTCATCAGACTACAACTGACTTTGGCTTGGATTTCAAAGGGAAGGCCGGAGGCGGAGAGTGATTTGGGGGAAACACGGTTTAGGGTATCTCTGTCACCAGCGTTTCTAATGATCCGTGAGGATGATTTTGGTATACTCTCCATCATCTGGGGGTCAAGAGATGACTGTCTCTGGCCCCGGGGATGACTTCGGCAAAGCCGATGAGCATGAATGCAACATCTAAAACTGAGAGACGGTTGCTATGTATCTATGCTTTGCTTCAGAGGCCAAGGGATAGTCTGTCCCTGGCTCAGAAGCAAGCATGAGGAGCGCTCGGGAAACGGGCGAATAAACAGGCGATCGATCGACCTGGGGAGGGGGATAGCATGCTATTGAGTCTTAAGAAGAGACAGACAACACGGGGGATGAGCATAGAGCTTCAGAGAAACCAAAGCAGGGATGGACTGCAGCCCACCATATTTATTCATTCGATAACATTCATTGGGTGAGATACATAATGAGGAAGCATGGGGAATACATCACTGTATCGGTGTGAAACCGGCTACAGCATTACAGGATACATCAGAGGAGGAAAGAAGAGAGACCATCGAAATAAAAAGATGAACTATAGAAATGGGGGGGGGGAGGGCGGAGCATTGGCTCCTCTCCCTCCCCGTTGCCCACCTTCGATCAGCTTCGAAAAATCTCTTTCTCTCTTCACTCTTTTCTTCTTCAGCTCTTTTTCTCTTCTCCTGGACGAGGTTGCAGGTCTCTTCTGTGTGTCTCCCCCAATCACCTTGTGTCTCCTTTTCTCTTCGAATGAGGGGGTTTTATATCCCTCGTTGGTGTCCTCCCGGCAGGCTCGTCCCGGCGCGCTTCAATTGTAGGCAGAGCTCCCGGCGCGTGGGACTCAAGCCTCTCGGCGCCGCTTTTGGGCTTCGACAAGGGGATCCCGGAGCCACTTTTATAGGCCCATTTAGGGCTTTTAAGACCTCACATAGACTTCGGCCTTTATTGGTCCTTCAAATGTATCAGAACCCGAGAAGGCCCTCCACTGGTGACACAGCTTCTATTGAGATCATTCATAGATTTTCATCAGTCGGTAGACTGGGGTTTCATCGGCATTGCCATCTGAATGACGACAAAGTCGGACATCATCTCATCGGTATCGTCACCTGAACGGTGACAAGACCGGACATCAGCTTTAGCCTGAAAAGACTTCAGCCAGGTGACTGCTATTTCATCAGTGCTATCGTCTGACTGACAATGGCATCGAACATCAGCTTGGCCCGGGAAAAGGCTTCAGCCGGGTAGATGGTTGACGAACTTCATCATTGATCTTTCACTATTGGTCTGATCTTCCTTTCAATTCCGTTTCTGCCCTTGCTCATTTTCAAGGTGTCAACAGACCCTTCCTGTGCGCTCATGGCATCTTTCTTTTATTATTATGTTCTGCATCTGTCGACTATGATTGCCTTTCTTGTGTCTTGCACAGATAGACCAGACATAAAGTGGTAGGGACTTTACAGGAAGATTATTGCTCAAGCTGAGAAGCCTGCTTACTTTGAAATTCCTGCAGCGGCACCTACGACCACTCCCTTACCTCCGGGCAAGAAGAGGAAGCCTTCTGTGGTGAAAGCTGCAGTTGCCAAGCCCAAGAGGGCCAAGGTTGTTCGGGTCCAGCAGTCAGCTCCGGTTGTGACGGATGTCAGAACCCCTCGTCCAGACATCCCCTCTTTCGACGAGTTCAGGTCTCAGAGGGAGGCCGCTCAGGAACCTGCCGAGAGTGGCGGTAAATAGCTTGTAGATGCAATCTTCATTATCCTCTTGACTGATCTTTTAAGGAGTTATTCGAGACTGAGCTTCTCTTTATCTGATACAGCCCCGGAGCAGGTTGCAGTGCCTGTGGAAAGGGACACGAGGCTACCTTCTCCCACCCCGACTGGCGAGGAGGAGGGTAAATGTGCTTTCTCATCTTTTTCTTTATACTTCCATTGTTTTTTTTTGTTATATCCCTCAGAGGTCCCCTTTCGTTGAGGTGGCAGTCAGGGAGCAGACTGAGGCCATGATAGCAACGGGAGAGTCGCCTCAACCGCAGGAGGGTCACATGATTCAAACAAAACGGAGCCCTATTCCGGCCAGACGCATAATCACCCAGTCCGCATCCCGGCATGCTCTAGAGGCGACCCCGCAGCATATAGCTAGTGTGGAGGTATCCTCGGGCAGCTCTGAGACCGTCCCTGATAATGAGGAGGAAGTGACTTTCAGCGACAGTGAGGAGGAAGTTCTAAAATCAGAAGCCTTGCCCGTATTTGCAAAAAGCCTTCCGCCTTTTCAGCCTCCTAAGCTGCTGATGCTATCTTCTGAGGAGGAATTGCAAGAGGAGTTTGCCGGGCTCGACACCGAGGTTGACATAACCCCTCCGTTTGCTGCTTCAACTACGGAGCTTTCTCCCCTTTTGTCTCATTTCGAGGGTATAGACCCCACTTTAAAGGTAAGCTTCTCTTTTTTTGTTTGCTGTTCTATTTATTTTCTTTTATTCTTTGCTGAAGGTCATTCTGCTTTGTCCTCAGGATCCTGTCATCATCCGCTCAGACGCGGCCGTAGTTTCTATGGCCGTTTCATCCGCAGACTTGGCCATTATCCCTGCTTTACCTTTAACTTGCATGGGAATTTCTGAGGTTATCCGCCCTGTGCCAGTAAGGATACAATCTTCAACTGACTTAGCATCATTGGACTTGGGGGCCTCAGGAGAAAGTTCCGTCCCTGTCAGGGCCTCAGATTTTAGAGCCGAAGCAGACCCAGCCAGGAGCTCGGCTTTTATACCGGCAGTAGTAATGTCCATTGCGCCCGAGTCAGCAGTCCCTGCCATAGTGGCTACAGAGACTTGATTTCTGCCTCCACAAACTAGGGCGCCTTCGTCCCCATTACGAGAAAAAGCAGTTGAAGATGAAGCCCCCACTCAGGAGACCCATGAAGAGATAGCTCAATCATTTATTGATTCTCCTTTTGCGGGTGTTAAAGCCATAACTCCTGAGGCAGCGGTAGCAGAGGAGTCTTCGTCTTGGCAGGAGAGTATAGAGAGGGACCAGCCAGCTCTCCCAGCAGATTTGCCATCTTCGCCCTCCCGGCCGGCTATTGCGCTGTGGGCGGACATTGATAGTGAAGTGACCTTTGAAGTGATCCCCTCCGCTTCTTTTGGTTTCACCTCGTCTGAGAGCTTTGTCTGGCAGAACCTGGATATGCTGCGCCAGCTAGTAGAATCCCAGCCTGGCTTGACACATTTGCAGCTGAAGGAAATTGCTGATCGCTTCACTGCCGGCCTGCAGGCCATGGGCTGCCCTTTGGACATATGGGTTCAGCGTGTTCTGCTTCTATTGAAATTCGTGCATCGGAGGGATTTCCTAGCACAGACTATGACCGACAAGCTGACGGCATTGAAGTTGCAGAGGTCAGAGTGCAAATCCGAGCTGGAGAAGCTGACGCTTGCCCTTGACGAACGCCAAGTTGAGCTACAGAGTGTTGTTCAGCGGGAGGAAGCTGTCCAGGACCGGATAGCCATTCTGGAAGCGGAATTCGCTGGACTTCAAGTCGAGCTGCAACAATTATCCTCTATTCGGCCACGGTCCACCGAGGAGGTGACCTTGTTGGAGGGACAGGTGATGTCTCTCCAGGGTATGTCAGTGAAGCTTCAGGAAGAGGAGGCGCGCCTTCACGAGCTAAGAGCCGCTCCCGATGTGGGTCTTTTGGCCTTTGAAGATATCTTCCGGCGGCCTTGAATTATCTCTTCTTTGTTTTCTTCTGCCCTTTTTTGTGATACAGTGTCCCCTCGGGGCTCTTTGTGTACTCCTCTTTTAATGAAAAGGAATCTTCAGCTTCATGTGTATCCATCATCTTTTCTATGTGGTTTCATCACTTTGGGAAGTGGGGTAGTGGTTCTAGCAGTCCCTCCTGTGAATGGCCCGTACCTGGCAGGAGAGCGTCCATCCCTTCATAGAAAGGATGGGGAACTCGCTCCACCGCGTGACGGCATCCGGGGGGTGTGCTTAAACCGAATTCTGTTGGTAGTAGCAAACATCTTCTTTGGCCATATGTGCCGCAAGGGAGACTATTTGCGGGAATGTGAATGAAAAGGCCTAGCGCATCATCCAGAACGGGCGAATGGTCCATCCCGGGTAGGTTTCAAAGCCAGTCGGGGCAATGTGCCGATCGACCAGTGCATGATTTCATCATCGATATTGGGCTCATATTGATGCAAAGAAATTTTATAGGTTTCATCAGAGTAGGCGTAAGGCCTAGACTGGGTAGAGGTTATCGCAGGTGAGACATGAGAGGATATGCAGTTTCATCAGAACAGACGTAAGGTCTATCCTGGCAGGGTTTCATCACTGATCGGGCGAGGTGCCGGTCGATCAATAGCTGGTTTCATCATCGACATTGGGTTTATATCGATGCAAAGACGTTTCATAGGTTTCATCAGAATAGATGTAAGGTCTAGACTAGATAGGATTTTATCATTGATCGGGCGGGGTGCCAGTCGATCAATAGCTGGTTTCATCACCGACATTGGGTTTATATCGATGCAAAGAAGTTTCATAGGTTTCATCAGAATAGACATAAGGTCTAGACTGGATAGGATTTTATCATTGATCGGGCGGGGTGCCAGTCGATCAATAGCTGGTTTCATCACCGACATTGGGTTTATATCAAAGCACAGAAGTTTCATAGGTTTTAATAGACGTAAGGTCTAGCCTGGATAGGATTTGATCGCATGTGGGACTTTGCTAAGCAATACGTAGGTTTCATCAGGATAGACGTAGGGTCTATCCTGGTAGAGTTTCATTGCTGACCGGGCAAGGAGCCGATCGATCAAGAGAAGGTTTAGGCGTTTCATCAGGACAGACGTAAGGTCTGAACTGGCCAGGCTTTATCAGAATGGTGACGGGTTTTATTGTCGGTGGGACATTTGTAAGAGGGTATGCAGATTGTATCAGGGTAAACGTAAGGTCTGCCCTGGAAAGCTTTCATCGTTGACCGGGCAAGGAGCCAAACGGTTAACGGAAGGCCATATCAAGGGAAGGAAGTATGGAATTTCTCAGAATTACCACGTTACTGGCCCAGGCGCCCTTTCGGGTTTTCACCGGAGCCAGCCCCCTCTTGCTTTTGCCCACGCGCCCTTTCAGGTTTTCACATGGCGGGGTACCCGATTTTGCCTGCAGTGCCCTTTTGGGTTTTCACCACAGCTGGGTTTTAGCCATTCTTGCCCTTGTCCCGAATGCCTGAACAAGTCTGGCGGGGTATCTCTATTTTTAACCCCACTTTTCATATATATATTTTTTATTCTTTCTCTTTTCTTTTATCATCGTCTTTCCTGGAACTAGAACTTTCATTCTATGGACCATGGGGCCATATGTTTATTGTGGATACATGATCATTGATGTGGGTGTCAACATCAATGCAAAGGGAAATAGGGTTTCATGATCTATCCAGACGAAAGGTCCGAATTGATTTAGAGGATATAGATAGCAGCTCGGGCACGAGGCCATTTGCTGGAAATGTGAGTTTCATCATTAATGTGGGGTTTGACATTAACACAAAGGAATAGAGTTTCATGATCTATCTAGATGAAGGGTCTGAATTGATTCAGACAGCTGTGTCGTGTTCGTCAGAGCAGACGGAAGGTCTACCCTGGATGGGTTTTAGCATCGATCAGGCAGTCTGCCAACCGATCAATAGCAGATTTCATCATTAGTATTGGGCTCATACTAAGGCAAAGGTTTCATATGTTTCATCGGGATAGACGTAAGGTCTAAACTGGACAGGTTTCATCGCCGATCGGGCAGTGCGCCACTCGATCAACAGCAGGTTTCATCATCAGTACCGGGACGTGTGGTAGGTTTCATCAGAATAGATGTAAGATCTAGACTCGATGGGATTCATCGTGGTGGATCTTAGACAAAGACAAGTGGAAGTGTTTCATCAGAACAGACGAAAGGTCTATTCTGAGGTGAGCCCCTCTTTTTTTGTGTGTTGCTCTCTGAGCAGGTGCCATTCATCGATGTGGGGGTGAACATCAACACAAAGGAGAGTAAGGCTTCATCATGCAATTCAAACGGAAGGTCTGAACCGAAGTTGGTGGATGGCGGCTTAGGCATGAAGCTGTTGCCAGGAATGTAGACTAGCTTAACAGGGACGAAGAGTCCAGGTTAAAGAGACAGACCGGCCTATCTTGTCGATGATGACCAAGGCCGAGGAATTGTTTAGTCAGGATTTCCGGCGGGACTTTGTGACGATTGTCCTTCTCAGAGTTTTATCAGGAAGGGTGAAGAAGGGAACTCTAAATTACCACATTACTGGTTTAAGCGCCCCTTCGGGTTTTCGCAGAAGCCAGTCCCCTCTTGCTTTTGCCCACGCGCCCTTTCGGGTTTTCACGTGGCGGGGTACCCGATTTTGCCTGCAGTGCCCTTTCGGGTTTTCACCACAGCTGGGTTTTGGGCCATTTTTACCCTTGTCCCTAATATAGGAGCAAGTCTGGCGGGGTATCTCTATTTTTAACCCCATTTTTACTTTCTTTTATTCTTTCTTCTTCCTTCCTCTCTCTTTTTGTTTTTTTAGAGGGTGACAGGTCAGAATGCCACTAGATCAGGATATGGGTAGCTTGGCTAGGGCGGAGTGCCGCCAGACCAAGAAAGGGGTAGCTCGGCTAGGGCGAAGTGCCAGACCAAGAAAGGGGTAGCTCGGCTAGGGCGGAGTGCCGCTAGACTAAGAAGGGGTAGTTTGGCTAGGGCAGAGTGCCGCTAGACCAAGAAAGGGGTAGCTCGGCTAGGGCGGAGTGCCGCTATACCAAGAAAGGGTAGCTCGGCTAGGGCGGAGTGCCGCTATACCAAGAAAGGGGTAGCTCGGCTAGGGCGGAGTGCCGTTAGACCAAGAAAGGGGTAGCTCGGCTAGGGCGGAGTGCCGCTAGACCAAGAAGGGCTAGCTCGGCTAGGGCGGAGTGCCGCTAGACTAAGAAAGGGGTAGCTCGGCTAGGGCGGAGTGCCGCTAGACCAAGAAAGGGTAGCTCGGCTAGGGCGGAGTGCTGCTAGACCAAGAAAGGGGTAGCTTGGCTAGGGCGGAGTGCCGCTAGACCAAGAAAGGGGTAGCTCGGCTAGGGCGGAGTGTCGCTTAGACCAAGAAAGGGGTAGCTCGGCTAGGGCAGAGTGCCGCTATGCCAAGAAAGGGGTAGCTCGGCTAGGGTGGAGTGCCGCTAGACCAAGAAAGGGTAGCTCGGCTAGGGTGGAGTGCCGCTAGACCAAGAAAGGGGTAGTTTTGCCTGATCACTCGGGGAATGTCGGTTGTGCTGCACGATACAGCTTTAGATGTCTTCCGTTGAGTGGTGAGAATTGAATTTCCCCTTGATGGTTGACAACCACGTAGGCTCCTCCTTCATAGACCCTCTGTATCACATAAGGACCTTCCCAATTAGCATTCAGCTTTCCTTTTGGGTTGGACGCCATGACTTCTCTTTTCTTGACCATGACGAGGTCACCTTTCTTGAATTCTCATCCTCTTACGAGTTTGTTAAATGCATTAGCCATGAGGGCCTGATACATTTGGATATTCTTCTGAGCTTGGAGGCGTTTCTCTTCCAATTCAGCCAATTCTTCTAATCTTCTTTCTGCATTGGTCTATTCACCACGGGCCAGGCCATATTGGACTGCCACTCTGAGTGACGGGACTTCCAACTCTAGCGGAACTACTGCCTCTGAGCCGTATACCAGTGAGTATGGTGAGCACCCTGTAGGTGTCTTGAAGATGGTGCGGTACGCCCACAGAGCTTCATACATTTTTTCTTCCCAGTCCTTTTTATTGGAACTGACGACCTTGGCCAGCAGGGTGCAGAGAGTCTTGTTAAAAGCTTCCGCTAACCCATTTGCCTGTGTATTGTAAGGGGTGGAAGTCCTCCACTCGATTTTATATTTCTCGGCAAGCCGATAGACCTTCTGATTTCTGAAATGGCTTCCGTTATCAGATATTATTCGGCTGGGGATTCCGAACCGGAAGATAATATTCTACTTGATGAATCTAGCGACCAGCTCACTAGTCACTTCTGTTAATGCCACAGCCTCCGCCCATCGGGAGAAGTAATCTGTTATGGCCAGTATGTACTTATGTCCGGCCGAGGAAGTCGACAGTGGCCCGACTACATCAGTTCCCCATTGTGCAAATGGCCAGCTGGGAACTGTAGGGTGCAGAGTCGTAGGAGGCCTTCTAGGCACAATAGCATGCTCTTGACATTTTTGACACGACTTTGCGAATTTACATCAGTCTTCAAACATGGTGGGCCAATAGTAGTCCAGCTTCTTGATTTCTATCTTCATCTTGGGGCCAGCCTGGTGGGCACCTGCGGTTCCGGCATGTACTTCTTTCATCGCTTGCCAAGCTTCCTCAATGGACAGGCAGCGGAGTAGAATCTTCTTGCGTGCATCTGCCATTATTCGGAACAAAGTTCCATTCCTGAATTCATAAGAATATTTGATTCTCAGAAGTTTCATCTTTTCTTCTCTTTTCTGCGACAGCTGTTGGTGTAGAAACCACTGCAGCAGATGCTGTCTCCAATCAGACGCCTGTACCGTGCTGATAGTAGCAACTTCGTCTTCTTCGGGGCACCCTTCTAGCATACTGGGGACCTGCCGCTGGTTCATAACAACAATGTTCAGTGTCTCATTTGGTGGGACTGCTAGTGAGCTGGCTACCTTTGCCAGTGCATCAGCTTGGGCATTGTGCCCCCGACCCACATGCTTGAGCTCAATATGATAGAATTTCACGATAAGGCGCACAGCTTTTTGGTGGTAGGGATTCAATTCTGGCTTCCGCACTTCGAACTCCCCTTGGATTTGTTTTATTATCAACATCGAATTCCCGAATACTTGAAGCATTTGGATACCCATGTTGAGGCTGATATGCAGACCGATTATCAGAGCTTCGTACTTAGCTTCATTATTGGTGTAGGGCTTGTTTATAGAACAGGAAGTATGCACGACCTCCCCTTCAGGCGACTTCAGCACAATACCGGCCCCGGCCCGTATTCTGGTCTTTCCATCGGAGTCTATCTCTGTTCTAGACGCTCCGTCAAAGAATAGCTGCCACATAACTGGCCGAGCCTGGCAAGCTTCGAGTGTCTCATCATCGGGTAACTCAGTCCCTAGCATGTCATTTTCCGGCACAGGATGCTCCGCGAAGAAATCAGCCACAGCCTGTCCTTTTATCGCCCTCTGGGGTGTATAGGTAATATCGAATTCCATCAGGATCACTGCCCATTTGCCCAACCGGCCCTTCAGTACTGGCTGAGTCAATATGTATTTGAGCGGATCTGCTGCAGATATCAACCTGATTTCATGTGACAACATATAGTGTCGGAGCTTTTTGACAGCAAAGACTAGTGCCAAGCATGTCTTTTCTATGTAACTGTAGCCTTCTTCAGTTCTAATCAGCCTCCTACTCAAGTAGTACAAGGCTTGTTCTTTGCCTTCTTCATTTATCTGTGCCAGCATTGCCCCCAGGGAACAGTGTGTGGCCGCGATATACAGTATCAAGGGCCTGCCCTTAATTGGTGCCCCCAGCACTGGAGGGGTCTTGAGATATTCTTTCAGCTTATCAAAGGCTTCCTGACATCCATCGTCCCAGAGGAACGGTACATCTTTCATCATGAGCTTGTGAAAGGGGTGGCATCTTCCCGACAGATTTGATATAAATTGTCGGATATAGGCCAAACGCCCTTGTAGAGATCTTAGCTCGGGCAGACTCCTTGGTGGAGGGAGCTCCTGGATAGCCTTAATCTTGGATGGGTCGATTTCAATGCCCCTATGTCGGACAATAAACCCGAGGAATTTTTCACTGGACACGCCGAAGGCACATTTCATAGGATTCATCTTGAGTTCATATTTGCGCAGCCTCTGGAATACTATCCTCAGGTCTTGCAGATGGTCTTCTCTTCTGCTAGTTTTTACTACCAGATCATCAATGTAGCACTCTACTTTCTTGAAGAGCAAATCATCAAAGATCTTTGTCATAGCTCTTTGGTAGGTAGCGCCGGCATTCTTGAGGCCAAACGGCATCCTTTTGTAGTGGAATATCCCCTTCGGAGTGCGGAATGCAGTGTGCACTCTGTCTTCTTCAGCAATCCAGATCTGGTTGTGTCCGGATGACCCATCCAAGAATGACAGGGCTTCATGACCAGTAGTCGCATCGATCATCACTTCAGTGATTGGCACTGGGAAATCATCTTTCGGGCAAGCCTTATTAAGGTCCCGGAAATCAACACATATTCTGATCTGCCCATTTTTCTTCTTTACAGGCACTATATTGGCTAGCCACGTAGTATACTGATTTTCTTCAACGAAGCCTACATCAATCAGCTTGTCGACCTCTTTATTAATTTGATTTATCAACTCAGGGCGCATTCTCCTAGCGGCTGCTTTACGGGGTTAGCCTCTGGGTTTATTGCCAACCGGTGCTGTGCCACATCAGAACTCAGTCCCGGCATTTCATCATATGTCCATGCAAAGCAATCCCGGAATTCTTTCAAGAACTGTATATACTGTTCCCTGGCAGCTGGCTCCAGCAGTGCAATGAGGAATGTCAGCCTTGGCTCATCTGCTGTCCCCAGATTTATTTCTACAAGCTCATCAACGGTGGTCTGACCCCCATCTTCAACCTCGGGCGGGGCTTCTTGCAAGTCAATGAAGCCTCCCGGGATATAATCCTCTTCGGTCTCATGATTTTTGGTTCCGTCATACTGGTCATCGGCGGATGTCGGCTCATCATATAAGGCCGATACTGTCAGATTCTGTTCAGTCTGCCCCGAGGACGTGACCGGTTCAGCAGGAAACCCAAAGGTGGACTCTTCCGCCCCCAGAGGCTCTTCTGGTGCAGGCTCCCTTGAGAGATCATCACTTTGTAGGGCCCGGACTTCTTCTAGAATGCGCTCAAACTCTAGGCATTCTCTCAGCTCGTTGGCTATTTGGTCTTTATCCGGGATTCCCGTATCAAACTTTACTTCAGCATGGAACAGATCCTCTTTGCAAGGTAGGTCTTCCCAGCACCAACCTTTCTTTGTTTTATCAGATGTCCCCGTTTCTGGCTGACTATCTGGGGCTTCACTGTTCATTATGGATTGATAAATGATCTCTTCATCTTCTGAGGGGTACTTGTCATATCCCACCTCGGGAGGGTATTCATGCTGGTAGGAGGCAGAGATGACGTCCACCTCGGCTTCATACTATTCTTGAAGGGTATAACCCAATCCCGAGTGCTGAGTGATCTTCCTCAGTTCTTTATTATCCCGGGGCGGATCCCATAGCTCCTGGAACGCCTTCTTTTGGGCAACGGGTTGTAGTGATGGCATCTGCATTTTAGAGAACATCTGCGAAACCCGTTGGGTAGTATAGTCCAAGCCTGTGATCGGCACCATCCGGTTTGCAGATTCTTCAGGGACCATGCAGTCTTGATCATCGTCTTCGACTGGCTCCCCGGTGTAGAATATGATAGGAGGTTCGCAGAAGCAAGGGACCTCTATAGTCTTTAATGGTAGCACCGTCTGATATTCTATGCTAGCAATGGACTTGACTAAACCCTGCGGAACCCCCACCTGTATGTACTTTTCTTTCAATTCTTCGTCAGTATCATCTGGGTGGATGCTAGGAGGGGTGATCCGAGCAAAGTCACCAACATAAGAAATGTGAGATACTTCATGTTTCTTAATATAGCCCCTTGGTGGCGGTGGAGACCAATTTCTTGCTTTCATCACCGGCTTCTTCTGGCTGACCACAGCCTCCTTCCCTTCACCCTTTTGCGACACCTCCGTGTAGTAGGATGCATCGAGCATATGGCACTCGAATACTTCGAAGGGATGCAGATCCGCAAACACCCTTTCTTCTTTTCCTTTGTGGCAGTATTTAATGCATTGATGCAGCGTGGACGGCACTATCTGATATTCATGTAGCCACGGTCTCCCCAGCAGGGCCTTATATGTGGTGTTGGAGTCGATTACATAGAATCGTACCACGGTAGTGAGATCCCCCAATGTGAGGTTAAAATCAGCCACCCCAAGGGGCGTCTCACATTTCTGGTTGAATCTCGCAATTTTCATGTCTCTGACCTTGGTAAGCTGCAGATCAAAGTAATATTTTTGGTAGATGCGGTATGGGAGAATGTTCACGGCAGCCCCGGGATCTATCAGTATCCTGCTCAGTGGCTGACAGTTCAGGGAGCCCCTCATATACAGCGGTCTGTTATGGCCGGAATTCGGAATCAGCATATCATCCTCTGTGAATGTGACTGACGGCCCAGAATTCACTTCTGTCAAGAGTGCCTCATACTGTGCCGGTGACTGTAGGGCATCAACAATCGCTTGGCGAGCTTCTTCACTCAGAGAGAGAATCTCCCAGATGGAGAATCTGGTAGGGAGCTTCTTTAGCATTTTCATGATCCGACTGCCCACCCTGACATTAGACAGTCTCATTTCTTCCGCCCATCGGGGTTTTGGAGGTTCATGTGGTGCCCGTGGCCTCTGCTGCCCAGTGCTGGTTTCATCCTCTGGACTGATCTCTTGGGGGGCTTCTTCTATAGCAACGGCCCCTGGTGTCGTCGGAGAGTTATCCTCTTCTTTCTCATTCTGCTTGTAGGCTACAGATGCCGATTGCTGAGGTCTCTTGCCTTTATCTGGCCCAGCCTGTATCGACTGCCCATTTTCCAGACTGGACAGAAATTCCAGAAATGTTGGAGTTTGACCTCCCTTCTTCTCTTCTTGGTACAAGCTAACAGGGGGAGGAATCTGAACACCCCGCACCTCTAGTTCAGGAATCTGGTAGGGTTGTTCCCCTCTGAACATAATGTTATGATTGGCTGGTGGTGGGCGCCCCCACCTCCTTCCGGAGCGTGTTGCATGTACCGAGGTTGAGGCCTCGGCATGGTTGGCTTCTAGCGGGGCATTTGATGTTTCATCCTCATCATTCTCCCTGGGCGAGGTAAAGAGTGCCGACAGGGTGTTGCATTGTACTGTCACGACTTCCTTTTCCTTTTTGCATTTAGACCATCCCTTCTTTTTTTGGGAATTTGGCTTCTTTGGTTCTTGCCCCCAGAAAGGCTCAGCCTCATCTTTTCCCTATTCTGCCCCCGGTTGCTCTTTAATTTTCAATTCTTCGAGCTGTTCCCAGAGTATACAGTCTTTCACCAGCAGGTGCCCGGGCTTTTTCTGTTCATATTCATCGAGCCCATCAATATACTGCTGTAAGCGCCTGGCCGCATGACTTACTTCCTTATGTGCAGGTAAGGGGACTTGTCTTCTCCAGTTATGAGTGGGGATCCGGATGACTGGCCCTGTTTCAGCTGTGTGCCATACTGGCTTTACTGGAGGTGGTTCGGGCCTTGGTGTGACACTGCGGATAACTGCTCCACTGGTATCGACTGCGGGAGTTTTCTTTCTATTCTTTATTGGCTTTATCTGCCACCCTTCTTGACCCTTCAGTGGGGTGAGGAAGAAAGCTTCATAAGTATGCCTGGTGCATTCCTCGACGGCTTCCTTAGGTAGCTTTTGGTAGATTGAAATCATATTGGCGGCCATTTTTAAGGTCGGAGGCTCATGTGGACGAGGTGGCTCTACCTGGTAATCTCCCAGCTGTAGCTCGCCCTTTTTGACCATGCTTTCCATAATATCTTTGAAGATGTAGCAATCTTAAATTACGTGCCCCAGCGCACGGTGATATGGACAGAACAGTGGATCACCTTTCTTTGCCGCGTCATCGGGTCTCTTTGGCTCAGGCAATGTTACCTTGTTGAACTTGTATGCCCAGTTGAATAGTGCGGCTGTCTTATCTTTCGGGAAAGAGTATGGCTTTCTCATTTTATTTCTCAGAGAGACCTTATCTTTTCTTTCCGCTGTGTCTGCTGGCGGGGGAGCTTCATCTGCCCCCTTCTTCCCTTTCTGTTGCTCGAAGGTTCTGAAATCGACGGTGTTAGCCTCAGAGTGCGATGGTCATCGATCATTAGATTTACCTTTCAGCACCGTTGGAGCATTGGCCGTCGGACGCTTGGACAGGAACGTCTCGACTTCCGCCACTATATTGTTCAGCCGGTCAAATGTTCTGACATCTGCACCAATCATCTTTTCCAGTACCTCTCTCCTGAGGCTCTGCTTACATATTTGCACTACATCTTTTTGATGAGGAGGTCTTCTGCATCTCATAGCTAAGTTCCTCCACCTTTTGATGTAGTCTAGTGCTGTTTCATCTTGCTTTTGCCTGGTTGCATATAGTTCTGCTATTGTAATTTCTCTTTCTGTGACATGAAATCTGTCACGGAACATTCTTTGCATATCAGGCCAATCGGCCACTGACCCAGCCGGCAGGCTTGAATACCATTCAAAAGCTATCCCGGTGAGGGATGAGCCGAAGAATTTAAGCAGATAAGCTTCATCAGCTGCCAAGTCACCCATAATGGTGGTATAGTAAGCTATGTGCTCCCTGGGAGAGCCCTGGCCATTAAAATTTTCAAACTTCGGTGGCTTACTGACACCTAGCGGTAGTCTCTTAGCAGCATACTGGGGAGGATACGGTACCTTGTACACATTGTAGGTACCAACATCATCACCAGTCTTCTCAGATAGCTTCATTTCCACAATCTTTTCAATCATCAGCTTATGGGCTATGGCTGGATCTATGTTTTCCGGGAAGAAGTGAGCTTGTTGCTGACTGTAAGGAGTTGTCATCACCATTGCGCGCAAGGTGGGCACGGTGGGCTGTGTCTGAGACACAGAGGGCTGAGCTGCTGTTTGCTGTAGAACAGGTTGGCTCGGTGCTTTACCCTTATCGGCCAGGAGAGGATTAGCTGGGATAGCCATTTCTGTTGAGCTGGAGGTCTGCCCTACGGGCTCGACTTGCTTGGAGACCGATGTAGCTTCATGCCTCTCATTTAGCTGTCTTCTGAGAGCATTGATCTCTTGTTGATATCTTCTAAACATCATCTGGATCATGGGATCCATGGTTGACGGGATCTGTATTTCTTCTGAAGTCCCTTCAACGTCATCGACGAAGGGATTATCTTCATCTTCTGCTGTCACCGCATTAACTATCATAGTGGTGATCTTGCGGACTTCATCATCAGTCTTTATTTTTTCTTTGGCCGCCTGACTTCTCCTTGTGACGGGGCCTGGTCTGGTTGCCAATCTGAGCAGTTCATCTGGCTGAGTTGGTAACATATCCTGCCCTTTGACAAGCCCGGCCATATTGCAGGCGAAGATATGCATCTTTTCCCTCTGCCTGTAGACTTTCCTTTTTACCTGGTCGGGATATTTGAGCCGGTCAAAGACCGATATTCTTTCTTCAGCTTCTTCCCCGTGCAGGTCTTCTTTCCCATACCCGGCTCTATGGCCTTCTTCATAATCATTGGAATCAGAGGAGGAGACTCCGATCATTGCCTCTTGAAAGGCTTCTTCTTCTTCATCTATGGTGCCTAAAGCACGGGATAATCTTCGCTGCCCGAGGGAAGAATTCCCCAGGTAGTGAAAGTAGTCTTGAACCACTTGTTTCATCTCCTCTTGGCTGTGTCTTTGTAGCTCTGGTCGAGGCATCAGTCTTTCCTGGCCCTTCTGTTGATAAGCCAGTCTTGCCACCTGAGCAGTCAGATGCTCCGCCTTGGAGTATTGAATATGTCGGCCTGTCTAGCACAGGCTCTCGGTTTTCTTGAAATGGCAGCAGCGACTGGTTCACTTATTCTTATTTTCTCTTCCTTCTTAAGTCTTCTGCCACCATCATGGCGGCGGTTGGCAGCAACAACTTAGTTCTTCCTTTCCCATCTTTTGCCCTCTGCCATGGGGTGGGTGACCATGCAGTCTTCTTTTTTTCATATCTTCTGCCCCTCATCCTGGGGCGAGTAGCAGTCATATTTCTTCCTTCATTCTCTTTCTCATCTCTCCTACCCCGAGCCCTGGGGTGAACAGCAACAACATCTCTTTCGTCTTTTCTTTCTCCTCTTCTGCTCCCTGCCCTAAAGCGGGCAATAGCAGCATCAGAAATTTGTTATTCATCTTGAGCTGGGGCCCAGCTCTGGATTTTCTTCGGCCGCCAGATCTGCCTGAATCTGGGCAGCTTTGGTGCCAGTGGCCTTCTATCTCTATGTTCCATGTCGGCCCTCCTAGCAGCCAGTACTCGGAACCTACCGGCGGTAGGTACCATTGGGACGATCACATCTGGCTTGACCTCCCTGGGGCAACCATTGAGGTTCGCCCCGGATATCTCCAATCAGCATTGTCTTCCCTGAGTTGGACATCCGACGACCCGCAGCAATAGATCGGGCTCTCCGGTCGGATCTTCTTCCTTTTCCGGTAGCAGCAGAGGGTGCGCTCTACCTTGCCTCATGATGGACAAAGCAGGACACGACCCTAGGAGTATTCTTCAACACCGGGCTCTTCTTGGGACCGGTAGCTTGTGGCGGCGTCTCGACAACAGCTTTTGGCTCCTGGTTGTCAATCTCGAGTAGGTCAGTGAAGATGAGGCCCAGGCAGTTGGGCATTCCGACAGCAGGCGGCATCGATCCGAATGAAAGAGGTACCGCCAGGTAGCCCTCTCGAACATGCGCATCGACCGCTTGCTGGTCAAAGCACACAGACATGATTCCAGCCGTCATCGCAGCTTCCTGAAAATAGAGAAAGCACACAGAATCAGAAATTTGAGGGGGGCCCACCGGGCCTCCTATTTTGGCGTAGAGATGAAGGGAGACTATGTCCCACCGGGCGTGCCAGACTTGTGGGGATGGTTTTATTTCATCGTTTATTTATTTATTTTATTATGTGTGTTTATTGGTTTATTGGTTGGTTTGTTAGGCGTGCCAGTCACCGGAGTGACGATTTATTATGCGCTCGACCTGACTTGGTCAGTCGATTGTGAAGTCCGAGTCGGGACCAAAAGTCCGCCATACCATAAAGGCTATGACGTTAATTACGCCCTTCCTAAGAAGGACAACCCTTGATTCAACGCCAAAATAGGAGGCCACTCGGGGCGATAATAATAATAAAAAGAAACAGTGCATGATATTGAAGCTCTTGTCATTCTAAGAATGTAATTAGGTAAATGACATACTTATTATATCAGCATGACCTCCTCTTGTGTGGGTCATGCCGGGTAGAAATAGGACACCGTCCACGCAGTGGCGAGACGGGGCCTGAGCAATCATCGGAGACATATCCCCGTTCACATTTCTCATCCGACCGAGAGCCTCGAAGTATTTGTATCCCCCGAGAGATCGAGCCGGCCGGGAGGTGTATGATGTGCACTTCCCGGGGCTTATCGGGGTTAAAACGCTGATCGACATTCCGGCAGCACCTCCCCATAATCTGGATTATGCCCAGGGGAGAATAGGCTATCACCCACGGAGTGCCGGGATGAAAGCCAAGAAAAAGAGAGGCCGAACCTCCCGAGTCGCATATATATGCCCTAGGGCAACATTCGATTCTCCCCTTAGAGAAGCCGGTGGCACTCGTGCAGTGGCAGAGCCCACCTTAGCTAAAGGGATTGCTCATAAATCCGACGCGGAATGGTGGAACATAAGTGAGTCTGACTCCCTTTAAATTTATCCCCGGGACAGGTCTGGTGACTCGTGGATATCCCAGGGTGGGTTTGATCCAGGTGCCGGGGGTTCAGCCGAGTGACAGGGTAGCTTCTCGACACAGCTTAAACGGTCATAGAGGTTCCAGGCGCCAAGGGGAAGAATGGAGGGTTCCCGGCGCAGAGACAAAGCAGCTAGAGAGGGAGTCCCCGGCGCGAGCTTCTCGGCGCGAAGACGAAAGGGCAAGGGAGTTCTCGGCGGGTTCAATATGGAGGGTTTTCGGCGCGACGGGGAAGAGGCCAGGGAGTAGGCTCTCGGCGCGCAGAGGAAAGGGGGTTAGGTTCCCGGCGCAGGCAAGAAGGCAAAGGGGTTAGGGTTCTTGGCGCCAGAAGATGCAAGGAGTTAGGGTTCCCGGCACCAGAAGGATGAGGCCAAGGGGGGGCAGGCTTCTCGGCGCAGGTAAGAAGATGGGGTTCTCAGCGCGGGAACGCTTGCGCCGAGGACTATTCACCTATTCTACTGTTCGTGAAGCCGAGATGGATGAGGGCGCCGGGATGAGTTTCAGAGTTTTACGGCACCCTGTTTTGGGTTTCTTGATGGTCCAGACCAGGATAGAGGGTTTCTTTGGGATAAAAGAGGATCAATTCCTCATATTGGGATTGGATTAGGTTTGAATTCCAAAGGAAGGCCGGCATCGAAGTGGAATTGGGGGGATCATGGTCCATAGAACCCCTGTCACCAGCGTTCGTAATAAGCCCCGAGGATGATTTTAATGTACTCTTTCATCATCTGGGGGCCAAGAGATGGCTGTCTCTGGCCCCGGGGATGACTTCGGCAGAGCCAATGAGCAAAAAAACGTAGCATCTATAACCGAGCGGCGGTCGCTATATAATTCTGCTTTGTTTCAGAGGCCAAGGTATAGTCTGTCCCTGGCTCTGGAATAAGCACAAACATCGTTTGAAAATCGGGCGAACAAGCAGGCGATTAATCAAACTCGGGGGGTAGCATGCTAATGAGTCTAAGAGGAGATAGAAAACATGGAGAACTGGAAATGGAGCTTCGGAGAAGCAAACAGCAGGCATCAACTGCAGCCTGTAGCGTTCATTCATTCGGACATTACCATTACATCCGCACATCAGAGGGAATACATAGAAGAAAATACGAAGGGACTATCCCTTATTCTAGCGGCATAAAACCGGCTATGATATCACAGAATACATCAGAAGAGGAAGAAATAGAAGCAATCAAAATTAAGAGATGAGCTACAGAAATAGGGGGGGGAGGGCGGAGCATTGACTCCTCTCCCTCCCCGGGTGCCCACCTTCGATAGGCCTCGGCTTCCCTTCTCTGCTTTTGTTTTCTCTTCTCTGTCTCTCGCTCTTTTCTTTCTTTCTGGAGGAGGTAGGTTCTCGCTTGCCAAAACCCTTGCTCGCCTCTTCGCCCCTCTCCCCTTTCTATCTTTCTATCTATCTTCCTATCTCCCCTCCTCTCTCTTCGAATGAGTGGGTTTTTATATACCCAGCCCTTCCTGACCTCTCGGCTGATGGAAGTCGATGTGCCTTCTCACCTTCACGGCGCGCATCAGTCGAGTGTGGCAGCTCCCGGCGCGCTAGGTAGCATTAGTAGAGTATCCCAGTGCCGCTCTTTCGTGAGCCCATTTGGCAGGCCCATTTAGGGCTTCTAAACCTCACATATGCCTTGGCCTTTCTTAGTCCTTCAAATATATATATATCAGAACCAGAGAGGGCCCTTTATTGGTGGCATAGCTTTTATTGAGATCATTCTGAGATTTCATCAGTCGGTGGACCGGGATTTCATTAGCATTGCCATCTGAACGATGACAAAACCGGGTATCATTTCATCAGCATTGTCACCTGAATGATGACAAGACAGGATAACATTTTTAGCCTGGTACAGTTCTTACTCCGTTCTGACTTTGCAGGAGTCTTTAAAATCTTTATTTGCCAGCTCTGGCTTCATCTTTTTTTGCTCATATCTTATTAGTCAAGTGACTGCTACTTTATCAGTGCTGCCGTCTGGCCGACGACGACACCAGATATCAGCTTGGCCTGAAGAGGCTTCAGCCGGGCAGATGGTTGACGAGCTTCCACATCAATCTTTCGCTGCGAGTCTGATCTTCTTTTCAATTCCGTTTCCGCCCTTGATCATTTTCAGGGTGTCAACAGCAAGTACTTCATGAATTTCTGTGGAATATCAAGCAAGAAAGTCATGTACAAGAATGTCATGTCGTGTCGTATCGTATTGTGGATTTTCACTTATTTATAAAGAAAGTACTCCCAGCGCAATGGGACGCCAGTAGTATCATACCCCATGGTTTATAATAGTATGTTTCCGACAATCAGCCGAGGGGACTAGCATAGAGCCCTTGAACATAATCAGTGCTCGATCGCATCTTCAAGTATAAATCAAGTTTTATCCATGAATGTAATAATAAAGTATGGCCAAGAATGTAATAAGTTCAATAAGCTCATGATAACAATAATTCAATGAATGAATGCTTTAATAAGAATCATGAGAAATCAAGAATGATTTATACTATGTTATGCTTATGGAAATAAATCGATAGCATAACGATACATTCTTTATCTTTCATTCATTATATTAGGTTTCTTGATTAATATGATAAGCTCTAGATCATCAAGAGTCTATCTAGAACCTTGGAATATCAACCCTTGGTCCACCTTGGGTTAAAATACTCAAGCAGTGTGACGGTACTGGGCCATTACATTAGTCTGGAATCAGAACTAAGAAATCAGACTCAGTGGAATGTGACGGTCGTACATGGGCCGTTAGATGCTCCTGACGGTCCAGCGTTGAGCCGTTACATTATTGATAACCAAAAACATCGATAGTGTAATCTAATCAATGGGCTTTAATGGTACAACCAACTCGGCGTCCTAGTGAGAATCCCAGGCTCGCGGAGAATTACAGAGGCCTTGAAATAAGATTTCCTAGTCCATTGGAAGGAATATCCAATAGAGAGGTCCTCATGTCCAAGAATAATGTTCCTATAGTGCAAAGTGAACTAATGGACAACATATCGGAATATGCGCCATGTACTTAAAGAAATGACTCTATTGATAAAGAGAATGTGTAACGATGTGAAACCATGATAAAACTCCGTCAATACAACAATGGAAAATCATGATTTACATACAAAACTAAAGAATTTATGGCACACAAAATTAACATAACTTAAAATAACCTAAGACACATTAGTCATGCAATTTGATTATGAATCAGTAACTAAACTTGAAGTCATGATAACATGTGCAAACTTAGCTATCTAAGCTTATTTATAAGTAAACTCTAACTGGTTATCATTCTGCCTCGGGCTGACAGAACACAGTGCCTGACGGTTTAGGGTGGGCGCGTTACAGTATTGTGATGGTTTATCGAGGGGCCGTTACAGTGGTGTAACGCTCCTGCTAGGGTGCGTCAGAGACATTAGAACAAATAAAAACACAACAGAATGTGACGGTCTATCGTAAGGCCGTTACATGCATGTGACGGTCTCACGTTAGTGCGTCAGAGAACCCGCAGGCAGTAAACTAAAGTAAAGGTTTATGAAAACATAACATGCCTAGAAATCAACATACTACCACTGTCCTAGTCATGATAACAATGCATAGGCCAACTATATGCAAGGGTTTAGTGAATAGATAAGATAATACCTTTTAATTTCCATTTAGGGCTAAGAGATGCATGAATGTATAAAACTATGAAATCATGAAATTCTTAGTCTATAATGCATGAAATCAAGCACAATCAGAGGGCTTTTATCCCTAACAAGTTGTTTTTGCCAATCATGAGATAACCTACCTCCTAAGACCTTTAAACTTCGAATTTAATGCTAGGTGCTACCCTTAGACCCTTGTACTTCTTGTGATAAATCAGCAACTTCAATCTACTCTATCTCCTCAGCCTCTTGACCTAAGGATGTAAAATTTTGATGGTAAGAAGATGAAACTATTAGGTACAAAAAGTTCTAAAGGATCGAACTCTAATTACCTCGTTTAGACATCCTAATCTCTGGATCTTCAGGGGTCTTACGTTCAGATTCCTGGGTTGCTAAGGTTGAATCAGCAACTTTGGAAGCTTCTATCTTCTTGGTTGCTAGGTCTCCTAGCATGAAATTTGGAGAACTATTAGTCTATAATATACTAAACAAAATCTTCTAAAGAACTTACCCGAAATTATGACTCCTTACCTTGATTCTTCACGGGCCAAAAGTAAGGGTCGCTCAGTTCAGAACTAGGTCCTATTTATAGGGTTTTGGTTAGGGTTTGAAGATTAGATCGATTCTAGAGTCCTTAATTTGTCAGAACCCAATCCCTAAGAGTCCTTAGAAATGTTATAAGCTATCCCAAATCGATCTCTTGTAGATAGGATTTCAAAGTTTCAATCTTTTTACAATTTCCTCACCTTACGGAATCTGCAGGATGTAACGGTCGTGTCTAGGTGCGTTACAGGGCTGTGGCGGTCGCCTGATAGACCGTTACATGTAACGTGTATGGAGTTTCAATTTAATAAAACTCTTTTATTTGTTTATCCATATAATTATTTTATATAATTAGTATTTATCTTTAAAATACGTGAATAAGCCAATTACCCTTCTAGAATATGGGCCAAACTTGATGGGCTTGGTCCATAAACCTTTTGGATAAATATTAGATAGGCTAGATTAACTAATTAGCCCTTTTGAGCCTTATATTGACTTATTAATCCAATAACCCCTTCATTAATTTATTTAAGCCTTTATACTTTCCAGAAAATTATTTTATAATTCAAAAATTATTTATAAATTCTGGGGCACTACAGGCACCGAAGTTGCAGAATGTATATCCTCTGCCGGCAAAATGGGCATACTAGTAACTTTGATAATGCGCCCTTTGTGCAGAAATTTTATGCATTGGTGGTTCGTGGAGGGCACAACATCAAGCTCTTGAATGTAAGGGCGGCCTAAAATGCCGTTGAAGGTTGGGTCCATGTCCAAAATGTGGAAGTCCGCCGTGACTGAAACCGGACCCAAACCAACTTTTAAAGTGATCATCCCCAAGGGAGGTTTCTTAGTATTGTCATAGGCCGTGACGGTAATTGTAGATGGCCGGATTTGACTCTCCGGAATGCCACACATTTTCAAAGTACTTGGTGGCAAAACATTAATAGATGCCCCAGTATCCACCAAACATTGTTTGACTGGTACTTTGTTAATGTCAACAGTAATGCACAGTGCATATTTTCTGGCCGGCTACGGAGCCAATTCATGTTCATAAAAGGTGATGGCCAGTTGATTGCTGGTTGGGCTTAGAACTATACTGACCTGTTCAACTGGAATATCTTCATTCACCATTACTTTATGCAGATATTGCTTTTGGGCTAGCTGATGGGTGGTGGATCTTCTAATCAATTCTAGAATAGAGATCCGGGCCGGTGTTCTGTCCAAATGCTTCAATAGATCATACTCCATGCCCGGTACAGACTCTTGTTCATGTTCTCCTTGCTCTTGTACCGGCTCCTGCTCCCGTTGGGGAAACACTCGGTGGAACATCCGTCCACTACGGAGTACCGTTGTTTTCGGTGCCTCTATCGTGGCTGTAGTAGGTAAAGGGGTAGAGGAGGTAGAGGGAACTATGGAAGGTGGGTTGGATGCCAGGGCAGGATTGGTAGAAGGAGGGGTTCTTATAAGAGGCCTCGCCGGCTGAGGGTTATCGGAAGACGGAGGTGGCGGCCGGGTGACAAGGAGGGGCCTCGAAAGTATGGTGGGGGTAGACGGGGTAGGTTATGGTGGCACAGTTGCCAGCGAGGGGCGAATAAGGAGGGGTCTATTTTTTGGGGGCTTTGAAGTGAAGGAGAATTTGTGGGTTGGCGTATAAGAAGAGGCCGTGAAGGAGTAGGGTTAGGGTTAAGTGGCTCTGTAGTGGTGGAACGTATGAGAGGGTGTGTCGGTTGGGAAGAGGGTGTAGGTTGGAGCCTTCTTAACAATTGTGGTGGTTGTGGTTGACTGAAGGTTTGATTAATTGCCCCGACAGAGGCGCTTTCTTCATGCCAGCCCTGTCCTCTCTCCACTTCATGGATTGAGGTGACAGGGTTTACTTGTTGATTTTGAACCGGGTGCTCCGATAGCGGGTTATTTACGATCCCCATATTCGGCTGGGGTGCAGGTGCCTGCTATTGCTGTGGAGGAGGTAATGCTGGTTGCTGGGGAGGTTGCTGAGCCTGTGGTTGCCGAGGAGGCGTTCGAGCCTTTAAAGTAGTAATGAATCTTCTCATCTCATCCCAATCAATATCACCTTGATCATTCATATCATAGATATAATCTTTGAAATGAAAACAATTGTCAATGTTGTGCGCTGGCTGTCGATGAAAGACGCAATATCGAGAATTGTCTACATATTGCGGCCACACCGTTCTTTCTTTAGGCAAGGTGAGAGCATTGGCGGCCATGAGGGAGTTGAAGATATCAGGTAGACTTTTTGGCAATGGAGGATATTGGGCCCTTCTGGGACCTAATGGCCTTCTCGGTGGTTGTTGTTGTTGTGGTGTATAATTGGCAGGCGGAGGTACTTGGTGATATTGCATGGGTTGATTCTGTGGAGTAAAATGAGGCTATTGTTGCTGAGGAGGTGGGAGATGCCGGAAGGTCTGAGGAGGGTTGTTATTTGGCTGGTGGACTTGGTTTTGGAAAGCAGGCTGTTGTGGTGGCGGCCTTGGGTTCGGGGGGGGGGGGGGGGAAGGGTGTGGAATTGCCAAACGCGCTCACCTGCTCGTTAGTAACAGTGCCTTCAGTGGTGGCACTAGTATTGCCGGTATTGACGTTCTTCCTCATCACCTTCGGTCTTGGTTCAAACATGCCCATAATGGGTGAATCTTTCATCTATGTCTGTATGTATCTTTCTCTTTCATAAAGCTCCTCCATGGTGCTTAACTTGTTCATGGCTAGAATGTGACGAAACTGCAGAGTGGAGTTTGATATAATCATTTTAACTTGCTCTGTTTCGGATAGCGTGTCTTTCAGTCTTTCGGCCATGGTTCTCCTCCTATCAGCAAATAGATCGAAGTCCTCCTCAGGCTTCATCTTTTCGCCAACCAGATCAGTAACAGACAAGGAGGGACCCACACGGTCCTTGTACTTCTGCAGAAACTTTCGTTGAACAACATCAAAATCACCGGCGTCAGCCGGCTCCAGGGAATAAAACCATTCCAGTGATAGACCATCTAGAGACCGCCTAAAGAGATAGGCCAGAAAAGTGTTGTTATCTTGCCAGAATGACGCCTCACACATGAAATCCTTCAAATGGATGAACGGATTGCCCGTTCCATTATAGCGCCGAAAATTTGGCATCTCAGAGGGAGGTAGATGAAAAACTGGCAGAGTGGGGAGAGTAACTTCAGGAGCGGTCTTTGGGGCCGTGACCTTCTTGAGCTGTTCCTCCATACTAGCAATCTTTTGGAGGAGTATAGTGTGGGTATCAGACTCGGCTGTGGCCGGGTTAGAAGAATGTTGGTTCGGCATAGGCCTCCTTAAAAATTGAGGAACAGGAGGTTGTTGAGACCTTGCAGCGGAATGACCTGCCGGTTGGGCCAGTATAGTCATAACAGGAGTTGGTGGGCGCGAGGGCACCCTCGGTGCGACCACTTGGTCGTTGGGAAAGTTAACAGAGTGGCCACCTGCGGCCTGGGGAGGGTTGGAGGTTGACGGGACATATTTCCCTTTTAAGGCGGCTTGGACCGTCTGACGTTGGAATCATCTAGCTGAGTGAGGGCTTTCAGAAAATCATTAAAGTTAAAAGAAGGGGAGGTGTCCCCGGAAGTATTTTGGGTGGTAGGTTGGGCTTGTGAAGAAGGCTCAACCTTCTGAGAAGTAGTGTCCACCATGTGGACCTAAGGGTAATGAGTGGAAGAGGGAGCATAGTTCCCCTCATAGTAGACGGGATCCTGAGAGTGAACCTCATAAAATGGGTCAGATTGACCCTCCTCGTCACCATCGTAAGTATACCCATAGTTGGCCATATTGACAATTTTACCTGAACGGAGTTTCATGCTTAAGGAGAGAAAGATATGTCTAATAAGTGAGTGTAAGCCAAAGATAATCACCCAATCAAACAAAATACACACTCAAGTTATGATGGACCCAAAATTTTAAGGTTTTTCTTTGGAGATTAGGTGAGTTTTAAAGTATAATGAATTCTCTCCTTTGAAAGTGGGTCATAGTTGGGAGTTTGGGTATAATCTCCGGGTTAACTAGGTTCTTTCTCCCTCCTCACCAACGTATGGGTTAACTATACTCCGGGTACTTCAATGATACAATCTGCCCGGCGTCCGTGAGGGAATCCACGGGTGCGGGGACTTACAGAGGCTTGGTTTAAGAATTTTCGGTCCAATGAGACGGAATGCTCAAAGGAGGGTCCTTCCTTCACCAAGAGGGGGTGTGAGATCCTAAGTGTGTAGAGAGAGGAGGTCTCTCAACCCAATGCCCTAGAATGCACTCTAATGCAGGCAAATCAAGCAGATAGTGATCAAATGAGCAGTAATAGCAATCAACAGGTGAGAGCACTGCGGTAAGCAGGGTTCTGTGGGAACAGAACAAAATGACGACCTAGAGAAGGTCGCTATATCAATAAGCAGCGACTGTGTTTCAGTCGCTAATCACTGTGAACAGTGTAAACTGAAAGTAACCAAAATTAAATAGCGCCTTAGAGTGAGGCGTTGTATGAAGAAATGACACCTTTGAAAAGGGACGTCAGATGGTAGTAAACAGTGCATGAAATAATGAATAAAAATAATGATGATCCAGATAACGCTTTTGAGTAAGGCGCTGTATCATAGAAAGACGCCTTTGTGGGGGGCATCAAAACGCAGTAATGGCCAAAATCAATAGCAGTCAAAGAAACTGGCACCTTGGTGTGAGGCGTTAAATGTGAAAATGACGCCTCTGTGAGGGGCGTGGATTATAAAAATAATAAAAATACAAAAAATAAATGGAAACAGTGCCTGTTTGAACAGTCGCTGTATGTAGAAATGACGACAGAATGGAGGGCGCTATTCAGTTCCAGAGAACCGAACACCCTAATAACTGACAGAAATCAATTTTCCTTTCTAAGAAAAATGCTATGGATACTTCAAAATTGGCTAATCCAGTGGGGGGTGTGCATGTGGTGCACAAGGGGAGTGTGCTACGTGGAGCACGAAGGAGGGGCACGCGAGGGCACCGAAGGGAGGGGCACGCGAGGGCGCCGAAGGGAGGGGTAATCAAACTAAAAACAAAAAGTGTCCTACCGTGATCGCCAAATTGTGAACGCGTCACATAGACATTTTAAAGAGAAAAGAAAAAGATTTTAAAAAATAAAAAAATGAGAATGGGGGCGATAAATATGCTAAAATAAGTGGGATGCAAAAGAGACGAGGATGAGCATGAGATGCATTATGGAGGGTGATCGCCAGAGGGGTTGCCTCAAAGAAAGAATGATCGCATGTACCTTGTATGAAGCGGGAGAGATAGCAAGTTCTTCCTTCCTCCTTCTACCGGCCGGCCGATGAAGGGGGTTTATAGCTTGATTACCCTTGCACAAACACACAAAAATAAAGATATGGATTAGCCAAAGACGTGTAGTATCAATGCTCTAAAAAATATGAAATCAAACATATTGGGCATGAACACACCTTGTGTGTTTTGGTTTTAAACCCCTAAGAGGAGCAAAAGGATGGGAATACGTGAATGCTATGATATGCAAAGCAATGATATAGATGATAATGATACTTCTAGCAAAGAGCTAGACGAAGAATATGTGGTGATGATATGAGTAATGACAAAACAAATTAAAAGACAAAAAATAGGAAGCCCTGCCACTGTGTGTGCAGTAGTAAAGGGAAAATAACAAGTGCCGCAGCGGCTGCAGCAACAGGATGAGGAAACGCCAGATGAAGATGCTGCTTGTGGGAAGGAGAACGCCTGTGGAGGAAGATCACGCCGAGAGAATCCCCTGCAAAAGATAAGACTCTCTTCTCTCCGTAAACACAATTCTCACAATGCTCTTGTTTTCGTTGGGCTCTTCTGTTCTTCTGCTCTCTTCTCCCGACGCGCGGGAGGGATTCAAGGGGGTATTTATAGGGCAAAAATCCTTGTCTCAATAGGATTAAAACAAGGCAATCAATCCTCCAGCAAGAACCCCTCTTCCCAATCGAACACAAGGTGTAAAATGGGGAAAGAATCACTACTGGAAGATAGCAGGCGAAACGGAGACGGAAGTGAAAATGACGACTTGAAGCGGGACGTCAATTGAAATGACGGCATCCACACAGTCGTTAATTCCTAGATTTATTTATGGAAATAAAGGACTTTCCTTATTTAAAAATACAAAATGACGCCTGCTTAAATGGGCGTCAAATAATAAATGCCCCCCAGGCAGGCGTCAATTCCTTGCGTTTTGTTTTGATTATGATTCGTAAAATCCAAGAAACAACACCTATTCAAATAGTCGTCCATTGATTAAAACACGCCCCTCAACAAGTCGCCAGTTAAATGACGCCCTCCCTCCAGGCGTTAATTATAATTATTAAAGAAAAATGCCAAGAAATTATAATTATTATGGAGGAATTATCAAACAATTAGAAAAACTTCATATTAAGCCAATATTAAAGTCTACTTTGGGGCGTCACGTGGTGACATGAGATTTTCTCAACATAGCATCGATTTTGGCGTGTCTACATCGACCCCATGGGGTCGACCCATGCAGGCTGACTGCATGAAATGCCTTCGGTCCGATCCAGAAACACTGGGGGTCGACCCAATGGGTCGACCCATGCCAGTAGGGGTTAGAAAACACCATTAAAGCAACATGAAATCATGGGGAAATAAATGTTTAAATGTTACCATAACCCCATGATGATCAACCATTATTTTTTAACCTGAAACACATGATGAAACAAGCGATTAGATCATTATAAAAATATGAGCATCAAATATGGCACTTTGAGCTTGATCATTCAAATATACTACAATGAACTCACTTTTAACAAGAATTTGACTTCCATCTTCAACCAACAAACACATATTTGTCAAATACAAAGTCATGGAAGCTTTAATATGCAATTGGCATTCTTGAATCTCCCATATGCTCAATAACAAGAAACCTCAAGTGAGGGATATTCATTTACACAAGAATGAGCACTTTCATTGAATGATAGATGCCATTCCAAAAACATGATTGTTCCATTAAAACTCATACACTCATAAAATCAAATAAGAAACATTATTCCATCACAATGCAACCAAATGCCATTATCGAACACATGCTCTTCCAAACACACAATGTTTTGAATTCATTAAACCACACACAATGTTTTGCTCCCACAAACTCATAATATTTGTTATCATCAAAACCAGGGTCAAAAATAATGTGGGAACACATACCCAACAATCTCCCCCTTTTTGAGGATGACAAAACATTGTGATAATCTAAACATTTTTCTCCCCCTTTGGCATGATCAAAAATGGGGAATACAAGAGCTGGAGCATTTTACATGAAAACCAACCATATCAATGAAACAGAATACTCATGCACGCAAGCAAGCAAGCATGAGAGACAAGCATGCATGTACATATGTATATCTCCCCCTCAATGGGATAGAAGGATACGAAAAGTGCATTTGATTCAAGTCAAAATGTAGAGCATGAGGGATAATCAAAAAAGGTAGTGCATGCATATGTTAGAAGCACTGCATAAGCCATGATAAGAACAAATTCAAGTTATACAAACATCACAATAATACCCGAGTGAAATATGTGAAAATGAGCAATGAACTTCAAACATATATGGACATTGGCAGAATTTCTAGAAAACACTAGAGGGTTATTTCCTTTCTACAATTCCATTTAAATCCTCAACTTTCGGTAGCTTCGCACAACCCCCTTATTCATTTTTTATATTGAATTTCACCGTTCGGCGTGAGTCACCTCATGTGTCTCAATGGGATTTTCCGACTACTAGGATTCATCACAATTTTGATTCTTGTGGATTTTAGCTTCACTTTTCGACGCGAGTTTCCTCATTTGTTTCAGTGGGGATTCCGGGCTACTCAGTTCCACATTCCACGTATTGATTGGGGTTGGCAGCTTTTTCCCCACGATTCTCTTCATTTTCATGTAAAAATTTTATTTCCCTTAAAGTGTTGAAAAGAAGTTCTGAAATCCTTATTAATTAAAGTCATATGTATCATCTTGTGGAAAGTGTGTGGGTAATTGCTATGTATGTAGAAAATGAATTTGCAATAACATAGCTATGACTCCTCCTAAATGTATGCACAAATGGAAACAAATCCTCCTCCTTTGTATATGCCACGTTCACAAATGATAACAATCAATGCATTTTATATAACAAGGAGGTGAGGTCTTAGAAGATTTTCAAGAAATGGTTTTCTAGAAATATATATACATGCAGTCAAGCATGGATATGAAAGTAAAGTCATGCAAGATGATTTTCGGTACGTGGCGGAGAACATAAGTCTGAAGACCACCATCGCGCATGAGGAAAGCTTCCAGCTAGACATAATCCAGCCTTATGCAATCGCCATTTGATATACTAGAAAATAATGGCATTAAGGCACAGTTACTCATTCAAATAGCAAATTCTAAGTTCTCTCCTTATTTGAGTGAATTTTTCAGGAGTTAAGGGTTTTGTGAAAATGTCTGCAAGTTGATTTTCTGTATTTACATGGATAAGTTCAAAATGACCCTTACTCACATTATCTCGCAAGAAGTGGTGTCTAATCTCTATGTGCTTTGTGCGAGAGTGGAAAACAGGATTTTTGGAAAGATTAATTGCAGAAGTGTTATCACAAAGAATGGGTGTGTCATTCAAAGAAATGCCAAAGTCAACTAATTGTTGTTGGATCCAAAGCACTTGGGCTGCACAACTACCTGCCGCCATGTACTTGGCTTCGGCAGTTGACAATGCCACAGTATTTTGTTTCCTAGAGGCCCACGAGACCATGCAACCTCCAAGAAATTGACAGTACCCACTCGTACTTTTACAATCCACTAAACACCCAGCATAATCGGAATCCGTGTAAGCTACCAAATCAAAAGTGCAGCTACGTGGAAACCAAAGACCAAGATCCATGGTGCCTAGCAAATATCTGAAAATCATTTTGACTGCTAACATGTGTGAGTTTCTAGGATCAGCTTGGAATCTTGCACACATGCAAACACTAAACATGATATCTGGTCGACTAACAGTCAAGTACAATAAGGAACCAATCATTCCTCTAAAGAGTTTCTGATCAACAGACTTATCTTCTTCATCTTTCTTCAATTTCACCGTTGTTGACATAGGCGTCTTGTGTGGCTTTGCATTGTCAAATTTGAACTTTTTAATGAGCTCCTTTGTGTATTTTCTTTGATTGATGAAGATGTCATCTTTCAACTGCTTCACCTGCAAGCCCAAAAAATATGTTAACTCCCCCATCAGACTCATCTCAAACTCCCATTGCATCAATCTTACAAAATCATCGTTTAAAGAATCAGAAGTGGCTCCAAAGATAATGTCATCAACATATACCTAAACAATAAGCATGTGTTTATTGTTACTCTTAATGAAAAGAGTTTGATCGATATTACCTCTCTTGAAGCCATTTTCTGAAAGAAAAGTACTTAGCCTTTCATACCACGCACGGGGGGTTTGCTTCAGACCATGCAATGCTTTGTCAAGCTTGTATACATGGTCCGGGTTCTTCTCATCTTCAAATCCCGGTGGCTGCTCAACATAGACGTCTTCCTTCACTACACCATTCAAAAAGGCACTTTTAACGTCCATTTGAAAATGTTTTATGTTCCTAGAGTATGCAAAGGTAAGTAATATTCTAACAGCCTCAAGCCTAGCCACGGTTGCAAATAATTCATCAAATCAATTCCTAATTCTTGACTATAGTCTTGGGCTACAAGCCGGGCTTTATTCCTAATCACCACCCCTTGATCACTAAGTTTGTTTCGAAAAATCCACTTAGTTCTTATCACCGGGTGGTTCTTAGGTCTAGGCACAAAAAACCACACCTCATTCCTTTGGAATTGGTGTAATTCCTCCTGCATAGTCAAGATCCAAAAGTTATCATTTAATGCTTCATTTACAGATTTGGGCTCAATATCAGAAAGAAATGCAAGATTATCAATTTCTTCAACTTCCCTGATTGAAGCCCTTATTCTTACGCCTTGTTCCACGCCTCCTATGACATTGTCTTGTGGATGGTCCTTGTGGAATGTCCATTGCTTTGGGAGCTCTTCATTTTGGGTTGGAGCTTCATCATTCTTGTTGCTCGACTCTGCTTGAACCACATCTTGATTTTCCTTGTCTTTCTTTTCTTCTCCAACTTTATGCCCTATATCAAGAAAATGATTATCTTTGTCAGACATTCTTAAGGTGTATTCATCAATGATCACATGAGGGCTTTCCTCTACCACAAGAGTACGTAGGTTATATACTCGATATGCTCTAGATGATGAAGAATAACCGAGAAATATACCTGTATCACTCTTTGCGGCAAATTTCTCCAAATAGTCTTTAGAATTATTCAAGATGAAACATGGAGAACCAAAAGGTTTAAGACATGCAATATTCGGCTTCTTACCTTTATACAACTCATATGGAGTTTTCTTGAGTATAGGTCTTACCATGGCTCGATTGATGATGTAGTAGGCCGTGCTCACCGCCTCGGCCTAGAAATACCTTGGTAAGCCATTTTCTGCAAGCATTATCCTCGCCATCTCAACAAGCGTCCTATTCTTTCTTTCCACGACTCCGTTTTGTTGTGGGGTTCGAGGTGCTGAAAAATTATGTGTAAACCCCTATTTCCTGTAAAAATCATCAAAGTCATGGTTATCAAACTCTCTTCCATGATCACTTCTAATTGCTTTAATTTGATACCCCTTATCAGTTTGTAAGTTCTTACACAGATCTTCAAACTCCTGCAAAGCATCATTCTTATGGGTTAAAAATAGTACCCAAGTGAACCTTGAGTAATCATCTACAATGACAAACCCATAAAGTTTATCTCCAAGACTGTGTGTCCTAGTGGGACCAAAGAAGTCTAGGTGAAGGAGTTCAAGGGGTCTAGTGGTGGTGACAATGTTTTTGGATTTAAAACACACTCTGGTCTGTTTCCCCATAGCACATGCATCACAAATTTTATTTGCATCAAAGTTCAGTTTTGGTAAGCCTCTTACCAAGTCTTTTCTAAACAGTTTAGAAAGAACACTAAAGCTAGCATGACCAAGTCATCGATGCCATAACCATGCATCATTCGACTTATTAGCAACCAAACAAAGATTTTTATTTTGAGAATTTCCAAGATCAATAGAGTAGATGTTTCCATCTCTAACACCAATGAACTTTATTTCATGTGAAACTTTATCTACAATGGCGCAGTGTGTGTTTTCAAAAATGACTTTGTGACCTTTGTCACAGAGTTGATTGATGCTAAGCAAATTGTGATTCAAACCATTCACAAGCAAGACATCTTCAATGGATTGTTTTTAATCTTTATCTATTCATCCAATTCCCACAATTTTACCTTTGTTGTTTCCGCCAAAGGTGACCAATCCGCCATCCTTCTCCTTCAGGTCTGAAAAGAGTTCCTTATTTCCTGTCATATGTCTGGAGCATCCACTATCCAGGTACCATTTGTTCCAATTGGCTTTTAGACAGACCTGCATAATCAAAACAACTCTCAAGTTGATTTAGGTACCCAAGCAAGCTTGGGTCCCGAAGTGTTAGTCCTACCATGAAAGACATGAATTCTATTTTTCATTTCAAAATATTCATCATCGGCCCTCATCAAATCACAAACATACATTGAGTGGCCGAACATTCCACAATAGAAGCATGTGACATTTGGCTTTCTAAACCGACTCCTATGCATGTAAGATCTATCAACAAAAGAGTTCATGCATGTGTCAACATGATTAAAGCCATATGAATCAAATGATTTTTGAACTTTATTTTTCACAAATGAATTTCTCTTTGTGGGTGAACGTCCCACATCAATTTTCTCACTCCTAGCATTTTCATTGCTAGTTTCACCATATTCAACCATTTTCTCTTTTCCTTTCAATTATTTTTGAACAAGATCTTTCAAACTTTTTAATTCAACATGCATGGTTTCGAAGTTGGTTTCTAACTCTTCCTTTGATTTCTCACATTCACTCAGTCTCAATTTAAATTCATCCAACTCCTTAACCAATTGAGCATTCTCATTCTTTAATTTTTCAGCATTTTCATAAGCACGATGTTTTTCTGCCTCCAAGCACTCTAATTCATCCATATACAAGCTTAGCTTAGATTGAAAGTCTTCTTTTTCATCCTTGAATTTTTCAATTTGCATTTCATAAAAGCTACACCTATCACATGGATTAGTAGAGCCAATCAAGTCACAAAATATCTTCTTCAAGTTTTTGACATCAATTTTTGATTTCTTATACTTCTGAAACAAATCCGCATAAGCTATATGCCATTGTTCAGGAGTAAACTTTTCATAATCGGAGTTTACCTCAGAATTGTCCTCATCCGCCATAAGGCAAAGATTTTGGACTAGCTCGCCCAGTCCTTTCTTATCACCTTCAGATTTTGAGCTATCCGAGTCCTCATCACTCCATGTTGCCTTCACAGCTTTCCCTTTCTTTGGCTTGTTCTTGTTCAGTTTCTTTTGGAGCTCAGGGCATTGACCTCTCATATGCCCAGCCTTCTTACACTCATAACAAATGATTTCTTCCTTCTTGCTCGACTCGCCTTTCTTGTTGAAGTTTCTCCTCATGAATCTTTTAGGAAGATTTCCATCTCTTCTAGCTCTTCTGAAGTATTTTTGGACATTCCTTGTTACAAGAGCCATCATCTCTTCCTCATCACTGTCCATAGATGAGTCTTCATCACTATCTTCCAACGATTTTGGGTATGCCTTCAAAGCTATCATCTTTTTCTTTTTGCTTTCCTCCTCAGCTGGCTTCATGATGTTGATTTCATAAGTCATTAGCGATCTGATAAGTTGATCCACCGTGAGTGTGGTGAGATCCTTCGAATCTTCTATGACGGTCGCCTTTGTGTGCCACGGAGGTGTGAGGGATCGCATCACCTTTCTAACCAAGTCTTGATTTGAATACTCCTTTCCCAAGGCCTTTAGGTTGTTTGTGATCTCGCTTAGCCTTGCATACATTTGCGTAATGTTCTCCTCAGGCTTCATTGCAAAGAGCTCATATTCCCGAACCAACAGATTTGCTTTTGTCTCCCGTACTTCTAAAGTACCTTCATAAATGGTCTTCAATTTGTTCCACATTTCCTGCGCAGATGAACACATAGAAATACGTGAGTACTCATTAGGGTGTATTGCACACTGAATAATGTTCATTGCTCTAAAGTTTGCACATGATTTCTTAATATGCTCTTCTTCCCATCCATCCTCATTTGGAGGTAACACATAAGGACCTTTGTTAATGACCTTCCAAGTATCATAGTCATGTGCTCGCATGAACACAATCATTCGATTTTTCCAATAGGGATAGTTAGTCCCATCAAAGAAGCGTGGTCGGTCTATCGAATGTCCCTCGGGGATCATTCCCTTGTTGGCCATAGCAAAGGATCTTTGCTCTACAACCGTGAGGTTGTTCTAAATTCAGAGACCCGCTCTGATACCAGATTATTGTTCTAAAGGTTCTCGTATGGACAAGAAGGGGGGTTGAATTGTCCCCGCTAAGCACGATGGTAATTTTTGAATTTAACGTAGCAAATTAAATAACTACCAATGCAAATGATGAATGGACGAAATACAAGCTATGAAGAAATTAATTCTCTCAAGCTTACCATTCTCACATGTTCAACAAAAACAATGTAAACAAGCAAACCACAATCAACCACAATGCGAGATAGATTTTTAGGTGGTTCGGGACCACGACGGGCTCCCTACATCCACCCCTCACCAAAACGGTGAGGATCCACTCGCTTCAAATGAAGCGCACGGAGCTTCCACTCCAAGAGACACGGAGACGTCGTCTCCTACATGAGCCACCATGGATCTAACTAGAAACACAAGCTGCAACACCGCAGCACAAAGAACCTCAACCGTTCACCGATGGTTCCACACACTCACAAAGTCGGAGTTCGGAAAATGATAGATCTGATCAATACACACTTGTAAACCAAAAGAAAATGAATCAAATAAGTGCAAACAAGATGTGTAAAAGAATCCCCATGAGTAGAAAGGGGTTGTAGAAATTCTTCTCTAAGCTTCAAGTCGGAGGGTGGCCGGATGTCGACGATGAGAACGTCCACGCGTTCCCCTTCTCGTTCTGCTCCTTTCTTTCTTCAGCCACGAGCTCCAAAAATGCTTGGATGTAGATCAAAACCTTCCTTCAAGAGCTCCTTCTTCTTTTCCCCTTTTCTTCACCTACAAGATAGAAAACAAGCACATTAGGGTTCATCTCACCCAAATTCGGAGTTCACATTCATATATATAGAGGAGTGGATAAAAGACACATAAAACCCTCCCAATACATGTTAGAAACCCCCTAATATGTTTAGGAACCAATGGGGGGTAGTTTGGTAAAGTTTAGAAGGGTTTTCACTGGGTTTAGGACACTCTCGGAAATCCCGTTCCGGAAGGGGTCGACCCCATGGGTCGACCCTCGGGCGGCCGGGGCTGAAAATAATTCCAACGCTTAGGGGTCGACCCCATGGGTCGACCCATGCAGGATGACTGCATGAAATACCTTCGATCCGGTCCAGAAAGACTGGGGGTCGACCCAATGGGTCGACCCATGCCAGTAGGGGTTAGAAAACACCATTAAACCAACATGAAATCATGGGGAAATAAATGTTTAAATGATTGGGTCGACCCATGCCAGTAGGGGTTAGAAAACACCATTAAAGCAACATGAAATCATGGGGAAATAAATGTTTACCTGGAACACATGATGAAACAAGCGATTAGATCATAATCAAAATATGAGCATCAAATATGGCACTTTGAGCTTGATCATTCAAATATACTACAATGAACCCACTTTTAACAAGAATTTTACTTCCATCCTCAACCAACAAACACATATTTGTCAAATAAAAAGTCATGGAAGCTTTAATATGCAATTGGCATTCTTGAATCTCCCATATGCTCAATAAGAAGAAACCTCAAGTGAGGGATATTCATTAAGAATGAGCACTTTCATTGAACGATAGATGCCATTCCAAAAACATGATTGTTCCATTAAAACTCATACACTCATACAATCAAATAAGAAACATTATCCCATCATAATGCAACCAAATTCCATTACCGAACACATGCTCTTCCAAACACACAATGTTTTGAATTCATTAAACCACACACAATGTTTTGCTCCCACAAACTCACAATATTTATTATCATCAAAACCAGGGTCAAAAATAATGTGGGAACACAAACCCAACAATCTCTGCTTATTCTGTATCTGGTTCCTTGTTATCAGGGTCTCTGCACCTTAACAAGGGAGTTCTAGCCCTCGTCTCTCTTCTTTTTTTATCCTTCTTTCGTCCAGTATGATGTCTGCCGCTCCATCGTGTCGAGGAATCTTGAAATCTTGTTATCCTCTCCATTTTATCCTGTCAAGCAAGAAAGACAAAGCTCGCGCTACTCGATGCTCGATGATCAAGATTGTTTCAGGATCTAATTTTTACTCTATGAATTTGCAAGGTATCTTTATTTTATGCAAGAACATGCTATTATTTCTATCACTATTATTCTTGCGCATAATGTTAATGCTAGTTCCTTAACATGGTTTGAGTGGCTTTAGAAAGTTTGTTTAGTTAAGTGTCAAATGTGTTCGCTTCTGCAACATTCTCAGGCTAGTGATAGCTCCGCGCTAGGAGTCTAGTTTTTTCTCGATCGTTGAAGGTGACCTTTAAGTATGGGTTTTCACACACTTCACGGCGAACCATAGCTGATTTTCCTCCGAGGTAATATCGTTGCTGCTTTGGCCATAGTTTGGGTATGCACAAAGGTCTTTTTTTTTCTCTGCTCGGCCAAGTGCAGGGGCAAGAGATTGATGGATAAGATGACCAACCTAGGCACTCCCTAATACGAGAGAGGTCTCAAATAGGGGCAGTCTTGACCCTCGTAAAAATGAGATTTCATGCAGTATCTAGCCAATAAGGGCTCTCAAAATCAAAATTCAATGAATCAATATGCAAAATTATGAAATCAAAGGCATGGCAAGAGTGGCAGTACAGTTCTCCGCAGAACGTCATGAGCCCGGTCGCATGCGTGCCTAATAAATATAGGGTCTCAAAATCAAAGACACAAAGCCCCGGCGCAATAGACTATATCTTTGAGGGGTAGTGCCCTGGAAGGAATTTGAATCCTGATATTTCCCATCCTGCATAAAGCTTGTCTCCATTTTTTTTATTCTGCTTCTCCCTCTTAGGCTGGGTTGTATCCCGAGTATGGCCTCAATAGGGGCACTATTCTTTAGAGGCGGTTGGTTGTGGCAAGTCACCCTCAACTGCACACCCTGCTCAAGGGAAGTCTTTAATGAGAGGGGGAGGGACGACGACCCCTGGCCAGTAGTTTGAGCCCGTCTTTGGGTGCGGCAGATTGCTAATTTTTTAAAAAAATGAAATATTCCAAAAATTCAAAAAAATCAGATATTGCAAAAGTTCCAAAAAAATCAAATATTGTTAAAAACAAAAAAAAACAAAAAATTAAATATTTTTAAAATCCAAAAAAAAAATAAAAAAATAAACAAAAATCCAAAAAAGTGTCTTTTTTTTCATTTCTATTTGTTTGTTTTGAGAATAGATATGATCTGTTTGTTAAGTGTGCAGGTTGCAGATGTTCAAACTGTCCTTGCTCTCTTCTATCTCTCGTTTTGCCTCCTGTCCATATCTTTTGATCTATTTATCTCTTCAATCTATTCTATCGATATGTTCTGAAGCTTATGTCCTTATCAGCTTTTGCTTATCTCACTTTTTCTCATCATATCTCCATGAGAGGGCATTGCCTCGCTATTTTGAACCTGGCGGTTCTACTTCATCTGATCTTGGGTTTTGATTGAAGAGGGCATTTGTCATGCCTTTTGTCCCGCCGTGTCCTCGTCACGCGTGTCTTTGTCCCTCCGTGTCTGTCATATTTTCGTCCCACAATGTTTTCATCCCACTGTGTCGCCATGTCATGCTATGTGTTGTTGTCATCCCACACATGTGTTGTCCATATCTCTTGTCCCCCGTGGTTATCATCCCACGTGTCTTTGTCCCACCATGGTCTTGTCCCACCGCGTGTACTGTCCCTCTGTGTTGTGGTGTTGTCTTGCCCCACCGTCCCACGCTTATTGTTTGTTCTTGTAATGTTTTGTCTATATCATGATGTGATTGTCATGCTTTATTCATCCTTTTCATGTTATGTTTTGTTCATCCTTATTATGTTATGTTCTAGTTCATTTTCATCTTTATTCAGTTGTTGTTTGGTCTAAATTCAGAAATCTAAAAAAGTCATTTCGCTTGGTAGGTAAGTCAGGTATGGCTCTCTATCCCAGCTCATTGTTGCATTACTATATGTTATCTACATTATTATAGCCTCTCAAGGACCGGCTGGTTGTCTGTGTGTTCGGGGATTGGATGTTCCCCTTTAACAAAAATGATGATGATCTAGGAGCATACGGTTAATCGTTGGATAAGCCGTTAGTTTAAGTCGGGTGGGGGACGATGGACTCTGTCTCGCACGCCGTGATTGCAAGAAGACTCTTGACCCCGTCCTGCTCAATCTTGCAATATTATCCTTGAGTATTTTCTATTTTATGCTTTATTTGCATTCGTTTTGATGATTTCTTTATTTTAGCCCAGAATGCATCATGTCATTTTTGAGCACTCACGTCTCGTGATCCTCTCAAGGTTTCTCCTCAGTAATGGTTAATTGCACTTCAGTTCTCTTGAATAAGAGATCCTCATTCCACTCCGAATTTGAATGTTTTCTCTGATCTGCCGCTTGGTCTGGTTGGCCAGCGTGATTCCTGTCTGGATTTTATCTCAGTTTTATTTCTCCTTTTCAGCTTTTCAGCTGTGTTCCTTCCGATCCCCTCATTGTCCGTGGATTGTGTCCCCGATGAGGTTGGTCGTGTTTCTTTTTCCTTCTTTAGTTTATTTCTCCAGACATGTCTCATCCTTGTCATCCATTCCTTGTGGTTAGTTCGGCATTTTTCAGGAGAATTCTTGTCGCTTCTTGGTTGTGACGGGTGTCTTTTAACTTGATGCCCACTTTTTAGTTCTCTACGCTTCATCTCCGCGTCATCTCCATTTCACATCGCTTTCACTTTCGCTCCATCTTCTTTCCACTCTGCCTCCCTGTCCGCGTCGCTTTCGCTCGCTCCCTTGCAAAGCGGACATCAAGGAGGGGCATCTGTTGACACCCGTTTTTAGCCCGCAAGTTACGTTATTTCTCTTATTCGTCATTTTGATGTCCCGAGTTAACCATTGTTTTGGAGCCTTCCTTGGATAGATTTTAAGCCCATTTCATTGTTCCCTAGCCTTTGCATTTTGGAGATCATGATTTCTTAGAGCCTTGGGGCTTATTTTTTCAACTTCAGACCTTCCAAGTCGACTTAGGGCCCATTTAGGTCGACTTCCATCAAGCATTCAGCCCCTTCCGCTACACAGTCCTGAATGCGGCCCTTTTTCATCCCCTTTCATTCCTCTATTCATTAGGTGCCTTTTACAAAAGTTGTTCATTTTTAAAATCCCTAGATTTTCTTCTTATACGCTATTAGCCAGTTCTCCACCGATTTCTAGTTATTTGCATTTTTCCGGCACATTGCGCTATTCACCCGTGAACCCAGTGTTTTTCTCCGTTCTCACCCTATTTTCTTTCTCGTCTGCTCATCTTCTCATCTTTCTCCCTTCATGAAAGTTGTTCAATTTTTTGTTATCTACAATTGCTTCTTCTACGTCTTTCACTGGTTCTGTACCGTTTTTGAGATATTCTCCAATTTTTAAAATTTACCGTGTTCTGCCAAAAAAAATGTTCTTCCATCAGCCTAGCGGTCCTGGGAAGACCGCTAGGTGATGGTGGTCTTTCCAAGACCGCTACCCCCCAAACAGTGTCCATTTTACCCCGTTTCACCCTCTGAAGCCTTGCGGTCCTCCCTAGACCGTTTGGTGGTACCCTAGTGGTCCTCCCATGACCGTTTGGCTCCCTAGCGGTCCTGTGATAGACCGTTTGCCAGACAGAGAGTTGAAAACTTTCTGAACTCCGATTTCTTCGCCCGTGGACTCCTTGGAGACCTTGTTTGATCCATTCTCTCTCAGATAATCCTCTTTGATCGATTATAATCCCTCTTGGGGGCTTTATCTCACTATTATCTCCATATTTCATCAATCTAGGACTCCTATTTCAAAGAATTAACTCCTAAATCTGAGGGAGAAATTTATGGATTCATGCAACTCTATTTAAACCTGCCCAGTTCGCAGTGTGCGATGAGGGCTCTTTCTTGGTTCAGGGCGAAGCCATGTTGCACCGTCTACTCGTCTCTTCGACCCTGGCCTGAAGAGGGAAGTATTGTCTTCGATTTCCACACTCAAGGGCTGTCTAACTCTCTTTCTACTCTTAGTTATTCTCCTCCCAATTTCACAAATCATCACAAATCTCTATTTTCTGCACTCTTTCTGCACTTTTCTTCATATTGCATGCATGTTTCCTACAGTTGTGCTGCGTGATTTCTCTATATATTTAGCTTATTCTCATCACAATACACACACCTATCTTTTGTACCCTTCCACAGGGGATAAAAACCTCCCTCGGTACGTTCTCCCTCAATTTCTATCTCTATTTTACCACTATGGGATTGATCCTACACTTGCATGTTTCTAATGGGTTTTCCTCTTGTGGTTTGTTCTTTGTTTTACAGGAGAGCATAAATAGAACGTGAGGCCCTCTTCCTCTAGTCGGCTGGAAGGAGAGAAGGTTGAACCCACAAAGTTCCTCGCACCCCGTTCCTTAAGCGCGATCAAGTCTTCATCCTTTTCCAAGGTACACGGCGCCGTTCCTCTCCTTTCTCCATCCTTCTGGCGTTGTTACTCCTTGGTGGCGATCACGGTCAATATTTCTCATCTTTCATCCCCCCTTTATTCATACTTTCACACCTTTCATGATTCACATATGTTATTAGCATAGTTTGGGGGTGGGGTAGAGAACAAAACATCAACACACCTGAGGCTGCAGGCTAAGTCTTCAGTGGACGTATCCGGCCTTGCTTCTAGTTGACAGTGCTCCTGTCACTTGACGTGAGTTCTCATGACTTGAGTTTCCTTTTCCCGTTTGCGGGACGTGGTTTACGCGTAGTTTCCAGGTGTTCTCCCGAGGTAGAGGTCTAGGGTTTCCGGTGAGCGTCACCAAGGATTTTTCCCTAGATAGTGTTTGGTTCACGACGGCGAGGTCATGATCGTGTCTACGTAGACCGCGTGGTTTTGGGTTGGGCCTTTGTCTGTGGGATGGGCCTCCACGATAATGTTGTCATGGTGTGTTTTCTAGCGGTGTAGCCAGAGGTTTTTCTGTTAGTCCGGTGGTCCCCCGACCGTGAGATTGAGGTGTGTTTTTCGGTACAGTAGGAGTAGCCGTAGTGTCGGGTTTTTACCAGCCAACGAGTTTGTTGTTCTTATTGTTGTTGTTGATTTGTGCTACCATCGTTGTTTCGGTTGGGGTTCCGCGGGACCCCTACTGAGCCAGTGATAGGAGGCCCACCCTTACTTTTTAGGTGTGGCGATTCTTCCTCGAGGTTCGAGGGTGCTGTGCGGAGGTTTTTAATTGCCAGCTCGCCGGGCCAAGTGTTCACTCGGTGTTAGGTACGCTTCTCTGCCTTAGACTATACTTCTGTTGGACTGGACTCTATTGTAGTTAGATTATTTATTTCTATTAATTGTTAAATTATCCTACTTTATTTCCTATTTCTTTGTACCTCCACACTCCTTTTAGCCCTTCCGAGCCCTCCAGCTCGTGGGCGGCGGGCCAGGATTCGAGTGGTATTGGGTTCATCCCGGTATCCGGATCTTGGGTCATTACAAACCCAATGTGTTCGACTGGTTTGATAGTGATGAATGATCATTCTTCTATGATAATTTATATCAAACACAGCATTTCACGTGCATTTAATTAGACAATTATGCATATTATACAGCTAAACTCAACTTCACACAAATTGGACCTTTCACGCAAATTAACATAAATTATGGTTAATCATTCAATAAAAAGGAGTTGAGGGCCATGAGCATTAATTTCATATTGCATAATTGAGAGCATTTAAGATTTATATGCACAATGCAATAATTTCTATAGATTTAATTCAAATTTTGCATGTGCAGGACACTCACGGCAATTGCTAGAAGAGCCAGGGGCAAAATCGTCAAAAGACCAGGGCATGGGATGCCCTAGGGCGCCCCCTCCCTCCTTGACCAAGTCAAAGGAGCAGCCACCATTCCTTTTTTGTGTGAAAAGAGATAAAGGAAATGATTTTTTATTGGATTATCTTGGAGAAATTTTTGGAGAGAAAATAGGAGGAGATTTCCTCCTCTTTAGGCAAGCCTTGAAAAGGGCACCCAAAACCCTATCCCTAAGGGGGCGGCCCTCTCTCCTCTCCCCATTATCCATCATATCCTCCTTCAATCCTAGCCCTCCATCACCTTCTAACTTGACTCCACCCTCCGTGTGGCCTAATTTCTCTATAAATAGTCCTCATCAATTGGAGAATAGTAGATTTTTGCCTTTGATTAAATTAGAATTTCCCTTTTTCTCTTCAAACCCTAGGCTGCCCCCTTGCTCTCCTTCTAACCCTAGCTAGGTGCGCCCCCCTTCTTCATCCTCTCTTTCTTCACCAATCCCAAGGCTGCCCCGCTCTCTACACACTTCTTCTTCTTCACCCTCTCTCCCTATTGCGCCCTCATCTCTCTCAACCTTTCATCCCCATTCACATAGATAGGTAGCCCTCTTCATTATTTTGCTTTCACCATTAATTTTTGCATTTTTCCCATCCTATATCTCTCCTAGATCTCTTCACAATCTCCCTTTTCATGGTGGCGTGCACATCAAGGCGGACGACATTCCAAGGCTCGTAGCGTGGACAACGACGTTCTTCATCCACTTCTTCCCACGACGTTCTCCTTCAAAGCGGGGTGATCCACTGCAAGGATCAGCATGGAGGAGACAGTGGCATTCATCATGATCTCTTGGCTTTAGTTCTTCCTTTCTTGTTCTTAATTTTTCATTAGTTGTAATTTCCATTTTCATAGACGTTGTAATTTCAATTCTTAGCAATACAAGTTTCATTCTTTTGCAATTGTCTCTCTCTTCTTCTCTATCTTTGTCCAATTTTCTCTTCTTCAACCCTCCAATATTCTTTAGATAGATTTAATTTCATGCACTTTTAATATTTATTTTCAAGAAACTCACTCAACGCTTTGCTAAAAAATATAAGAGTTTTCAACTTGCTTAAAAGAAAATTTTCCTCCTCGTGGGATCGACCCGTGCTCATCGCTATACTTTGATTCAAAATCTTTTTAGTGAGTGAGTGTGATATTTATTTTGAAATTGTGTGTGTGGCATTTTTCAATGACAAGTGTTTGTGAACATCACATAGCTCCACTGGAGGCTGGGGCGGAGGTGGCTTTCTCACCACCCATGGAGACCGACCCTTTGCTAGATGACGAGATCCAGTGTGATGTCGACGTCGATGAGGTTCTCCGGATGATGGATGAGACCGGCCCTAATGTCGATGCATTTCCTGACTTTGATTCATGGAAAACTCCCAGGAGCATTCAGCATGGTAGGTCCCCCAAGACTGGTAATGCTCTGATCATAGCAGTGTTTTCCTCTGGAAACTGACATTGCCATGTATTCCCATGTAGAGACGGTAGAGACGTCATGGGCTTTTGTCCTTCCCGGACTAGAGACGAAGTGCCCACTTCTGCTGGTGGGCAGGAGCCTGGGGGACCCCAAGATGGCTCGGGTAAGTGCTGAGCCATTGTAGGAAAGGTTAACTTCTTCTCTCCTTGCGTTTGTTGTACTGGGATTATTGACTGGATTTGTTGTCTTATCTGCCAGCTGATGACCATGCTATTAACTTCGAGCTGGCCCAGGAGCAAGTTAGGATCGGACCGTCAGTGGAGCTTCCCTCCTTTGAGGCTGACCCAAGAGTAGCGGGTGGTCTGACGGCCCTTGTTGCTGGAGCCACAGTCATTCCGTTGTCGCAATCGACGCCGGCGTTGCCTCTCCCTCCTTTGTTGGCTGTGATTTCGGCCTGCACTGTGGGGTTGGTTGGGTCTTCCACCATGGGACCCTCAGGTACGTGACTGGAGACTTAGACTCTATACTGGCTTGTTGAGCTTTGCCAATACTAAACCTTTCCTGGTGTGTGTCACAGGTACCTCATCTCCTTTGGAGGAGGGTGAGCTTCCTCCTGACACTGCTAGAGATGTAGGCGAGGAGCCTACATCTATAGCTCCAGCTGGAGAAGACGAGGATATTGTTGACATAGAGGGGATCTCTGACAGGGGTGTCTCGACTGGTGATCTTTGTTTAAAGCCCTTAGGCTGGCCAATTTCATTTTCACCTAGGTCAGATTGTATGTTGACCTTGTTGTTTCATTGGTCTGCAGGGGCTTCTAGTTCTACCGCATCCGGAGATTCGTCGGAGGTTTCTTCAAGCTCCTCGGGCAGTGGTAGTCTTGCCATGAAGATAGATGAGAGTTCAGACTCCTCCTCCTCTGGGGCCTCATCCACTGAGGGGGCAGAGACTGAGGCTACCTCTGCAGGTGCATGGGGCTCTTCCCCTCCCTATTAACACTTACTTGTACTTTCTAGTAGAATACTGATGCTTCTATTTTGTATGTAGCACTGGTGCCGGAGGAGGAGCGCGTACTGGCTCCTGTTGCAGATGGCCAGGAGAAGCTTCCTGCCCTCCCCAAGGCTACCAGAGGGGACAAGGCTATGGCAGAGGGCTCCCTGGTCGTTGAGGAGTTGCTACCTTCCCCGACCCCAGCGTGTGACGCCGCAGGAGAAGAAGGGCTTGTTTTAGGTAAAGGTTGGAAGTTTTCTCCGGTTTTCCACCTTGTTTATCATGGAAAGTCTTACATGCATTTCTCACTTTCTTTTTATTCTGTTGGGTGTTATGTAGCCTCGACTGATGTGCTGATGGAGATGGGCGACTCCTCTCTGAGCCTGGGGGTCGAGTGGCCCACCTCGGCTCCACCACCGAAGCCATTGGTGGACGGGAGTGTGGGTACCTCCTTGCTTCAGCGAGCGTGAGGGTACCTTCAGGGTGACCCTCTCCATTCTCCGGAGGACTTGAGGTAGCGTCTGACAGAGTGTACCCGAGGCTATCACATCCTCGGCTTCCCACGGGAGCCTTGCATGTCAGGGCTGGCAGCGATATGGGTTAAGTACTTGCAGCTTTGTCAGGCATAGGAACGGAGTGCTCAGAGGTTGGCTGCCATTCAGGAGGAGCAAGAGAGGCTGGAGGCGGCCGTGGTCGAGCAGAGGGGCCATGTCGAGGCAGGCTCAGACACTCTTCCAAGACTGAGCTGTTCAGCTGGGGGAGGCTGAGACCAGGACTGAGGCCTTAAGGAAGGCCCTAGAGGAGCAGTAGATGGCCACGGAGCATGTCAGGGCTGAGTGGCGAGAGACTAGGAGCACGGTCGAGGCCAATACTTAGCTCTTGTCCACCCTTGAGGCAGAGCTTGCAACTGCCTAGTCTCGCTTGTCGATATTGGAGGGGAGCGAGCCGTGACTTGATTATATCTTCTTTTTGTTATGATATGTGCCCAATTGTACGGATTTTTTGGTTACCCCAAGGGCATGTCTTGGGCTCCTTTTATAGAGTATGAATGACAAAATCCTGGATTTCTTTTGCAATTTCTTGTGTCGTACCACCTTTCTCTCTTGTGGAATAATGTTGGGTGCATGAGCTGCCGACCACGTACTGCTAGTCGAGGTTGATTCTTCTGCTATATGCTGATGCCGATGATAGGTGACTAGATACCGGGTGCACTAGAGCTGCACACAAGATATTGGAAGGTGTGTTCAGGGTACTGGAGGGTGTGTTAGGGGCTGAGCTTTGGGGAGTGGGCTGAGTATGGGATATTAGGGGTTGCGTATTGGATGCTGGGAGCTGGGAATCGGATACTGGGTACTGGGGGTTTACCCAAGTAGGGTCACCCATGTTGACCGGGGCTAGATGGAAACTGGGGGACTGGGAGATAATACGTACGAGTTCAGTAATTTGGGGGACTGGGAGCTGGAAACTGGCAGTTGGAAGCTGACCCCTAAGGGGGTGTTGGCCTATGTCACTTAGGAGTGAAAGCTGAGGGCGGACCCATAAGGGTATGTTAGCCTATATTGCCAGGGACTAGGGGCTGGAGGCCAACCCGTAAGGGTATGGTGGCATGTATTGTCAGAGTTGCTGGTTGGTTTGGAGGTATGTTAGCCAAAGACCGGTTACTGGCAAACTGGCTATTGACATGTTATTAGCTGGAAATGTAGTTCACATTGGCCTGGGAAACTGGAGCTGGGGCTTGGTCGATTGACCATTGAAGGCATTGTAGCCAGAAGCTGGGATGGGCCGGGATTGGAACTGGGGCTGGCTGGCTGACCACTGAAGGTGTTGTAGTCATAGACTAGGACTGGAACTGGGACTGGTGCTGAAACTGGAACTGGAGCTGGCCGGTTGATCGTTTAAGGTGTTGTAGTCGGAGGCTGGGACTGGAACTGGCCGGCTAACTGCTGATGTTTAGTAGCCGGAAGACTGGGATTGGAGCTGGAACTGGCCAACTAACTGTTGATGTGTTCTAGCCAGAAGACTGGGATTGGAGCTGGAACTGGTCGGCTTACTGCTGATGTGTAGTAGCCGAAAGACTGGGACTAGAGCTGGAACTGGACTTAGCGATGACCGTCCCTCGGGGGTGTAGTGGCCATCATTGTTGTGGAGTAATGTTGAGCTTGCCATTGACAAAATATCAACGTCGACGACTTTCGTCAGTGAGGAGTAGAGAGGAAGCGAGTTTTTTTTTATTCCCTTTACCAGCTCTACCACCCTTGTGGGTTTTCGCCAGAGCTGGCCCCCTTTTACTTTTTCCGATGCGTCCTTGTGGGTTTTCACACTGAGGGATCACCCAATTTTGCCTGAGGCGCCCTTGCGGGTTTTCACCTCAGCTGGGTTGATGGTAATTTTTACCCTCAATAATCCCGTGGAGGGAGTTGACTGAGGCCGCCGGGGTATCTCTATTTTCAATCCCATTTTGTTATCTTTCCTTCCTTTTTTTTGCTCACTTGGGAGCCCGAGGGCTATATTGTTGCCGGTGCCGGGCGTCCTCGCTCTTGTGGTCGTGGGGACGATGCTGGGAGACTAACCGTCACAAGTATATGGCGGTGATGCTGGAAGGGCTTGACTGGCCATGTTGCTTCATCAGAGAGAAAGAGTGGAGGAAGTGACTGGTCCCACCCTTTAGAGGGGGTGGCTACTGGATTGCCGATGGTAGTCGGGGTGCGCGCCTTAGTCAGGGTGGCACGTGAACTCGTGCTCTGGAGCGTGGTACAACTTCATGTGTTTACCGTTGAGAGGTGGGAATGGCTTATTACCCTTGTGGTCTACGACTATGTAGGCCCCACCCTCGTAAACATCGTAAATGATGTATGGACCTCGCCAGTTAGGTTGTAATTTTCCATTGGAGCACGCTGCCATGACTTCCTTTTCCTTAATCATGACAAGATCGCCTTGCTTGAAGGCTCGTTGTTTGACGAGCTTATCATAGGCTCATGTCATGTGGGTTGGTACACTTGTAGATGCTTGTAGGCTTTGAGTCGCTTGCCTTCTAGATTGGCAAGCTCTTCTAACCTTATCTAGTATTCATCTTCTTCTGGACAGGTAAAGCCGATGTGGATCGCGATGCGGTAAGATGCTAACTGGATCTCGATGGGGATGACAGCTTCCACCCCATAAACGAAAGAGAATGGTGAGCACCCCGTAGGGGTCTTATAAATCGTCCGATAGGCCCACAATGCCTCGAACACCTTTTCACCCCAATTGTGCTTTCGGTGGCTAACAATCTTAGCCAGAAGCTTGCAGAGGGTTTTGTTTAAGGCCTTTGCCAGGCCGTTAGGTTGAGGGTTGTAGACCGAAGAGGTTCTCTAGTTGATGTGGAACTTGGCCGCTAGTTGATATACGGCCCTATTCTTGAATGGTGTGCCATTGTCTAACACTATGCAGCTAGGAGTACCAAATCAGTAGATGATGTTGTGTCGGACAAATCTGACTACCACTTTGTCGGTGACCTCCCAGGGGGGGATGGCCTCAGCCCATTGAGAGAAGTAGTCGGTGGCGGCCAGAATGTACTTATGGCCCTTGGAAGATGGCGGAAGGGTCCTGCGATGTCCATGCCCCATTCGGAGAATGGCCATGTGGGGGCCGTTGGGCACAACGAATTTGGAGGTCTTCTGGGTACCAGGCCAAAGGCTTGGCACTGATGACATGTACGGGCATATTGGGTATAATCCACATACATGGTTGGCCAATAGAAGCTTTTGAGCTTAATGTTATTCTTCATTCTGTCTCTAGCCTGGTGAGCCCCGCATAATCCTGCTCGAGAATTGGCTGAGGAGACGCATCTTAGAAGAACCAACTTGTCCTTCTCGTGGACAAGTCTATACAGAGAGTCATCGATTAACTCATATGATGTTGCTCGGCGGAGTAGCTGGACCCTTTGAGCTCGGTCAGGAGGGAGCCAACCTCGCTTGAATTTAATGATAGGCTCATGCCAATCTTCTTCTTCTGCAGGAGTGTTCTGGTCAAGGCTGTGAACCTCGTAGACGGTGAGGTGGACTCATCTTCGAGTGTACTCGACATCAGTGTTCTGTGCTTGACTGTGATGTCGACTTCGCCCTCGGGTGGAAGTTTGATGGCCGCAACCAATTTTGCCAGGGCATTTGCCTGGGCGTTGTTGCTCCTGGGAACATGATCTATTTCAAAGAAATAGAACTTCTGGGTGAGCCTGGTGATGGCAGCATGGTATGGAACTAATTCCTGCTTCCGCACGTCGTAAATGCCAAGGACTTGCTGGAGTATAAGCTGGGAGTCCCTGTAGGCTTTGTGGCACTTGATGCCCATGTGGAGAGCCATCTGAAGCCCGATGATTAGAGCTTCATACTCAGCTTCGTTGTTGGTCAAGGATTTCATGAGGGCGCATGAGTTGTACAAAACTCCGCCCTAAGGAGTCAGGAAAACAATGCCGGCACCTGCCATGACGGCTGGACTTTGATTATTCCGGGTAATCCCCCAGGAAGCACCATCGAATTAGAGCTCCCAAGAAGGTACATTGGCTGTGAGGGCATCTTGCTGTTGGTAATGCAAGACATCTCCGGTCTGTTCAACTGGCGCTAGTGACTGGGAAGCAAGGGACTCCTCATTGGGGAGTTCCGTGTTAAGAAATGAGTCGTCCGGTACCGGATGGGCTGCCAAGAATTCAACCATCCCTTGTCCCTTGATTGCTTTTCTGGGGACATAGGTGATATCATACTCCATTAACAAGAGAGCCCATTTTCCCAGTTGGCCCAAGAGGATGGGCTGCTTGAGAAGATACTTGAGTGGGTCGTGCTTGGATATGAGCGCAACCCGATGGGACAGGAGGTAGTGCCGTAACTTCTTGACGACAAACACCAGTGCTAAGCAAACTTTCTCCATAGGGGAGTAGCGGTACTCAGCACCAATCAATTTTCGACTGAGCTAGTAGAACAGCTGCTCTTTGCCCTCTTCATTGATCTGCGCCAACAGGGCTCCTAATGAGGTGTCCGTGGCGGTGATGTAGAGTATAAGGGGTTTGCCCTTGACTGGTGCCCCCAGGACTGGGGGAGTGAGGAGGTACTCCTTAAATTTTTGGAAAGCATCCTGACATTCTAGGTCCCATATAAATGGGGCGTCTTTCTATATAAGCTTGCTAAAAGGCGCGCATCGCCCAGAGAGATTGGAGATGAACCTCCGATTGTAGGCCAATCTTCTTTGGAAGGACCTGAGCTCGGTGAGCTTCTTAGGTGGTGGAAGCTCTCAGATTGCCTTGATCTTACTAGGGTCCACCTCAATTCCTCGGTATCTGACAATGAAGCCGAGAAACTTGCCGCTAGAGACGCCGAAGGCGCATTTCATAGGGTTCATCTTGAGCCCATATTGTCAGAGTCGGTTAAAGACCTGGCGTAGATCATGTAGATGGTCTTCCCACCTTTTGGTCTTGACGATGAGGTTATCGACATGGCACTCAACGATGTTGTGCAACATATTGTCGAATATATTGGTCATGACCCTTTGGTAAGTAGCACCAGCATTCTTCAAACCAAAAGGCAAGCGCTAGTAATTGAAAATCCCTTTAGGGGATCGAAAAGCCGTGTGGTTCTTGTCCTTGAGGGACATCCGGATCTGGTTATAACTAGATGACCCATCCATGAAAGATAAGGCTTCATGTCCGGTGGTCATATCGACTATGGTTTCCGTGATTGGTACTGGGAAGTCGTCCTTCAGAAAAGCTTTGTTGAGGTCCCAGAAGTTGATGCAAATTCGGACTTGATCACTTTTCTTATTTACTAGGACGATGTTGGCGAGCTAGATCAGATTGATACACGGCTTGTTGAAGTCGACCTCCACCATTTTGTTGACTTCGACCGAGACTTGGAGCTCCAGCTCATTGCGCATGCGCCAGTATGGCTGTTTGACTGGAGTGGCTGGGGGAGAGATGGCTAGCTCATGCTCGGCTATGGAGGGGTCTAGCCCTGGCATCTCATTGTATGTCCAGGCGAAGCAGTCCTTGTATTCGAGCATGAGTTGCTTGCAGTCCTGCCTTTCTACGTCGATGAGGAGAGCACAAATGAATGTTGGCTAGTGGGCTTCATCTTCACCAAAGTTGATTTCAACGAGTTCGTCAACAGTTGCTTGGCCACCGTCCTCCAGCTTGGGAGGAGCGGGTTGGAAATCGATGAAATCCTCATCATCAGTGTCTGTTTAATGTACTTCTTGGTTTTCGAAGCCACTAGTTGACGCTAATGGAGCTGGAGAATTGTTGTCACTATGCTCTGGCAAGGATGTTCTGAACTGCTATGGCCTTGCGAAACTTCCTTGGGGTTGCCTGCTAAAGATGACAACATTTCATGGCCAGTGTCCTGGGCACCCTCTGTTGGATAAATGATGTTTTGATGATGTCCGAGTATGATTCATTGTAATACTATTGAATTGATTCAACTATGCTTTAATGTACATGATAATATTTTTGATGCTCACAGGCTATGTTCATCATGAAAAGACTCTCTTGAGTACAAGGTACTCAGCCAAGTTGACTTGGGGAGCAATAGCAAGATCAACAGTAAAAATGGCAGTTCAAATGAGAAGCTTTGTACATGTTCACTCTAAGGTGATAAGGGCTTTCCCCATATTGATATGAAGCTAAAAATGATTGGGAAAAACTTCAAGGATAAAGAGCTATGCATATGGTGGAACTTAGTTGCAAAGGTTGAGTAGAATTCAGATAAGAAGTGCAACTTCTTAAAGGATAGGTCGACCTCATGACTTGCTAATCCGACCTCAGTTTCATTGCTCCGACCTCAAGCCTTCACAGAAAGAAGAAAAGCCTAAGCGATTCTTAACTGCTCTGACCTCAAGTCATGCTGCTGCATCGACCTCACCATGTTGATGCTCTGAACTCTTCAAGCTTTCAAGACAAAAGTGTCGACTCCATATGTCGACTCCTTCTCACGGACGTTCTGTCATGCCACGCTGCTTCGACCTCACCTTTATAGGGCTCTTTACAAAAGTCGTCTGACAGGCCATGCTCAACTGCTGCTTCGATGCACAGGTGGTGCTGCATCGACGCACTAGAAGATTTCCAAGCCTTATCTGATAAACCTTCACAGCTACTCCGACCCCACATCAATGCTGCATCGACCCATGGAGATCCAGCTCACCAGTAAATCAAAGAAACTGTGAAGCTGCATCGACGCGATGGCCGGCTGTGTCGACACACCAGAAGTCTTCGAGCCTTTATCTGTCAGACTTGCACAGTTTTCGAAGCTCATCCAGAGAATAAAACACTCAAGCGTAAACCTCCAAATACACACCTTGTGAGGTCTGGAGGAAGGTTCCTTGGTCAGATGTTCTACCACTTAATTATAACATATCAGAACATCCTTTTAAAGAAGACCATGTCAGGGACCAAATCTGCAAAGGTCTTATCTGCCAGGAAAACTGTCTCTTCTATCCTAAGAAAGGACCAGTCAGGTGGTCAGCCCTCTAATGCACTCTAGTCAAAGCCATTCCCTCTGCCTCAAGATGTCAAAAGGGACGTCCTTCCCTGCTATGCCTATTTAAGGGTGGTGCAGACACTCCTTGTTCTTAGCCTGAAAATTTGATTTCCTCATGCCACCATCCTATCCTAGGACTGAGCTGAGAAGCCATGCCAACTCATAGTCAACCTTCTGTAGAATATCTACCTCAGCCAAAAGAAAATATCTTTGGAAGGAAAATAGACTTTCCTGCTGCTTCCTTCTGCCCGGTGGATTTACTCGAGCCCTGCTAAAAGAAGGTCAGAATTCTAGAAGAACATTTCAAATTTGAATCAGTCCTCTACAGGTTTTATTGGAGGGAAAATCCTTCTACCTGGCTCTTCTATATATACCTGAAGCTTCTGCGGAAGCTGCTGTTGCCTTGAAGAGAGCCATGTCCCTTAAGCATTCAAGAAGAAAATCTGTGAGTTAGAATAGAAGTGAAAGTGAGCAGCTTATCATCTAGCCGTCCAATGCTGTAAGAGAAAAGAGAGAAGAAGAAAGGAGAAAAGGCTTAGAGAGAGTAGCCCTACAGAAAGCCTGAAGAGAAGATCCATTTGGATCTAAGTCTGAAGTAGTAGCCACCGGTCTTCAAAGTCTTATCTGAAGCTATTTTCATTTTCCTTGTTTTATTTTATGTTTTTGTTTTTAAGTTTCTCTACTTCTACCTCTTTGTGAGTGGGGCATTGCCTCGTGTGGTGCTACGTTTGTAGCTTGTGGTAAAGCCTCACCAGGTTCGGTGAGGGGTGGACGTTGGTTGCTAGTTTGCAACCAAACCACCTTAAAAATCCATGTGTAGTGGATTGTGCCTTGTATGATTGTTTCATATTTTCCTTCCCCATTCACAGGTTCACATGCCAGCTTCAACATTTTCAAATCCTAGTGTTTTTCCATCGCACACTTTAACAGCGAGTTCACACACACAGTTAGCCTGTCCATTCATCTAGTTGGAGTTTGGTGAGATCCCTGCAATCTAGTGCAGTAGATCTCCCTTATTTCTGAGGTTGCTCTGTAGGTGCCTCGACCTCACCTCTTGGGAGTGTCGACTTCTGCAAGCTAAGCACTGTGATCAGCCGTCCTTTTTTGAACCACTCTTAGTCAGATCTGCCGTGCTTTTTGCTTAAGTGGTTTATTTGCATTATAGCAGTAGTTTGTGTTCCTGTCAGTTAAGTTTTTCTAATTGGGCAATGTTTGTACCGGATCTATTCAACCCCCCCTTCTAGATCCTGTTGCACCCAAGGGACCTAACAATTGGTATCAGAGCAAGGCTCTGTTATACTCAGATCCAATGATATGTAGAGAAAAGATCCGAGTGCAAGTGTCATTGTTCTATTTTTCTGAACCATGTTTGTGAACTGTTTGCCCGTGTTTGATGGCTCCAACTTCTCTACCTAGATAGGTAGAATGTGCAAGTTTGTGATTACTGCTGATCCAAACATATGAATTTTAATCTCTCATGGGCCACATAAATTGCCCAAGGAAAAATACAAATGGACTGAGGATAAAAAATTGAAAAACTGAGATAATGTCAAGGCTCTAAAAGATATTGAAAGTTGTAGTGGATGCCACTATTTTTCCTTCCTTATCTTCATGCAGGTCTACGAAAGAAATCTTGGATAGTTTAACTATCATCTATCAAAAAGAGAGTCAAAGATACATGATGGCCAAAGAGATTGATCAAACAAGTCATGAAAAAAGTGAAGAGGTAAATTCTGAATCCCAATCCATTGAAATTCCTTATGATGGCTTGGTAGAGATGTATCATGAACTGTTTAAAAATACAAGAAAATGAAAAATGAAAATATGAAATTCAAAAAGGAAGCTGAACACACATGTTCTAATAAATCTTCATGCAATGACTGCACTTTTTTGAAAGAACTGAATGAGGGTCTTCACTTTGATCTTGAATGGCAGAAAACCTTGACTGCTTCATAAAGAGAAGAAAATGAAAACCTGCTGGATAAGAAAAGAGAACTTGAGCAAGTGGAGGAGGAACTAGAAGAGAAATTAAGTTCAACACCCAATGTTGAAAAATATGTTGAGGAAATTGAAAATTTGAAAGAACAAAACAAGAAGCTCAATGTATTAAACGGTGCCATGTCTGAGAGACTCATGATTCTTGAAAAATGAAAATGTACTGTGGATGAAAATGAATCTGAAAATGTGAAGAAATTAAAATAGGAAATTGAAAGCCTCACAAGTATGAATGACATGTTGCATCAGCAAATTATTTCCTGTGAAGAAGACGTAACTAGTTATGAACTCAACATCTTAACACATCAATCTGAAATTCAAGAGTTGAATATTTCATTGGCAAAGTTTGTTCAGGGCAAAGAAAATCTGGATAGACTTTTGGGGACAAAAGTGAATTTTTAGAAAGAAGGATTGGGTTACAATCCTGTGAGTAAAAAGGCGTTTGAGAACAAATTACATACATCCTTTGTTTTCAGCTCCGGTGTTGCCTCCTCCTCTAAAGCATCTCCAAAAACATGTGTAGCCCAGAAAAATCAAACTCAAGAACAAGATAAATCTCAGAAATAGAAATTCAGCAAACTGAATAGTAAGAGTTCTTATGTGAAAACTCATGCTTCAAAATGAAACACTGTTAACTGCTTCTACTGTGGTAAGCATGGACATTTGATGCATGATTGCTTTGTAATGAAAAATGATTAACAAAATGTTGGTAGGAAGCATGCTAGAAATCCCCATGCTAGGAAATCTCCTACTGTTCAGAAAAAGAGTATCAAATGTTTTCACTGCGGTATATCTAGACACACTGCTGCACAATGTTGGTTTGCTAAAGGACAACGAAAATCTCATTCTCATGCTGAACGTGTCAATTTTCTTGCAAACCAGCATGTTTTTAATAAAAATAAATTTGCATCAAAAGGCCAGCACATTGTGTGTTTTAACTATGAGAAGCCGGGCCATAAGGCTATTGAATGTTGGTCGGCTGTTGATAGGAGGAATTCTTTTTCAAGTTATAACTATGGACAGCATGGCCACACTGTCCGGGACTATTGGCAAAGAAAAGGAAGAAATGGTTCTCATACCAAGAATGCTAACACTCATGCTCACCCACCAAAAGTCAACCCCTATGCTCACAGGAAAAATGTGAGACATCATGTGTACTGCTTCTACTGTGGTAAGGTTGGGCATGAGATGAATGATTGCTTCTAGATGAGGAAGGATGACCTGATGTCTCAAAGATGGAGAGCACCAGTTAGAAGTGCCTCTGACCCTCCAGGACCCAAGAAAGCTTGGGTACCAAAAAACTCCAAATGAGAAATTTTTTTGCAGGGGTGCCTTGGAGCTGAGCAAGGACCAGTCTGATAATAAAAGCTCAAGGCACATGTTTGTAGATAAAAGCTTCAACTTATGATCAATCTGCATGATAGGTTCTCTTCTAGAATTGCATTAATGATCATTGTTGCCATTCCTAGTTTCTGCAGCCATATGAATTTATAGTCTTTCATTTTAAAACATCTGCCTTGATGATGTCAGATGTGGCTGCATATTATCCATTTCATCATTCATGAGCACAGTTAATTTCTTGCTTGCATATCTCATTATCTGTTGTCATGGGATTGAGAGGGAGTCTTAGAGCTTGTTCTCTACTTTTAGAATGTATTGTGAATGTCTTGAATCTGCACATGCAATGGACATTGAGCATCACTTTTTGGTATCATATACTAACACATATGACATGCTGAAACCAAATTGAAAAATCTATCCTGCATAAGTAGAACTTGCTGCACCATTATGTCATGACCCCTTGGTATATAAAATGGTGATTTGTGGAAGGTTGGATCAAGTCCAACGGGAAACTATCACTATGTGTGAGAGGATCCTTAGATCAAGTTCTCCGCCTAGTGCCATGGGTCAACTGTTCATATAAGTCTTAGGTTGCATACTCACCTGTCAAGATTTCACTAGGACACTTAAAACCATGAATGCATATCTTGAGAAGGAGTCAACACAAAAAGATTGATATGCATTTTTATAGAATTGCATTCTTTGTTTAAACCAGTTTTTGCATCATGTTGATAAAGTGCATATCATTCTCTGCATGTACCTTTGACTACATGACAATCTGTCTGCATTTGCCTTCTGCCTGACAAGTTAGGTCAACCTATCTTCACCCCTGTGTCAACCTAGCCTCAGTCCCTCATCTTTGCAATTATCCACCTTACAACCTTTCTGTACGTCATATCCTGAGGGGGAGTTTCACTGCTAAAATTCCATGCTCAATTTGCTCTTCGAGGGGGAGTACACATGTCCAAGGCTGACTTAGTCCATACACTTAGGGGGTGCTTTCTCTCAACATTCTCCAATAGAAGCTTCATGTCTATTTATAGGATCCCTCAACATACTTCTTTGATGAGTCTCACGTAGACATTTTTGAGGTCTCATGCACAAGTTTAGGGGGAGTCATCATAAAAGTCTAGTCCGTATCCTTGTGCATTCTGTTGTCATATGAAGTGACTGCATCCTCTTAGGGGGAGCTTGTTCTGAGAAAATATGCTGAAATATCTATTGTTGTTGATCAGGTCGACCTTAGACCAACACAGGTCGATGCCATGGTTGATCCTTCTTGCAAATTGCTCTCTGTCTGAGCTCAGTGCATCAACACCATGAGGTGCCAGCGTCGACACTCCTGTACATCTATTGGTCCTCTTCACTCATTCTAATCTGAGCTCACTGCACATTCTCAGGGGGAGAGTTTACTATCCATTCCTACCTTCTACCCATCTGAATTGCCTTGAAAATCTAAATCTAATGGAGGCCTGCCTACTCCAATTGAATGCTTTGAACTCTTGGGAGTATTTCTATCTGTTGCTAAAGCTCATTTATCAGAGTAAATCTTAAAGAGGAATCTTCTTTTATGGAACTCTATAACTGCCCAGGTTATAAAACTGTTGGTTTAAGTTTAATGGGTTCATGAATTTTTGAACTGAACTTTCTTGAAAATGACTGTATTCAGACTTAATGGACTTAAACCATTGTTTCATGTTTTGACATGTTATGCCTTCTTAAATCTGAAAGTTTATTTTTAGTACAAAGGCATCTTTGATTGAGAAACTTCATTTTAGTATTATTTTTAAACATTTATCAAAATCTGAAGATTTCAAAAAGGGGCTACGCTTAATGAATGCAATGAACTTCAGTCATGCTGAGTAACTGGGGATATTGGCGTCTGATAAACGTATATCCTCATGTAAAAAGCTATGCACTGAATTCAGTGCTCTAAGGCAGAGCAATGGCATGTGTTTCATTGAGAAACCAAGTCCCTTCATCATGAAGTGGAGTGGATAAGGTCATGAAGTGCCTTGCTATCTCTGTTCTAATTGAAACAGAATGGTGAGCTACATTGAGTAACTGGGGATGTTGGTGTCTGATCAACGTGCATCTGTTGTGCCCCTGTGGTCATTTGAGTCATTTGATATTCATGGTTCTGATAATGGCTGAACACTATAAGTCATTGATGCTTTCCACTCTCATATGACTGAAATACTTGATGTTCTTTCATGACAGATAAGCCAAGGAATGGAATGGAGATGGCAAAAGTGAAAGCTCAATAATTGCACACTCGCACGCGGATCGACCTGCGCGGTCAGGTCGCGGGGATCGACCTGCTCGGTCAGGTCACGGGGGTCAAGGGGGCAGCGCCCTTGCGGGGGTTTCCGTAGGCGGAGCCCCGAAACAAAATTTTGATTATAGGGGCGATATACCTTTAATCCTATTAACTTCAAGAGAACCCAAGGTCAAAGAATCAGTTGACACCTTCAAGACTGTCAAGATTGATGCCACAGATGAGAACGGGCTGCTAAAGGAGTTAAGCGTCTGAGCTAAAGGGTTAACGGACTGAACCGAGGAAACCCGGGATCTCCGTAGCCAGCGGTCGACCGCTGGCCCAGGGGCGATCGACCGCTCCTGCCAGTAGCTCACTGCCTACAGGGATTCTCAGTGGCAGTCGACCTCTAGCCCAGGGCGGTCGATTGAAAATTCCAGAACAGAAATTGCTACAGGTTTTCTCAATAGCAGTCGACTGCCACCTACCTCTGGTCGACCGCCAGCCTCGATGCAGCCATGTTTGAGTTCGATTTCCACCTTGAGGCTAGCCGCTTTTCTTGGATTTGTTTAACCCCAAAGTCACCCAATCTCTCATGGATTGTGGATCTGGTCTGGGGGATGTCTATTGACCATCCAAGAGATATAAAACCAACACAAGAGGGTTAAAAACCCTAGTTGATCATTTGAATCAAAGAGAGATCAAGAGAGGCTAAAGAGGTGGTTGGAAGAAGAGGTACTGTAGCTGTGAACAGTACTCCGTGCAGATGTTCTTCATCCATTTCAAGGTGATTCAAGCTTAGATCTTAAGCAAGCAACCTCCAAGGAAGCTAGAAGCAATCAAGGTTCTCAAGGGTGATCAAAGCTACATCCATAGTCTTCTTCATCAACTCAAGGGAGATCAAATCTGCATCATTTATCTTCTTTATCAACTCAAGGTGATCAAAGGAAGATCATTTCACAAGGAAGAAGATACCATTGAAGAATCAGATTCAAGCTCCAGTAATCTCAGACAAGATCTTTTCTCTTTGAGCATATTCTATATCTTGTTTGAGTGTTTTCATATCTTGTTCTTTTTCCATTTCATTCAAACATTTGAAACTGAAGATCATCCCTACCGGTGGTTAGTAGGAAGGCAATCGGAAGTTGTCCGATCTACGGTGTTGACGTCCCTACCTATGGTTAGTAGGAAGGCAATCGGAGGTCTTTCCGATTTACGGTTTGTTGCAGTGCACTAGTGGAGCCTCACCGGGTTTGGTGATGGGTGGACGTAGGATTGGGGATTCAGTCCGAACCACCTTAAAATCTCGTATGTTGTGGTTTACTTATGCGATTACTTTGTGTTAGATGCATGCTTAGGTTCAATATCTATATTACGTAATCATCTTGCTAAGCAAATCATTGTTTCCTTCGTTAAGCTAGTTATATTCCACTGCTATTATCATTATCTAACTTTAAAGAGGGGTGTTCTGTGAAAAGAGGGGTAGATCTATTCACCCCTCCCCTCTAGATCCGTTATCCACTACTCAACAAGTGGTATCAGAGCCTAATCTCTCATTATGGGGTCCAACGACCTTGAGGGAATTGGTGGATCAGCATCCAAAGGCTTTTTACCTGAAGGACATTCTGTGAATAGGCCTCCTTATTTTACTTGAACTAATTATCCTTATTGAAATTATCGCATGCAGGTGTTCATTCGTGCCCAAGACTACGAACTTTAGCGAGTAATCAACAAAGGTCCGTATGAGCTTACAGATAATGAGGACTTGTGGACCAAAGAACAAATAAGATAATCCACTGTCAACTGGAGTGTCATGTCCCGAGCCTTTATTACAGCAGAAGACTAGCTCGAGAAATGTGAACAGCCGGCATGGTAAGTCTCTTGCAAGTAAGAATGACCAGAGCGCGAGATAATCACACACGCAAATATAATTGCACACCATTTACTCAAACTTCAACTTTCATTTCATTATCAATCAAATATCCAAATACAATCACTAATTCAACTTTCTTCATCATACTAGACTCAAGTAACAAGAAAATTACATAGACTCAATCTAAACAATGTAGACTTCCTGATGGGGACATCGAGACAAGACCGTCCGCATTTTATTTGCATTTATGTCCTTTCATCTTTGTATGTATACGCTTGTGTTATATGGGTACGCAATTGTAAGTCTTAGTGGGTTTATATGTAAAATTCCCGTAGGCCCAAGCAAGGGGACCCTCACCCCTTTCCCATTGGTCCACCTAGACCATGTAGGGCTGGTCAACCATCCTAGGTGGCCATCTAGAAGGTTGGAATGCCAATTGACCACATGGTAGACAAGTGGTTAAAAAATTCAAAGGTAGGCTACCTACCTTTCCTACCTTGTCCCCCCATTAGAATTAATTAGGAATTTCATTTTTTTTATTTTTTTTGGATCAAATATGAAGTCCCTTAAATGCCCCTCCAGATCCTAGATCTAAGGGTATTCATGGTCTTTTTTTATTTATTATATAAGTCATGTATTTCTATTATTCTAGAATTAATGAAAGTGAAAAAATCATTGTGCAAGAACCCCTCTCTTGGAGAATTTTGACCTCTCCTCACTCTCCCCTTGGTTTCTTCATCCCCAACCCCCATTCTAGAGTGATATCTCCTTCCCCCCACCTCCGGTCATCATCGGTGCCGCCGCCGCCGCCGTTCGTGCCGCCATCACGCCGCCTCGGAGCCGCCTTCGGTGTTCTATCCATCCTGGATAGAGGCTTCTTGTCCAAATATCTTCTCTCCACCACGTGAAGATCTCAAGCTGCAATTTTTATGGTGTGTTCTACCCTTGCATCCTAAGTGCCACCTAAATTTTGGCACCCAAAATCCACCGTTTAGTATTTTTACATTTTCGTCCAACCTGTCATCCCAGATCTGCCAGGTTTCTATCTACAGTGATAGAACCTCTGAGTTCTCCCCCTCCGACCATCTTTTTGATTTGTCCAAACCCTCCCAATTTTACTGGGCGTTCTTTCCATCACCCCTACCTCCAACAATTTTCTTAATTTTTTATCAGCCTTCTATCTATTTTTAGAAATTCGTGTTCTTCCTCAGCTACAGTGTTGTCAGTCAGATCCCAGATCCGACCACCCTCCACTTCCAAAATCAGAAAAACTCACCACCACCTCCAAATCCAGATCCAAAAATAGTCCTGGTTTCGTAGCTTGATTTCCCACAACGTTCCTGAAGAATAGAACCCCATATTCTGACGTCTATCTCACGGTCAAAGGAAATCCACAGGAAAGTTCTCTGCTGACCTGAGATTTCAAGAACTGTACATCAGGAACTTGGAAATTCCATAAGTCCAGATCTGTGCAGATCCAGACAAGATCTCTAGGCCTAGATTGAAGGATTTGAAGTTAGCGTTCCAACGGCGCCAGTCTCATGTCGATCCAACATCGGGGCTGATCGCAGCACCCGTTCTCGCCGAGACGCGCGCTGAAAACCAGAAGTTGCAGCCCGTGGCCGGTTATTCCGACCGGTGCCGATCGGAGCTGCCCGGCCTCCGGCCGGCGAACCAGCGCGCCCCCACTCCAGGGAGCGCCCTTCCAGGCATCCTCTGCTACAGCGGTGCCACCGGGTCCCACACGGCCCCTCTGGACAGCACGTGGGCCCCACCGTCACAAGTTCAGGTGCTGCCGAATCAACGCGAGAAGCCGCCCGTCAACCCGAATTCGGTCCTCCCGGACACCATTGTGTAGCCCTTTACCTCCCTACGTGGAGTGGGTGATATTTCATTGCTGTCATCATTGTGTAATATTTATCCCGGGAGTACGAGTTTCGGCCGGGTCCGTCGTCCCCACGCCGAGCGCGTGGAGGTATCGCATTCGCTCCCTTACTTGGCATTTTGCTTACTTCATATATATTTGTTTATGCCGCTGCTAGAGAGCATGTGTTGGGATATCTAGCTCGCTTTATCTATTCATTATCGCTGCTGCGAGAGAGTGCGAGACCGTCCCGTGACCCGATCCGGGCACACGAGAGAGCCGATCACCCTAGCTCACTGCCGGTTTCTCAACCGCGCACGTCCGACGCTTCCCTCATTAAGGGGCAGTCACGAGCTTGTCGTGTCCGTGGTCTCGTCCCGCATCACTTCCTAAGTCTTCACTCATTCTTTATTCACTCTCAGACCCGCTACTTGCATATTCCGAATCCGATCCCGACTCACTTCCATCTCCTGAAAAGATTAAAAATAGGTAATGAGCACACTTACCCAGTAGGTATCTTCGCATCATCATGAAGGCACTATTAAAGTAATTAACATTTTAGCTCTAGAGAAAAATAAGGTAAAGTCATGCGAATGCGATCATTCATGCGATTAAACCAAAGTAACAAGATGATCATGTAAGATAGAATGAGCAAGTACGAACTAGTAAGAATGTAACAAGGATGAACAAGAATGTAGCATGGCCTTTCATGAACAAGAATGTAACGAGAATGTACTAGCAATACCACGTAGTCAACATCCAAACATCTTTTGCTTATGAGCAAGTATTTGGTGAACTTCTATGGAATATCATGTAACAAGCAAGAAAGTCATGTCATAGTAGATTTTCATGGATTTCACTCATTTATAAAGAAAGTACTCCCAACGTAATGCGACGCCAGTAGCATCATAGCCCATGGTTTATAATAGTATGTTTCCGACAATCAGTCGAGGGGACTAGCATAGAGCCCTTGAACACAATCAGTGCTCGATCGCATCTTCAAGAATAAATCAAGCTATTTCCACGTTCCAAGCAATACAATATGGCCAAGAATGTAATAAGTTCAAATAAGTTCATGATAACAATAATCAATAAATGAACGCTTCAATTTAGGACATGAGAGATCAAGAATGATTTAAGACGATGTTATGCTCATGGAAATAATTTGACAGCATAACGGGACATTTATTATCATTTATAATTTAAATTAAGTTTCTTTGGATAATATGACAAGTCCTAGACCATCAATACTCTATCTAGGAACTTTAGAATATCAACCCTTGGGTAAAACCTCAGGTTAATGTACTCAAGAACTGTGACGGTCTAATACTGGGCTGTTACATGATCGTAACGTTCCACTATTGGGCTGTTACAACGGTCCGAATCCAGAAACAATAAAATGGACTCAGTAAATGTGACGGTCATATTTTGGACCATTAGATAGGCCTGACGGTCTAATATGGATCCGTTACATTTCTAGAACCAGAAAACAATCGATAGTGTTTCTAACAATTAGGCTTTCATGGTACAACCAACTCGGCGTCCTAGTGGGAATTCCAGGCTCGCGGAGAATTACGGAGACCTTGAAACAAGATTTCCTAGTCCATTGGAAGGAATATCCAATAGAGAGGTCCTCATGTTCAAGAATATGTTCCTATAGTGCAATAAGTGTAACTAGTGGGCAACATACCAGAATATGTGCCACGTACTTAAAGAATTGACTCTATAGACAGAAGGAATGTGTAACGATATAAAATCATGGTAAAACTCATCAATATCTTTTCTAAATCAAGGTTTAAATACAAAACTATATTGGTTTGGCTTGAAATTATCATCTACTTGAAAATAACTCTAAAGTACCATAAATCATACAATTTCTAACATGATCAACACCTGAACTTAAAAATCATGAAAACAGGTTAAGATCTATTTAACGAGGCATACATATATATTAATTGGACCAATCTTGATTCTGTCAAAATGCAGTGTTGTGTGACGGACTATTCTGGGTGCGTCACAGGAAGGTAACGGTCTAGATTACGTCCGTTAGGTTTCTCAGAACCCTGCAATCGTTTACAGAGGTGTGACGGATCAAGGTAGGTCTGTTACACGTCCCTGGCGGTCTTACGATAGACCGTTAGGTCCTCTGCTGACAGGAAATAGAAACTATAGAAATCTATGATTAATCCATGGCATGCTAACTACTCTAATTATATCAAAACGAGAAAAAGACTATCTAGATGCATAGGTAGTAATGAAATAACGAGAGATAGCTTTTTATCTTCAATTAGGGTTGAAGGCATGCATGAATGTATAGACTAATCCTAAAACATGAAATTCATGAAGTATAATGCATGAAATCTAATAAACTAGAGGGATTTTATCCCTAACAATGTGTTTTTGCCGTTCATGAGATAACCTACCTCTTAACTGGGCTTTAAACTTCTAATTTGAGTCTTCAAGGGTCGCCCTAGTTCTTCTCTCCCTGTGATTTTTCAACAACTTCACGTTGCCCTATCTCTCCAATCTCTTGACCTAAAGATGTGAAATTTGGATGGTAAGAAGATGAAACTAAGGGAAATAAAAAGTTCTAAAGCATCTAATTCTAATTACCTCATTTAGACTCTCTAATTTCCTGATCTTCAGCACCCTGTCGCACAGTTTCCTGGGTTGGCGTGATGAAACCAGCAACTTTGGAAGATCCTAACTCCTTGGATACTCGACCTCCTAACATGAAATTTTGAGAGTTGTCAAACATCAGTATTAGAAACAAAAGTTCCAAAGGACTTACCCGAAATTCTATCTCCTTACCTTGATTCTTCACGAGCCACAAGTAAGGGTCGCTCAGTTCAGAACTGGGTCCTATTTATAGAGTTTTGGCTAGGGTTTGAGGATTAGATCGATTCTAGAGTCCTTAGTTGGTCAGAACCTAATCTCTAAGCGTCCTTAGCAATGTTATAAGTTCTCCTAAGTTGGTCTCTAGCCAAGAGAATCTTAAAGTTCCAATCTTTTTGCAAGTTCTTCAACTCACGGAACTATCAGAGCATAACGGTCGAATGATGATGCGTTACATGATTGTGGCGGTCGCCCGATAGACCGTTACATCAACTGGGCGAAGAAATTCATCTTAATTCAAACTCTTTGGTTAATTATCCACTAAATTATCCCTTTTAAAGTGTATTTATCCCAATATTTCGTGGATAACTTAAATAACCTTCTAGAATTTGGGCTAAACTTATTGGGCTTGGCCCTTAAACCTATTGGGTTCCAATCATCAAAGCTGGATTAGTTATTTAACATAATTGGGCCTTATAATCCCAATATTAATTCATTTATTAATGTATTTTGGCCTTTATAAATTCCTAATAAATTCTAAAAAATTCTATAAATAATCAAGAACTTATTTATATAAATTTTGGGGCACTACATGGAGTGCTAAACACATCATGCAATGCTCACTCCATCTAGTAGAATTCTCAAGAGTGGCTACCTGCGCAACTGCAAAACAAATGTGGGACACATTAGAGGTAATTTACGAAGGAACCTCTCAGGTACGAGAAACAAAAGCCAACATTTTAGTTTCTGAATATGAAATGTTCAGGATGAGGCCTGATGAGTCAATTCAAGACATGTATGCTCGCTTAACTGTGCTTACTAATAGTCAAACAGATTTTGGAAAGAAATATTCAGAACAGGAAATTGTGAGGAAGATTCTCAGATCACTGACTCCCGCATGGCACACGAAGGCTACCGTGGTTGAAGAATCGAGAGATCTCGCGACTACTAAGGTAGATGAACTCATTGGGTCATTGATGGCCTATGAGATCAACCTTAAGAACAAAGAGGCTGAGGTGCCTAAGAAAAAGTCTCTAGCTCTTAAAGCAGGACCCAGCGGTCAAAGCACTTCTGATGAAGGTGAGGGTTCTGCAAGTGAGCGAGATGAGGATGATGTAGCCATGCTCACACATAAGTTCAAAAAAATTTTGAGAAAGGAAGGTAAGAGTTTCATGAGAGGAAGGTCAAAGGTAAGAAATGGTTTCAAATCTAATTTTGAAAACTTTAAGAAATCTGACAAAATCATTTGCTATTCTTGCAACAAACCAGGGCACTTCAAGACTGACTATCCAAAAAAATTCAGAAAAGCTGACAAATGGAAGGGCAAGAAGAAGAACAAGGCCATGGTGTCCACATGGAGTGACGAAGAAGAAAGTGATGGTGAAACCAGCTCCTCGGACAAGGAAAAAGGATATCTTTGCCTCATGGCCAGAGGCGACGAAGAAACTGAGGTAAACTCTCCATTTGAAAATTACACAGTTGATGATTGGGAGGAAGCATATATACAGCTGATGGAGAAATATGACATGTACAAAAAGGAGAATAAATCATTGAAAAAGAAAATTAACTTATTTGTGCATGATCATGATACGAATGATAAGACTGCTTCACTTGAAACTGAAATTAAAGATCTTAAGAAAATGATTAAGGATTTGGAAGAGGGAAGGAAAGAAATGATTGACTTGGAAACTGAAAATGAAGACTTAAGGAATGAGATTGATAGCATGAAGCTAAAAATGCAAAGCTATGAAAAGGACAGAAAATTGAGTAATGAGAAGTATGAAGCTGTCAAACAAGTCAACACTCAACTTCTTCAAAACATTGAAAACCTGCAAAAAGAGTTGAAGGATAAACAACAATCTTTGAAAAAAATTGTGGATGGAAGAGAAAACCTAGATGCATTGCTAGGTACCAGAATGAACTTCAACAAGGAAGGGTTGGGTTTTGATCCTACAAACAAGAGGCCAATTGGGCTAAAAACGGTCACATTTATTTCATCTTCTAATGCTTCTACCTTAAAAATAACATCCAAAGGAAAAGAAAAGGTTGAAGAGGAAGCCACTGAAATTCCCAAAAAGATTGCTCGAAAGCCTAAGAAAGTCAACCTTCCCCACAGCAAAGGCCGACACCTCCTTGGCCATCAACCGTTCAAACCGCCAAACAATTTCACATAGGTCGACACTTCCATAGGTTGACACCACCCTATTTCTGGGGTAATTGTGATTTCTGTGTGCACCAATCCCCTAGGTGGCAAAACAATCACTTTCAACCCAAAACCAACCAGTGGCCACAATGGTTTAAGAAGTAAACTTCCTCAAACTTCCACAAAATCCAACAAAGAGCCTATAAACAAAGAGTGAATGTCAAAGCTGAAAAGAAAAACTAAATCCCTGCTCTAAGCAAACAAAACATGAATGTTAGGAAGGTTTGGATTTCAAAAGAAATGGTTTCATGTTTTGAAAATCTGAAGAGTTTAATGGGACCCAAATTTTGTTTGGTTCCAAACACCATTGCTTAATTGTTTGTGCTGGAATGTCTTACAGCCATGTATAACATGTGGTACCTTGATAGCGGCTATTCAAGACACATGACTAGCGATAAAATAAAATTTTATCTCTTGACGGAAAAGGAAGGAGGACACGTCACATTTGGAGGGGACAACAAAGGAAAAATCATTGGAACAGGTAATATAGGTAAGAACCTCTCCAACTCCATTTGTAACGTGCTGCTAGTTGAAGGTTTGAAATACAACTTGCTCAGTATAAGTCAATTGTGTGATAAAGGTCACAAAGTGTTGTTTGACTCTTATGAATGTAGAATCCTTGAATCAAAATCTGACAAGGTAAAATTTTCTAGAAAAAGGGTCAACAATGTTTACATGATTGACTTAGATGATCCTGCTCACATAAATCTTTGTCTTGCTGCAGCAAAATCTGAGCTTGCATGGTTATGGCATCGTAGACTATGATATGCTAGCTACAATATCTTACATAAACTGTCAAAGCATTCAATGGTGAAATGGTTGCCTGAACTATCTTTTAAACAAGAAAACAAATTGTGTGATGCATGTGCCCTAGGTAAACAAACAAGAAAATCCTTCAAGGCTAGATCTGTAAACATGTCATCTAAACCACTTGAGCTTATTCATATGGATTTGTTTGGTCCAACCAGAACTGCTAGTTTAAGTGGGAGAAAATATGGATATGTCTTGGTGGATGATTACTCTAAGTTCACACGAGTTTTTTTTCTCACACATAAAAATGATGCTTTTGATGAGTTTCAGGCACTCTATATGAAGATAAAGCAAGACGGTGAGTTTAAGATTTCCAACATTCAATCTGATCATGGTGGTGAATTCAAAAATGCTGACTTCTATAATCTTTGCAGGACTGAAGGCATTTCACACCGATTTTCTTCACCAAGAACGCCAGAGCAAAACAGTGTAGTTGAAAGAAGGAACCGGACACTCATAGAGATGGCAAGAACAATACTTGCCGAATGGCAACTCCCAAGGAAATTTTGGGCTGAGGCGGTAAACTCGGCATGTTACATTATCAACCGCTCTATGGTGATGTCACACACCAAAAAGACTCTTTATGAGTTGCTAAAAGGTAAAAAGCCCTCTCTCACACATATGAAAGTGTTTGGGTCTAAAAGCTTCATCCACAATAATGATAAAAGAGACTTGGATAAATTCGAGCCCAAGAGTGATGAAGGTATATTCCTTGGATATTCTGATAGATATAGGGCTTATAGAATTTATAACATTAAGAGTCAAACTGTGGAAGAATCACCCCATGTCTCCTTTAATGAATATCATGATGATTCTAAAAATGATAACTATTACAGGAAAAATGATGAAGATGGGGAATTCCTAAGCATGAAGGAAAAGAATGATCTTCCACAAGAAGAAACAAGAGAAGATGGTGACCTAGCTGAATCAAGCAATGCAAGGGATCAAGCTCTAGGAGAAGGTAATGATTCTACAAATATTAGAATTCTTAAGGATCATCCTTTAGAAAATATCATTGGTAGCTTGAATGACCCACCTAGAATAATGTCACATTTTAGAATTATGGAAGAACTAGATCAACTTGCTCTTGTCTCCCAGATTGAACCCAAGAACGTTGATGAAGCATTAAAAGATGAAAACTGGATAATTTCAATGCAAGATGAGTTAAACTAGTTTGAAAGAAATAAAGTTTGGCATCTTGTTCCTAGACCATCATCACAATCTGTCATAGGGACTAAATGGGTCTTTAGGAACAAACTCAGTGAGGATGGCAAGATAATAAGAAACAAGGCTAGATTGGTGGCTCAAGGGTATGATCAAGAGTTTGGGGTAGACTTTGAGGAATCTTATGCCCCAGTTGCTAGACTTGAAGCCATCAGAATCTTACTTACCTTTGCATGCTCCCTTAGAATAAAGCTGTACCAAATGGATGTAAAAAGTGTTGTCTTGAATGGATTGATCAAAGAAGAAGTCTATGTTGAGTAGCCCCCTGACTTTGAGAACTCTAACCATGCAGATTTTGTATATAAGCTAGACATGGTGCTTTATGGACTAAAGCAAGCACCGAGAGCTTGGTATGAGAGACTAAGCTCGTTCCTCATTGAAAAAGGGTACACACGAGGTAAGGTAGACCAAACACTTTTCACCAAGAAGCAAGGTAAGAACATCTTGATTGTTCAAATTTATGTTGATGATATTATGTTTGGTTCTACTAAATCTGAAATGTGTGAGGAATTTGCTAACCTCATGACTAGCGAATTCGAGATGAGCCTAATGGGAGAACTCTAATTTTTTCTCGATTTGCAGGTCAACCAATGAGAAGATGTGTGCTTCATAAGTCAAGCCAAATACATCAATGAGCTGCTGAAAAGATTTGACATGACAAACAGCAAAATAATTGCAACTCCTATGAGCACCACAACATCACTGGATTCGGATGAAAATGGTAAATTAGTGGATGCAAAAATCTATAGAGGTATGATTGGCTCATTGCTTTATTTGACTGCATCCCGACCAGATATCCAGTTTAGTGTATGCCTTTGTGCTAGATTTCAAGCTAGTCATAGAGAATCCCACTTGACTGCCGTCAAACGTATCCTTAGATATCTTGTAGGAACTAAAGATTTGGGATTGTGATATCCGTCATTATGTGATTTATCTCTTATATCTTATTCTGATGCGGACTACGCTGGATGCAAGCTGGATCGCAAGAGTACTAGTGGTTATTGCCAATTTCTAAGCGGGTGTTTAGCTTCTTGGGCCTCCAAGAAATAACACTCGGTTGCTCTCTCAACCGCTGAGGTAGAATATGTTACTGTGGGGAGCTGTGGCACCCAAGTGTTGTTGATTAAACACCAACTCCAAGACTACTTAGTGGATCTTGGTTGTGTCCCGATTCTATGTGATAACACAAGTTCTATTAACCTTGCAAAAAATCCAGTCCAGCACTCTAGGACCAAGCATATTGAGATTAAACATCACTTCATTAGAGATGAGGTCTTAAAGAAAAACTTTGAACTATATTTTGTTGATACACTAAATCAGATTGCTGACATCATTACCAAGCCCTTGTGTAATGACAGGTTTACAACACTCAGAAGGGAGCTTGGTCTTTGTAGACCTCAGTCTAATAAACATTGAAATGATGATCTTCTTCAGCTTGGTTGTGTGTTTTTACAGTTTGGCATCCATGCATTGTTTATATATAAATATATCATTTTGCATATGGTGTAGCATTGCATGTAGTCTTGATGCATAATAAAGTTGAATTCATGTTCACGATGCATTGCATGGTTTGTGTAGCATCATTCTTGCATGGCCATGGTATATTAAATGTTGATGTATGGAAAGACAGGTTATGCTTGCTTAGACGCACTCAATATGCATGAGGTTTCACCTCCACCAAGTACCATGCATCACTGTCACATATAGGCCATATAGTAAGGGGGAGTTGTCTCTTTGAAGCATTCATGCACATGTTTCATCTTCATTCTGTTGCCATTAATAAGTGTACAACTATGTGTTGGGTCATGTATTTCATTTCTGCCAACTTCATGTTTGACCAAGTCAACCCCTGCATGGTTCAAGTCAACCTCTCCTTGACATTTGTCATTTCACTTGCTTCACACATAACTCCTTGAGTGTATCCACTGCATAGCCTTAGGGGGAGTCTTGCTGCTTTTCTTAATCTCTTACAATTTGAACTTCAATGGCTTATAGTCTGAATATGAGATCATGAGACCGACGGAACTATGGCGTAAGAGCTTTCTATTATATGAACTGACGATTGTCCATCAAATGAAAATGGTTCAGATTTAATGATTTCCTTGAAGTTCTGATGTATTCTTTGAAATCATCTATGTTCCGTGGTTTTAATAGACTTTAACTAGAGATTGCATGTTGTGCCTTGAATGACTATCTTGAATTCTAAAAATTCAAAATTCATGACAACCTTGGTGATACTCTAGAGCTAAGTATTATTTTTAAACAACTTGATGAGCTGGAATTCCTGAAAGTCAATTTGACAGAGCAATGATATTGTTGCACGAAGAAATATGTCACGTCATCAAACCAAGTGACAAATGATATGTCATGATGTGCCCCTGTTATCTCTGTCTTAATTATTAGACTCAAGGCAGAGCAATGGCATGATTGCTGAGAAATATATCTCCTCATCAAAGAAGTGAGGTCAGATATGTCATGAGGTGACAAAGCTATCTCTGTTCAATCTGAAGCATAACAGTCAGTCTTACCAAATACCTAGGAATACTGGCGTCTAAACAACGTGTATTCTTACGGCTAGGAGGCATGTACTAGACTCGCTTGCTCGTAAAATATGAGTCATGTGCCTTCAAATGCAAAAGTTCATGAAAAATATTACTAAAATCATAGAATCCCATGTTTTAGTCATGCTTGTTTAACCTCAATACCAGTATGTGCTATTTCCGATGAAGTTCTTGAATATGGATGTATAAGACTAAGGAAGGTTAACCACGGCCATGATATGCACTTCTGGTTCATTTCTACTAAAACATGGATGTAGATGCTTTTTGAACTCTATTGTTGATCTTGAATTTCATTAGCTTTGAACCATGTATATTGCTCACGACCTATTTCAGTTTACATATAATGGCTTGCTCTCAACTCCTATTCAGCTATGGTCTCTCGGACATTTACCACCATCTATACCTTATCTCTCCTTTTTGCTGTTGTCAAAGGGGGAGAACACCTTGTGAGTCCTTTATGAGTTGTCAAAGGGGGAGAAGAGATACCTCATGAGTCCTTTTGTGAGTTTACCCAGGGCGAGAATATTTGAGAATATGGGAGAAGATATACCTTTGTGTGTGAGACGGGGGAGAATCATGCTCATCCTGTTCATCTCATTTGCATAGCATTCCCATGCTTTGATCATCCATATGCATACATCATATCTGCATTCACATGCTTTCATTCTCATGGATCTTGAGCTGCATATCTTAAGCTGCATATGTTATAAACTTTGCCATCTTGGATATTACTGCCACATAATGACTCACAGTGTTGCCATCATCAAAAAGGGGGAGAATGTTATGCCCCTGTGGTCATTTGAGTCATTTGATATTCATGATTTTGATAATGGCTGAACACTATAAGTCATTGATGCTTTCCACTCTCATATGGCTGAAATACTTGATATTCTTTCATGACAGATAAGACAAGGAATGGAGTGGAGATGGCAAAAGTGAAAGCTCAATGATTGTGCCCTCACACGCGGATCGACCTACGCGGTCAGGTCGCGGGGATCGACCTGCCGGGTCAGGTCACAGGGGTCAAGGGGGCAGAACAAAATTTTGATTATAGGGGTGATATACCTTTAATCCTGTTAACTTCAAAAGAACCCAAGGTCAAAGAATCAGTTGACACCTTCAAGAATGTCAAGGTTGATGCCACATATGAGAACGGGCTGCTAAAGGAGTTAAGCGTCTGAGCTAAAGGGTTAACGGACTGAACCGGGGAAACCCGGGATCTCCCCAGCCAGCGATCGACCGCTGGCCCACGGGCGATCGACCGCTCCTGCCAGCAGCTCACTGCCTACAGGGATTCTCAGTGGCAGTCGACCGCCAGCCCAGGGCGGTCGATCAAAAATTTTAGAACCGAAATTGCTACAGGTTTTCTCAATAGCAGTCGACCGCCACCTACCTCCGGTCGACCGCCAGCCCCGATGCAGCCATGTTTGAGTTCGATTTCCACCTCGAGGCCAGCCCAATTTCTTGGATTTGTTTAACCCCAAAGTCACCCAATCTCCCATGGATTGTGGATCTGGTCTGGGGGATGTCTATTGACCATCCAAGAGATATAAAACCAACACAAGAGGGTTAAAAACCCTAGTTGATCATTTGAATCAAAGAGAGATCAAGAGAGGCTAAAGAGGAGGTTGGAAGAAGAGGTACTGTAGCCGTGAACAGTACTCCGTGTAGAAGTTCTTCATCCATTCCAAGGTGATTCAAGCTTAGATCTGAAGCAAGCAACCTCCAAGAAAGCTAGAAGCAATCAAGGTTCTCAAGGGTGATCAAAGCTACATCCATAGTCTTCTTCATCAACTCAATGGAGATCAAATCTACATCCTTTATCTTCTTCATCAAATCAAGGTGATCCAAGAATGATCATTTCACAAGGAAGAAGATACCATTGAAGCATCAGATTCATGCTCTAGCAATCTCAGACAAGATCTTTTCTCTTTGAGCATATTCTATATCTTGTTTGAGTGTTTTCATATCTTGTTCTTTTTCCATTTCATTCAAACATTTGAAACTGAAGATCGTCCCTACCGGTGGTTAGTAGGAAGGCAATCGGAAGTTATCCGATCTGCGGTTTTGACGTCCCTACCTGTGGTTAGTAGGAAGGCAATCGGAGGTCTTTCTGATTTGCGGTTTGTTGTACTGCACTAGTGGAGCCTCACCGGATTTGGTGATGGGTGGACGTAGGACTGGGGATTCAGTCCGAACCACCTTAAAACCTCATATGTTGTGGTTTACTTATGCGATTACTTTGTGTTAGATGCATGCTTAGGTTCAATCTCTATATTGCGTAATCATCTTGCTAAGCAAATCATTGTGTCCTTCATTAAGCTAGTTATATTCCACTGCTATTATCATTATCTAGCTTTAAAGAGGGGTGTTCTACGAAAAGTGGGGTAGATCTATTCACCCCTCTCCTCTAGATCCGCTATCCACTACTCAACAACATCCTCACGTCAAAAGGTGCATGCTACACCTGAACGCTCTTGAAAAATGAAATGCAATTTCAGTTGGTATCAATCAGTGATTTCAAAAAAAAAATTGAAATTGTAGTCCTTATGGTTAAAATCAAAAATGTCTAGGTGTTTAACCTCAATACTTTTTATAGTTACTCTCAAAGGGGCTAATGGAATTGAATGAGTATGGTGAGAGGAGGTCAACCTGGTTTTAGTATGAAATTTTGGTTCATTTCTATTAATTTTGAATGCAGATATTTTCAAATGCTACTTTTATTAAGAAACTCAGAATTCATTAGTTTTAAACAAATCTGAATATAAGGGCTTTATCATTAGAGTTCTATAACTGAAGATTCTGAAAAATCTATAACTTTGCATTTATGGACTTGGCTTCAGGTTGACGAACCCCCATCTTATCATCTCTTGGATCTGTGCCTCAAATATGCCAAGTGTCGACCGCTAGAGTAGACTCCCTGCGTCCAGATTTCTGTCTAGGCTGTCCTGGCATCTATCCTTAAGTTAAATTGACCTCTTGTTGATCCATGCTCCTGGCTACTATGAAAGCATGATCACTCCTAACAATTCCCAACAATTGATGCTCCTAACAATTGGTTTCAGTTCTTCATGTATCTGGATGGTCTGCCTTTTCCATTTCCATGCATTGCATAGAAAACTTTAAAAATCTGAAAACCAGAAAACATTAAAAAGTTGAAAAACCCTGAAATACCTAACAATTGGCAACCAGTAGGGGACCTAACATTGTCAATCCAGGGACCCAACAATTTTGTTCTAATATTTGGCTGCTCCAGAGCTTGTGGCATTTCACTTTTGGATCTTCACTTCTACATCATTTTTGAATGCATATATGCCCTATCTGCTCTATGGCTGACGAATTGATCTATGATTGCATCATCCTATCATGCTCAATCATCTTGCATTTTATTTGTCTCTCTTGTTGCTTTGATATGACTTCATGGCATCCGATGCCACCTTGTGTGAACTGCTGATGACAAGCCAAGGGACCCAACAATTGGGCAAAGGGGGAGAAAAGGTCTACACTCTCATTGCAATTGGCTGCTTCAGATTTGCACTTTAAATCCCCATCACCCCATGTGTTTATATTCTGATTCTTGTATTGGCTTTAATCTAAGCCCTCTTTGATGATGGCAAAGGGGGAGAGATGTCTTATTTGAGTCATCGTTTGTTTATTGATTCCATTGCTTAGGTGACTCATAATGATGCATAGTTGCGATGTCTTGTTTGAGTCATCGTCTGTTTCATGATTCCATTACTTAGGTGACTCATAATGACGCATAGTTGCCATCATCAAAAAGGGGGAGAATGTTGGATAAATGATATTTTGATGATGTCTGAGTATGATTCATTGTAATACTATTGAATTGATTCAACTATGCTTTAATGTACATGATAATGTTTTTGATGCTCACAGGCTATGCTCATCATGAAAAGACTCTCTTGAGTACAAGGTACTTAGCCCAGTTGACTTGGGGAGCAACTGCAAGTAACAACAGGATCAACAGCAAAAATGGCAGTTCAAATGAGAAGCTTTGTACATGTTCACTCGAAGGTGATAAGGGCTTTCCCCATATTGATATGAAGCTAAAAAGGATGGGGAAGAACTTCAAGGACAAGGAGCTATGAATATGGTGGAACTTAGTTTCAAAGGTTGAGCAGAATTCAGATAATAAGTGCAACTTCTTAAAGGACAGGTCGACCTCAGGACTTGCTGCTCCGACCTTAGTTTCACTGCTTCGAGCTCAAGCCTTCACATAAAGAAGGAAAGCCTAAGCGGTTCTTAACTGCTCCGGCCTCAGGTCATGATGCTGCATCGACCTCACCATGTTGATGCTCCGACCTCAGGTCATGTTGCTACATCGACCTCACCATGTTGATGCTCCGACCTCTTCAAGCTTTCAAGACAAAAGTGTCAACTCCATGTGTCGACTCCTTCTCACAGATGTTCTGTCATGCCACGCTGCTTCGACCTCACCCTTACAAGGCTCTTCACAGAAGCCGTCCGGCAGGCCACGTTCAACTACTGCTTCGACGCACAGGTGGTGCTGCATTGATGCACCAGAAGATTTTCATGCCTTATATGATAAACCTTCATAGCTGCTCCGACCCCACAGTAATGCTACATCGACCCATGAAGATCCAGCTCGCCAGTAAATCAAAGAAACTGTGAAGCTGTATCGATGCGATGGCCTGCTATGTCGACACACTAGAAGTCTTTGAGCCTTTATCTATCATACTTGCACAGTTTTCGAAGCTCATCCAGAGAATAAAACACTCAAGAGTAAACCTCCAAATACACACCTTTTGAGGTCTGGAGGAAGGTTCCTTGGTCAGATGTTCTGCCACTTAATTATAACATATCAGAACATCCTTTTGAAGAAGACCATGTCAGGGACCAAATCTACAAAGGTCTTATCTGCCAGGAAAACTGTCTCTTCTATCCTAAGAAAGGACCAGTCAGGTGGTTAGCCCTCTAATGCACTCTAGTCAAAGCCATTCCCTCTGCCTCAAGATGTCAAAAGGGACGTCCTTCCCTGCTATGCCTATTTAAGGGTGGTGCAGACACTCCTTGTTCTTAGCCTGAAAATTTGATTTCCTCCTGCCACCATCCTATCCTAGGACTAAGGTGAGAAGCCATGTCAGCTCACAGTCAACCTCATGTAGAATATCTACCTCAACCAAAAGAAAAGATCTTTGGAGGGAAAATAGACTTTCCTGCTGCTTCCTTCTGCCCGATGGATTTACTCAAGCCCTGCTAAAAGATGGTCAGAATTCTAGAAGAACATTTCAAATTTGAATCAGTCCTCTACAGATTTTATTGGAGGGACAATCCTTCTACCTGGCTCTTCTATATATACCTGAAGCTTCTGTGGAAGCTGCTACTGCCTTGAAGAGAGCCACGTCCCTTAAGCATTCAAGAAGAAAATCTGTGAGTTAGAATAGAAGGGAAAGTGAGCAGCTTAGCATCTGGCCGTCCAATGCTGTAAGAGAAAAGAGAGAAGAAGAAAGGAGAAAAGGCTTAGAGAGAGCAGCCCTGCAGAAAGCCTGAAGAGAAGATCCATTTGGATCTAAGTCTGAAGTAGCAGCCACTGGTCTTCAAAGTCTTATCAGAAGCTATTTTTGTTTTCCTTGTTTTGTTTTATGTTTTTTTTTTTAAGTTTCTCTACTTCTACCTCTTTGTGAGTGGGGCATTGCCCCATGTGGTGCTGCGTTTGCAGCTTGTGGTAAAGCCTCACCAGGTTCGGTGAGGGGTGGACGTTGTTGCGGGTTTGCAACCAAACCACCTTAAAAATCCATGTGCAGTGGATTGTGCCTTGTATGATTGTTCCTTATCTTCCTTCCCCATTCACAGGTTCATGTGCCAGCTTCAACATTTTCAAATCTGAGTGTTTTTCCATTGTACACTTTAACAGCGAGTTCACACACACAGTTAGCATGTCCATTCATCCAGTTGGAGTTTGGTGAGATCCCTGCAATCTAGTGCAACATATCTTTCTTATTTCTGAGCTTGCTCTGTAGGTGCCTCGACCTCACCTCTTGGGAGTTTCGACTTCTGCAGGCTAAGCATTGTGGTCTGCCATCCTTATTTAAACCACTCTTAGTCAGATCTGCTGTGCTTTTTGCTTAAGTGGTTTATTTGCATTATAGCAGTAGTTTGTGTTTCAATCAGTTAAGTTTTTTTAATTGGGCAAAGTTTGTACCTGATCTATTCAACCCCCCTTCTAGATCCTGTTGCACCCAAGGGACTTAACACCCTCCTCATCGGGAGAGTTTGTTGAACTAGGTTCTTCGATAGACTGGGAGGCAGGGAGAGCTTCTTCAGCCCTGATATCTTCGCAGAAGAGCGGTGAAGATGCCTCGATTACTTGAACTGAGGTGCTGGCCTTGACGGGGAGCGAGATCAGGATCTCCTCTTCCTTGTCCCCGGAGTTGTAGAATTTTGTATCGACATTAGCTTGGTCGCCAACTGGCTGTGTCGGGCCTACGACGTTGATCGCATAGTAGACGTGAAAGTCTGGGTCTTGGTCGTAGCTGAGTCCCCTGGTATCTTTGCGGGAGAATGGGGGTTGCCCCTGGACCTAGGAAGGGGTCCACAACTGGCGGAAGTATCTACGCCATGTGGAATCTTGCCATTGGGGAATGTGTTGCTTTAGGCACATTTCTCAAATATGCTGCAGCAAGTCATCCATTACTTGGACTGCTTCAAGGGTATCGTCGGCTCGCTTGGGCCAGCCGAAGTCATCTTCAGGTGGGGCTTGAGGGGCCATGTCTCCCTTGTAGAAAACAATGGGCTTGTCCCTGTTAGCCTTCTTCTTGTTTCTGAGTTGTCACTTGTAGGTAACGACGAACGTCATGAGCGGCTCAACCTTGTGCTCCTATGATGCACCCGAGAGCTACATGCAATTTGGAGGCAAGCATATGCTCTTGTCGATGGCTCGGCTAATAAGATTAGCCTCGAAGTTGATTTTACATCTCTTGGGGCGATCCGGAGTTGACTTGGAGTTGAGGCGTAGCCGATGAAGCTTGGCATTTTCTTCGTCAACGGAGAAGGGATCATCTTCATCCTTCTCCGAGAGCCACCCGTTGCTTTTGCTATTGATTACAGTGTATGCACTGGGTCCCCCGAAATAAAGTGCAGCATCGATAAGATTGCATTCTGTGGAGGTGAATGGGGACAGGTCTGCAAAGACCGTATGCTGTTCTCCATCTTTGGCATATTTGATGCACTGGTGGAGAGTTGACGGGACGACCCGATTTTCATGCAACCAGGGTCTGCCCAATAGTACCTTGTACGATGTGTTAGTGTCGATGATGTAGAATGTCACCTTAGAGGCGAAATCATCGAGCACTTGATCCACATCTACTCGGCCGAGGACATCCTCGGTGTGTTGGTTGAAGCCAGATATTTTGACCGCTTGAACCTTTTGAAGGTACAGGGTCAAATACAGAGTCCTGAAGGTTTTCAGCCTCATGATGTTGACAGTAGCACCAGCGTTCACCAGGATCTGGTTCACCTCATTCCCATTGATTTTCCCCCTCATATAGAGAGGGCGGTTGTGACACCGAGAGGATAGTAACATGTCCTTTTCCGTGAAGGAGACAGTGGCCGCAAAGGCTTCGTATGTCGCCATCTTCATCTTTGCAGCATGTGCTTCATAGACTTCCGGTTCTTGGAGTATTTTGATAAGAGCTTCTCTTAGCTCCTTACTCCAAGCAATAACTTCCCAGATTGTAATGTTGGCGTGAAACCGCTTCATATGGTGGAGGACCTTCTAGTCGGCTCGAGCACGAGCGTCTCCCAATGAGGGTAGTATGTCCGGTAAAGTCTTGTGCGAGCCATCACGCCGCTCCCCGTCGGGGAGTTGCACCACCTTGCTTTTACCACTAGGGTCAGATTGACCTTAATCATTTGAAGGCTCTTGGAACAGAGGTGCCAAAGATGGCTCTTCTGAAAGTGACTGGCGAGCCTGGTCGTCCTTGCCAGACGTACCTGCTCGATCTTCGAAAGTGACTGGGGCTAGAGCAAGGACTGGAATGCTGGTGATGACCTCCCCTGTACCAGAGGGGTCAAAGATGCTGGGCCCTTTCTGGATTTCTATCTCCGGAATGGGGGCAGGGTCTTCTCCTTGAAAGACGATAATTAATTCACTCCGGATCGATGGTAGATGGATGGAGAGGCAACTCGGTGATTCTCCCACGACCCCTATCGCGTCCTCGACCACGACCTCGGCCGCAACATGTATTTTTCGGAGTTGGCTATAGCTTGAGCGGGGCGGTGGTTCTTTGTCTGGTCCGAGAGGCATCAGGGGGTGGAATGGCCACCATGTTGCAGGTGTAGCCGCGAAGCATGCCTTCCAGCTGCTCTATGGTGATCTCCTTATCTTTGTAGAACAAGGAGAGTTCTTCTAGGATGAAGAGCCTTTCGCCATTCTTGATCTTTTCGATCATTTCCTAGACCCAGCTTCTAAGGCAAGCTCACTTCTGCATTTATTCCCACGGGATATAACTATCGAGTGGGAGAGCACCAGTGGGACGAGGAGGAATGTATTCTTCTAGGTCGTCAATGAGCCGCTGTAGACTTTGGAGAGGAGTTAGCTCAGCTGGAAATTGTAAGGCAGCTGCTTGCTCGGCTTGCTTCCTGAGCTGTCTTTTGAGGTTCTTCCTCCTATTCCTCTCTTGTCTTTTGGTGATGGCCACCTCCAGGGGAGTAGGAGGGAGAGGTACTAGAGCCGGAGTTGACAAATACCCATGAGGATATCTCCGAGCTGATGTCTTGGCAGAGTGAGGTTGATGGCTTTTCTTTGCCTAGATTTCAATCCAGGCACCTTTTGCTTGTTGTATTTGGAAGGTAGCATTGATCGCCTGTTCAATGACCTCAGGTGGTAGCTCCTGGTATGCTGGGATGCTGGGGCTGGCGTCCGAGGACTTATGTGTGGTTTGATGCCTTACCCGCGGTGGCGAAGCTTTCTATTGGGCTGTGGATTGGGGGACTCGCCTAAAGTCCTGCTCCTTAGCTTTGCCTTTGCTATCTGGCTTGGAGTGGCCTCCTGTAGTAACTGGAGGTGTAGTGGGGCACAGCCGCTCCTAGCGGTTACCCTGACCATGCGTATTGATCGGGCCTTCCTGTGAAGGACCGGGCTGGTTGGCCAGAGCCGCTGAAGACTCCGAAGATGTCTCCTTCACGATCTGGACCGGGCTGCGGGGTATATGAAGAGGACCCAAAGACTCGCCGGATGGAGAGACATGACATAGCCGTGCCACGGCCACACCCTATTTTTGTTTCCCCCTCTCATCTTTCAGTATAGAAGGTGGAGGTAGAGCAGGGGAATAGCGACAGGAGCTTGGGGCGCCCATCGTCGTCTTGCTTACCAGGACATTCTCTCGGCCGAGAAGAACTCGAAGTAGCCTTGTAGTATCTTCCTTGGAGAAGGGAAGAGACTCCAGCTCTTGCCAGGGCCACCATTGTGATGCCGGGGTGGCAGGAACTGGCCGACTGGTTCTCGATATCTGGGCATCTGGAGGAGCTGAGGTGGCAGGAGGATGGATGATGTTAACCGAGAAATTACTCAGCTCAGTCTCCTGATTGGCATCCCGCCTTCTACGCCTTTGCTGTCGCTCGAGAGCTTCTCGATTATCAGTTCAAAACTCAAGCCACTCCGGGACATGTCGATAAGGCAACCCATGCCCATTTGCTTGAGGAGGATTTGGGTGGTCTGGTGCATTTTTGGCAATGCCCAAAGTTTCTTCAATGGCTACTCGAAGCCTCAAAGTCGTCATAGAGTTCCCCTTAGCATCAATCTAGTCCCACTGGATCTGCTCCTAGATTAAATGCTCAACTTCCTCGTAGGACTCGATCGCGTGGCAGATTTTGGCATGAAAAGGACAGTACTGGGAATGACCAAAGTCCCATTGAGTGTAGTCTGCCAGCGGCTCACGTGCCATGATTTGCCCCCTTTGAACGAGGACATCAAAGAGCCGCCTGGTCCTTTCCCTTGGAAAGGAGAGAGCCGTGCGGTCATGCCAAGGTCTCCACCCCGGATACCACAATGAGTGCTCGCCTCGGCTGGTGCTGGGCTCCTCTGTTTCAACATCGGAGAGGGAGAGCGCAGCCATCATGTGAATCACATTAGCTGGATAGTGAATCACACGTGTTGTCTTAGCAGGTCTGGACCATGCATGTGGCTGCGGGGGATCGACAAGACCACTCTTCATTTTGATGAGACCGTCTCGGATCAGCTTCTGTGCCTGAGTCTTAAAGACGTAGCAATCCTCAAGTGGATGACCTAGCATGCAATGATATGGGCAATAGCTAGGGTCATTAGCTTTCTGGACATCGTCTGGCTTGCGAGCTTCTGGCAGCTCGATGATTTTTTGAGCCATATAGAGGTCAAAGGGCATCTTCGTGTGTTCCTTCTTGAAGGAGAATGGCATCTTCATACGCGCTGAAAAGGAAAGAGCAGCTGGTTTGTTTGTCAACTTTTTGTCAGAGCCACTTGACTCGCCCTCCTTGCTAGCTTTGGCAGTGTGGGTGAACTCAATGGTGTTCACATCTTTACCAGGTTGGCATTCTTGCATCTGTTTACCCTTTGATGAAGTATAGCTCGGGTTATCGGTGAAGAACATCTCTATTTCGGCGACTGCCGAATTGAGCTGGTCGAAGCCCTTAATGTTGGTGCCGAGAGGCTTTTCACTGACCTCGGCTGCCAAGCCTTTGCGACATATGGTAATGGCGTCCTCCTGGACTGGCGGGTTGACACACCTTATACTGAGGCCTCGCCATCTCTTGATGAAGTCAAGGGCACTATCACCCTTCTTCTATCCGAGAGAGCAGATCTCGGCCAGGGAGATCTTGCGCTCGACAGTCTGGAAACGGTCAAGGAATTTCTTCTAGAGATCTGCCCAGTCGACTACTGAATTGGGCTTCAGGCGGGAGTACCATTGAAAGGCCGTTCCCATAAGTGAGGTGGCAAAGTAGCGGAGGAGGAATGACTCGTCCAATGCTAGATCGCCCATGGCCATGATGTAATAGGCCAAGTGCTCATGTGGAGACCCTTGCCCGTCAAACTTCTGCAACTTCGGGGGCTTGGCATACTGCGGGGGAAGCTTTTTCAGTTGGTGATGTAGTGGGTAGGGTACACTGTAGAGGTATATCGTTGCGACCCCTTCCCCATACTGGGTGAGCTTTGTCTTGACGATCCGCTCGATCATCTGCCATTGTGCCATAAGATGTTCCGGCATTGGCATATTGGAGGCTCGTGGATGTGCTTCCACTAGAGGCGTGTTGAACCCTGCTGATGTCGGGGTTCGAGCGGCTGCTGTTGTGCCACTTGTGCTTTGATGATAGGGTGTTGTTGTTTTGATGATGGCAACTCAAGGAGTCACCACATAAGATGGCAAATCAATGAGTCACCACTTAAGTATGATGTTGATCAGTGCATCTATCTTCGTGCATCCCATGTTACTACTCTCGACATACTCAGTGCATCGTCTTAAGTCATGCATATATATAGTCGGTGCATTAACTGTATCTTGCACACACATAGTATGTGCAATGTTAGTGATAAGGCATAATGGCATCGGTACATACCACGTTGTTTGGAAGATGATTTCAGTGCATTGCTTTGTTTCACATATACACATAGTCCGTGCACTGCTTCACAGGTTTGTACAACCGTTGCTGGTATGAATGTTTAAGTCCATGCATCATTTCATCAGCAAGTCTGTTCATCGTCTTGTCGCATGCATGCAAAGTCTATACATTCTTCACCCGGCATTCAAAGTCTATACATTCTGTTGCACACCTAATGTTCGTGCATGAATACTAAGTCTGCACACGGGTGCCCTGATGACTTAGCAAGTCTATACATTCTTGCATCGTTGTGCTTCACGCATACACAAAGTCTATACATCATCTTGTCGTAGGCACAGAAAGTCTATACATCCATTCGCTGATAACTGAGCAAGTCTATACATCCGTTAGCTCAGCTCATGGCTTAGTCAGTGCAATCCATGTTCATTATGCATGTGTGCATACCGCTGCTGGTATGAGTGTTCAAGTTCATGCATCATCACACCAGCAAGTCTATACATCGTTGTCGAATGCACGCAAAGTACATACACTCCTTGATGGCATGCCTGTGCATTCACCTTCATTGTGCATACTTTATTACATGCATACTGCACTACACACTAGCAAGTCTATACATGTTTAGTTTAAATCTCATACCTACTCGATGCATCTTTTTCTTTTCCTCAAATTGATTCGAACTGATATCAAGTTTTATCTGACAGGACTCATGTTTGAGAAGCTTAGTATGGACACGTGATCCAAGAATGGAGATGGCTCAAGATCGTGACACATGTAAAGCAGTGAGTGAAATGCTGCCACGTTGTCTAGGCTCTAGGGCGGGAATTCATGGAGGACACATGCCCTATCCTCTTACTGCTCTATAAATAAGAAGCTTCTTCCTGAGGAGCTAAGTGATCGAAGCAGGGGAACTTATCTGAAAGAGAAGAAAATAGAGAGAGAGCCTGCACGATCCAGAAGAAGAGAAAAAGAGAAGAAGAGAGAGTAGCAGAGAAGAAAAGAAACGAAGAAGAAGAAGAAAGATAGAGAGAGAGATAGAGAATTAGGGGAGAAGAAGAGAAGCTTCACCTGAAGATATGTCCCTGCTGGACCGTGGATCAAATCTAGGCCAGTCAGCTCTTTGAGAGCCACATTGTGTTCTATCTTTTACAGCTTTCAGTCGCTGTGTTTAATCATCCTTTGTTTTTCTTTTTACCTTTGTTTCAAGCTGTTAGTCAGCAGAGCTAAGCCATATTGCTCAGCGGTTGCGGAGGAGGATTCCTCTGGTCAGCAAGCTGTGTTGCTCAGCGGGCGAGGTGGATACCTCGGACAACAAGCTGTGAAGCTTAGCGATTTGCAGAGGAGGATTCCTCTGGATGGGTTAAGCTGTAATCCCCAGCGGTTGCAGAGGTGTGGTATCCTCTGGTCGGTGAAGCTGTAATGCCCAGTTGTTCAAGCTGTTTGTCAGTGGTTGTAAGCAAGCTGTAAAGCTCAGCGGTTTAAGCTGTGTATCAGCAGAATCCACACTCTAGTTTGAGTGTGGGGTGGACGTAGGTCTGGAGGACCGAACCACCTTAAAAATCTTCTGTGCAGTGGTTTGATTGTCTATTGTGTTTCGCTAGATGCATGCTTAGGTTCGATGTGTTCTCTCATCTAGTGAGTGGTCTATTCGCACACCACATATTTGATTGGAATTGGGTTTGCACACTAGCGCATATAGAGTAGATCAGAAGTTAAGTCTATCTGATCTTTCCATTTCATTTGAAAAGAGCACCTGTGTCATGCAAGGCACTTATTTGTGTTAATGCCGCATCTTTGATTGTTATAGTTTTTAATTGGGAGTAATTTTTAAGGGGAGATTCATTCACGCCCCTCTGAATCCATCGCACCGATCCCATCAATTGGTATCAGAGCGGGTCTCTGACTTTCCAGATCCAACGATCTGCAGAGGATCCTACTTATTTCATTTTGGTGCTTTACCGTTTTATGTTCAGTGCGATTAGGGGTAATTCGCTCGCTTGGATTTTGGTTGATCTGTGTTCTATTTAGAATCCTTATTCTGTCTGAGCATGGAACTCACTATTGATCCTCCGAAGTTTGAAGGTTCGGGTTTTTACAAGTGGTTTAATAAATTTAGAGAATATGTGATGCAGATTAATCCAGATCTGAGGATAATCATTGCACACAGTTCTTATGAAGTTCCAAAGGATCGATAGATCCTTATGGAAAACTTCAGACAGATTAAAATTCTCTGAGAATCAGAGGGCCCTGGACCTAATCAAATGGGTGATAAATACTGATAAATTTCCTGGTATAGTCAAATGCTGCAGTGCCTCCGAAGTGGTCGAGATGTTAGCAGCCAGCAGGAGCCGGGACGAAGTGAAATGCCTTATGGCTTCAGATGAAGATCAGATTCAAATTGAAGAAACTTCGTCATAGGTAAACTCTGATATTGTTAACTTTTCATTTAAAGATTTGGTAGAACTCTGATATTGTTAACTTTTCATTTGAAGATTTGGTAGCTTTGAATGAACCTTTGTTGATGAAGTATGATACAATTAAATCTAAGAAGAAGAAACTAAGAAAAGAAATGATGCATGAAATCAGAAGTATGAAGGTAGAAAATGAAAACCTAAAGTCAGATATGAACAGAAAAGAAAATGAAATTGGGTTGTTAAAAGAAAAACTGGCTGGTTATGAGAAGGAGAAAGTTGATTCAGAAAATCTCATAATCTCCTTGGAAAGTAAAGTCACTGAGCTAAATAATATTTCATCTAAGTTTGCAAAGGATAAAGGCAAAATGAAAATGTCTTCGGAAGATGAAGTAAGTGATCAAAGAAAGGGGACAAGCTCTGAAGTAGCTTGAACTTCAAGACAATCTCCAAAATAATCTACTGCGAATGAAAATCAAAATTCACTGAAAAATAAAAAGAACAATCAACATACTGAGAAAGGTCAGGTTAACAATAAATCTCATGCTAAGTATGTTAATTGCTTCTACTGTGAGAATTTTGGTCATGAGATGGCTGATTGTTTTGTGATGAAGAAGGATGATCTGAAACTTAACAGAATTCATGCTAGGAATTCTCAGGTTAAGAAATCTTCTTTAGCTCAGAATAAAAGGATTCAGTGTTTTTACTGTCGTAGAATTGGTCATCTTATGCATAATTGTAGACTAAAGAAACATGATGATCTCAATGCTAGAAAATTACATGATAGGAATGTTCATGTTAAAAATCATGCAAATCATAAGAATAATATTCAATGTTTTCATTGCGACAAACTGGGCCACATTGCTGCTCAATGTTGGCACATTCAAGGGAAGAAATTTCATTTTCAATTTGTTAATTTCCATGTTAACAAAAATGTTTTTGATAGAAATAATTTTGGTTCTAAAGAAAAGAATATCAAATGCTTTGAATGTGGGAAGCCAGGCCATAGAGCTGCTGATTGTTGGCTGGCTGATTTTAGTAAATAGGACTTTCTCTCTGCTAACAATAAATTTCATGACAATAGTAATTTGCATAAACAGAATTTGAAATCTGGTGCATCTTGCCATTACTATGGTCAAATAGGTCATTCAATGAATAATTGCTACTTTATGAGATTTGATGACCTTCATGCACAAAAATTATCTAGAACACCTGCTAGAGGTGCCACTGTTATTTCAGGACCCAAGATGGCTTGGGTACCTGTTGGTGCAAAATGAGGAATTACTTTACAGGTGTGCCTTGGGATGAATAAAGAGGGGTCAATAAACCAAGGCACTCAAAAATTAAAAGACCCCATGATCCTGCTCTCCAGGTTAGTTCTGAACAATCTATTTAAATTCCATCATCTGAAAATTACTTGTTTGAGATGGTTAAGCATCTTGTTGATTTGATTGGTGCTTAGTTGAAACTTTCTGAAAATTTGAAATGAACTTGATGTATTTGGTAGTTTCTCTCTCTGATTGAATAGCATGAATTTTCTTCGAGCATAAACTTTAAAATCATGAGCTGTGCTTTCATTGCATATCATGCACTGCATCAGGGAGAGTTTGTCTGTTGTCGCTTAATGATCATGCTACTCTTTATTAGATTTGCTGCATACTGCACATTTGCAGAGTAGTGCATGTAATAAAATTTAAAAAACCTAAAAAGATATTCCATTGCATCTAGACAGGGGGAGCTTTCCTGTTTCATCTCTTCACCTCTTGAACTCTCTCTGTCTAGCTATCTGATCTACTCGCTACACTTAGGTGGTTCACCTAAATTCTCTGCTGTCATTATTGAAATAGCTGATCTGTCTGAATTCCAGACTCAGCTACTGCTTGTTGATATACTCTCTTTAATGCTCTTCTCTCTTGTTGCTGACTCTTCCACCAGCTTATACTCATCCTTCACATTCTTCTTAGCTGGTGTGACTGATTTGTTTCTATTGTTGATAAGTTAGTCAGCTGTATTTCTGATCTGATCTGAGGATCACAAGTTGCAGACCATGCAATTCAGTCTGAGAATCATGTAGAAACTCCTATCATATAGGTTTAAGAATAACCACTAAATCAGACTGATGTAAGAGTTATGTATTCTCAGATTTGCATTTAAATGACTTGAAAATATCTGAATGGTAAACTTTAATAAATTTTAACCACATATGTCATGAAAACCTTATACTCACTCATCTGAAATCTGAATATTTGAAATCAAGGCCATCTTTGGTTGAGATACATAGAGTGAGTATTATTTTTAAACATTAACTTGATAAATGTTGACTAAATGAAAAAATGTGAATTCAGAGCAATGACTTGGTCACTGAGAAACTGGGTTCTCTATCAATGAAATAAAGTAAACCTATGTCATGAAGTGCCATAGTTATCTCTGGTGAAAATTTATTGAAAAACCTGACAGAGCAATGGCATATTTGTGTTGAGTAACTGGGGAGTCTGGCCTCTAATCAAGGTGTCTCCTCACGTAAAAAGATATTTCTATTGCTAACTCTGGTCTCAAGTTGAGAGGCAATGACAGTTATCACACTGAGTAAATGGGTCACTTCACCTGAGACGTGTTGTGCCTCACGTAAAAAGGTGTTGATCAACTTAAATTGCTCAGGAAAAGCATAATGTGCTTCAAATGAAAATATCTTGCAAATTCTGTCAACTCTTGCACTTGTAAAAGTGTATAATCTCAATACTTTTCTGTGTAACTCTCAAAGGAGTCATTGAAATCTTGTATGTAAGATAAAGATGATTGGTCCTGAGTGTTATCTGATTAATTGGTTCACCTTTATTAAAACTTGAATTCAGATATAAGTATTAAGTTTAATTGACATATCTGGTATACATCATAATTAAATCAAGTTGGTCAAGTTGCCAATTCATAACCCTCTATGATGGGAGAGTCTATTCATGTTACGACTTATTGTAGTGGTGCATGCCTTAAAATTCCTCATGATTTGTTTCACCCCTGACAACTTGATCAACATGCACTTAGTTGACAATCCTCACTTATTAGTTGATTGATTCCTGAGATGTACTACTCTCCACACTGTTGGAATCTTCCATCTTGCTTTGTAACCAGTTCTGGTTCTGTGGACTTTCCACCTGTTTCATTCTGTCCATGCATATGTGAGGTGCCTCAACTAGAGTTCAGATTGCTTGTAATGGTAGATTTCAGATTGCTTTATTGGTTAACCTGAGTTTGTTCTTGCACTTTAGGGGGAGTTCTAGGTCATCTGCATTTAAGGGGAGAGTAGTCAAACATTCATGTTGACAGGGGGAGTTCTTATATTTTATTCTTCAGGGCTCATTTTGCATGTTTCTATGGGGGAGTATTGGTATAAGATTTCATACATGTCTTTCATTTCACTCGCAAACCATCTCCTTTTTGTTTATGTCAAAGGGGGAGAATTGTTTGCTGAGTCTGTGTGACTCATTGTGTTGACATCATCAAAAAGGGGGAGATTGTTGTGCCCCTTGTGCTTTGATGATAGGGTGTTATTGTTTTGATGATGGCAACTCAAGGAGTCACCACATAAGATGGCAAATCAACGAGTCACCACTTACGTACGATGTTGATCAGTGCATCTATGTTCGTGCATCCCATGTTACTACTCTCGACATACTCAGTGCATCGTCTTAAGTCACGCATATATATAGTCGATGCATTAACTGTAGCTTGTACACACATAGTATGTGCAATGTTAGTGATAAGGCATAATGGCATCGGTACATACCACGTTGTTTGGAAGATGATTTCAGTGCATTGCTTTGTTTCACATGTACACATAGTCTGTGCACTGCTTCACAGGTTTGTACAACCGTTGCTGGTATGAATGTTTAAGTCCATGCATCATTTCATCAGCAAGTCTGTTTATCGTCTTGTCGCATGCATGCAAAGTCTATACATTCTTCACCCGGCATTCAAAGTCTATACATTCTGTTGCACACCTAATGTTCGTGCATGAATACTAAGTCTGCACACGGGTGCCCTGATGACTTAGCAAGTCTATACATTCTTGCATCGTTGTGCTTCACGCATACACAAAGTCTGTACATCGTCTTGTCGTAGGCATAGAAAGTCTATACATCCATTCGCTGATAACTGAGCAAGTCTATACATCTATTAGCTCAGCTCATGGCTTAGTCAGTGCAATCCATGTTCATTGTGCATGTGTGCATACCGCTGCTGGTATGAGTGTTCAAGTTCATGCATCATCACACCAGCAAGTCTATACATCGTTGTCGAATGCACGCAAAGTCCATACACTCCTTGATGGCATGCCTGTGCATTCACCTTCATTGTACATACTTTATTACATGCATACTGCACTACACACTAGCAAGTCTATACATGCTTAGTTTAAATCTCAAACCTACTCGATGCATCTTTTTCTTTTCCTCAGATTGATTCGAACTGATATCAAGTTTTATCTGACAGGACTCATGTTCGAGAAGCTTAGTATGGACACGTGATCCAAGAATGGAGATGGCTCAAGATCGTGACACATGTAAAGCAGTGAGTGAAATGCTGCCACGTGGTCTAGGCTCTAGGGCGAGAATTCTTGGAGGACACACGCCCTATCCTCTTACTGCTCTATAAATAAGAAGCTTCTTCCTGAGGAGCTAAGTGATCGAAGCAGGGGAACTTATCTGAAAGAGAAGAAAATAGAGAGAGAGCCTGCACGATCCAGAAGAAGAGAAAAAGAGAAGAAGAGAGAGTAGCAGAGAAAAAAGAAACGAAGAAGAAGAAGAAAGAGAGAGAGAGAGATAGAGAATTTGGGGAGAAGAAGAGAAGCTTCACCTGAAGATCTGTCCCTACTGGACCGTGGATCAAATCCAGGCCAGTCAGCTCTTTGAGAGCCACGTTGTGTTCTATCTTTTACAGCTTTCAGTTGCTGTGTTTCATCATCCTTTGTTTTTCTTTTTACCTTTGTTTCAAACTGTTAGTCAGCAGAGCTAAGCTGTATTGCTTAGCGGTTGCGGAGGAGGATTCCTCTGGTCAGCAAGCTGTGTTGCTCAGGGGGCGAGGTGGATACCTCGGACAACAAGTTGTGAAGCTCAGCGATTTGCAGAGGAGGATTCCTCTGGATGGCTTAAGCTGTAATCCCCAGCGGTTGCAGAGGTGTGGTATCCTCTGGTCGGCGAAGCTGTAATGCTCAGCTATTCAAGCTGTTTGTCAGTGGTTGTAAGCAAGCTATGAAGCTCAGCGGTTTAAGCTGTGTATCAGCGGAATCCACACTCTAGTTTGAGTGTGGGGTGGACATAGGTCTCGAGGACCGAACCACCTTAAAAATCTTTTGTGTAGTGGTTTGATTGTCTATTGTGTTTCGCTAGATGCATGCTTAGGTTCGATGTGTTCTCTCATCTAGTGAGTGGTTTATTCGCACACCACATATTTGATTGGAATTGGGTTTGCACACTAGCGCATATAGAGTAGATCAGAAGTTAAGTCTATCTGATCTTTCCATTTCGTTCCAAAAGAGCACCTGTGTCATACAAGGCACTTATTTGTGTTAATTCCGCATCTCTGATTGTTATAGTTTTTAATTTGGAGTAATTTTTAAGGGGGGATTCATTCACCCCCCTCTGAATCCATCGCACCGATCCCATCAGCTGCTGTTGAAGCGTTGGCACCATTGTGCCCAACTAGTAGTGCCGGAGCTTCGGCCAAAGGCCTAGCAGGCTGTTGAGGGTGAAGGCCTCGCTCTTGAAGAAGATCTTGCAAGAGGGTCTTCAAGTGTTGATTCTCCCTCATGAGAGTCTCGAGAGTCACCTCTTGAACCTCGTTCATCGGAGGATCATTGTTGACTAGATCCGCGTTAGCAGGATCGCCACGGTCCTCAGCAGGAACCTCTTTGCATGTTCCGACGCCTGTGGTCCAGCGGAAGTGCCGACATGACCTAGCGACGCCACGGGTTGAGTTTGAGGGCGAAGTCTCCTGAGCTGGGCCGGTGGCTGGTTTGTTGAAGTTAGATGGACGCAGTCTATCTCCACGAAGTATGGATCTAGAAGAGGGTGAAAAGATCTACAGCCTAATTTAAAACCAGTTGTAGGTTCAAATGCGGAATAAAGGCAGATCTACTAAAACACTAACTCGAGTGTCTAAACTTAGCAAAAACACAAGTGATCTGTGAAGATAATCAAGAGATTCAGTAAGAGCAAACTCACAAACACAATGCACACAAGATTTTAGGTGGTTCGGTCAATGACCTACGTCCACCCCACACTCAACCGAGTATGCCTTACTGCTGCGCAACACAGCTTGCGTCCGCTGGGCAATACAGCTTGGCCTACAAACCGCTGAGCAACACAGCTTGCTGTCCAGTGGAGTCCTCCACTGCCCGTTGAGCAACACAGCTTGCTGTCCAGAGGATACACCTCTGCAAATCGCTCGGGAAATACAGCTTAACCCGTCCGAGACCAAGTCTCGCCAGCTGAGGATTACAGCTTTACCTGTCCAGTGGAAACCTCCACTGCATCCGCTGATACACAGCTTGCTAAACAACGATAACGAAAGCAATAAAATCAGAAACAAAAGAAATGAAGAAAACCAGACAAATGTAGCTCAAGTATGAGCAGAGTCAGCTCTGGTTTCTGAACCAAGAGACTGACTTACAACCTCTCAATAGACTCCTCTCAACTCATCTCTCTCTTCTCGAACTCTCTCAACACATCTCTCTTTTCTCTCTGTATCTTCTTCTCTACTTTTCTTCTCTGGATCTCGGTGGCTGCGGCTTCAGACTTAGTCTCACTGTATAGACTTGCCACACTCGATCAGCCTTCAACATAAGATGAAGACTTATATATATATAGTAGCAGCAGCAGTAGGTGGATAAGGGCGCGTGGCTTCCACGTTTTCCCGCCCAAATGAATTCGCCAGCTTCGAGACAATTCCATCCACGTGTCAGCATCTGCACACCTCGTCCTCCTGGGATCACGAGCCATGTCAACAATCTCAGTAGAGAATCCCTATCAGACAGAGTATCAGATGATCAGATTAAATAACACTCTGTATAGACTTATCAGAAGAACTGCGTTGTATAGACTAAGTAAAGATCAATGCAATGTACAGACTTCGCAAATGAAGGTGCAATGTGTAGACTTCATGAATGAAGATGCAATGTGTAGAATTCAGTAAGAAGATGCAATGTGTAGACTTCAGTGAGACTCAAATGAATACAAGCGATGTATAGACTTTGCCAAGGCATGCACAATGCAATGCGTTGACGCTTCACTACATGCCAATGCACTGCGTTGACGCAATACAATGTGACTTTGCCAGGGCATGCACAATGCAATGCGTTGACGCTTCACTACATGCCAATGCACTGCGTTGACGCAATACAATGTGACTTTGAAGGCTGTGAACAACAAGGCATGATGTACAGACTTTGATATAAAGCATGTAATGCAATATGGACAATGTATACACTTAGCCTTTGAGGAACGATGTATAGACTTAGAACGTGAAGACAGGCTGTATATACTTGAAGAATAAGCTAGTGTATAGACTTGAAACATCTGAACCAATGTACAGACTTGTAGATGCAAAGCCAATGTACAGACTTGTAGATGTGAAGCCAATGTACAGACTTTGAGCTTCAAAGCACAATGTGCATACTTTACCACTGTATAGACTTGAGGCTCTGAACGTAGGTAAAGACTGGCAGTCCAATGTATAGACTTGGAGTGAAGCTAAAGTAGCGAACGTAGGAAAAGGTTGGAATGTATGGACTTACGTTCGATCAGCAATGTATAGACTTCACAGAGAAGTGAACAGGAGAGTGTATAGACTTGGTGCCTTGAAGGCAATGTACAGACTTTGAGAGCACAGTCCAGTGTATAGACTTGAAACTGTGAGACGCTGACTGAGACGATCGGCTGTACAGACTTGAGAGTGCAACGAATGGACTTTGAAACGCAAAGGCTGTACAGACTTGAATGAGACACTGCATGAGACGATGCAGCTACAGTGATGTACAGACTTTAGGTGAAGACCAATGTATGGACTTCGAATATGAAGACGCTAAGAAAGACGATCCAACGTATAGACTTTGAAGAAATGAGGCAATGTGCATACTTGCTGAGTTGACGCTGCAGCCCAATGAGTTGACGCATTCCAATGTACAGATTTTCCTTAGACTCTAAGTGAGACGGACAGTGTATAGACTTAGCCAATGCACTGTGGATGTATAGACTTTGACGCCTGCATGCTATGCAATGTACACACTTGGTGACTTCGCATGTTGTACAATGTGCAACCAGTGTATGGACTTGTCGTGCCTACACATGGCGTTGTACACACTTGCTGCCTGATGCTCATGTGCAGACTTTGATGCCCAACAGCGATGTACCTGATGCTAATGTGCAGACTTTGATGCCCAACAGTGATGTATAGACTTTGAGAGCGTACGCTAAATGAGACAGTGGCTGAGACAATGAACTTATAGAGTTGATGCTGCAGACTTGAGAATGCTCTCACAGCGTTGACGCTGCATGAAACACTAAATAAGATGGACAGTCTGAGGGAGTCGACCCATCAAGGATATCAAACATGGCACACTCATGCAATCTCCACAGACTAGATCAGATATAACACACTCAAGCATTCAAATCAACATGCCATCATCAAAACAAAACATAATATCATAATGCACTCACTGTGTTGCAATCATCAAAACAAAACAGCATTGCTATCATCAATTCAACGTAGCACATGCTTGTGCCTAAGGGGCACAACATTCTCCCCCTTTTTGATGATGGCAACACACTGTGACAGTGAGTCACACACAAAATTTTCTCCCCCTTTGACATAATCAAAAAGGGAAAAGTAGTATGAACATGAGTACAATATGGCAATATGAATGCAAATACCCTTAGAACAAGAAACTCTCCCTGAAGATAGGACTCCCCCTGAATGAATTCTCCCCCTATGAAATGGGATATTGTGTTCAAGAAATCAGATATACAAAGGGAAAGATCAAGAAATCATCTGACTGGCATTCTGAATAAGTAGTTCAGGAATAAGCATTCTAAAGCACAGAGTCTTCAGTCATATGAATTTAGAAACTACTTTCAGATAGAAGTCTAGTTTAAAGGTTATAAATTTTGAGTTCATGCACTACAATCAATGGATAAGTTGACTGTGCATGATAAAATAATAAACCAGAATCACATTTGCATGAAAGATTCAGTTTCAAAATATCCTACTTTCGTATACTCATTAAAAGTTGTTAAGAGATGCTAGGTCATGTATTGAAAATAAACAAATTGACATCCATGAATTTTCTTTTGAAGGAACAGCATTATCAATATTAGTTTATTTAGGGCATTCAGGTACCATAAGTCTTTCTGCGTAAGGGTATACGTTTATCAGACGCCAATACCCCTAGATACTCAACAAGATGGACAATTCTGCCTATGATTAAATTCAACAGAACTGATTTACACCTTTTTGTGTGAGGGTACACGTTTATCAAACGCCAGTTACCCTCAGGTACTTAGTGAAACCAGCCTACTGTATTGATCATTTTGTACAGAGATAGCTGATACACTTCATGACATGAGTGTTGTCCACTTCTTTGATGGATCACTCAGTTTCTCAGTGATTTACCAGTCATTGCTCTGCCAATGTTAATTTTCAATGATTTTCAATATTTTTCAATATCTTTCTTAGCTGCCCTTTATTTGTTTCAGAACGATTTGTTTAAGGACAATACACATACTTAGCTTCTCTAACATGATTTCAGATGAGTTTTCAGATTTCAGATATGATTAGCTTTGTCTGACATGAAATAAGAAAGGGGTTGAGAGTTTTATCAATTTTTAGCTTTCTTATTTACTGATTGCAATCTTTAAACTTCAATGATTATAAAATTTAAACCATTAAGTCAGTCTTTAAGCAATTTAAAATTCTTATAAGAGAAGAAGTCTGTTTTCTATTGCTTAGAAATCAGAACTGACTAACCGATTGCCATATGTCAGACTCAATCATTTAGAGTCAAGGATGAAATAATTCAATAGAATTGATGACCACTCTGAATTTCTAACAATACTCCCCCTGTCTATATGCATGTAATTTTGCTAATGAATGGCAAGAATTAAATGAGAGAGAGCTTATGCATAGGTCATGAATGAATGATATGCAAAGGCATGCAAAGACTCAACAAACTCCCCATGAATACATACAATGTTTTCTCTGAAAACTGGACAAAGGATTTTGAAATACATGCTCATTCAGACTGCCCTATCAATCAATATAACCCATGGTAATAGGCCGAGAACCTGGTCTCAAGGACCATCTCACACATAGTAAGAACCTCTAGACAAATTTCCCTGCCCTTTAGTAGCTTACTATTTAATATACCACGGTTATGCAGAGAAAAGCAGTTCAAAGCAGTTTTAATATGCATGTGATTTTAGACACATTCATGACTAAATGATATGCAATGATGATCTCTGACTAAACTCAGCATCAAAGTCTGTTGCAACATCCAGCATTCACAAAACCATCAGAGAGTTTATTCATTCAGAGAGCATCATTCGGGAGCAATCAATTCTTCAAGACAATTCAGTTTCTAGCATTCAGTGTACACAATGCAATAGTATGCAAAGAGAAGTGAATCATCAGCTTTTGTGCAGAATTTAAATTCAGTAGCTGAGTCTGGAATGCAAACTGATCAGCTAGACAAGAAGAGAAAGTCAGGAATTAACCAATCAAATCGACATTACTTTCTCAATTCAATTCTGACGATAAGTCACTTACCTGCTTTACCTGACTGATTTATTTTTACCCTTAGTGTTCCATCAGATTGTTGACAAGGCCTCCAATCTCTTTTAGCTTTTGAATTTATGGCCTTATCTCCTGTCATATGCCTGAAGCAGCCACTATCCAAGTACCACAGATTTGTCCTTGGCTGCCAGACATACTTGCACACACAATCAGGTAAATGAGTTTGGAACCCAAGTCTGATTGGGCTCCAGAGAAGATGGAATAGAAGTAAAGCAAGACAGCAGACTTTTTGGTATCCACATTTGTTTGAAAGAATTTTGATCAGTGGATCCTACAGATTTCTTTCTATTGTTGTTCCTTTTCTTTTTGTTATTTTTCTTCTTATTTACACCAGCATAATTATTGACAGTGTTGTTTCTTTGCCAGTGCCTTGGCCAGGGTGTGTTCACGAAGTTTTGGCCATAGTAGTTCCTGGGCTGACTGAAATAATGCATATTTCTAGGTGACCAGTTGCCATACCCACTAACCCAATTTCTAGTGTAAGGTCTATGATATTGTGCAGCCTGATATGCAGGACCTGCAAACCTTCCCGGAGTTCTAGTCCAACCTGACCTATTGAAATAGGTTGGCTGTGCATTGTAGTAAGTCTGAGCTCTGGGTTGATAGAAATAATTGGGTTGACTCCTGGCAGCATTCTGTCTCCCCTGTACTTTGGACCCTGCTGACCTATTCATGGGTGTGTATTGGGTCTTCTTCAGAGGTGATGGTGATGGTGGAGACTTGGTTGCCTTGACATGGGGTTTATATGACTGTTTAGGTTGACCCCTAACCTGTGATTGAGCCTTGGGATTTTGCTTGGATGTGCTGGCTCTACTAGGCTCATTAACCTTTTGTTTGCCCTTCTCCTCGGCACTGGGCTTTTTCAGATTAGCAGTTTTGTTCATTGAAATGGTTGAGTTCATGCTAATTAGAGGTCCCTTTTCTTTTTGAGCAACAAATGAAATTATTTTCATCCCAAATGTTTTTGTTGCACTAGAATTAAATCCTAGGCCCTCTTTTCTGAAATTAACCTTTGACCCTAACAAAGCATTTAGATTCTCTGTACCTTGGGTCATTTTTTCAATGGTCTTAAGCTTGTCCTCATTGTCCTTTTGAATATCTTCAACAGATTTCTTAAGTTCAGTATTCACAATTTGGACAGCTTCATATTTCTCATTCACCAGCTTCATCTCACTCTCATATTTTTGAATTTTCAGTTTCCATTCATCAATTTCCTTTTCTAACCTCACATTCTCTTCCCTAGAAGTTTTTAACTCATTCTTGATTTCCTCTGATTCAGAACATGTGAGTTTGAGTTTATTATTCTCAGCTTCAAGATATGCAATTTTATCAGACAATGAGGTATCATTTTGCATGGAATTGATTTTTCTTTTTAGATGCCTATTTTCCCTTCTAATATCATCTGCTTGATCAGCTAGTTTATGATAGGCATCTACCCACTCAACAATAGTAAAATTATTAAATGGAGAAGTTACCTCATCTGAATCTTCCTCTCTGTCTTCAGAGCTAGTTTCCATGAGACAGATGGGTTTTTCAGCTTCAACTTCACTGTCCGAAGTATTACTGAGACAACCTTCATCCTCATCACTCCATGTGCTGATCATGGCTCTTCCTTTCGTGTTCTTTCTATTTGATTTGTCCTTGTGCTTCTGGTTCTCCGGACAGTCAGCTTTCAGATGGCCAGAGTTCCTGCATTGGTAACACATGTAAGTTCCATATTGATTTGCAGGTTTAGATTTAAACCTTGTGTCCTGCCGGCCGCCACTATGGTTCCTTCGGTTGAATTGTCCTCCTTCTCTCCTGAGGAACCGCCTGAACTCTCTAGTCATCATAGCCATCTCAGTATGAGTTATGTCTTGTTCATTCAAGCTCTTCTCGGATGATGATCTGCTAGAGCTGGATCGGTTTGATTTGCTGGATTTGCTAGCACCAGCCTTCAGTGCGATCGGTTTCCTCTTCTCTTTAGCTTCATCTACCTTCGGCAGATTCATCTCATATGCCATTAGAGATCCAATTAGCTCATCTGCCCTTGTATTGTGCAGATCTCTTGACTCTTCCATGACGGTGGCCTTGGTGTGCCAAATTGAAGTCAAGGATCGCAAGATCTTCTTGACTATATCATACTCAGAATACTTCTTCCCGAATCCTCTGAGGCCATTAGTAATAGTTGTCAATCTAGCATACATCTCCTTGATGGTCTCGTTGGGTTTCATCTTGAAGGCTTCATATTCAGACACAAGCAAATTGGCCTTCGTCTCTCTGACCTGAGAAGTCCCTTCATGAATTGCTTCCAGTGCATCCCACATCTCCTTAGCTGAATTGTAGGCTGATACTCGAGAAAATTCAGTGGGATGCAGAGAACATTGGACTGCGTTGATTGCACTCCAGTTGAGCGTGGACCGTCTGATTTCCTCCTTGGTCCAGACTTCCTCATTCGGGGACAGCTCATAAGGTCCCTTGCTGACTACCTTCCAAAGCTCGTAATCCTTAGCCCTCAAAAAGACCTGCATATGGTTCTTCTAGTATGCGTAGTTGGATCCATCGAAGTACGGGGGCTTTGTAGTTGAGTGACCTTCAGCAATCATCCCTCGAACATCCATCTTGCCTTTCCTCTTCGGGCGATAAGTCCCTGTAGAAGAGTTAGGCTCTGATACCAAGTGTTGAAGTTAGATGGACGCAGTCTATCTCCACGAAGTGTGGATCTAGAGGGGGGTGAATAGATCTATAGCCTAATTTAAAACCAGTTGTAGGTTCAAATGCGGAATAAAGGAAGATCTACTAAAACACTAACTCGAGTGTCTAAACTTAGCAAAAACACAAGTGATCTGTGAAGATAATCAAGAGATTCAGTAAGAGCAAACTCACAAACACAATGCACACAAGATTTTAGGTGGTTCGGTTAATGACCTACGTCCACCCCACACTCAATCGAGTATGGCTTACTGCTGCGCAACACAGCTTGCGTCCACTGAGCAATACAGCTTGGCCTACAAACCACTGAGCAACACAGCTTGCTGTCCAGAGGATACACCTCTACAAACCGCTGGGCAAATACAGCTTAACCCGTCCGAGACCAAGTCTCGCCAGCTGAGGATTACAGCTTTACCTGTCCAGTGGAAACCTCCACTGCATCTGTTGATACACAGCTTGCTGAACAAAGGTATCGAAAGCAATAAAATCAGAAACAAAAGAAATGAAGAAAACCAGACAAATGTAGCTCAAGTATGAGCAGAGTCAGCTCTGGTTTCTGAACCAAGAGACTGACTTACAACCTCTCAATAGACTCCTCTCAACTCATCTCTCTCTTCTCGAACTCTCTCAACACATCTCTCTTTTCTCTCTGTATCTTCTTCTCTACTTTTCTTCTCTGGATCTCGGTGGCTGCGGCTTCAGACTTAGTCTCACTGTATAGACTTGCCACACTCGATCAGCCTTCAACATAAGATGAAGACTTATATATATATAGTAGCAGCAGTAGCGGGTGGATAAGGGCGCGTGGCTTCCACATTTTCCCGCCCAAATGAATTCGCCAGCTTTGAGACAATTCCATCCACGTGTCAGCATCTGCACACCTCATCCTCCTGGGATCACGAGCCATGTCAGCAATCTCAGTAGAGAATCCCTGTCAGACAGAGTATCGGATGATCAGATTAAATAACACTCTGTATAGACTTATCAGAAGAACTGCGTTGTATAGACTAAGTAAAGATCAATGCAATGTATAGACTTCGCAAATGAAGGTGCAATGTGTAGACTTCATGAATGAAGATGCAATGTGTAGAATTCAGTAAGAAGATGCAATGTGTAGACTTCAGTGAGACTCAAATGAATACAAGCGATGTATAGACTTTGCCAGGGCATGCACAATGCAATGCGTTGACGCTTCACTACATGCCAATGCACTGCGTTGACGCAATACAATGTGACTTTGCCAGGGCATGCACAATGCAATGCGTTGACGCTTCACTACATGCCAATGCACTACGTTGACGCAATACAATGTGACTTTGAAGGCTGTGAACAACAAGGCATGTTGTACAGACTTTGATATAAAGCATGTAATGCAATATGGACAATGTATACACTTAGCCTTTGAGGAACGATGTATAGACTTAGAACGTGAAGACAAGCTGTATATACTTGAAGAATAAGCTAGTGTATAGACTTGAAACATCTGAACCAATGTACAGACTTGTAGATGCAAAGCCAATGTACAGACTTGTAGATGTGAAGCCAATGTACAGACTTTGAGCTTCAAAGCACAATGTGCATACTTTACCACTGTATAGACTTGAGGCTCTGAACGTAGGTAAAGACTGGCAGTCCAATGTATAGACTTGGAGTGAAGCTAAAGTAGCGAACGTAGGAAAAGGTTGGAATGTATGGACTTACGTTCGATCAACAATGTATAGACTTCACAGAGATGTGAACAGGAGAGTGTATAGACTTGGTGCCTTGAAGGCAATGTACAGACTTTGAGAGCACAGTCCAGTGTATAGACTTGAAACTGTGAGACGCTGACTGAGACGATCGGCTGTACAGACTTGAGAGTGCAACGAATGGACTTTGAAACGCAAAGGCTGTACAGACTTGAATGAGACGCTGCATGAGACGATGTAGCTACAGTGATGTACAGACTTTAGGTGAAGACCAATGTATGGACTTCGAATGTGAAGACGCTAAGAAAGACGATCCAGCGTATAGACTTTGAAGAAATGAGACGATGTGCATACTTACTGAGTTGACGCTGCAGCCCAATGAGTTGACACATTCCAATGTACAGACTTTCCTTAGGCTCTAAGTGAGACGGACAGTGTATAGACTTAGCCAATGCACTGTGGATGTATGGACTTTGACGCCTGCATGCTATGCAATGTACACACTTGGTGACTTCGCATGTTGTACAATGTGCAACCAGTGTATGGACTTGTCGTGCCTACACAGGGCGTTGTACACACTTGCTGCCTGATGCTCATGTGTAGACTTTGATGCCCAACAGCGATGTACCTGATGCTAATGTGCAGACTTTGATGCCCAACAACGATGTATAGACTTTGAGAGCGTACACTAAATGAGACGGTGGCTGAGACAATGGACTTATAGAGTTGACGCTGCAGACTTGAGAATGCTCTCACAGCGTTGACGCTGCATGAGACACTAAATAAGATGGGCAGTCTGAGGGAGTCGACCCATCAAGGATATCAAACATGGCACACTCATGCAATCTCCACAGACTAAATCAGATATAACACACTGTGGACGCGGATTTTTCCGTTGGATTTTTATTCTTTTATTTCTGTTGTTTATTTATTGGCGTGCCAGTCACATGTGTGACGATTTCATTGTGCGCTCGATCTGACTTCTAATCAGTCGATTGTGAGTGATCATGTCTGGACCAACAGTCCGTCATACCATAAAGGTTATGACGTTAATTACATCCTCCCTAAGAAGGACAACCCTTGATTAAATGCCAAAGTAAGAGGAGACCGGCGGCAAAAATCTAAATGAGAGCATGCTAATTTATCTGCAAGACATTGAGGAGACTGGATAAAGCGAGGGTATATCAGGTGCGGAGCAAATCCGGCAGCATATCCCCATATCTTGGATCATGCCAAGGAGAGATAGACCCTCATACACGGGATGCCGGGACGAAGGCTGAAAGAGAAGGGCACTAGTCCCGGGAACACTGTCTGCATTCATAGCACCGGTTGATATCCCCTTGGAAACCATCGGAGCGTATGCAGTGGCAGAGCTCCCTAGGTTCATAGGGTTACAGAGGAATCCGGATCGGGACCGGATAATGTAGGGGAGGCTATTCCCCGTTAATTTATCTCTTGAGGCATACCTCGTGACCTCTGGATATCCCTCAGACAGGTATAGTGGGGTGACCAAGGGTTGGACTGAGGTGGAAATGCAAATTCTTGGTGCAGGGCTCCGGTGGGACCTTCTCGGCACAGTTTCCACATAAAAGGGAGGGGTTCTCGGCACGCTAAGAAGAAGATAAAGAAAGCTTCCCGGCACGAGGTTCCCGGCATGAGGTTCCCGGCACGCTAAGAAGAAGATGAAGAGAGCTTCCCGGCATGGCTTTAAAGAAGGAGCAGGGAGCTCTCGGCATGAGGTTCCCGGCATGGCTTTAAAGAGGGTTCTCGGCATGGCTTTAAATAAGGAGAAGGAAGCTCTCGGCATAAGGTGGAGGGAGGAGGATGAGGCTCTCGGCGTGAGGGTTCTCGGCGCGCCCAGGGCCGCGCCGGGAACTATTCCCGGCGCCGAGAAGGGTTGACGCCGGGAAGGTTCTAGGCGTAAGCGTCGGGAAGACTTATGGGTTTTTCGGTGCTCTGTTCTAGGGATTTTTCTCAGGATTCAGACGGTGGCTGGGGGATGGATTCAGGAGGCAAGTAAGGAAGGAGCCAGGGGTCTACCAAGTTGACAGCAAGGAATTACGGATGAAGGGGGTCCGAGAGATCAGAGTCACAGGGCCTTCGAACTCTCAGGAACAGGCTTCATGCCATTCATATTGCCAACCATCCGGGAAATCGAGAGATAACGGTCTCTGATCCCTGCAATGGCCCTAGTGGCATGAGAAATTTGGAGAGAACCACGGACTCCGCGACGTTTAAATCATCGATGACATTGAGGGAGAAGGGGGAGAACAAAGCCCAAAAATCCACAGTGAGGATTGGGGCGTTGTTGGCTCCATCCCATCCTACACAGGCATGCATATAACGGGAAGCCAGCAGACGATTAACATGTCGAGCCTGGATGAGTCGAATCTGACAGCATATCCCTTGGGCTTGCAGACATGCCAAGTAGGGATAGGAGACCATCCACGCAGTGGCGGGATGGAATCTGGGTAAACAACGGGGAATCCTCCCCTTTGAACTCCCTGCTCGGTTGGAGGCTCCATGATATTCGCTCTCCCGATGGATAGAGTCAAGCGGGGTGTGTATCGATCACACTCCCTTGGCCTTCCAGGGTCGGCTCTGTCGGATGGAATTTCGGCAGCGTCTCCCCCTCTTTCGGGTCATGCCAAAGAAAATAGGCCGTCATCCACGGGTGCCGGGATAATAGCCGAAAAAAGAAGGCCCTAGGCTCCCTGGTGATGTGGGTGTCCATGTCGATGCTTACTATCCCCTCAGGAACCGTCAGGGCTTATACAATGGTATGGCCCCTTGGGTTTATGGGGTTACGGGTGAATCTGATCTGAGATAACGCAGGGGAGGTTATTCCCAGTTAATTTATTTCCCAGGGTGTGCACAATGACCTCTGGATATCCCCTGGACGAGCACCATGGAGGTTCTCAGAGCAGCTTATCATGTAGATAAAGGTTCTCGGCGCAAGGGGTTCCCCGCGCGCTGAGGGCCGCGCCGGGAAGGTTACACGCCGGGAAGGTAGGGGCGCCGGGAAGCCTTCTGGGCTTTTGAGGGTTTCTACGGAGCTCTGTTCTATGGAATTTTGGGTCCATATTCTGATTGAAATAGGATTTGGGATGCAAAAGGGGACTGGATCAAGGCCTTTGCTGGGACGGTGCGAGGGAATCACTGGGAGACAAAGTTTATGGAGGGATTGAGGTCATCGGCCATTTAAAACTTCCTGCCAAGACATCTTTATTTACTGCCGGTCGTCTGGGAAGATCAAGAGATGACTGTCTCTGATCCCCTTGATGAACCTAATGGCATAGAGGAAACAAACCGGAGATGGAGGGGTAACAAAACCCTTGGCACTGGAACCCTTCGGGAACTCTAGGCCCCAATCATTCATGGGTTAGAATGGGGGACCCAGGAATTTCTCTTTAGGAGCAAAAGCAATGGGGAACGGAGCAGAACGGTCGATGCACACACCCAAAACTCACACCTCCAAACAAGCATACATAGAAGCGATGCATAGAGAACAAAGATCGAGTGTATTCGACATTGAAGACAAGGGGAAAACCCTGCTCGTTCATATATACGTACACATTTGATTACATCACCCACCTGTGTCTGATCATAAGAAATAGAGAGAGCAACGGCATTCCTCTAAGGAAAGAAAGATGAAGAAATACAAAGATGCACATCGGAGAAATGAAAAACAAGAAAGAGTAGAAGACGGGGGAGGGCAGAGCATTGACTCCTCTCCCTCCCCCTTCAGCGGACCTTCTCCTTCTTCTCACGATCTCTCAGCAGCCGCCGGTTTCCTGGAGCTAGGTATGGACTCCTCTCTTCTTTTCTTTGGTTTCTTTTGTGGCTATGCTCTCTTCTGTTCTCCTCTCCTTTCTCGAGAGAAAAAGGGGGCTCTTATAGCACAGCCCTTTCCCCATATCGGCATGGTCATCTCGGCCTGCCTTCGATGAGCTCCCGGTGCGCCTCAGGCGGAAGCAGTAGGCTTCCCGGCGCCCCTTCCCCATATGGGCCTTGTTGGGCTCTCGGCGTCGCACAGATGGGTCTGCTTGGAGCTTTTAGTATTTTTATGCTTCCTCATTAGTAAGCTTGAGCTGTTAAAGCCGCTTAATCCATCCTTTCATTCGTCAGTCCGGACATCAGCTTGGTCGGGGAGGACTTCAGCCGGATGATAGCTTTAGTGACGAATCTTCCGTAATCCTGGTCTTGCAGGGACTTCTGGGATCTTTATCTTTCACTCAATCTTCCATTATGTCTCGTTCCAGTGGTTCTCTATTAGAGCCGGCCGTCTCTTCTTTTCTTCTTTTATTCCTGAAAACAAGATAACAAGAATAAGACATTTTACAAAGGTATTTTAGGGTTATTATTATTATTTCATCACTGCTATTATTATTATCTTTATTTTAGGTGTCAACAAATGCCCCCCACCCGTAGGTGGCGCGAATGAGGGACGAGTGAGCGGGACCTGCGGGTGCAACCCCCATCTGAGAACGTGTCTTTTTATTCTTCATTCATGCGAACATGCAGGCACTTATTGATCGCACGCATATCTAGATGTATATAGGATAGCTCCCTTATTTTAGGGATAGGATAAGGATGGCATCCATGATTCACGGACGGGGTGCAGCTCACGAAGCACAACTAAGGGAGATGTGCATACGTAAAGGGGACGCCGCGTAGAACGTATGCGTAGCATAAATCACAATCCACACCCATGACTATTCCTCCATAGCGTGAAAGTGCAATCATATAGGTAGTGAACCCTAGTCATAGGGACGTGCAGACGCTCTAAGTAACACTAGAGGATTGGTTTATCACTTACGCACACATTCAGGGATCTCGATTTTTGGTAGTTTTGCACACCCCCCTTGTTTATTCTTAATTTGAGATTTCACTGTTCGGCGTGAGTTTCCTCATGTGTCTCAATGGGGATTCCCGGCTACTAAGATTCATCCCTTTATTGGCAGTGTATTTTTATAGACTTCACTGTTCGGCGCGAGTCTCCTCATGTGTCTCAATGGGGATTCCCGGCTACTAGGATTAGTCCTTTTGTTCATAGTGGCACAATGGATTTCACTGTTCGGCGCGAGTCTCCTCATATATCTCAATGGGGATTCCCGGCTACTTGGATTCATCCTAGTATTATCCAGGGTATTATCATAGACTTTGCCGTTCGACGCGAGTCTCCTCATGTGTCTCAATGGGGATTCCCGGCTACTAGGATTTGCCCTTTTGTTGATATATTTTTTCTTTTCTTTTTTTTTCTTCTTCTTTCGTTTCCTTTTTTTTTTAGGGTGGGTAGGTGGCTTTTCCCTCACGGTCGCCCTTTATGCGAGTGTAGAGATTTAAGCATCCAAGAAGTGTTAAGAAGAATTTAAGATGTCCCTATGACTAAGGACCATAGCTCATACCGTGTGTGAAGTGTGGGAGTTTCGTCTATGGTGTATTCTGTGAATTGCGCACGCAACGTAACCACGACTCTTTCCCCTGGTCGCATGCACTCACCGGGAATTGGCTTTTCATCTCTTAGTATGTGACGTAGCGCACACAGTCGTAGAATCTAGATAGCGTTATTTTAGCAAGGGAATGCGGTCATAGAAATTTGAAGGAAGGTGTATTAATACTATACTTCAGGCAGACACACACGCGAAACATGCAAGCAAGCAAGCCATGTTATTATTATTATTTTTTATTTTATTTTATTTTATTTGTTTATCTTTTTTTTATTTTGTTTTCTTTCTTTTCTTTTTTGTTTCTTCTTCTTCTTTCTTTCTTTCCTTTTCTTTTCTTTTTTTTTCTCTCTTTTTTTTCTTTCTATTCTTCTTTTATCTTCTTCCTCTTCCTCTTCTTTTTTCTTGTTTTCTCACCTCCCCTTTTTTTCTTCTCCTTTTTTTATCTCATTTTTTTCTTCTCTCATCTTTTTTTTTCTTCTTTTTTTCTTTCATCTTCTTCTTCTTTTTCTTTTTCTTTTTCTTTTTCTTTTCTCATCTCTTTTTTTCTTCTTTTCTCATCTTCTTCTTCTTTTTCCTCTTTTTCTTTTTTTTTGTTATCTTTAGAACTCAGTGAATACATCCTTAGGTCGACTCTCTTATAAGTGGACGATCAATGCCATGGTGATAGGGAGAAGTTGTCACATGTTGTGACGAATCCCTGGAGGGACCAAGGGCTGGCGTGGAACCAAGGGGTCTTTTTGTTCATTGGTTAGGATAACAATTCCAAGCCAATGGTAGGATATTTGTTGTCTTAGCCTGAAGGTTATGATGTTGGGTGGCTTGGCTTAGACATATGGTCGTGACACCAAGGCAGAATTTTTAAACGGCATAGGCAAATTGCCATGACGCTATACAGCTTGGCTTAGGCGGAAGGCCATGATGCCAAGGTAGGATATTTAAACGGCTTAGACGTATGGTCGTGACGCCGTACATATTGGCTTAGGCGGAAGGCCATGACGCCAAGGTAGGATATTTAACGGCTTAGACGTATGGTCATGATGCCGTACATCTTGGCTTAGGCGGATGACGCCAATGTAGGATATTTAACGGCTTAGACGTATGGTCGTGACACCGTACATCTTAGCTTAGGCGGAAGGCCATGACGCCAAGGTAGGATATTTAACGGCTTAGACGTATGGTCATGACGCCGTACATCTTGGCTTAGGCGGAAGGCCATGACACCAAGGTAGGATATTTAACGGCTTAGACGTATGGTCATGATGCCGTACAGCTTGGCTTAGGCGGAAGGCCATGACGCCAAGGTAGGATATTTAACGGCTTAGACGTATGGTCGTGACGCCGTATAGCTTGGCTTAGGCGGAAGGCCATGACGCCAAGGTAGGATATTTAACGGCCTAGACGTATGGTCATGATGCCGTACAGCTTGGCTTAGGCAAAAGGCCATGACGCCAAGACAGAACAGTAGGTTTCATCATCGCTACTAGATTTATACTGATGTAAAGAAGTCCATAAGTTTCATCAGAATAGACGTAAGGTCTAATCTGGGTAAGTTTTATCCTTTTTTTATCACAGGTGGGACATGAGGATATATACCGGTTTCATCGTCAATGGGACTTAAGGAAACCTATGAGTTTCATTAGAAAAGATGTAAGGTTTATCCTGGACAGGTTTCATAGTTGAACAGGCAATGCGCCGGTCAATCAACGGGAGGGTTTCATCGTCGGTGGGACATATAGAAATATGCAGGTTTTGTGAGGATAGACGTAAGGTCTATTCCAGATAGGTTTCATCACCAGTCCAGACTGATGGTCTGGGTCAAAGGTGAAAATTTCTTGTTGACTCACTGAATGAAAGGTCCGAGCTAGAGGCAGAAGGGTTTTCTCTTTTTTTATTGACCGACTGGACGAAAGGTCCGAGCCAGAGGTAGAAGGGTCTCTTCATTCATCGACTGGACGGAATACCCGTGCTCAAGACGAAATATTTTTAACTGGCTGGACGAAAGGTCCAAGCTATAGGTAGAAGATGGGTCTTTTATTGACTGACTGGATGAAAGGTCCAAGTCAGAGGTAGAAGACTCTTTTCATTTATTGACTGGGTAGGAGGCCCGTGTCGAAGATAAAATATTAATGTCGACCCGACGGGACATTAGAGTAAGCAAACCTTGCTTGGACGGTATGTCCAGAACAAGGGCAAACGTAAAACATCATTGTCGTATTGATGCCATGTCAAAATGGCTAACCTGGAAGAGACAAAGGGTCTGGGCCAGGGCAGAGGTAGCTGTTGACTTGACAGACTTGTCAAAGTCAACCAACTTAGCAAGGGCGTGAGGCCATAAGCCAAGGGAGGAATACATGATAGGTGTTGACTCGACGTCCTGTCGAAACAAACGAACTTGACAGAGGCGTGAGGCCTAAGCCAAGGGCAGAATACAGAATAGGTGTTGACTCGACGTCTTGTCGAAGTCAACCAACTTGGCAAGGGCGGGAGGCCAAAGCCAAGGGCAGAATATAGGATAGGTGTTGACTCGACGTCCTGTCGAAACCAACGAACTTGGCAGAGGCGTGAGGCCTAAGCCAAGGGCAGAATATAGGATAGGTGTTGTGTAGCAACCCTAATAAATGAATAATTGAAATGAATTAAAACATATATATTACAGAAGTAATATATATATAAAAGGAATAGGGTTAATTGGACGAAATAAAACAAAATAAAAATAACGCCTCTTATTAAGGCGTTAATTTATAAAGAAACGCCTCTATCCATGGCGTGACTAAAGAAAGGACGCCCACACATGCGGTCGTCAGTTCTCATGCGACCAAATGGGTAAGTAAAAGAAACGCCCCTATCTTGGGCGTGTTTTAAAACACGAAACGCCCTTTTTCAAGGCGCTTTTTAAGAAACGCCCTCATGCAAGGCGTCAATTAAAGAATACACGCCCTGACCTAAGGCGTTAATTCAGTTCGTGAACCGTTCGAACCCAGAGCTTATCCAGGGAAGATCAACCTAATCTAGTAAGTGTCTATTAGAGTAAGGACGCTATTAGGGATATACTACCCTCAATCAAACCCTACTCTTGTTAGGACTTCAATATCCTATAAATAAGCCTGTTCGATCCAACCCTAAACCTATTTGATCATTCGCCTGCTACGGTAAGTTGACGAACAGTGAGTTTTTTTCTGATAATCTTCTTCCATGATGCATGAAGAATATTGATTATTCTTCTTCTTCTTTTCTACAGTTTAAGAGGCTTGGACGTCGTGAAGAACAACAGTAAGTATTCTTCCTTCACCTCCAACGACTAAGTACAAAGATGTTGATACCTTTGACGTGCCCGCTATAGGTTTTGCAATCGGGACTCATCTATAACCTTCAGAGTTCTTCTTCTACAATCGAAGCCAACATCCAGTAGCCGTTGTCTTCAGGAGCGTAGCAAAGCATCATCTTCTTCTAGTCAAAAACCCCTCACGATTGTCTTCGAATCAAAAGGTAGGATTTTCTCAAGTTATTGTAGCCCAAATAAGAATTAATGCAAGATATCTATACATACGTATATAAGCATGGCATGCATACTGTTTATAAGGTTTTATTACGTTTTCTGCAAAATTTTGAAAGAAACGCCCTTGATTAGGGCGCTAATTTAAAAGGAACGACCACGCTAGTGGTCGTCAATTTAATATTTGACGCCCTCTACGCAGGCGTTAATTTCATAAGAATCGCATGTGATTAATAATTGATCCTGTTTAAAAATTACAATACATATGAAATAATGATTTTTAATATCTTGCATGACTCTGTGAATTCCTGTTAAATTTTACTGCCATGACATGTCTCCTGTCTCTCGAAATATTATTTATTAAAATATCATAAATTCCTTGAAATTCACGACTTGGACAAAGTCGTTTTCCATATTCTAACGCCCCAGAACAAGGCGTGAATCTGAAAAGTAACGCCCCTTCCAAGGGCGCGTTTTTGATAAATTTCTGAGAATAATTATATCCTGTCGAATATGTAAATGATGAGACGCCTGCCTCTGCAGTCGTCAACTTTGAAGAAACGCCCCCAGGAAAGGCGTGTTTTTGATAAATTAATGAAATAATGGAAATTCTGCAAATTGGCAATATATGTATACGCCCTTCTGTTAGGCGTTAATTATTCAATACACGACTTTACTTAAGTCGTTATTTTACTGTAAACTGATTTTATCCTGATTCTATTACCGATGGTTTCATATTATACATATATATATATATATATATATATATATATATATCGGCACTATTCTCCACTCCGTGAGTATAGTCCCACGTTTCATGTTGATTTATCAATCACACTCAACTCTCATTGACATACAAGCTCTCCATTGGACATTCCGTTCCTTTGGACTAGCGAGTTAGTCATAGAGACCTCCGTAAGACTCCTCGTAGCCTTGGATTCCCTCAAGGCCGACTGAGCTGGTTGTACCCTAAAAACCCATTACACAGTTTTTGCCATGTCAATCTAAAGAAACATGGTATACCGGCCCTTATGATTATACAAAGAGTATATCATAAGAAATTCTTGATGGGATGATGATATCATGCCATATCGTGTCATTCTTGTAAACCCCAATTCTATGATAAGAATGAGGGTATCTTGCTTGATCTTATGTTTATGTGGACCTCAATTCTATATAAAGAATGTCCATATTGATTTGTCATGGTACCTAAGTTAAAGGAACCATATTCTACCTAGTTTTATCGATATCGTGATTATACCGTTATGATCGCCATTCTATGTCCTTGTCATATTTTTGGACTCTATTCTGTCAAAGTTGTCATACATGTCTACAAGCTTGATGATTGAAATTCTATATTGGCTATATAAACAAGAGTGGATGTCAAAACACATGATAAATGCCTGCGCATATAGGGCCCGATCTGGTCCTGGGAGGAGCACCCGAAAGTACTTGTGCCCATGGGAGTTAAAATGATAAGGTATCTGGCATTATACCGAGTACTTGACTTGCTTGATTGGACATTCCACACACATCTTGTACTTGACTCGTACTTGACATGAAATGAAATGCGTGGCCCGAAAAAGGGTAATTTACTTGCTTGATACATGATAGCCAAAGTTCTTGACATGACTTGTTAAATGTACTTGCTTGAATATCTCGAATAAACTTGTTATCTTGTTGAAAGTTCATGATAAGTTCATCTTATTTCCTTGATACTACATTCTATCTATCCTGTCGTTTTATGCGAGCATGCATAGCTTTATTGCATTCATGAAAATGTAATTACTTAAACCCCTTGCTAGTACTTGAGATATAATTTCCTACTGAGCGTTCGCTCATTCCGTTTGTCCCTTGTACTTTTCAGGTAAGTCCGACGACGATGGAAGTCAATCGGATGGGAATAGTCAAGAGTGAAAGTGATAGAGCTTCTACAAGTGTCGTCTAGTTGTTTCTATAGTTTTCTCGAGTCAACTATGTACTTTTCTTTTTATTAAATAGAGTATTGGATTTGTAATAGTCTATCCATTATGAAATAAAGGATTGGGTTATCTTGCTATTTTGCGCATCTCTGTCTTTGTGTCGAATACACGACCACTCTGATTGACATGATTGATATAGACACGTCGCGCATCTCCGGGTATCTTCCGCGCTCGGGGCGTGACAGTCTTTGTGGTATCAGAGCCTAAGGTATTCAATTCCTAGGAAACCCAAGTCTAAGGATAGGTTTCAAAACCTTTAACCAAGTGAGAGTGGGTAGAACCAAGGGTTAAATGGTCAATGAGTCCTTTATAAGATCATAGTGATATACTACTAACATAGCTATTGTAATTATAGGATAATAGCTGCCGAACGTGCTCAATGGCGCAACATGCAGCGTACCCTTCAAGGGATGACCCAAGTGCTACAACAGGTAGCACAAGGTGGTGCTCCACGAGCTGGAAGCTTACACCAAGCATTCAAGAATATGAATCCCCCGAAGTTCATGGGATCGACCGATCCAGACGATGCCGAGCATTGGGTTCGGGAGATTGAACGTATATTCCGTGTTATGCAATGCACGGATCAGGACAAAGTCTTATTAGCTACTTTCCAGTTAGAAAAGGATGCTAGATGCTGGTGGGAGTCGATTGAAGCTACTATTGACCCAACTCAAGTTACATGGGGTGAATTCGTTGAATATTTCAACGCCAAATATTTCTCTGATAGGGTCCAGGAAAAGAAGGCCGCCGAATTTGCCGCATTAAAGCAAAGATCCTTATCGGTGGCTGATTATGAAGCACAGTTTTCTAGACTGTCTAGATATGCTAAGCATTTAATTAGCACGGAAAAGATGAAAGCCCGTAGATTTCCTAATGGGCTTAGGCCCCACTACATTACTCAACTGGCGCCTATGGATATTCAAGTTTATACTGAAATAGTGCGCCGAGCTCAGTTGCTTGAAGATGCCACGGAACTATCTGATAGGATCCGTGGGAAAGACAAAAAGGAGCAAGTCACAAGTTCGGGTTCTTTTAAACCCAACTTTAAGAAGAGGCCCAATAATGGAGGTTCTTCCTCTCAAGATCAGAAGTTCAAGAAATCCAAGCCTTTCTCTATCACCACTACACCTTCAAACGTAGTATGCAAGCATTGCGACAAGGCTGGTCACAAAACAGAAGAATGCTGGAGGAAATTAGGAGCATGTCTCCGTTGTGGGAGTCGTGAACATCGGATTCCCGATTGTCCATTAATGAATGACCAAGCCGGTGAGGGTAAACGTCCAGTGACAAGGAACGCGCGTCTTCATGCAATCCAAGAGATCGAACCAGAAGAAGAAGGCGGATTGGTGGAAGGTACATTAAAAATTTGTTCCAAATATGCACATGTCTTATTTGATACGGGTGCATCGCATTCCATTATTTCCAAGAAGTTTGCTGACCCATTACCTCTAGAACCAGAATGGATGAAGTTAATATTGTCTACTCCTCTCGGAAACGAGACGGATATCACACATCATTACCAAAACTGTGAGGTATTGGTTCGAGGAAAGAATTTTCCTATTGATCTTATCTGCTTAGATCTAAAAGAGTATGATGTTATACTAGGAGCAGATTGGTTATCCAAATACCAGGCAACGGTTGATTGCCGTGATAGCAAGATTGTTTTCAAGGAATTTCGGAACTGACTTATACTAGTCCTAAGAGTCGAAGCAAATCCCCTCTTATTTCGGCTCTTCGAGCAAGCAAGCTCGTCAAGAAAGGATGTGTATCCTTCCTTACTTTTGTCACTATTAAAGAAGCTAAAGAAACCAAGATAGAGGACATTCAGGTAGTGCGAGAATTTCCAGACGTATTTCCGGAAGAATTGCCGGGATTACCCCCGCAAAGAGAAGTGGCCTTCACCATTGACTTAGTCCCTGGTGCTGGTCCTGTTTCAAAGGCACCCTATAGAATGTCCCCTGCTGAACTCAAGGAGTTGAAGGAGCAGTTGATGGAACTAATCCGAAAAGGGTTTATTAGACCAAGTACTTCCCCGTGGGGAGCACCAGTCTTATTTGTAAAGAAGAAGGATGGATCCATGAGATTGTGTATCGACTATCGACAGTTGAATCATCTTACTATCAAGAACAAGTATCCACTGCCGAGAATCGATGAGTTATTTGATCAGATTTCAGGATCCAAATATTTCTCCAAGATTGATCTCAGGTCGGGATATCATCAATTAAGAATCAAGGATGATGACATTCACAAGACCGCATTCAGAAGCAGGTATGGCCATTACGAATTTGTTGTTATGCCTTTTGGACTAACAAATGCCCCTGCTGCCTTTATGCAGTTGATGAATAGCATATTCAGGCCTTATCTAGATCAATTTGTGGTGGTTTTCATTGATGATATATTGATATATTCCAAGACTAAGGAAGAACATGAAGAGCATTTGAGGATTTCATTACAAATCTTGAGGACAAATCAATTATATGCTAAACTCAGCAAATGCGAGTTCTGGCTTGAAGAAGTGGCTTTTCTCGGACATGTCATATCCAAGGACGGTTTATCTGTAGATCCGTCAAAGGTTGAAGCTGTAAGAAACTGGGAAAGACCCACTAATGCAAGCGAGATCAGAAGCTTCTTAGGTCTTGCAGGCTATTATCGGCGATTCATCAAAGATTTCTCTAAGATCGCCGTGCCCCTTACAAGGTTAACTCGCAAGGAGATCCGATACGAATGGAGTGAGGAATGTGAAAGAAGTTTTCAAACTCTCAAAAATCATCTCACCACAGCTCCGGTCTTAGCTCTACCGATAGAAGGAGAGAAATTCGAGGTCTACACTGATGCTTCTGGCATTGGCCTCGGATGTGTCCTGATGCAACAAGGAAAGGTCATAGCATACTCTTCACGTCAGCTGAAGAAGCATGAGGAGAATTACCCCGTCCATGACTTAGAACTGGCCGCGGTAGTATTTGCCCTAAAGATATGGAAACACTACTTATATGGAGTACAGTTTATTGTATACTCCGATCACAAAAGTCTCAAATATCTATTTTCACAAAAGGAGCTAAACATGAGATAAAGACGCTGGCTAGAATATCTCAAGGACTTCGACTTCAATATACAATACCATCCCGGAAAGGGTAATTATGTTGCTGACGCCCTTAGTCGAAAGCCGAGAGCAATGATAGCAAATTGTATGATGCAAGAATGGAGGTTACTTGAACAATTCTCCGAGCTCAATATAAGCTTGGACACGGAATCCAAATTTGTCACACTATCTCATGTAAGCATACAGTCAGACTTATTATCTGAGATACAAGCACTTCAGGATGATGATCCTATGTTAGCGGAAATCAAAGGCAGATTAGAAGGACAATCTGATTTTCAACTAACTTCCGAGGGAAGATTATTATTCAAAGATAGAACTTGTATACCTGATTGTCCGGAATTAAAGAAGAAGATCTTAGATGAAGCTCACAGATCAAGATACACCATTCATCCCGGATCAACCAAAATGTACCAAGATGTAAAGAGGAACTTTTGGTGGCCTAATATGAAAAGAGAAATAACGGACTATGTATCACGCTGTCTCACATGCCAACAGGTCAAGGCGGAACACCAAAAGCCTGCGGGAAAACTACATCCTCTAGATATTCCTAAGTGGAAATGGGAGGATATTGGTATGGACTTCATCATGGGTTTGTCTAAATCTAAAGGAGGACATGATGGAATCTGGGTTATCATTGACCGATTAACTAAATCGGCACAATTCTTGCCAATAAAAAGCCGATGGTCAATTGATGTGCTAGCTGCACTGTACATCAAGGAAATAGTCAGGATACATGGAATTCCTGTCTCAATCGTGTCTGACAGAGATCCCCGTTTTACTTCTCATTTTTGGAAGGGATTACAACATTCGTTGGGAACAAGGCTCAACTTTAGTACTGCTTTTCACCCACAAACGGATGGTCAGACCGAGCGAACTAATCAAGTTGTTGAAGATATGCTGAGAGCATTCATTATTGACTTTGGAGGAAGCTGGCATGACCACTTACCTTTAGTTGAATTTGCATATAATAATAGCTACCAAGCTAGTATCCAAATGGCACCTTTCGAAGCCTTATACAGAAGGAGTTGCCGATCTCCCATATGTTGGAACGAAGTTGGAGAGAAACAACTATTAGGTCTAGACATGGTAAGGGATACAACTGAGAAGATACAAGTAATCAGAGAAAGATTGCAAGTTGCTCAAACGAGACAAAAAGCTTATGCTGATACAAGAAGGAGAGATCTTGAATTCCAAATCAGAGATCATGTATTTCTCAAGATATCGCCTGGACGTGGCATACGAAGATTTGGTGTTAAGGGCAAGCTTACGCCAAGATTCATCGGACCATTTGAGGTACTCGAAAGAGTTGGCGAGGTTGCTTATCGCATCGCGTTGCCTCCTCAGTTGTCCGAGGTACACAATGTATTTCACATATCTATGTTGAAGAAGTATGTGCACGATCCGTCACATATTATTGAGCATGGAGATCTAATGATCCAGAAAGATCTCACATATGAACAGAGGCCTTTAAAGATATTAGATCGAGAAATACGAGCTCTAAGGAATAAGGTTATTCCCATGCTTAAGGTGCAATGGAATAAGAATCCTGAACACGAAGCGACATGGGAGACCGAGGAATCTATGAAGAAACGATTTTCCGAGTTATTCTAAGAGGTATATGTCCTACACTCTCCACGTATAATTATATATATATATTGAATTTGGGGACCAAATTCTTTTTAAGTGGGGGAGGGTGTAGCAACCCTAATAAATGAATAATTGAAATGAATTAAAACATATATATTACAGAAGTAATATATATATAAAAGGAATAGGGTTAATTGGACGAAATAAAACAAAATAAAAATAACGCCTCTTATTAAGGCGTTAATTTATAAAGAAACGCCTCTATCCATGGCGTGACTAAAGAAAGGACGCCCACACATGCGGTCGTCAGTTCTCATGCGACCAAATGGGTAAGTAAAAGAAACGCCCCTATCTTGGGCGTGTTTTAAAACACGAAACGCCCTTTTTCAAGGCGCTTTTTAAGAAACGCCCTCATGCAAGGCGTCAATTAAAGAATACACGCCCTGACCTAAGGCGTTAATTCAGTTCGTGAACCGTTCGAACCCAGAGCTTATCCAGGGAAGATCAACCTAATCTAGTAAGTGTCTATTAGAGTAAGGACTCTATTAGGGATATACTACCCTCAATCAAACCCTACTCTTGTTAGGACTTCAATATCCTATAAATAAGCCTGTTCGATCCAACCCTAAACCTATTTGATCATTCGCCTGCTACGGTAAGTTGATGAACAGTGAGTTTTTTTCTGATAATCTTCTTCCATGATGCATGAAGAATATTGATTATTCTTCTTCTTCTTTTCTACAGTTTAAGAGGCTTGGACGTCGTGAAGAACAACAGTAAGTATTCTTCCTTCGCCTCCAACGACTAAGTACAAAGATGTTGATACCTTTGACGTGCCCGCTATAGGTTTTGCAATCGGGACTCATCTATAACCTTCAGAGTTCTTCTTCTACAATCGAAGCCAACATCCAGTAGCCGTTGTCTTCAGGAGCGTAGCAAAGCATCATCTTCTTCTAGTCAAAAACCCCTCACGATTGTCTTCGAATCAAAAGGTAGGATTTTCTCAAGTTATTGTAGCCCAAATAAGAATTAATGCAAGATATCTATACATACGTATATAAGCATGGCATGCATACTGTTTATAAGGTTTTATTACGTTTTCTGCAAAATTTTGAAAGAAACGCCCTTGATTAGGGCGCTAATTTAAAAGGAACGACCACGCTAGTGGTCGTCAATTTAATATTTGACGCCCTCTACGCAGGCGTTAATTTCATAAGAATCGCATGTGATTAATAATTGATCCTGTTTAAAAATTACAATACATATGAAATAATGATTTTTAATATCTTGCATGACTCTGTGAATTCCTGTTAAATTTTACTGCCATGACATGTCTCCTGTCTCTCGAAATATTATTTATTAAAATATCGTAAATTCCTTGAAATTCACAACTTGGACAAAGTCGTTTTCCATATTCTAACGTCCCAGAACAAGGCGTGAATCTGAAAAGTAACGCCCCTTCCAAGGGCGCGTTTTTGATAAATTTTTGAGAATAATTATATCCTGTCGAATATGTAAATGATGAGACGCCTGCCTCTGCAGTCGTCAACTTTGAAGAAACGCCCCCAGGAAAGGCGTGTTTTTGATAAATTAATGAAATAATGGAAATTCTACAAATTGGCAATATATGTATACGCCCTTCTGTTAGGCGTTAATTATTCAATACACGACTTTACTTAAGTCGTTATTTTACTGTAAACTGATTTTATCCTGATTCTATTACCGATGGTTTCATATTATACATATATATATATATATATCGGCACTATTCTCCACTCCGTGAGTATAGTCCCACGTTTCATGTTGATTTATCGATCACACTCAACTCTCATTGACATACAAGCTCTCCATTGGACATTCCGTTCCTTTGGACTAGCGAGTTAGTCATAGAGACCTCCGTAAGACTCCTCGTAGCCTTGGATTCCCTCAAGGCCGACTGAGCTGGTTGTACCCTAAAAACCCATTACACAGTTTTTACCATGTCAATCTAAAGAAACATGGTATACCGGCCCTTATGATTATACAAAGAGTATATCATAAGAAATTCTTGATGGGATGATGATATCATGCCATATCGTGTCATTCTTGTAAACCCCAATTCTATGATAAGAATGAGGGTATCTTGCTTGATCTTATGTTTATGTGGACCTCAATTCTATATAAAGAATGTCCATATTGATTTGTCATGGTACCTAAGTTAAAGGAACCATATTCTACCTAGTTTTATCGATATCGTGATTATACCGTTATGATCGCCATTCTATGTCCTTGTCATATTTTTGGACTCTATTCTGTCAAAGTTGTCATACGTGTCTACAAGCTTGATGATTGAAATTCTATATTGGCTATATAAACAAGAGTGGATGTCAAAACACATGATAAATGCCTGCGCATATAGGGCCCGATCTGGTCCTGGGAGGAGCACCCGAAAGTACTTGTGCCCATGGGAGTTAAAATGATAAGGTATCTGGCATTATACCGAGTACTTGACTTGCTTGATTGGACATTCCACACACATCTTGTACTTGACTCGTACTTGACATGAAATGAAATGCGTGGCCCGAAAAAGGGTAATTTACTTGCTTGATACATGATAGCCAAAGTTCTTGACATGACTTGTTAAATGTACTTGCTTGAATATCTCGAATAAACTTGTTATCTTGTTGAAAGTTCATGATAAGTTCATCTTATTTCCTTGATACTACATTCTATCTATCCTGTCGTTTTATGCGAGCATGCATAGCTTTATTGCATTCATGAAAATGTAATTACTTAAACCCCTTGCTAGTACTTGAGATATAATTTCCTACTGAGCGTTCGCTCATTCCGTTTGTCCCTTGTACTTTTCAGGTAAGTCCGACGACGATGGAAGTCAATCGGATGGGAATAGTCAAGAGTGAAAGTGATAGAGCTTCTACAAGTGTCGTCTAGTTGTTTCTATAGTTTTCTCGAGTCAACTATGTACTTTTCTTTTTATTAAATAGAGTATTGGATTTGTAATAGTCTATCCATTATGAAATAAAGGATTGGGTTATCTTGCTATTTTGCGCATCTCTGTCTTTGTGTCGAATACACGACCACTCTGATTGACATGATTGATATAGACACGTCGCGCATCTCCGGGTATCTTCCGCGCTCGGGGCGTGACATGTTGACTCGACGCCTTGTCGAAGTCAACCAACTTGGCAAGGGCGGGAGGCCATAAGCCAAGGGAGGAATACAGGATAGGTGTTGACTCGACGTCCTGTCGAAACCAATGAACTTGGCAGAGGCGTGAGGCCTAAGCCAAGGGCAGAATATAGGATAGATGTTGACTCGACGTCCTGTCGAAACCAACGAACTTGGCATAGGCGTGAGGCCTAAGCCAAGGGCAGAATATAGGATAGGTGTTGACTCGACGCCTTGTCGAAGCAAACGAACTTGACAGAGGCGTGAGGCCTAAGCCAAGGGCAGACTATAGGATAGGTGTTGACTCGACGTCCTGTCAAGGTCAACGAGCCCTTACCCTGATAGAAGGTTTAAGGTAAGGATAAATCAGATGATAAATGCACTAGAGGCCCAGACCCAGGGCTAAGTATTGATGCCGATCTGACGAAAAGTCAGATTCAATGAACCTTGCTCAGACGGAAGGTCTACAACAGGGGTAGAATGTGCAGATAAGGATGTCAGCCCAACATCATGTCGAAGTTGACCAACCTAGCATAGACGTGAGGTCCAAGCTGGGATAGAATATGGATTTTGACCCATGGAGGTATCGGGGTTGACAAACCTTGCTCAGACAGAAGGTCTAATGCCAAGTGAAAGAATCTTTTGTTGGTTTATTTGTTTGAGTTTATTAAGTTTATCGAGTTTGTTGAGATTTTTGTTTATTCATCATTTTCATTGGGCCTCTTGGGCTTGTTGAGTTCATTAGGTTTATTTATTTATTTTTATTGAGTTGATTAGGTTTGTTTGGTTTATTGAGCTCATTAGTTGACTGAATTTATCATGATTTATTTGGTTTGATGATGTTTGTTGAGCTCATTGGATTGATTATTATTATTTTTTTTATTTTTTTTATTTTTTTATTTTTTTATTTTTTTATTATATTTATTATGTATTTTTATTTATTATATATTTTTTATTTTTTATTATTTATTATTTTATTATTATTATTATTTTTATTATTATTATTATTTTTTAACTTGGCCCAGTGGGATAAAAGGGTTCTATAGACCCAGACCGGTGGGATAAACTAGCTTGGCTAGGACGGAGTGTCTCAAGCCAATGAAAAGGGCTTTATGGGGATAGTCTGGTGAGACTGGTGGGATAGAGGATGAAATTTTTTAAGATTGGCTAGGGCGGAGTGCCTCAGGCCAATGAGAAAAGGTTTTATGGATGCAGCCTGGCGAGACAGAAGGAATTATTTTCAGAGCTCGACAAGGGCGGAGTACCTCGTGTCAAGGGACAGGTTTGTATGAGCCCAAGTTGGGCAGGGGGACTGAGACAACAGTAGTGGAAAGCCCCGTTGGGCCAATGCAGCAGGTGTTGAGATGTTTGGCGTAATTGTTGGCTGAATGCCGGAAGCTAACGAAGATGTGTTGGCCGGGGCCCAGGACCCGTATCAAGAGTAGATGGTCAATCCCGGTGGGACAAATGGGAGATATCCCTATAGGATGGGAAGATGGCAATGCGCCATGCATCCCAGTGGGCCATTTTATGTTGATAATAATAAAATCCGCCCAGTCTCCATAAACGGGACGGACATTTTGTTCTCCCTTGTTACCTCGGGGCTCGTCCCCCTTCTTTTTTTTTCTCTTCTTTTTTTTATATTGACCAAGGCGGGGATGTAGGAGAGCGCTCACCTCCTCAGGGAGGAGATGAGTAGTTCGCTCCACCACATAAGCCCCACAATGGTAGCTATATCTAGTACAAATTAGGATATAGAGGGAGTGTCGGTTCCCTCAATAGATATGGCCATCATGATCTTTTCATTTCTCCTTTTTTTTTAGTGCCTGCCTCCAGAACAGGCTCTCTCCTTTTTTTCTTCTTCTCTTTTTTTTTCTTTTTTTTTTAATTTTTTTCTTTTTTTTACAACCCTTCGAGCTGTGAGATAATGCTCAAATGCTGGCTTTTAGCCGAATTTGCGGGGGATAGCAAGGCCAGTGACGCCACGCGAGACTGCTTGCCTGAAGACGGGTATTTGGTGAGGGCGTGGCGGATCCACCTTATATTCGCCCATTTACAGTTCACCTTTCTTGATCGTGCCTTCGATGATGTCCTTGAACACGTAGCAATCCTCGATAGGATGTCCCGCTACTTGGTGATACGGACAAAAGCACGAGTTATCTTTTCTTGCGGAGTTGCTTAATCTCTTTGGCTCTGGAAGCACCACTTTACCGCATTCTAGGGCCCACTCAAAGAGAGCTGAGGTCATATCTTTTGCAAATGAATAGGGTTTCATCATTTTACCCTTTAACGAGGACCCTTGTGTGTCCGGCTTGGTAGAAGTGATACAAGCAGTCTCTGCTTTTTCCTTCTTCTGTCGCTCGAAGGCTTTAAAGCTTGGAATGCAAAGTTCTTGTGCCGGCTGCTTATCGACTGGTGTGTAGTTTTGACCCAAGCTCGTGGAGGATGGGTAAATCCTTGCAATGACTGCTTCAGCTTCAGTTGCGAAGTCATTTAGACTTTCAAAGGTCGTGACTTCGAAGTCAATGACCCATCGTATAATCTCTAATTTCATATTCTCTTTACAGATTTGGACAGATTCACTGTAACTTGGTGGGTGCCTACACCTTTCACGTAGGCTCCTCCATCTGCTTATGTAGTCCCTAACGGACTCATTATCATTTTGTTTGGTCATTTGCAGCTCGGCCTCAGTGACTTCTTCTTTGGCCATCTTTGTATCCATTGTTTGCTCTGCTTTGGTCTTATCCCTTGTGGCTGGACCCACTGATCTTGAATGTAGGATAGTCGGCTGCATATGAGGCCTCGTCGATGTCTTTGTCGGATACACTTTAGTTGCCCCCTGACTTGCCCAAGGGAGTGTGTGTTGGGATGATTGAGGGAGGATGCCCCCTGAATGATCATGTGTTGTTCGGGGCATTGCTGACCGCACTGAAGCTTCAGATGAGATAGAACTGTCTTGGGATGCCTCGCATTGATGCCTCGATAGTCGTGACGTATGTGGCTTTATGTTCATTTCATTCAGTTGCCCTTGTAGCATTTCAATCTCCTGCTGCTTCTGGTGGAGTAGTGCCATTATTGTAGGGTCTTGTAGGAAGGGACTGGGAGTTCTACTGCCCCCTGCCTCTGATTTGTGCAGAATGGATTTCCTCTCGCCATCATTGCTGGCCATAGGTAGCTTCTTTGGGACAAACCCCCTCTGTTCTATGCCTCTGGGCGGAGGAGGAATATGGCACTGAGCCTCCTTATTAGCTGGTGAGTGTTGCTTTGGCATCCTCTCAGACCTGATAGACTGAAGAGAAGCAGAAGCATTAGCTGGAACTACTTCCTTCGGCACAAAGCAAATTTCTTCATCTTTTTCATCAACGGTTTGGGCCTCACTAGAGGATGCTGACAATGTGTTGCAGGAGAAAATAAGATTCCTCCTTTCAGTATTTGTATTCTTATTTCTCTTTCCCTTCATGGTCGGCCCCTGCCCCCACAGTGGGTTATTTGATGCATTCAACTTTTCTACCTTTTCTTCAGCTCTTTCTGTTAATTGGTGAGACTCGCTGCCTATTTGAGGGGTAGGCTTCTTGAGCAGCATAGGCTGATTCTTTGGCTGCTCATGGTTACCAGGCTCATTTGTAATGGCTTGTAGCTGTGGGTTAACTTCTTCATGTGCCCACAATGGGGTTTGTCTCTTCTTACTATCCATTGGCCTTTTAATGATTGTTGGTAGAGTGGGATGGGCCATAACTCCGTAAACCTGGGCTTTTGGAGGTAAGCGAGGTACCAGTCTTATTTTCCTTCCCGTTGACACGGCTGTAGACATGCTAAAATTGACATTATTTTGAGTATATTTCATATTACCGTGCAATGCCCCATTTGACCCTCAAATTAGCTTGTTTGAGTGTTTTTTCCCATTTTTATTGAATTTCTCCTATTTTTCCCCAATGTTTCTTGATTTTCTCTCATTTCCTCCTTTTTCGTATTTTTCTGGATTTTCTGGGCATTTATCTCATTTTTGAAATTCACGACCTGGGTAAGGGCGTGTTTTTAACAAAACACGACCTGATCTGGGGCGTTTCTTTGAGAAAGGACGCCCACACCTGAGGGCGTCAATTCTTGGTGTCCGACCGACTTCCCCGTTTTCAAGACTTGAAATTAACGCCCTTCCCAGGGGTGTGTTTTTAAAAGTGGCTTTTCCTGGGGCGTGTTTTACATTTTTTAAATATGGGGAGTTTTTATTTCTAAAATTGGTTTTGAAAGAAACGCCCTTGTGCAGGGCGTGTTTTTAAGAAACGCCCTCTGGGAAGGTCGTCAATTCAACAATTGACGCCCTGAACCAGGTCGTGTTTCACTTTTGTGCTCCGAACGAACGCAGCCTTTCCCAGAGAGACTCCTGCTTCGTTTGGGCTCTTGCCCAGCTTAATCCACCCCTCTTTGGGCTCTTGCCTCTTCTTATCTATTCCTCCTTTGGACTCTTTCCTTCTTATCTCTTTTTCTATCTTATTAATAGAGCTTCTGAGCTCTGTTAATAGGTTGGACTCCGGAGGCTTCTTTCCCCATTGTTTTTCTTTGTTGTTTTTCTGTCCCTTTACCGATTCTTCTTCTTTCCTCTTCCTCTTCTGTCTTCTTTTCCTTCTTCTTCTTCCGTCTTCTTCTTCTTCCCTTTCTATTCTTCTTTCTTCTGTCTTCTTCTTATTCTTCTTTCCCCTTCTTCTTCTGTTTTTTTCTTCTGTTCTCTTTTTTTGTTGTTTTTCTTCTTTTTACAGGAACCGAAGGGGCTTTTTGGATAAGGAGGAGGACTTTCAACATCAACCTCTTCATCCCTTTTGAAGCTTTCTCCCCATTGAGCATTCAAGCCAAGGAGCACCAACCACAAACAAGATTTTTTATCTCATCTCCTTTTCATCATCTTGTATTTTCATTAATTCATGCATGCATCATATTTCATTGTTTTATTGATTTTTCTCTCCATCATTGAGATCTCCCATAAGTGCAACTCTTGCACTCTTTCCCCTTATTTTTTCATATTTTCATGCATTCATCATATCTCCCCGCACCCTTTTTGCATAGGGGTTTAAGGGCAACCACCCTTAAGGTGTGTTCTTGCACATGTTTTCATGCTCATATATTTTTTTTATGAATTGATGCTACACTCACCATGTTCTAATTCCTATCTTTATTTGGTGTTTGTCTTTTCTTGCAAGGGTAATCAAAGGAAGAACTCTCTTCATCGGCCGGCCGATTTGAAGAGAAAGGAAAGCACTCACAATCACCCGCGTTTAAGGTATTTATATCATGATCCCTCCCTATTTATTATTCTTATACTTTTGAGGCGTTCGCGTCTCTGGCGATCACAAATTCCCCTTAGCACCTCGTGCTATTTCATGCTTATTTATTCATATTCTTAATTTTTTCCTTAAGTGGATTTATTAGGATCTACAAATTGGCGATCACGGTGGGACCCCTTTTTGTTTTTCTTCGGTTACCCCTTTCCCCTTTGGCACCCTCGCGTGCCCTTTCCCTTTGGTACCCACGGTACCCCTCCTTTGTGCCCCTCGGGCACCCTCCATTGTGCTTTGCACTCTCCCCAAGTGATCTGTCAGCTTGTTAGATTTTCTTTTTGAAAATTCCACTTATCCAAAATTTTTGATGAGCATGTTATACTCTGCTGCATTTTATTGATTGCCCTGTGATTGTGAGTGTTTGATATTGCTGGCCGTGGGGTCTTTCTGGGAATTAACGCCTCTGTCAGAGGCGCTTTTTAATTTCACGCCCTCACCCAGGGCGTTTTATGCATGGCTAACACCTTCTGACAGGACGTCTTCTATCATACCCTGCTTATCTGTGAATTCACGCCCTTCTCCAGGGTGCCTTTTTATATTGTAACGCCTCACACTAAGGCATTTTATTTATTCGGCCGTGCGTACCCCTGAGAGTTGACGCCCTCGACCAGAGGCGTCCATTTGATTTGTAGCGCCCCATAACAGGGCGTGTTTTTACCTTGCCTGTGTGGGCCCTCACAGTGATTCACAACAGTGACCCTGTCGTTTCTTTTCTGGTTAGCGCCCCTCTCCAGGGCGTCTTGTTATTTGGTAACGCCTCACATCAAGGCGTTTCTTTCTCTCGGCCGTGCGCACCTCTGAGAGTTAACGCCCTGCCCCAGGGCGTGTTTTAGATTTGACGCCCTCTCTGTGAGGCGTCCTTTCCTCAGGTAGCGCCTCACACCAGGGTGCATTTTTATTAGTAGCGACCTTCCACAGGTCGTCTCTTTCCTGTGATTTCACTGAGCCTCCACTTATTCATGCTTCGTTGATTTATATTATTATTTGGCTCTATTGGTGATTTGCCTATCCCCTTGCACATATTGCATTCATTCATTTGCATTGGTTTGGGAGACCTCTTCTCTCCTCACTAGGATTCCACACCCCCTCTTGGAATCGGGACGACCCTCCATTGAGCATTCCGTCTCTTTGGACCGGAGATCCCTTTTCCAAGCCTCCATAAGTCCCCGCACCCGTGGATTCCCTCACGGACGCCGGACAGGTTGTACCCTTTGAAGTCCCGAATTAGTTGGCCTATACGTGGTGAGAGAGTGTTCCTAGTTGGCATTGGAGTTAAATCACATTTGAAACTAGGTTCCTCCCCTTGTGTGAATCATTCCAAACTTTGCTAAAATTCATTAATTCACCAAGGTTCAAACATAAAAATCAAGGTAACCATTCCAACTTGTGTGTTTCTTTGTAAATTGTTTGCACATTAAATTGCTTGCATAATGGCTTACTTTGATAAACAAAACAACATGTTTAATTCAATTCATGAGGATGCACAACCGTGCACATCTTATTCTCCTCAATTTCAACATGTTCGTCAAAATTCTCACCATACTTTCAAGGGACCACGTCCTCATTCTTATGGTCATACCCGGCCCACGGGTAATGTCCATTCTCATGGTCCCCCTACTCAATTGCGAGCCACTATTCCTACGGGACCGTCTCGTCCTAATGATGAGAAAGTCTCCCAAACCATTCATGCATTAGATCATCTCACCCCTCAACAAATCCAAGCCCTTAAGGCCGCTGTTGAGGGTGCATCTCCTTCATCTCCCCCTTCCAATCCTAATCGGGTGGCCCATCACCCACCTCCCTCTTCTATTCACGACCCTCCACGGGTGGCCCATCACCCACTTCCCTCTTCCACTCACGTTCCTAATCAGGTAGCCCATTACCCATCTCCTTCTATTCACACTCCTCCTCGGGTGGTCCGACACCCGCCTCCTTCTATTCCTCCTACATCACGGCCCCGAGGCCCTTATATTCCTTGTAATCCGTCCCATCCGGGTTCTTTTACGGGTCATCCCGTTAACTCCCCTCCACGGCCTTTTTGTGCGGCCCCTCCTCCTTCAAGGCCCTGCCAACCCTCGGTTGTTCATGTTACACCTCTCCAGCAAACTCTGCTTGATAAGATTACTTTGATGGAGGAGCAATTAAAAAGGGTCATGGCTCCTCCTACTCCGGTCAATCCTCTCCATGCCGCTTTGGACGAGATTACTAAGATGGAGAGAGAATGGAAAGATAGGAGAGAAGATTATGGCGTCAGCATTCCAAGCGAGCAAGAACCGGCAATTGAAGCACTTGAGCCGGTATACGATGATGAAGCTCCGCAGGCACCCCTTCCGAGTTTCCTTCGCTTTCCACTTCCCCCATTATCATTCGATGAACCTCCTGCTCAGGATGAAGCCACCGTCCCTAACCCTACCCCTATTTTTGAGACCTCTTGGTGTTACGACGATGGGTCGATATTTCAATCACCCACGCCGACACATCTTGAGTCTCCTCCCACTCCCAACGTCGCTCGCCCCGTTCGGCATTTTCTCTGCAACAAATCCCCACCAATTACACCTCCCACAATTATACTTCCACCAATTACACCTTCACCAATTAAACCCCCATCAATTACACCTCCACCAGCTATGCCATTAACCTCCACACCACCGGCCTCCACCGAGCCTACCATTGAACTGTGCCCAATTCAACCTCCCGTTATCCCATTACCACCATCCCTAAAACCCACTTTACCTACCCCACCATTTAACCCTTCACCCTTACCTATGGTTAATCCTGAGCAGGATCCACCACTTTTTGCACTCGAGCTAACCCCGACCGCTTGCAAGCAAAGGGAGAAACTCGATGTGTTTGAACCTCCGCCTCCACTTACGCCAACACTTTCCATTATACCTCCACCACTCACAAAGTCTTCCGCCTCTGCTTCACCTCCTTCTACTACTCGGAATGTGGGTGCTTCTGCAAGTATATGTGCCGAAGATGATCAAGAGCCGGGCAAGACAGATTTGGCCATGGCCGTGATGTTCAAGACCCAAGAATTTATTTGCCGGATGCCAATCCGGATCATTGTGCCAAGCATGATTGAAGAGGCCAAGTCGCCACCACGCCAAGCATTGATGCTGCGTAAGGGCCGGGCAGGGCACCCTTTGTTCCAATTTCCAAATCTTGAACTCCTCGGCAACATGATGCTTCCAAGCCTAACTTTCCAACTCCCTCCCGCTATTACTTTTCACCTTCCAAGGGAGTTGTTATTTACCATTGAAGCTTCATCATGGGCTTATGCTTTGTCCATTAAGCCAGTTGGCTATACTCTTTCGCTGCCATGGAGGGGCGGTTATTTTGGCGCTAAGGGGTCTTCCACTCCTTTATCCACCCTCTATCCCACTCCATCCATATTCTTGTCTATCACGTTTTCTTCATGGGCCACTCCCAGGGGAAAGAGGAGGATCTCACCCTCTCACCCTTCACATTACTCATCTTCTTTGCATTTCATTGCGTTCATGCATTCACTGCATTCATCACGTCCATTCTATTGCATTCATATGCATTTGCACCTCCTGCTTCTCGGGTCTCCAAACCCGTATCTTCCCCGCCTTCTGGCACCGCCGGATCCTCCGCATTTCCCATCTTATTCATATTCATCTTCATTACTCGGGCATCGCGCCCCTTTCCAACCTTTTCATCTCCCAGATTTCTCTCCCTTCTTCCCAGGGCATCGCGTCCCTCGGCATTTTCTTCCTCCGGAACCTCCGGACTTTTCCCTCGGGCACGACGCCCCTTTCCACCTTCTCCTTCCTGATTTCATTCCTCCGGAACCTCTGGATTTTTCTCTCCTCCCTAGGCATCGCGTCCCTCGGCATTTGCTTCCTCCGGAACCTCCGGACCCTCCATCTTTCTTCCGATTCATCTTTCTAATCTTCCTGAACATCACATCCTTCATTTTTTTCTTCCTTTTCCATCATCTTTTTCCCTATTTCGTCTCAGGGCATCGCGTACCTTCTTTTGTCATCCCTCCGGAGTCTCCGGATGATTTCTCCTCTCACGATTCTCCTCCGCCTCCGGACCCTCCAGATCCGCCTCTTTCTATCTACCAATTTCTTCTTCTAATTCCTCCTGATTCTGGGTCCGACCCAACTTCTTCCACATCCACTGCCTTGGGCATCTGCCCATTCTCCCATTGCTTTCGAGGCTTTAGTCCTCACTCCTCCTTCTAATTCTCCTCTCCTTCTGTAGACTGTTCCATGTGATCAGGGTCTCCGCGCCTTAGTGAGGGAGTTCTAGCCCTCGCCTCTTTTCCTCTTTTTTTCCTTATTCGTCTGAGTCTGGTCTTGGCACCACTCCTTCTTGTTAAGCCACTTTCAATCCTTTGCTTCCAATCCTTTACCTGCCAAAGAGGACTATCCCACGATGATCAACATCTCGCGGCAGCTGCTTTAACAAAGGTTGCAAGGTAATATATTGGCGTAAGTATGCATTTATATGATATCATTACCTCATTACTTCACGCATGATTTTCAAAATGAAGTGCTTCCTAACAAGATTAAGAGTGGTGTTTTAGATCTTTATCTTAGGCTTTTGTTAAATTCAATCATTGTTAAAAAGAGTCTTTAGGCTTGCTTATGCAGCACCTTGATTAATAAGAACCCCGCGCTGGGAATTCAACATTCTCTCCCTGCTTGTTAAGATCAACCCTCAGCTTGGCACCTCACACACTTCACGGCGTCCTTAGCCGGCTCCTTTGGTTAAACACCGTTGGTACCTTGGCCATGCCATGAGTATATCTGAAAGTCTTTTCTCTTCTTTACTCGGCCACGTGCAGGGGCAAGAGGTTGATGGATGAGATGTCCAACCTTGGTAATCCCCAATACGAGAGGAGTCTCAAATAGGGGCAGTCTTGACCCAAAAATTCAATAAACTTTCATGATACATCTCGCCAAAAGGGCTATTATGAAAATCAAGTCAGAATTTCGATAAAAGCAAGATTGTGAATTATGGCATGACAAGAGTGGCAAAGTCCCCGCAGGGAAAACCCTGGTCGTATGCTTGTCAAGGGTCTAAAAATCAAAGGCATAAAGCCCCGGCACAACAGACTACCTATTTGAGGGGGAACACCTTGGAAAGAATTCAAGTCCCGACATCTCCCATCCTGCATAAAGCTTATCTCCAATTATTCTTCTCTTCTCCCTCCAAGACCGAACATTTCTCAGGTATGGCCTTGGTAGGGGTACCGTTGATCAAGGGCAGTCGGTTATAGGGCGCCACCCTTCAATGCACGCTCGGCTTTGGAAAATTTTAGCAAAAAGGGAAGGAACGAGGACCCCTAACCAGTGGTTTAAGACACCATTTGATGCTGCTTTAGCAATGTCTAACCAAAATCAAACAAAAAATTGAATATTTCTTGTCCAAAATCTATAAAAATTTGAATATCTTTCCCAAAATTCATAAAAATTGAAATATTTTTCAAAACCCATAAAAATTTGCATATTTTTCCAAAAATTCATAAAAATTTGAATATCTTTTTCAAAATTCATAAAAATTTGCATATTTCAAAACTCCATAAAGATTGCATTGTATTGTCTGATGGTGTTTTGCAGGAACAGCTTTGCAAGGACCAAGAGCACGGGATGAGTCCTATCTCCACTCATTGCTATCAATTTATTGATCCTCCCGATATTCTCATGACATGCCACCCTGGGCATTTTTGGTTATCACCTCCTTATATCATTTTGGTTATATCTCTTGATTATCATTCTGATTATTCATCTCCAGATCTTTCAATCAACTCCTACTAATTTCTCTTGATCAATTCTGCCGATGGGCATTATCAGATCTTGATCATTCAACTCCAAATCTTGATTAGCCAAGTTGGCATCCTCATGACAAAATAACAAACAATGATGCTTTGCAATATCATGATTCAACTCATAATGGTTACTATGTTGTGACATGCTATTGATACTTTGATTCATGCTATACTTGCTACGCTTAAATGCCTTATTCATTGCTTGTTATCTTTTATATCTTGGCTGATGAATTTTTGAGCGCAGGATAAGAAGCTCTTGGTCCCACCGACTGGGCATCATCATCCTAGCCCCATGGTGTTTGCAGCTTAGTTCTAGTTCCCATGCTCATTGCACCACCATCTCCTGTATGCATTTTACTATATGTTACATATGCTACTAGATTATATCAAGGACCTTGTGGCTTTGGTAAATCTGGAATTTGAGTTCCCCTTCATCAAAAACGATGACGATTCTAGAGGCATCTTAGTCATACGGATAGGCCGTTGAGCCGTCCGAGACTGGGGACGATGGTTCCTTTTTATGAGTTGGTGCGTGGATAAACGGGCTTCGGCTTAGTATCAGCTCGTGAAATCGATTTCTTGACCCAGTCTTGGCAGCTTAGCAATATTATCTTTGATTATCTTATATTTTCGTTTGATTTAATTTTTCCTTTTAAACCCAGCATGCATTCATGTAGGAATTTGAAACAATTGTTGAAGAATCATTCTGATGAGCTTCTTTTGAGGGTTGAAATTGATCTCTATTTTCCGAGATATGAGATATTCATGCCGAATTGAATCCTCAGTTCGTTTTGTTGCTGTTTTGGGTGATTTTCTCGAAAGCTCCTTGTTTAGATTTTTATCATCTTATTTCAATCATTTCCTTTGATCCACCTTGGCTGTAGCACGTCCACTGGCTGGTAACCGCTCCCCAATGGTGAAATCTACAGGTTTGTGACCTGGGGTACTTCCACCGCGCTGGAAGTTGATCATTTATTTTATCTCCTTCGTGCACCGCGTGCACAACTCCCCTTTTATCCAAATATTGTTGATTTCATTGAATTTCCTGAGATTTGCTTCATCTCGTGCTTTTGATTTAATTCTCATCAAGTGATGTTGATTGCGTGTCTCATCACACCTTGGCATCTACTTTTCAGTTTGCTACGCTCCCTTGCAAAGCAGACGCCAAGGCGGGGCAGCTGTAGACACGCTAAAATTGACATTATTTTGAGTATATTTTATATTGTCGTGCAATGCCCCATTTGACCCTCAAATTAGCTTATTTGAGTGGTTTTTCCCATTTTTATTGAATTTCTCCTATTTTTCCCCAATTTTTCTTGATTTTCTCTCATTTCCTCCTTTTTCCTATTTTTCTGAATTTTCTGGGCATTTATCTCATTTTTGAAATTCACGACCTGGGTAAGGGCGTGTTTTTAACAAAACACGACCTGATCTGGGGCGTTTCTTTGAGAAAGGACGCCCACACCTGAGGGCGTCAATTCTTGGTGTCCGACCGACTTCCCCGTTTTCAAGACTTGAAATTAACGCCCTTCCCAGGGGCGTGTTTTTAAAAGTGGCTTTTCCTGGGGCGTGTTTTACATTTTTTTAAATATGGGGAGTTTTTATTTCTAAAATTGGTTTTGAAAGAAACGCCTTCTGGGAAGGTCGTCAATTCAACAATTGACGTCCTGAACCAGGTCGTGTTTCACTTTTGTGCTCCGAACGAACGCAGCCTTTCCCAGAGAGACTCCTGCTTCGTTTGGGCTCTTGCCCAGCTTAATCCTCCCCTCTTTGGGCTCTTGCCCCTTCTTATCTATTCCTCCTTTGGACTCTTTCCTTCTTATCTCTTTTTCTATCTTATTAATAGAGCTTTTGAGCTCTGTTAATAGGTTGGACTCCGGAGGCTTCTTTCCCCATTGTTTTTCTTTGTTGTTTTTCTGTCACTTTACCGATTCTTCTTCTTTCCTCTTCCTCTTCTGTCTTCTTTTCCTTCTTCTTCTTCCGTCTTCTTCTTCTTCCCTTTCTATTCTTCTTTCTTCTGTCTTCTTCTTATTCTTCTTTCCCCTTCTTCTTCTGTTTTTTTCTTCTGTTCTCTTTTTTTGTTGTTTTTCTTCTTTTTACAGGAACCGAAGGGGCTTTTTGGATAAGGAGGAGGACTTTCAACATCAACCTCTTCATCCCTTTTGAAGCTTTCTCCCCATTGAGCATTCAAGCCAAGGAGCACCAACCACAAACAAGATTTTTTATCTCATCTCCTTTTCATCATCTTGTATTTTCATTAATTCATGCATGCATCATATTTCATTGTTTTATTGAGTTTTCTCTCCATCATTGAGATCTCCCATAAGTGCAACTCTTGCACTCTTTCCCCTTATTTTTTCATATTTTCATGCATTCATCATATCTCCCCACACCCTTTTTGCATAGGGGTTTAAGGGCAACCACCCTTAAGGTGTGTTCTTGCACATGTTTTCATGCTCATATATTTTTTTTATGAATTGATGCTACACTCACCATGTTCTAATTCCTATCTTTATTTGGTGTTTGTCTTTTCTTGTAAGGGTAATCAAAGGAAGAACTCTCTTCATCGGCCGGCCGATTTGAAGAGAAAGGAAAGCACTCACAATCACCCGCGTTTAAGGTATTTATATCACGATCCCTCCCTATTTATTATTCTTATACTTTTGAGGCGTTCGCGTCTCTGGCGATCACAAATTCCCCTTAGCACCTCGTGCTATTTCATGCTTATTTATTCATATTCTTAATTTTTTCCTTAAGTGGATTTATTAGGATCTACAACGGCTTGCCAATTTCTTTGTTCTTTTTCATGCTTAGGAATATTGTCTTCATAGGTGTGCCAGCTACAAGCCTCTGGCATTTCTTCAAGCAATTGTTGACATATAGATATCATATTGACTGACGCCCTTGGCACAGACATTTCATGCGGGTGTGGGGGATCAACTTTGTATTCCCCTATTTGTAGCTTACCCCTTTTTATTAAGCCTTGGACGATGTCCTTGAATATTTGACAGTCTTCAATAGGATGTCCGAGGATCTGGTGGTAAGGGCAGAAATTCGGATCATCTCTTCTCCTGGCATCATCAGGCCTCTTTGGCTTTGGCAAGATGACCTTGTCATGTTTGACAGCCCACTCGAACAATGTTCGAGTCTTGTCTCTTGGGAAGGCATAGGACTTCTTTTCTTTATTCCGGTGTGGAGGCATTTCTTGACATTCAGCAAGCCCATTGAGAGGAGAATGGTGTACCCATTTCTGCCTTTTTGTCCCGACGCTAATAGCGTGTACAGCTTTCAACATCGGCCTCTTATTAATTTGCTTAGCCTGATGGTTTGAGTTGATAGAAACTAATGGATATCTTGCACAGAAGTCTTCAATCTCTGTTGCAATATTAATCAATCGGTCAAAAGACCAGACTTCCGCTCCAATTAACTTTTCTAGGACTTCTTTCTTCAGATTTTGTTTACACATCTGTATTGCATCTTCTAGATGTGGAGAGTGTCGGCATCTCATACTAAGATCCCTCCATCTTTTGATATATTCTGCGGCAGCTTCATTATCTTCTTGCTTGGTTGCCAACAGCTTAGCCACGGTCACCCTTGCCTCTGTGACATGGAATCTTTCTATGAATTTTCGCTGCATATCCGGCCAGTTGTTGACAGATCCAGCTGGCAAGCTATCATACCATTCAAAAGCATGTCCCGTTAGAGAACACCGAAAGAACTTCAATAGGTATGACTCATCTGTCGCCAAGTCACCCAGGACTGTTACATAGTGTGCAATGTGTTCCTTCGGGGAGCCCTGCCCATTGAATTTGTCAAACTTAGGAATTTTATTGGTGCTAGGTGGCAATCTCTTAGTAACATGGTAGGCCGGATATGGCACTTTATACATGTCAAAGGGGGCGTAATTAGCACTACCCCTTTTGGCTAGCCTCTCTTCAACCATCTCTTCCACCATTGATTTATTCACCACGACTGGCAGTGCTGATTCAGGACAGAGGTGGGTGGGCTGCATTTCTTGTGTGGCTGGAGTTGCAACATGAGATGGCGGAGGTTTTGACAAGGGAACCTGCCGTTGAATTTGAAGAAGCTTCAGTTGTGCTGGCTGGAGCGACTGGAAATGATTCTGGGGAACAACCCAACTCTGACCGTCAGTTTGCAGAACAGTCTGTGAAAGAGCAGTCGAGGGGTTAAACCCTCCCAGTGATAGGTCAGTTCGTGCCCCCGGTTGCTTGGGTACCACATCATGTTCAGTCTTCTCTTTTAGTTGCTTCTTCAGCAGTTCTATCTCCCGCTAATATCTTTGCATGGCTATTAGGATGGCAGGGTCCATAGCTATTTTGCTGGTAATGGTCTCAAGTGTTTCACCAAATCCACCTCCGGACAGGGGCACCCTTTCTTCTTCAGATGCCAAAATTCTGGTGCTGAGAGTAGTGTTGTTTTCATCGGTAGCCTGCTTGCCCTTAGCAGTCTGTAGTAACCCAGCTTCATTTTTGCTTTGTCCTGTCACAGGGTCTTTTCTTTCGGTAACCTTGGCTAGTTCTTCTTGCCCATTTAGCAGGGCGTCATGTCTGCTCATCACTCCTGTCATATTACACGCGAGGACTTGCATTCTCCTTTCATACTTTTTAACTCTCCTTCGGGACTGGCGAGGGAAAGTTGGGCCTTCATTTGTCAGAACTCTTTTCATTTCTTCCCTCTGTGAAAGACTTTCAAAACTTCTGAACTCAACTTGCTTTTTCTCTTTATCTATCCCAACAGGTGATATCTTATTTTTTTCTTCTCCTTCAGTCTTGACAGCATGGAGTGACCTTTGTCGGTCTATGACAGGACTTCCAAGGCCATGGAAGTATTCCCATACCCTCTTAACCATCCCCTCTTGACTGTACTCTGAAGAGATAGCAGGAGGTAGCGTCCAGTCTTGGGCGGGTGGCATGTATACTAATCGTGTCAGCTTGGCAACTTGGTTGAGATTCTTTGAGTTCTTGGAAATATCAGCCTGTCTTGCACAGACCCTGGCAGCGAGTGGAGGAGTTGTGACTATGACTTCTTCCTCATTCATGACTTTATTATCCCTTCTCTTGGGGGCATCAACAAAACTGTTATAATTTTGTAGGGTTGACATGACACTCCGGGTCTTCTTGGGAACCCACATTTGCTTGCGTCTTGGAAATTTTGAGGTTGGCTTCCCTTGCTTGCTATCATCACTGTTCGCCCTCCGGCTAGCCAGCACTTGGAAAGCATTGCGGGTAGGAATGGTCGGGATGACCCGATCTGGCAGAGCTCTGGCACTGCGGCCGTTGAAGAAGATCCGAACGCCCCCAATCATCATGGACTTCCCAGATGCAGAAAGTTGACATTGGGAAGCGGCAGAGGCTCTTCCTCTTCTGAAGTTCTTTTTGTTGCCCCCAGTGGGCCCCTTCTCATGTGCTTCAATCGGGTTGGTAGCATGGTGAACATAACAGCTCACGGTCACTAGATTCTTGAGTAGGGATTTCTTGATCTTACCCTTGCTCTGACAAGAAGCAGCTTTATCATCCTTCAGCTCTACAGGCTTCGGACTTTCTTTGCTCAGAATATCCACGGACACAACTCCCAAGAAGTTGGGGCGGCCAACGACTGGAGGAAAGTCACTGAAAGTGGTGGACGAAGCAGAGGCTGCGCTTCTTTTCGCCTCGTGATGGACAAAGTAGGACACGACCTCGGAGCATCCTTCATCACCTGGCTTATCTTGGGGCCGGTAGCTTGCGGTGAAGTCTCGACAACAGTTTTCGGCTCCTGGTTGTCGATCTCGAGCAGGTCAGTGAAGCTGAGGCCCAGGCAGCTAGGCATCCCGACAGCAGGCGACATCGATCCGAACGACAGAGGTACCGCCGGGTAGCTTTCTTGAACATGCGCATCGACCGGTTGCTGGTCAAAGCATACAGACATGATTCTAGCCGTCATTGTAGCTTCCTGGAAATAGAGAAAGCGCACAGAATCAGAAATTTGAGGGGGGCCCGCTGGGCCTCCTATTTTTGGCAAAGAGATGAAGGAAGACTCAGTCCCACCGGGCGTGCCAGACTTGTGGACGCGGATTTTTCCATTGGATTTTTATTCTTTTATTTCTGTTGTTTATTTATTGGCGTGCCAGTCACATGTGTGACGATTTCATTGTGCGCTCGATCTGACTTCTAATCAGTCGATTGTGAGTGATCGTGTCTGGACCAACAGTCCGTCATACCATAAAGGTTATGACGTTAATTACGTCCTCCCTAAGAAGGACAACCCTTGATTAAACGCCAAAGTAAGAGGAGACCGGCGGCAAAAACCTAAATGAGAGCATGCTAATTTATCTGCAAGACATTGAGGAGACTGGATAAAGCGAGGGTATATCAGGTGCGGAGCAAATCCGGCAGCATATCCCCATATCTTGGATCATGCCAAGGAGAGATAGACCCTCATCCACGGGATGCCGGGACGAAGGCCGAAAGAGAAGGGCACTAGGCCCGGGAACACTGTCTGCATTCATAGCACCGGTTGATATCCCCTTGGAAACCATCGGAGCGTATGCAGTGGCAGAGCTCCCTAGGTTCATAGGGTTACAGAGGAATCCAGATCGGGACCGGATAATGTAGGGGAGGCTATTCCCCATTAATTTATCTCCTAAGGCATACCTCGTGACCTCTGGATATCCCTCAGATATGTATAGTGGGGTGACCAAGGGTTGGACTGAGGTTGAAATGCAAATTCTTGGTGCAGGGCTCCGGTGCGACCTTCTCGGCACAGTTTCCACATAAAAGGGAGGGGTTCTCGGCACGCTAAGAAGAAGATAAAGAAAGCTTCCCGGCACAAGGTTCCCGGCATGAGGTTCCCGGCGCGCTAAGAAGAAGATGAAGAGAGCTTCTCGGCATGGCTTTAAAGAAGGAGAAGGGAGCTCTCGGCATGAGGTTCCCGGCATGGCTTTAAAGAGGGTTCTCGGCATGGATTTAAATAAGGAGAAGGGAGCTCTCGGCATGAGGTGAAGGGAGGAGGATGAGGCTCTCGGCGTGAGGGTTCTCGGCGTGCCCAGGGCCGTGCCGGGAACTATTCCCGGCGCCGAGAAGGGTTGACGCCGGGAAGGTGCTAGGCCTAAGCGCCGGGAAGACTTATGAGTTTTTCGATGCTCTGTTCTAGGGATTTTTCTCAGGATTCAGACGGTGGCTGGGGGATGGATTCAGGAGGCAAGTAAGGAAGGAGCCAGGGGTCTACCAAGTTGACAGCAAGGAATTACGGATGAAGGGGGTCCGAGAGATCAGAGTCACAGGGCCTTCGAGCTCTCAGGAACAGGCTTCATGCCATTCATATTGCCAACCATCCGGGAAATCGAGAGATAACGGTCTCTGATCCCTGCAATGGCCCTAGTGGCATGAGAAATTTGGAGAGAACCACGGACTCCGCGACGTTTAAATCATCGATGACATTGAGGGAGAAGGGGGAGAACAAAGCCCAAAAATCCACAGTGAGGATTGGGGCGTTGTTGGCTCCGTCCCAACCTACACAGGCATGCATATAACGGAAGCCAGCAAACGATCAACATGTCGAGCCTGGATGAGTCGAATCTGACAGCATATCCCTTGGGCTTGCAGACATGCCAAGTAGGGATAGGAGACCATCCACGCAGTGGCGGGATGGAATCCGAGTAAACAACGGGGAATCCTCCCCTTTGAACTCCCTGCTCGGTTGGAGGCTCCATGATATTCACTCTCCCGATGGATAGAGTCAAGCGGGGTGTGTATCGATCACACTCCCTTGGCCTTCCAGGGTCGGCTCTGTCGGATAGAATTCCGGCAGCGTCTCCCCCTCTTTCGGGTCATGCCAAAGAAAATAGGCCGTCATCCACGGGTGCCGGGATAATAGCCGAAAAAAGAAGGCCCTAGGCTCCCTGGTGATGTGGGTGTCCATGTCGATGCTTACTATCCCCTCAGGAACCGTCAGGGCTTATACAATGGTATGGCCCCTTGGGTTTATGGGGTTACGGGTGAATCTGATCTGAGATAACGCAGGGGAGGTTATTCCCAGTTAATTTATTTCTCAGGGTGTGCACAATGACCTCTGGATATCCCCTGGACGAGCACCATGGAGGTTCTCAGAGCAGCTTATCATGTAGATAAAGGTTCTCGGCGCAAGGGGTTCCCGGCGCGCTGTGGGCCGCGCCGGGAAGGTTACACGCCGGGAAGGTAGGGGCGCCGGGAAGCCTTCTGGGCTTTTGAGGGTTTCTACGGAGCTCTGTTCTATGGAATTTTGGGTCCAGATTCCGATTGAAATAGGATTTGGGATGCAAAAGGGGACTGGATCAAGGCCTTTGCTGGGACGGTGCGAGGGAATCACTGGGAGACAAAGTTTATGGAGGGATTGAGGTCATCGGCCATTTAAAACTTCCTGCCAAGACATCTTTATTTACTGCCGGTCGTCTGGGAAGATCAAGAGAACCTAATGGCATAGAGGAAACAAACCAGAGATGGAGGGGTAACAAAACCCTCGGCACTGGAACCGTTCGGGAACTCTAGGCCCCAATCATTCATGGGTTAGAATGGGGGACCCAGGAATTTCTCTTTAGGAGCAAAAGCAATGGGGAACGGAGCAGAACGGTCGATGCACACACCCAAAACTCACACCTCCAAACAAGCATACATAGAAGCGATGCATAGAGAACAAAGATCGAGTGTATTCGACATTGAAGACAAGGGGAAAACCCTGCTCGTTCATATATACGTACACATTTGATTACATCACCCACCTGTGTCTGATCATAAGAAACAGAGAGAGCAACGGCATTCCTCTAAGGAAAGAAAGATGAAGAAATACAAAGATGCACATCGGAGAAATGAAAAACAAGAAATAGAAATAGAAGATGGGGGAGGGCGGAGCATTGACTCCTCTCCCTCCCCCTTCAGCAAACCTTCTCCTTCTTCTCACGATCTCTCAGCAGCCGCCGGTTTCCTGGAGCTGGGTATGGACTCCTCTCTTCCTTTCTTTGGTTTCTTTTGTGGCTATGCTCTCTTCTGTTCTCCTCTCCTTTCTCGAGAGAAAAAGGGGGCTCTTATAGCACAGCCCTTTCCCCCTATCGGCATGGTCATCTCGGCCTACCTTCGATGAGCTCCCGGCGCGCCTCAAGCGGAAGCAGTAGGATTCCCGGCGCCCCTTCCCCATATGGGCCTTGTTGGGCTCTCGGCGTCACACAGATGGGTCCGCTTGGAGCTTTTAGTATTTTTATGCTTCCTCATTAGTAAGCTTGAGCTGTTAAAGCCGCTTAATCCGTCCTTTCATTCGTCAGTCCGGACATCAGCTTGGTCGGGGAGGACTTCAGCCGGATGATAGCTTCAGTGACGAATATTCCGTAATCCTGGTCTTGCAGGGACTTCTGGGATCTTTATCTTTCACTCAATCTTCCATTATGTCTCGTTTTAGTGGTTCTCTATTAGAGCCGGCCGTCTCTTCTTTTCTTCTTTTATTCCTGAAAACAAGATAACAAGAATAAGACATTTTACAAAGATATTTTAGGGTTATTATTATTATTTCATCGCTGCTATTATTATTATCTTTATTTTAGGCGTCAACACACACTCAAGCATTCAAATCAACATGCCATCATCAAAACAAAACATAATATCATAATGCACTCACTGTGTTGCAATCATCAAAACAAAACAGCATTGCTATCATCAATTCAACATAGCACATGCTTGTGCCTAAGGGGCACAACATGGTTTAGGTCATCAGACTGAGTGTCGGGTTGGTGTCTGGTGACGTAACATGCGAACACCCGAACCACATCGTTGATGAGCCGAACCATACGCTTCTTCTGGGAATGCTTCTCGGAGAAGACTGGTGTCCCCAGTCTGTCGAAGACTGAGGTCCTTTGAGATGGATCCTCTGTCATGAGACTGGGGTTGACCCAAGGAGAGCCTGAGGCTGGGTGCTGGCGAGACCCGTCGTGAGCCCTTTTTTGCTTACGCCTATTTAGGCTAGAGACGGTGAGTGGCTGGGTGCTGTCGGACTGTGCCGATGTTGACCCGGCTATGTCTCGCTCGATGCTACGCCGGAGCGTCTGAAGGGGGTTCCCTGTACGTGCCCTCCGAACAGCTTAAGCCTCCTCCGGGGTAACTGTGGACTTTAAAAAATGATCATACAGCTTGAACGTCCTGGCACCCGAGAGCAAGTCGAGGACGGAGAGGCTGAATGAACCTCATATCTCGTCCGATCAGGGTGAAAACACACCTGGTGGTCCGCTACCTGATAAGGAAGCTTCTTGACCCAAAGAAATGGCCTTGGCCCCTTAAAACAAGGTGCCGAAGGCTGAATCAGCAAAAAACCTGAGTAACATGATTGGCACACATCATGTTGGAAAGGTCCATGAAAGGCCGAGGAATGGCCCAATGGGGGCAAAAATACTTTGGGTGGCTGCTTACTCAATGAAGACACTCCCCACTGTTGACACCCATTTTCTGACTAATGAGTTGGGTCATCTCCTTATTTATCTTTATGATGCTCCGAGTTATACGCCGTTTATTGAGCCATTTTGGTCAGTTTGAGGCTTATTTTATGGGTTATTCTCCTTGATTGGGTCTCACTCCTTATTAATTTTTCCGTGGGTTGAAGCTTAGTAGGCCTTTCATTTGTTTTGCCACGCCACTGTCTCTGACGGTCTATCGAATGGCCGTTTGATGACCTGTAGCGATTTATCTTAAGGTCGTTTGCTGACGCCAGAGTCCAGAGCCAACGTCTTTCTCTCAGCCTTATCTATTGTTATCCGGTGAGCTCTGGCAGTTTATTGTAAGGCCGTTAGAGGCATTGTGGCGGTTTTACCTTAGACCGTTTCTTAGCTCCAGGGTCCCGTTTACAAACTTTTTGCCCATTGGTCTTATCCTTTGGTGAACATTTGAGGTTGGCGATCTATCCTTAGACCGTTTTTTTCCAACTAGCGGTTTATCGTAAGACCGTTTGTGCAGACCGAGAGTCCTACTAGAACTATTTTTTCTCTGCTACGTCGTGGCCAAATTAGAGTTTTGATTTGATGATTTCTCTCCCAATAGAGACTCCCAGAATCTCTGGTTTGTTTCTATGGACTCTTGGGAGTATTATCTTAAAGGATTATATGGTTTCTGGCCTAATTTCAAGTCATTATCCCTCCAACTCGAACCTAGGGTTTGAGGGCCTATAAATAGGACCCTTGAGTTCATAGCTTGAGGAGGAGATTTTCTAGAGTTTGCCTCGAAGTGCTACTGCGTTATGGAGTCATTTCCAACCAAGGAGAAGCTGCTTCCACGTCCATAAGGCTTCTAGTCCAGGGAGTATCAAGTTCCTTTGGTCTAGTTTGAGTCTTTTTCTTAAGTTTGGTCTATTGTCCCTTTGCATGATCATAGCATCTCCCCTCTTCTTCTTCCACGTTATATCATCTTTGCATCATTTTTAAAACATCCTCCTATCTTTTCCACGCCCCACAGGGGTTTAAAAAACCACCACCCCAGGTACCACCCTTCCTTTTGCATGCACTTTAGTTTATTTGCATTATAGTTGCTACACTTGTCATAGGGCTAATATGGGTTGTTTTTCTGTGCTTCTACACTTTTTTGCAGGTTCACAGGGTTCCGAGTATGAGGCCCAGCTCTTCTGGCCGGCCAGGAGAAGTGGAGATTCAAGTCCCAAGTTGTTGTTTCGTGTGCTCTGGCGGCTCTACATTGGACCGTTTGCGAGACTCTGGCGGCTTATCGTAAGGCCATTTCTGGTTCATTCGCGGCCTGATATTAGACCGTTTGAAGGCATAGATCTCTGGTTTTCATCTCCCGTGGGCAGGTGTTTCATCCTCCCCTTTGCAAGGTATTTACCTTAGCTTTGCTATTTTAATTACCTTGGTGGCGATCACACTTCTTTAGTTTGGGCAGTAGTCTTCTTTATCTTCCTCATATCTCTCTTTCTTGGCTTTAGTTTAGTTGCTCCACACCTACGGTGTGTGTTTGGTTTTATTCCTTTGCTCCACGCCCCGGCGTGTGTTTTTCTTTTCTTTTGCTTATTTCTGGCGAAGATGACATGCCCATGTGCTTTACACCTCATGTTGATTGCTTGAGTTGATGTTGCACTTGTTCATAGTTCCACTTCCATCATCCATATTGTCTTGTTCATCATCATATCCAACACCATTGAAGGACCACTTTAAAACCAACAACCCATTTTTTGGCGATCACTATGGGACATCTAGTGCCAATCGTGTTGAGCTTCTGTTTGACCTGCTGATGTTGATTCATCCCAGTTGCCCTTGTGTTTTCTTCGGATTTCCCGTTTAATTTCCTGCTATTTTCTGCTCTCTGGACTCTCTGGCGGTCTACTGTTCGGTCGTTTCTGGCTTAAAAGCAGTCTAGAAATAGACCGTCTTATCTCTCTGGCGGTCTCATATTAGATCGTTTCTCGAGTTATAGGTACATATCCCGATGTTGTTATTATTTCTACAGTTTCTACTGTGTTTTTACTCCTAGGTGCTATTTGATCTCCTCCTCTGTTGTGGCATATTTTGTGGTATATACATATATCATTGTTTGCATAGTTGTTTGTTAGTTCCTAGGCTAGAAATTGCATGCACCCCGGTGCACATAGGATCATTCTTATTCATATCATAGTTGCTTTTCCTACCTTGGTGTATGAGCCTCTCGCCTCCATATTCCTTGGGGTCGACTAGGTGATCACATCTGGGACCTCCGTAAGTCCCCTCGAGCCGTGGACTCCCTCACGGACGTCGGGTTGGTTGTACATTTTCCACACCTTAGGCTTGCATTTACATACATGTGAGGGAGTTAACCTTAGTCCACCCAAAGTTTGGACCTTATTCCCATAGGATTTCTATCTTGAGGGAGTTGTTCTTAACTTAAATCATTAAAAGGTCCACTAAAACCCCTAAAATGTTTCCCATCATATCAACTTGTTTGACTTGGGTGAAAATTCTCACATTACATTGTTTGTGTTGTTTGGGCTTGTCCAAGCCCATTAGTGGTGTTTTTTGTTGCATTCACATATTCTTTGTTGTTAGGCCCATTCAGGTTAGCCCATTTTATGTGTCCATTATCTAGTCCATTGTCCCTTGGTCCGTTGTCCATTGGTCTTTGCATTAGTGGGTTAGTCCCCTCTTGTGCTCAAGCCCATTAAGCCATTGCTTCCCCACTTGTATTGTCCTTAATATCCTTGTATTAAGTCTCTATTTGCCCTCATGGAGCATGATTCTAACCCCTTGTATCTTTCTTTTTCTCAATCTTCTTCCTACTCCCGCGTGGAATCCTCTTCCCACGCAGGCCCATCTTCCCGTGGTCCCTCTGATCCATTCGAGGAACAGGCTAATCTCATGGCCCACTTATCAAGTCTTGTTCGCCAAATGGACCCGGCCCAGGCCCAACGTCTTATTGCATCTCATCTTCATGGGCCTCCTTCTCTAAATGGGCCTTCTTCTCTCATTAATGGGCCTCTTCATGTTAACGGGCCCCATTCTCCTAATGGGCCATATTTTTCTAATGGGCCTCATTCTTCTTCTGCTTATGCCGCCGGCCCAATTTCTAATGGGCCTTATTCTCTTAATGGGCCTCATTCTTCCTCCCATGTTGCTACTGGCCCATTCAACCCATATGCCAACGTCTCTTCTAGGACCGTATATCCTTCCACTCCCAGAATGGGCCCTTCTTCTTCTCAGCCTGGATCCTCTAATCCGGCCCATTACCATCATCCTGGTCCGAATTTACAGCCTCTTGCTCAAGTTGGCCCATATTCTTCTCGATCTCTCCCCACCGAGGAGATGATTGCCCAAACCCAACGCCAGCTTGATGAGATCTAATGCCGAATTGATCGCAAAACGTCCTTAAGTGTTCCATTCGTATTTCAAAATCTTCGGCTCCCGCCATCTTCACAAATTCCTGCATATCGCCGCTATGGTGGAGTCGGTGACCCATATGTGCACATTAAGGAGTTCGTTTATGAGTCGGCCCAATTTCGACACGACCAACGCTTGATGGCCTATCTATTTGGTCTGTCATTGGAAGGCCAGGCTCGGGATTAGTTATTCTCTCTTCCGCAAGAGCAAGTTGTGAATTTCCATGCCGTTCAAGAGAAGTTTATTCAGCAGTATCAGGACTGGGTTGGGCCCAGGTATTCTATGGTGGATCTGGCCCATGAGAAGATGAAGCCCGAAGAGGATTTCTGCACCTTTGCCGACCACTGGCGCCGCCTCGCCGTGCAGGTTTCGGGGCACATTCCGGAGGGAGAACAAATCAAAATGCTCATTTCCAATGCAACGCCCGAATATCGGTTTATCTTAGCCCTCATTGACATTACCTCCTGGCAACAACTTTATAACCGAGCCCGCTTCGTCCGCCAACAACTCCACAATTCCCTTGACCACGAGACTTTTTCACCTTCTACATCTCCACACATCCCACCATCTACATCTCCCTCCACATATCTACCTTCACTTTCCACATACCAACCCTCCACGAGTCAGCCATACACCCCCACATATCAACCCGCCACATATCAACCCTCCACGAGTCAGCCCTCTGCCTCCTCCTACCCACATGTGTCTCTGCCTGTGTCTTCCCCTCCGGTCAAGGGAACATCACACCCCGAGCAGGTGGATGCCGTCTACATACCTCCTATCTCCCTTCCCACTCCACATATGCCTCCATCGAGTCCTTCCACTAGCCACACACCCTTGCCAACACAACCTTCACTTTCATCTCCACAACTATCTCCATCACATATCCCTTGGCATCCGCCTTGCCTGAAGCAGGCTCCTTGTCCTCCGCTGTCGGAGTGCTGTTGGGTCCCGCGAGGTGTAAATGGATCTAGAAGGGGGGTTGAATAGATCCTATCACAAGTTATGGCCTATTTAAAAACTCTTATCTAGCGGAAGCTTAAACCACTCTTATAAAGTGAATGAATCACTTAGCCACAATGCACAGCGGAATTAAGTAGAGTGGCTCAAATGGAAAGATTTGAATTACAAGCTATGAAACGTCCACACTTCTTTAAGTGAATTACAAAGCATAACACATAGATGAACATGCAATAGCTTGCAACAACCGTGCGTGTGTGTATGCTATGTTGATCACTCAAAGTGCATATGTATGTGAGCAAGATAACCAAGTATGGAAGCACACGAACCTGCGAATGGGGTTAGAAGATATATAGCAATCACACAAAATAAACAACCCACAACATAGGGATTTTTAAGGTGGTTCGGTTGCAACCCTGCAACCTACGTCCACCCCTCACCAAAACCCGGTGAGGCTTCCTTGCTGGCACACAGCTTGACCCGGGGACACGCCCCAAACCACAGAACAGAGAAATCCCTCCTTCTATCTTCCTACACACAAAGTCAGCAGGGACGGCTACACCGCAGATCGGAGAACTCCCGATAGCCTTCCTACTAACCACCTGGTAGGGACGTCAACCGTAAATTGGAACACCCTCCAATTGCCTTCCTACTAACGACCGGTAGGGATGAATCACGACTTCAATGTTTAATAATATTGAAAGTAAAACAAATGTGAAGGAGCTAAAACAAGAGATTGAGTAAGAAGGAATTGGCCCTTGAATGGAAATGATTTGTTGATCAGCAACATGGATCTCTTCTTCTTGCAAATCAATCTTCTTGATTCACCCTTGAATGGATGAATGTTCTTCACGGAGTACTGTTCATGTGAACAGTAACTGTTCTTCCAATCCTCCTCTTTTGATCTTCTTTTTGATCTCTTTGAATGGATGAAGAAGTGAATAGATGCTACCTTGATCCTTGCTTCCTTCTTCACAGATCTTGGAAGATGATTGCTTTGATATGAACTTTGAATACCTTGGATTGGATGAAGATATTCTTCACGGAGTACTGTTCACGTGAACAGTAACTCTTCCTTCCATCTCCTCTTTTGTTCTTCTCTTTGTATCTTCTTGAAGTGGATGAAGAGAGTAATTGATTCTACCTTGAATCTTGTTTCTTCAACAGCTTGTAGGAGTTTGAATGCTTCAGAAATCACCTTGGATGAATCGGAATGATGTAGATGATTTCTCTTGAAGATCTTGAATGAAACTAGCTTCCTTATATCACCTTGATAGCCTAGCTTGCATCTGATCTTCCTTGAAGGTTGTTTGCCTTGATTTGAGCTTGAATCAACCTTGCTTGGATGAAGAACTTCTTCACGAGGTACTGTTCACGTGAACAGTACCTCGTCCCCTTTGGATCTCCACAAATCACACTTGGCCTCTTTTGATCTTCAATTGAGCATATGGAAGCCCTCCTCTTCTTTCTTCTCCAAGTGTTGTTGATGGGGCATCAAAGGCGATTTCCATACACGGGTGAAGTGTATTTGTGTGTTATGGCTTGTATAAGATTGTAATTGTGTAATTTCTTTCATTTGGGCTCTTTGTAAGACTTATATCAAGCCAATGGGCCATTTGTTATGTCAAGTCCAAGGCTAGGTTGCCATTAGTAGAGTCCATTAGGGAGCTTATGCCATATTGGGTCATTAGGTTATTAATGGGTCATTAATGCACTTAAGGCCCAAATTGGGTTACACTCCTTCATGGGCCAACTAAGTTGGAAGGGTCTAGCATGGTTGGTGGGCTGGTTACATGGCCTTTAACCACACTTGGCCCAAGAAGAGGCCCATGAATGGGGCGCCCCCTTCTTTGGCTCTATTAGGCTAGTTAGGTGTGTATTAGGTGGTGTTTGAATGGATCAAGTCCAAGGTTGAATAAGTATGGTCAAATTAGATTAAAACTAATGTATTAAATGTGTGATTCACATTGTATCCCAGCCATTCAATCCAAACCCCTAGATCCAAGGGTTGAGGTTGAGTTTGGTTGGCATCCTATATAAGGTTGTATTTTTCATATTGAAGGAATTAATGAAGAGAAAATTGGCATTTGCCCTCAAGTGAGATTTGCACCCCTCCCCTCTCTCTCCCTGGTTCCTCCACCTCCAGCCCCCTTTCTAGAGTGTAATCCCTTCCCCCTTGATCCCCTCCAGCATCTGAAGCAACTCCGGTGATCGCCGCCGCCATTGTCTCGCCGCCGACGCGTCGTCGCCAACGGTTTCGGTGTTCTGTCCCCTCAGGACAGACCCTTCTTCTCCGAATTCCTGATATCACTCCCTTCGTCTTCTGAAGCTCAAAATTTCAGGGTTGGTTCCCCTCTAGAACCCTTATCCCCACAAAAACAATCACGTCAAAATTCATCCTTTAGCTATTTTTTGATTTTCGTCCAAGTCCAAGTTCCAGATCTGTCCTGGTTCTGTTTACTGTTCATCAGCTCTGAGTTTACCCCATTCGAACCATCTTTTGATTTTTTTTGGGTCGCCCAAATTTACTGGGATCTCTGTCCACATCCCTCTACCACCAGGAATTTTATTAATTTTTGGTTCACCATCTAAGTATTTTTCAAATTTCGTCCAAGTTCCCAAGAACAGTCTACCCACAGTTTCCCAGATCCGACCCAGGTCTAGTAAAGAAATCCCAGAAAATCCATTTCGTCTCCAATCAGAAAACCAAAAATAGTCCCGGATTCCTCTCTCAGAGATCTTCAACTTTCCTGAATAAATTATTTCCAGATGCAGAGGTCTTCTTTCCGGTCAACGTCGATCTTCAGAAAAGTCAGAACCTGCCCCTGCAGTTCTGGCCAGATTTCAGCAAGTTTGTAAAATGCATGATCAGAAATACAGATCTGATTATTTTTTTTGAAGACCCCTACGTCGAGGTATTCTGAGTCAGCTTTCCAACGGCGCTAACCTCGTCGCATTCCGACGACGGGGCTGATCACAGCAGCAGTTTTCTCCAAGTCGCGCGCCTGCCAACAGAATTTTCAGATTCGTGGCCGAGTTCCCGCGAGCGTCGTCCGAGGGCCGCACGGCGTCCGGCGGTCGTTCCAGCAGCTCGCCATCCCAGGGGAATGCTTTCCAGGTGTCTCCACAGCAGAGGAGTCATCAGGCCCCACACGACCCCTCCGGTCAACACGTGGGCCCCCACTAGCACGAGTACGCGTGAAGCCGAAGCATTGCCCGAACCGCCCGTCAACCCGAACTTGGTCCTCCCGGGCCCACTTGTGTCGCCCTTTACCTCCCTGCGTGGAGTGGGCTTAATTGCATTGCTGTAAACATAATGTACTAAGTTCCCGGGAGTACGAACTTCGGCCGGGTGCCGTCTTCGCCACGCCGAGAGCGTGGAGGTATCGCCTTCACCCTTACACTTGGCATTAGCTTAATTCTTTATATGCTTTATATGCCGCTGCTAGAGAGCATGTGTAGGGATACCTAACTCGCCTTCAATTTATAATATCACTGCTGCGAGAGAGAGCGAAGCCGTCCCGTGACCCGATCCGGGCGCAAAAGAGAGCCGACCACCCTAGCTCACAGCCGGTTTCTCAACCGCGCACATCCGACGCTTCCCTCGTCAAGGGACGATCGTGAGCTTGTCGTGTCCGTGGTCCCGTCCCGCATCAATTTGGTATCAGAGCGAGTTTGAGTCTAGGGTGTTTGCATTCAAAAAAAAAAAAAGAGTGTCATGTAGTCATTAGTCGGTCTAAGTCGTGTTTAGGATCATCACATTTTTTAAAACAACAAAAAGAGTCATTTTTGGGTCGCATACATCCCTTTACTCGGTATATAAAAAGGTGTTGTCCGACCGTTAGGTTACGCCTATCGGGAAGGCCGCACACTTGTGCGAGTGACCTTCGGGTCGATTGTCTCCGCCCCGTACCGAGTCTTGGTTTACGTCTAGGGTCCTTAGTGTGCATTAGTTAGTGCATTCCAACTTTGCATTACTTAGTGTCGTGTCTAGTGTTTTGGTCCGAGTGTCGGCATGGCCATCCACTAGTTTCCCCGTGTCCCATGGAGTCCCAAACTCCCGGATGGTGGCGATACTATCTCAAATGGAAGGACCACCCGAACCACCCCACGAGACCCGAAACCCGGGATTTCTACGGGTCCGATGACCCGAGTGTCTATCTAGAATGGGAAGCCATTATGGATGATTACTTCGAGGTGTACATCATGTACGGGCCCATGCAAGTCGATGTTGCCAAAAGGTGACTTTTTGGTGAAGCCGCTGCAACTTGGAGGGACATCAAATATTGGAGGGAGGATAGGAATCTAAGGCCCATCGAGTCATGGTGGGAAATGAAGAGAGTGCTTAGGAGGGCCTACGTTCCCCGCCCACCTACCTCCAACCACGGAGGTCATTCCACTCACCAACCCCACCAACTCACCCACAATCAAGTGGGCCACACCTCTACCCAATCCCACCCCTTCACCGCCGTCCAAGCCCACCAAAGTGACCCCAATCTAGTGGCCCGCCCATGCACCACCAACCAACCTCCCCTTGGCACTCCCATCCCAACCCACTCAAGCACCTCCAACCGAGTGGAAGTCCCGCTTATAACCGAGCCGAGGCCCACACCCGAGCCGAGAGTTAAGGAGCTAGTCCACCCCAAGGTCCCTCCTCCAACCCGCTCCTTAGAGGAAATAAAGAAAATGATTTCGGATTGGTGGGAAAGGACACAAGCTACTCCACCACCCATGGATGCTCCATTGTTATCTACCTCCGGTCTTCATTCGAAACCATCAAAGTGGGAACTACCAAAGCCCGAGCCACCCGTGTTTCTTACGGGAACACTTCACATAGCCGAGCCATTTCTTAGATGGCTCAAGGATGGCTTGGTCCCACATCCCTTCCCGTCCATGGACCCCACCTTACCTTTAGTGCCAGTCAACTCATTCCATACCACCTTTCGATCTCGTCACCATGTTGACACATTGGACGATCTTGTCATGGGATTGGATTCACAATGGGAGTTGACGCACCTTTTGGCCCGGGGCTTTGACCAACCCACTAGTCTTAGCCTCACTCATCCGGCCTTAGGGTCTATTACCTCCGAATGCACCGTGGGTTGTATCACCACGGAGGTCCTCTTACTCCTTCTCTTACCGGACGAGCCTGAATTCATACCCTTTTGTCCGAGGGAGGAATCATACTTCTTGCCTACGGTCCCCGTCCCACCCATCACAATTCAAGAAGGTGATTATCCACACCTTCAAAACTTCTACACGTGGGACCGTGACTTGTGGGAACCCACCACAAGGGGTCACACCTTCTTCGACCCTTTTGACCCCTCCACTAGTGAAGCTCCCGAGCTATCACATTCTCTCCACCTCTTCCGAAGAGTTCACTATTCCACTCATACCCCTCGGTCTATTCGGCAAGCCGTCTCTACATCTAGGGATGATGACGAGGGTAGTTTTGGATCTCCTAGTCCTTCTCCACCCAAATCCCATAGGTCGCCAATGCATGATTGGTACATCTTAGGGTGTCTAGGAGTCATCCATTCCGTCAAGCATCGAGTACATCTAGTGTATGCATGGCACATATTCGGGTGTCCGGGTCCGCCATCACCCATGTACGGGTCGGACTAACATTAGGTGTGTCTAGGGTCATAGTTGAGTCAGTGTGTTTTCTTTGTGTGGTTTGTTTGTGTGGTGATTTTGAGTCGATTGTTTGTGTGTATTGCATGGTGAGTCTGCATGTGTCTTGTGCAAGCTCGTTGTCGGTCTCTTACGAGTAAGAGGCGAGTGGACTCACTTGATGAGTATGGGATCGGTTTTACTTCTATATCCGGATCAGTCACCTATAGGGACTCAGCGGTGATTCCTAGTGAGTCTTCGAGCTGTTTCCTTCCTTTGAGAGTGCCCCTTCGGAGTGACCACCTTTAGCCATAGCAGTGCACATATCGAGTATATATGGAATGAACAGGTGCCGATCACTTGGAGTGGAGCATACCCGCGCTACTTAGCACGGTGACGGATCCGCCGGAGGACCGGGGCAGCCATACCCCTACTCGATGGGGTCGAGTTCCTCCCACCCGGGGAGAATTGATGGGGCATCAAAGGCGATTTCCATACACGGGTGAAGTGTATTTGTGTGTTATGGCTTGTATAAGATTGTAATTGTGTAATTTCTTTCTTTTGGGCTCTTTGTAAGGCTTATATCAAGCCAATGGGCCATTTTTTATGTCAAGTCCAAGGCTAGGTTGCCATTAGTAGAGTCCATTAGGGAGCTTATGCCATATTGGGTCATTAGGTTGTTAATGGGTCATTAATGCACTTAAGGCCCAAATTGGGTTACACTCCTTCATGGGCCAACTAAGTTGGAAGGGTCTAGCATGGTTGGTGGGCTGGTTACATGGCCTTTAACCACACTTGGCCCAAGAAGAGGCCCATGAATGGGGCGCCCCCTTCTTTGGCTCTATTAGGCTAGTTAGGTGTGTATTAGGTGGTGTTTGAATGGATCTAGTCCAAGGTTGAATAAGTATGGTCAAATTAGATTAAAACTAATGTATTAAATGTGTGATTCACATTGTATCCCAGCCATTCAATCCAAACCCCTAGATCCAAGGGTTGAGGTTGAGTTTGGTTGGCATCCTATATAAGGTTGTATTTTTCATATTGAAGGAATTAATGAAGAGAAAATTGGCATTTGCCCTCAAGTGAGATTTGCACCCCTCCCCTCTCTCTCCCTGGTTCCTCCACCTCCAGCCCCCTTTCTAGAGTGTAATCCCTTCCCCCTTGATCCCCTCCAGCATCTGAAGCAACTCCGGTGATCGCCGCCGCCATCGTCTCGCCGCCGACGCGTCGTCGCCAACGGTTTCGGTGTTCTGTCCACTCAGGATAGACCCTTCTTCTCCGAATTCCTGCTATCACTCCCTTCGTCTTCTGCAGCTCAAAATTTTAGGGTTGGTTCCCCTATAGAACCCTTATCCCCACAAAAAAAATCACGTCAAAATTCATCCTTTAGCTATTTTTTGATTTTCGTCCAAGTCCAAGTTCCAGATTTGTCCTGGTTCTGTTTACTGTTCATCAGCTCTGAGTTTACCCCATTCGAACCATCTTTTGATTTTTTTTGGGTCGTCCAAATTTACTGGGATCTCTGTCCACATCCATCTACGACCAGGAATTTTGTTAATTTTTGGTTCACCCTCTAAGTATTTTTCAAATTTCGTCCAAGTTCCCAAGAACAGTCTGCCCACAGTTTCCCAGATCCGACCCAGGTCTCGTAAAGAAATCCAGAAAATCCATTTCGTCTCCAATCAGAAAACCAAAAATAGGCCCGGATTCCTCTCTCATAGATCTTCAACTTTGCTGAAAAAATTATTTCCAGATTCGGAGGTCTTCTTTCCGGTCAACGTCGATCTTCAGAAAAGTCAGAACCTGCCCCTGCAGTTCTGGCCAGATTCCAGCAAGTTTGTAAAATGCATGATCAGAAATACAGATCTGATTATTTTTTTTGACGACCCCTATGTCGAGGTATTCTGAGTCAGCTTTCCAACGGCGCTAACCTCGTCGCATTTCGATGACGGGGCTGATCGCAGCAGCAGTTTTCTCCGAGTCGCGCGCCTGCCAATAGAATTTTCAGATTCGTGGCCGAGTTCCCGCGAGTGTCGTCCGAGGGCCGCCCGGCGTCCGGCGGTCGTTCCAGCAGCTCGCCATCCCAGGGGAACGCTTTCCAGGTGTCTCCACAGCAGAGGAGTCATCAGGCCCCACACGACCCCTCCGGTCAACACGTGGGCCCCCACTAGCACGAGTACGCGTGAAGCCGAAGCATTGCCCGAAACCGCCCGTCAACCCGAACTTGGTCCTCCCGGGCCCACTTGTGTCGCCCTTTACCTCCCTGCGTGGAGTGGGCTTAATTGCATTGCTGTAAACATAATGTACTAAGTTCCCGGGAGTACGAACTTCGGCCGGGTGCCGTCTTCGCCACGCCGAGAGCGTGGAGGTATCGCCTTCACCCTTACACTTGGCATTAGCTTAATTCTTTATATGCTTTATATGCCGCTGCTAGAGAGCATGTGTAGGGATACCTAACTCGCCTTCAATTTATAATATCACTGCTGCGAGAGAGAGCGAAGCCGTCCCGTGACCCGATCCGGGCGCAAAAGAGAGCCGACCACCCTAGCTCACAGCCGGTTTCTCAACCGCGCACATCCGACGCTTCCCTCGTCAAGGGACGATCGCGAGCTTGTCGTGTCCGTGGTCCCGTCCCGCATCAATTTGGTATCAGAGCGAGTTTGAGTCTAGGGTGTTTGCATTCAAAAAAAAAAAGAGTGTCATGTAGTCATTAGTCGGTCTAAGTCGTGTTTAGGATCATCACATTTTTTAAAACAACAAAAAGAGTCATTTTTGGGTCGCATTCATCCCTTTACTCGGTATATAAAAAGGTGTTGTCCGACCGTTAGGTTACGCCTATCGGGAAGGCCGCACACTTGTGCGAGTGACCTTCGGGTCGATTGTCTCCGCCCCGTACCGAGTCTTGGTTTACGTCTAGGGTCCTTAGTGTGCATTAGTTAGTGCATTCCAACTTTGCATTACTTAGTGTCGTGTCTAGTGTTTTGGTCCGAGTGTCGGCATGGCCATCCACTAGTTTCCCCGTGTCCCATGGAGTCCCAAACTCCCGGATGGTGGTGATACTATCTCAAATGGAAGGACCACCCGAACCACCCCACGAGACCCGAAACCCAGGATTTCTACGGGTCCGATGACCCGAGTGTCTATCTAGAATGGGAAGCCATTATGGATGATTACTTCGAGGTGTACATCATGTACGGGCCCATGCAAGTCGATGTTGCCAAAAGGTGACTTTTTGGTGAAGCCGCTGCAACTTGGAGGGACATCAAATATTGGAGGGAGGATAGGAATCTAAGGCCCATCGAGTCATGATGGGAAATGAAGAGAGTGCTTAGGAGGGCCTACGTTCCCCGCCCACCTACCTCCAACCACGGAGGTCATTCCACTCACCAACCCCACCAACTCACCCACAATCAAGTGGGCCACACCTCTACCCAATCCCACCCCTTCACCGCCGTCCAAGCCCACCAAAGTGACCCCAATCTAGTGGCCCGCCCATGCACCACCAACCAACCTCCCCTTGGCACTCCCATCCCAACCCACTCAAGCACCTCCAACCGAGTGGAAGTCCCGCTTATAACCGAGCCGAGGCCCACACCCGAGCCGAGAGTTAAGGAGCTAGTCCACCCCAAGGTCCCTCTTCCAACCCGCTCCTTAGAGGAAATAAAGAAAATGATTTCGGATTGGTGGGAAAGGACACAAGCTACTCCACCACCCATGGATGCTCCATTGTTATCTACCTCCGGTCTTCATTCGAAACCATCAAAGTGGGAACTACCAAAGCCCGAGCCACCCGTGTTTCTTACGGGAACACTTCACATAGCCGAGCCACTTCTTAGATGGCTCAAGGATGGCTTGGTCCCACATCCCTTCCCGTCCATGGACCCCACCTTACCTTTAGTGCCAGTCAACTCATTCCATACCACCTTTCGATCTCGTCACCATGTTGACACATTGGACGATCTTGTCATGGGATTGGATTCACAATGGGAGTTGACGCACCTTTTGGCCCGGGGCTTTGACCAACCCACTAGTCTTAGCCTCACTCATCCGGCCTTAGGGTCTATTACCTCCGAATGCACCGTGGGTTGTATCACCACGGAGGTCCTCTTACTCCTTCCCTTACCGGACGAGCCTGAATTCATACCCTTTTGTCCGAGGGAGGAATCATACTTCTTGCCTACGGTCCCCGTCCCACCCATCACAATTCAAGAAGGTGATTATCCACACCTTCAAAACTTCTACACGTGGGACCGTGACTTGTGGGAACCCACCACAAGGGGTCACACCTTCTTCGACCCTTTTGACCCCTCCACTAGTGAAGCTCCCGAGCTATCACATTCTCTCCACCTCTTCCGAAGAGTTCACTATTCCACTCATACCCCTCGGTCTATTCTGCAAGCCGTCTCTACATCTAGGGATGATGACGAGGGTAGTTTTGGATCTCCTAGTCCTTCTCCACCCAAATCCCATAGGTCGCCAATGCATGATTGGTACATCTTAGGGTGTCTAGGAGTCATCCATTCCGTCAAGCATCGAGTACATCTAGTGTATGCATGGCACATATTCGGGTGTCCTGGTCCGCCATCACCCATGTACGGGTCGGACTAACATTAGGTGTGTCTAGGGTCATAGTTGAGTCAGTGTGTTTTCTTTGTGTGGTTTGTTTGTGTGGTGATTTTGAGTCGATTGTTTGTGTGTATTGCATGGTGAGTCTGCATGTGTCTTGTGCAAGCTCGTTGTCGGTCTCTTACGAGTAAGAGGCGAGTGGACTCACTTGATGAGTATGGGATCGGTTTTACTTCTATATCCGGATCAGTCACCTATAGGGACTCAGCGGTGATTCCTAGTGAGTCTTCGAGCTGTTTCCTTCCTTTGAGAGTGCCCCTTCGGAGTGACCACCTTTAGCCATAGCAGTGCGCATATCGAGTATATATGGAATGAGCAGGTGCCGATCACTTGGAGTGGAGCATACCCACGCTACTTAGCACGGTGACGGATTCGCCGGAGGACCGGAGCAGCCATACCCCTACTCGACGGGGTCGAGTTCCTCCCACCCGGGGAGAATTGATGGGGCATCAAAGGCGATTTCCATACACGGGTGAAGTGTATTTGTGTGTTATGGCTTGTATAAGATTGTAATTGTGTAATTTCTTTCTTTTGGGCTCTTTGTAAGGCTTATATCAAGCCAATGGGCCATTTGTTATGTCAAGTCCAAGGCTAGGTTGCCATTAGTAGAGTCCATTAGGGAGCTTATGCCATATTGGGTCATTAGGTTGTTAATGGGTCATTAATGCACTTAAGGCCCAAATTGGGTTACACTCCTTCATGGGCCAACTAAGTTGGAAGGGTCTAGCATGGTTGGTGGGCTGGTTACATGGCCTTTAACCACACTTGGCCCAAGAAGAGGCCCATGAATGGGGCGCCCCCTTCTTTGGCTCTATTAGGCTAGTTAGGTGTGTATTAGGTGGTGTTTGAATGGATCTAGTCCAAGGTTGAATAAGTATGGTCAAATTAGATTAAAACTAATGTATTAAATGTGTGATTCACATTGTATCCCAGCCATTCAATCCAAACCCCTAGATCCAAGGGTTGAGGTTGAGTTTGGTTGGCATCCTATATAAGGTTGTATTTTTCATATTGAAGGTATTAATGAAGAGAAAATTGGCATTTGCCCTCAAGTGAGATTTGCACCCCTCCCCTCTCTCTCCCTGGTTCCTCCACCTCCAGCCCCCTTTCTAGAGTGTAATCCCTTCCCCCTTGATCCCCTCCAGCATCTGAAGCAACTCCGGTGATCGCCGCCGCCATCGTCTCGCCGCCGACGCGTCGTCGCCAACGGTTTCGGTGTTCTGTCCACTCAGGACAGACCCTTCTTCTCCGAATTCCTGCTATCACTCCCTTCGTCTTCTGAAGCTCAAAATTGCAGGGTTGGTTCCCCTCTAGAACCCTTATCCCCACAAAAAACATCACGTCAAAATTCATCCTTTAGCTATTTTTTGATTTTCGTCCAAGTCCAAGTTCCAGATCTGTCCTGGTTCTATTTACTGTTCATCAGCTCTGAGTTTACCCCATTCGAACCATCTTTTGATTTTTTTTGGGTCGCCCAAATTTACTGGGATCTCTTTCCACATCCCTCTACCACCAGGAATTTTATTAATTTTTGGTTCACCCTCTAAGTATTTTTCAAATTTCGTCCAAGTTCCCAAGAACAGTCTGCCCACAGTTTCCCAGATCCGACCCAGGTCTAGTAAAGAAATCCCAGAAAATCCATTTCGTCTCCAATCAGAAAACCAAAAATAGGCCCGGATTCCTCTCTGATAGATCTTCAACTTTGCTGAAGAAATTATTTCCAGATTCGGAGGCCTTCTTTCCGGTCAACGTCGATCTTCAGAAAAGTCAGAACCTGCCCCTGCAGTTCTGGCCAGATTCCAGCAAGTTCGTAAAATGCATGATCAGAAATACAGATCTGATTATTTTTTTTGAAGACCCCTAAGTCGAGGTATTCTGAGTCAGCTTTCCAACGGCGCTAACCTCGTCGCATTCCGACGACGGGGCTGATCACAGCAGCAGTTTTCTCCGAGTCGCGCGCCTGCCAACAGAATTTTCAGATTCGTGGCCGAGTTCCCGCGAGCGTCGTCCGAGGGCCGCCCGGCGTCCGGCGGTCGTTCCAGCAGCTCGCCATCCCAGGGGAACGCTTTCCAGGTGTCTCCACAGCAGAGGAGTCATCAGGCCCCACATGACCCCTCCGGTCAACACGTGGGCCCCCACTAGCACGAGTACGCGTGAAGCCGAAGCATTGCCCGAAACCGCCCGTCAACCCGAACTTGGTCCTCCCGGGCCCACTTGTGTCGCCCTTTACCTCCCTGCGTGGAGTGGGCTTAATTGCATTGCTGTAAACATAATGTACTAAGTTCCCGGGAGTACGAACTTCGGCCGGGTGCCGTCTTCGCCACGCCGAGAGCGTGGAGGTATCGCCTTCACCCTTACACTTGGCATTAGCTTAATTCTTTATATGCTTTATATGCCGCTGCTAGAGAGCATGTGTAGGGATACCTAACTCGCCTTCAATTTATAATATCACTGCTGCGAGAGAGAGCGAAGCCGTCCCGTGACCAGATCCGGCCGCAAAAGGGAGCCGACCACCCTAGCTCACAGCCGGTTTCTCAACCGCGCACATCCGACGCTTCCCTCGTCAAGGGACGATCGCGAGCTTGTCGTGTCCGTGGTCCCGTCCCGCATCAATTTGGTATCAGAGCGAGTTTGAGTCTAGGGTGTTTGCATTCAAAAAAAAAAAGAGTGTCATGTAGTCATTAGTCGGTCTAAGTCGTGTTTAGGATCATCACATTTTTTAAAACAACAAAAAGAGTCATTTTTAGGTCGCATTCATCCCTTTACTCGGTATATAAAAAGGTGTTGTCCGACCGTTAGGTTACGCCTATCGGGAAGGCCGCACACTTGTGCGAGTGACCTTCGGGTCGATTGTCTCCACCCCGTACCGAGTCTTGGTTTACGTCTAGGGTCCTTAGTGTGCATTAGTTAGTGCATTCCAACTTTGCATTACTTAGTGTCGTGTCTAGTGTTTTGGTCCGAGTGTCGGCATGGCCATCCACTAGTTTCCCCGTGTCCCATGGAGTCCCAAACTCCCGGATGGTGGCGATACTATCTCAAATGGAAGGACCACCCGAACCACCCCACGAGACCCGAAACCCAGGATTTCTACGGGTCCGATGACCCGAGTGTCTATCTAGAATGGGAAGCCATTATGGATGATTACTTCGAGGTGTACATCATGTACGGGCCCATGCAAGTCGATGTTGCCAAAAGGCGACTTTTTGGTGAAGCCGCTGCAACTTGGAGGGACATCAAATATTGGAGGGAGGATAGGAATCTAAGGCCCATCGAGTCATGGTGGGAAATGAAGAGAGTGCTTAGGAGGGCTTACGTTCCCCGCCCACTTACCTCCAACCACGGAGGTCATTCCACTCACCAACCCCACCAACTCACCCACAATCAAGTGGGCCACACCTCTACCCAATCCCACCCCTTCACCGCCGTCCAAGCCCACCAAAGTGACCCCAATCTAGTGGCCCGCCCATGCACCACCAACCAACCTCCCCTTGGCACTCCCATCCCAACCCACTCAAGCACCTCCAACCGAGTGGAAGTCCCGCTTATAACCGAGCCGAGGCCCACACCCGAGCCGAGAGTTAAGGAGCTAGTCCACCCCAAGGTCCCTCCTCCAACCCGCTCCTTAGAGGAAATAAAGAAAATGATTTCGGATTGGTGGGAAAGGACACAAGCTACTCCACCACCCATGGATGCTCCATTGTTATCTACCTCCGGTCTTCATTCGAAACCATCAAAGTGGGAACTACCAAAGCCCGAGCCACCCGTGTTTCTTACGGGAACACTTCACATAGCCGAGCCACTTCTTAGATGGCTCAAGGATGGCTTGGTCCCACATCCCTTCCCGTCCATGGACCCCACCTTACCTTTAGTGCCAGTCAAATCATTCCATACCACCTTTCGATCTCGTCACCATGTTGACACATTGGACGATCTTGTCATGGGATTGGATTCACAATGGGAGTTGACGCACCTTTTGGCCCGGGGCTTTGACCAACCCACTAGTCTTAGCCTCACTCATCCGGCCTTAGGGTCTATTACCTCCGAATGCACCGTGGGTTGTATCACCACGGAGGTCCTCTTACTCCTTCCCTTACCGGACGAGCCTGAATTCATACCCTTTTGTCCGAGGGAGGAATCATACTTCTTGCCTACGGTCCCCGTCCCACCCATCACAATTCAAGAAGGTGATTATCCACACCTTCAAAACTTCTACACGTGGGACCGTGACTTGTGGGAACCCACCACAAGGGGTCACACCTTCTTCGACCCTTTTGACCCCTCCACTAGTGAAGCTCCCGAGCTATCACATTCTCTCCACCTCTTCCGAAGAGTTCACTATTCCACTCATACCCCTCGGTCTATTCGGCAAGCCGTCTCTACATCTAGGGATGATGACGAGGGTAGTTTTGGATCTCCTAGTCCTTCTCCACCCAAATCCCATAGGTCGCCAATGCATGATTGGTACATCTTAGGGTGTCTAGGAGTCATCCATTCCGTCAAGCATCGAGTACATCTAGTGTATGCATGGCACATATTCGGGTGTCCTGGTCTGCCATCACCCATGTACGGGTCGGACTAACATTAGGTGTGTCTAGGGTCATAGTTGAGTCAGTGTGTTTTCTTTGTGTGGTTTGTTTGTGTGGTGATTTTGAGTCGATTGTTTGTGTGTATTGCATGGTGAGTCTGCATGTGTCTTGTGCAAGCTCGTTGTCGGTCTCTTACGAGTAAGAGGCGAGTGGACTCACTTGATGAGTATGGGATCGGTTTTACTTCTATATCCGGATCAGTCACCTATAGGGACTCAGCGGTGATTCCTAGTGAGTCTTCGAGCTGTTTCCTTCTTTTGAGAGTGCCCCTTCGGAGTGACCACCTTTAGCCATAGCAGTGCGCATATCGAGTATATATGGAATGAGCAGGTGCCGATCACTTGGAGTGGAGCATACCCACGCTACTTAGCACGGTGACGGATCCGCCGGAGGACCGGAGCAGCCATACCCCTACTCGACGGGGTCGAGTTCCTCCCACCCGGGGAGAATTGATGGGGCATCAAAGGCGATTTCCATACACGGGTGAAGTGTATTTGTGTGTTATGGCTTGTATAAGATTGTAATTGTGTAATTTCTTTCTTTTGGGCTCTTTGTAAGGCTTATATCAAGCCAATGGGCCATTTGTTATGTCAAGTCCAAGGCTAGGTTGCCATTAGTAGAGTCCATTAGGGAGCTTATGCCATATTGGGTCATTAGGTTGTTAATGGGTCATTAATGCACTTAAGGCCCAAATTGGGTTACACTCCTTCATGGGCCAACTAAGTTGGAAGGGTCTAGCATGGTTGGTGGGCTGGTTACATGGCCTTTAACCACACTTGGCCCAAGAAGAGGCCCATGAATGGGGCGCCCCCTTCTTTGGCTCTATTAGGCTAGTTAGGTGTGTATTAGGTGGTGTTTGAACGGATCTAGTCCAAGGTTGAATAAGTATGGTCAAATTAGATTAAAACTAATGTATTAAATGTGTGATTCACATTGTATCCCAGCCATTCAATCCAAACCCCTAGATCCAAGGGTTGAGGTTGAGTTTGGTTGGCATCCTATATAAGGTTGTATTTTTCATATTGAAGGAATTAATGAAGAGAAAATTGGCATTTGCCCTCAAGTGAGATTTGCACCCCTCCCCTCTCTCTCCCTGGTTCCTCCACCTCCAGCCCCCTTTCTAGAGTGTAATCCCTTCCCCCTTGATCCCCTCCAGCATCTGAAGCAACTCCGGTGATCGCCGCCGCCATCGTCTCGCCGCCGACGCGTCGTCGCCAACGGTTTCGGTGTTCTATCCACTCAGGACAGACCCTTCTTCTCCGAATTCCTGCTATCCCTCCCTTCGTCTTATGAAGCTCAAAATTTCAGGGTTGGTTCCCCTCTAGAACCCTTATCCCCACAAAAAAAAATCACGTCAAAATTCATCCTTTAGCTATTTTTTGATTTTCGTCCAAGTCCAAGTTCCAGATCTGTCCTGGTTCTGTTTACTGTTCATTAGCTCTGAGTTTACCCCATTCGAACCATCTTTTGATTTTTTTTGGGTCGCCCAAATTTACTGGGATCTCTATCCACATCCCTCTACCACCAGGAATTTTATTAATGTTGGTTCACCCCCTAAGTATTTTTCAAATTTCGTCCAAGTTCCCAAGAACAGTCTGCCCACAGTTTCCCAGATCCGACCCAGGTCTATTAAAGAAATCCCAGAAAATCCATTTCGTCTCCAATCAGAAAACCAAAAATAGTCCCGGATTCCTCTCTCATAGATCTTCAACTTTGCTGAAGAAATTATTTCTAGATTCGGAGGTCTTCTTTCCGGTCAACGTCGATGTTCAGAAAAGTCAGAACCTGCCCCTGTAGTTCTGGCCAGATTCTAGCAAGTTTGTAAAATGCATGATCAGAAATACAGATCTGATTATTTTTTTTGAAGACCCCTACATCGAGGTATTCTGAGTCAGCTTTCCAACGGCACTAACCTCGTCGCATTCCGAAGACGGGGCTGATCGCAGCAGCAGTTTTCTCCGAGTCGCGCGCCTGCCAACAGAATTTTTAGATTCGTGGCCGAGTTCCCGCGAGCGTCGTCCGAGGGCCGCCCGGCGTCCGGCGGTCGGTCCAGCAGCTCGCCATCCCAGGGGAACGCTTTCCAGGTGTCTCCACAGCAGAGGAGTCATCAGGCCCCACACGACCCCTCCGGTCAACACGTGGGCCCCCACTAGCACGAGTACGCGTGAAGCCGAAGCATTGCCCGAAACCGCCCGTCAACCCGAACTTGGTCCTCCCGGGCCCACTTGTGTCGCCCTTTACCTCCCTGCGTGGAGTGGGCTTAATTGCATTGCTGTAAACATAATGTACTAAGTTCCCGGGAGTACGAACTTCGGCCGGGTGCCGTCTTCGCCACGCCGAGAGCGTGGAGGTATCGCCTTCACCCTTACACTTGGCATTAGCTTAATTCTTTATATGCTTTATATGCCGCTGCTAGAGAGCATGTGTAGGGATACCTAGCTCGCCTTCAATTTATAATATCACTGCTGCGAGAGAGAGCGAAGCCGTCCCGTGACCCGATCCGGGCGCAAAAGAGAGCCGACCACCCTAGCTCACAGCCGGTTTCTCAACCGCGCACATCCGACGCTTCCCTCGTCAAGGGACGATCGCGAGCTTGTCGTGTCCGTGGTCCCATCCCACATCAGTTGTATTCATAGACCTTGAATGGTCCTTGGAGAAGCCCTAGACCAGATCCACAATTTGTGGGTGATTGGGAGACTTTGGGGTTCTTTGGGATTAAAGAAATCATGAGAATTAGGCAGCCCACGAGGTGGAATTCGAGGTCAAACATGGTTGGCTCGGGGCTGGCGGTCGACCTGCAGCTCCTGGCGGTCGACCGTTACTGTAAAATGCTGTAGACGAATGGCCCCTGGGATTTCCGGTCGACCGCCACTGGCTGGCGGTCGACCGCCACTGAAAGACTTTCGGCCTGGGCGGTCCCTGGCTGGGGTGGTCGACCGCCCCTGTGCTGGCGGTCGACCGCCAGCTGGGCAGGGCCCGGGTCAGCCCGGTTCGGTCCGTTGGCCACATCAACTCCATCGCTTGAGTCCGTTAGCCGCCCGTTCATGTCTGTGGCATCAACCTTGATTGTCTTGAAGTTTTATTACTGAGTCTTCAAACCAAATTTTGTTCCGGGGGCTCCGCCCCCGGAAACCCCCGCAAGGGGCGCTGCCCCCTTGACCCCCACGACCTGACCGGGCAGGTTGATCCCCGCGACCTGACTGCGCAGGTCGATCCACGTGAGAGGGCGCAACATTGAGCTTTCACATTTACCAACTCCACTCCATTCCTTGGATTATCTTGTATGAATGCTCGGTCCTTTGTAGAAGCTTTGCTTCATTGCTTGGGCCTTTTCTTTCTTGCTTGGCCTTGCTTAGCTAGAGCCTTTTCTTCCTTGCTTGGCCTCGCTTAGATGTGTTCATTTCACTTTCATTTCGCCACCCCCATTCCATTCTTTGGTTGCATTCTGTTGAGCTTGCACAGTTGATATTTCAACTCCAATCAAAGTGTACTTTGCATTATGCACTTGGCATCATGAGTGACTTTTGATCGTCCTCCTGGGATGGCTTGCTCCTTTGGATTGATCTTGATTTCTGTGCGGCCAATTGGTTAAGGTTGCAAGCCATTCTTGATATATTGAATCGGCAATATAATGACCTGAATTGTATGCAAATGGATTTTATCAAATGCATAGCAAAAGTAAAATGCATATCAAATTGATTTTATCAAATGCATAGCAAATGCATAATGAATAGCAAAATGACTCTAAAGACATACATCATCAAAACACTAGAAATGAGTCATAGTTCAGTCATAGTTGGAATCACATCAAAACAATAGAACCAATCATTAGTTGAGTCATAGTTGGACATCATCAAAACAATAGAAACACTCACGTTCCACACATGCCCAACTTTAGCACAACATTCTCCCCAACATTCTCCCCCTTTTTGATGATGGCAACTATGAGTCATAAAAAGATTCAAGAACATTCAAGAACACTATGGCTCATTAAAAACATTCATATGGCTCAACCAAATCGACTCCACACAAAGAATACCAAAATCTTTGAAATGGCTCCATCAAATCTTCTCCCCCTTTGCCATCAGCAAGAAGGAATCCAATCTTTTCCCCTTTTTCATTGGTGAGACCAAAGAATGAGATGAAGTATGTCAACATGGTCCAATAGAAGAGATAGATAAGACAGCCATAAAGCAATTTTGATTTCAGATTTTTCAATTTTTAGAGGTTTTCAAGATTGTACCTTTATATGGTGTGCAGGATTTTCTATGCAATGCATGGGAAGGCAAGAGCAAGACATATGTGCAATGCAAGGATGATCAAAACATGTGAATGCAAATATGTATGCATGAGCACAAAATGATTTCTCCCAATTATGTATGCATGAAGTGAACACAAATATGCATAGATGAAGTAGAGCATGTGAATGCAAAGAGTGCAATGTGTGATATGCTCTAAAATGAATGAAACCATGCTATGCAATGTCAATGAATTTTGAAGTTTCAACACATACTTTGTAATGAATTATGAGAACATGCTTTACACATGCTATGCAATGACATATGAACATGTTATGCTATGACATTAATCATGAAAACATGCTACCCCTTTGACAATGAAATGCTCACAAGATGACATGGTCTTCTCCCCCTATATGACGCTCACCAAACCACATATGCAAACACATACAAGAAACATTCTCCCCCTATCAGACATTCTCCCCCTATCGAAAGGAATGACTTACCAAGCCATCTCCCCCTTTGACAATAGCAAAAAGGAGGGATAGGTCAAAAATGGGGACAAGAAGATATGCAAACATTCTTCCCTTGTATGATGAATGACTCACCAAGTCACCAAGCCTTCTCCCCCTATAGAAATGAATGCAAACTTTCTCCTCCTATCTAAATGAATGAACAAATTATGTAGGAAGCTGAGGGAAAGAGGAGTATAGAGCAAACCATTATAAGCAACTAGAAACATGCCGTGATGATTATGTATGGTTCAAAGCTAATGAATTCCGAATTAACAAAATAATTTGAAAAATAGCTATATCCATGGTTTAATAGAAGCGAACCAAAAGTGCATGCTCTAGCAATGGTAATCCTCTATTGTCTTACACAGCCATATTCATAATCGTCATCGGGAAAAGCACAACTTGTATTGAGGTTAAACAACCATGACAATTATAATGAATTCTATGTTGCAGCACTTTTTCCCATATATCATTTTCAATGAAATTCATATCATTAGACCCATATTTTACGAGCAAGCGAGTTTAGTGCATACCGCCTAGCCGTAAGAATACACGATGTTTAGACGCCAGTATTCCTAGGTATTTGGTAAGACTGACTGTTATGCTTCAGATTTGAACAGAGATAGCTGAATCACCTCATGACATACCCGATCTCATATCTGTGATGAGGAGATATATTTCTCAGCAATGTAGCCATTGCTCTGCCTTGAGTCTAAGCTATAGATATCAAAGATAACAAAGGTACTTCATGACATATCTATCCTCATTTCCTTGATGAGAAGACATGTTTCTCAGTGACCTAATGTCATTGCTTTGTCTAAAGTTTTGCCTTTATGAATTCCAATATGTCAAGTTGTTTAAAAACAATACTAGACTTTAGCAACTCAACCAACTTGACTATGACATATGAATTTTCAGATTTCAGAAAGATTATTCATGGCACAATATGCAACCTCTAGTTAAAGTCTATTAAAGACTACTTGACATAGATGATTTCAAAAGCACATATATCAGAATTTCAAAGAAATCATTAAATCTGAACCATTGTTATTTGATGGACAATCATCAGTGCATATAATAGAAAGCTCTTACGTCATTTTTAGACAATTAGCCAAGAATGTTCAGATTGCAAGACTCCCCCGTAGGATGTGCATGGAATAGCTAGATCACTCATGAGATGGGCAAAAAGAAATATGCATGAATGCTATGACCCGACTCATGGTTGTACACTTATTAAATGCAACATAATGAATATGAAACATATGCACAAATGCCTTAAGAAAACAACTCCCCCTAGCTATATGGCCTATATGCGATAGTGACGCATGGTACTTGGCGGAGGTGAAACCTCACACATATTGAGTGCTTCCAGATAAGCATTGCCTGCCTGTCCATACATCAACATTTGATATATCATGGCCATGCAAGAATGTTATGATGTAAAATGATTCAAGCTAGATTTATGTTGACTCCCCCTGAGTACATGCAAGGGTTGGCAATGAATTATGCAGCCTAAGACTTATGTGAATACTCAATGCAATGAAGATGCTGCAAAATGATTGTGCATTTTGTGTCTTCTAAACATGATGTGCATTAAGGTATATGTGATCACAGGATGATGCAAACACAAATCATTCACAAGTTATTTTGAACTAAATGCAACATGATGATGTCAATTGCTAGACTCCCCTTTGAACAATGCTAATCGGGAATTAATGAGTTGAAAATTGCAACCATGGTATACACCATCAAAACCAAAATCTAGGAATTTCACTTGGTTGGTAGCAAGAATCAAACAACTCATCATCATATCAGCAACATCAGCAATATAAGTATTTCATGAACTAAGCAGCTGTGATCCAGCATGGTATGAGCAAGAAATCTATCTTAAAAGTTCATCTTACACCATGGGAGTAAAGCATTTCAAAGAGTAATTCAATTTGTAGAATTTAATGACATTTGGAAGACTTATGATGCACGATCTACATGTTAGGACTAAACATGCAAGATGATTGAAATTAAAAGGTTTACGTACATACCTGTGCCTTGAGCTTTTATTTACCTGACCATTCATTTGTTCAGCTCCAAGGCATCCTGCACCCAAAATTCTTATTTGGAGTTTTTAGGTATCCAAGCTTGCTTGGGTCCTTGTGGGTTAGCAACAGGTTTAGCATCTTGACTCATCTTTTTCAAGGCAATCAAATCATCTTCCCTCATTGTATGGCAACCATACATCTCATGCCCATTTTTACCACAGTAGAAACAACGCACAAAAGATTGATTATCCTTTTTATGTTCATGTGCATGTGCATGTGGACTATGCTTTTGTGGGCGAGCATGATTCTTACCTTTCATGGTATGAGGGTGGTGTCATTCTTTCTTTCCTTGTTCTTTCACTTGCTGTCCTGCTCTAAGCTCATCATTTCTCAAGATAAAACAATCATGCACAGTGTGACCATGTCTACCACAATAATAACAATGGACATTCTTTTTGTGGAAAACATGATATTTAGCATTGAGCATGTTATGGTGCATGTTTGGATGAGAATGCTGAATTTTACTTTTCTTTCGAGTAGTATGCCCTTTTTGGTGACCACATGAAGTGGTGGATTCGGGTGAGCCAAAATCTTGGATTTGGGCAAGCATTGACAGGAAATCATTCAAACCTTGAATTTTATTTTCAAGTGAAGAAATATGTTGTTTAGACTCATTAAGACCCTCTTCACATGCTGCCAATTGCTCATTGAGCATGGCATTTACAGCTTTAAGATTTTGACTTTGTTGTTCTAAAGCATGCAATGTTTCGGAGTGTTCATCAATGATAGATTTACCTTTTTCATGTGCAGCCAATTTTTCATGCAATTCTTCTTCAACTTTTTCACATTCAATTTTCTTTTCCAACAACTCTTTATTCTCTTCCTTTAGAGAATCAATCAAATTTTGTTGCCATTCAAGATCATCATGGAGACCAGCATTTATGTTTCTCAAGAATGAACATTTTTCACATGCAAAATTAGCAGAGCATGAAACAGAATTTTTATTTTCTTCAATCAACCTCTCATCATGAATAAGCCCATCGGCCATAGTTTGATCATTGGAGATTGCCTTAGGTTGGTTTTGAAGTTTTATTACAATTTCTTCCAACCTAGTGATTTCATCATGAAGATTTTCATTTTCATCTCTTAGACATGCAATGCTTTGTTTATGTGTGTCTAGATCAAAAGAGAGCTCTTCAAACGCAGAACACTTTTTACAATTCAAGCTTTCATGTTGGTTATTTTTGTTGAGATCCTTTTTCAACTTTTTATTTTCTGATATTACCTTTTTGTATTGTGTAAATAACTCATCATAGGATTCCATAAGTTCTTCAAAAGTGAATTCCTCGGAATCAGAATTTACCTTTGATGAGGATGGTTTGCTTGACTCTTCTGCACGGTCGGCCATGAAGTATTCTTGTTCTTGTTCTTTTCCTTCATGGATTTTCACCAACTTGTCCAGCACTTGCTTGGCTGTGTTGCAAGAAGACACAAGATGAGTTAGTCTTAGATCAACTGCAGATGTAATTAAGTTATATGCAAGATGATTATCATTGTGTTTGGTCTCATGTTCGGCTAACCAATCAATTGAATTTGATGGCAACTCATGAGGACCATTGTATATAAGATTCCACAATTGTGGATCTATTGAGCTAACATAGATGAACAATCTCCCTAGCCATGTAGAAAAATCTGAACCATCATAAATGGGCAGAGAAACCATCGAAGCACGTGTAGCACAAGAAGCCATTTAAATTACAATGAACCCGGATCTTTCCCTGCAGATCGTAGGATCTGAAAATAGCAGAGCTAGGCTCTGATACCACTTCTTGGGTCCCGCGAGGTGTAAATGGATCTAGAAGGGGGGGTTGAATAGATCCTATCACAAGTTATGGCCTATTTAAAAACTCTTATCTAGCGGAAGCTTAAACCACTCTTATAAAGTGAATGAATCACTTAGGCACAATGCACAGCGGAATTAGGTAGAGTGGCTCAAATGGAAAGATTTGAATTACAAGCTATGAAACGTCCACACTTCTTTAAGTGAATTACAAAGCATAACACATAGATGAACATGCAATAGCTTGCAACAACCGTGCGTGTGTGTATGCTATGTTGATCACTCAAAGTGCATATGTATGTGAGCAAGATAACCAAGTATGGAAGCACACGAACCTGCGAATGGGGTTAGAAGATATATAGCAATCACACAAAATAAACAACCCACAACACATGGATTTTTAAGGTGGTTCGGTTGCAACCCTGCAACCTACGTCCACCCCTCACCAAAACACGGTGAGGCTTCCTTGCTGGCACACAGCTTGACCCGGGGACACGCCCCAAACCACAGAACAGAGAAATCCCTCTTTCTGTCTTCCTACACACAAAGCCGGCAGGGACGGCTACACCGCAGATCGGAGAACTCCCGATTGCCTTCCTACTAACCACCTGGTAGGGACGTCAACCACAAATTGGAACACCCTCCAATTGCCTTCCTACTAACCACCGGTAGGGACGAATCACGACTTCAATGTTTAATAATATTGAAAGTAAAACAAATGTGAAGGAGCTAAAACAAGAGATTGAGTAAGAAGGAATTGGCCCTTGAATGGAAATGATTTGTTGATCAGCAACAAGGATCTCTTCTTCTTGCAAATCAATCTTCTTGATTCACCCTTGAATGGATGAATGTTCTTCACGGAGTACTGTTCATGTGAACAGTAACTGTTCTTCCAATCCTCCTCTTTTGATCGTCTTTTTGATCTCTTTGAATGGATGAAGAAGTGAATAGATGCTACCTTGATCCTTGCTTCCTTCTTCATAGATCTTGGAAGATGATTGCTTTGATATGAACTTTGAATACCTTGGATTGGATGAAGATGTTCTTCACGGAGTACTGTTCACGTGAACAGTAACTCTTCCTTCCATCTCCTCTTTTGATCTTCTCTTTGTATCTTCTTGAAGTGGATGAAGAGAGTAATTGATTCTACCTTGAATCTTGTTTCTTCAACAGCTTGTAGGAGTTTGAATGCTTCAGAAATCACCTTGGATGAATCGGAATGATGTAGATGATTTCTCTTGAAGATCTTGAATGAAACTAGCTTCCTTAGATCACCTTGATAGCCTAGCTTGCATCTGATCTTCCTTGAAGGTTGTTTGCCTTGATTTGAGCTTGAATCAACCTTGCTTGGATGAAGAACTTCTTCACGAAGTACTGTTCACGTGAACAGTACCTCGTCCCCTTTGGATCTCCACAAATCACACTTGGCCTCTTTTGATCTTCAATTGAGCATATGGAAGCCCTCCTCTTCTTTCTTCTCCAAGTGTTGTATTCATAGACCTTGAATGGTCCTTGGAGAAGCCCTAGACCAGATCCACAATTTGTGGGTGATTGGGAGACTTTGGGGTTCTTTGGGATTAAAGAAATCATGAGAATTAGGCAGCCCACGAGGTGGAATTCGAGGTCAAACATGGTTGGCTCGGGGCTGGCGGTCGACCTGCAGCTCCTGGCGGTCGACCGCTATTGTAAAATGTTGTAGACGAATGGCCCCTGGGATTTCCGGTCGACCGCCACTGGCTAGCGGTCGACCGCCACTGAAAGACTTTCGGCCTGGGCGGTCCCTGGCTGGGGCGGTCGACCGCCCCTGTGCTTGCGGTCGACCGCCAGCTGGGCAGGGCCCGGGTCAGCCCTGTTCGGTCCGTTGGCCGCACCAACTCCATCGCTTGAGTCCGTTAGCCGCCCGTTCATGTCTGTGGCATCAACCTTGATTGTCTTGAAGTTTTATTACTGAGTCTTCAATCCAAATTTTGTTCTGGGGGCTCCGCCCCCGGAAACCCCCGCAAGGGGCGCTGCCCCCTTGACCCCCGCGACCTAACCGGGCAGGTTGATCCCCGCGACCTGACTGCGCAGGTCGATCCACGTGAGAGGGTGCAACATTGAGCTTTCACATTTACCAACTCCACTCCATTCCTTGGATTATCTTGTATGAATGCTCGGTCCTTTGTAGAAGCTTTGCTTCATTGCTTGGGTCTTTTCTTTCTTGCTTGGCCTTGCTTAGCTAGAGCCTTTTCTTCCTCGCTTGGCCTCGCTTAGACGTGTTCATTTCACTTTCATTTCGCCACCCCCATTCCATTCTTTGGTTGCATTCTGTTGAGCTTGCACAGTTGATATTTCCACTCCAATCAAAGTGTACTTTGCATTATGCACTTGGCATCATGAGTGACTTTTGATCGTCCTCCTGGGATGGCTTGCTCCTTTGGATTGATCTTGATTTCTGTGCGGCCAATTGGTTAAGGTTGCAAGCCATTCTTGATATGTTGAATCGGCAATATAATGACCTGAATTGTATGCAAATGGATTTTATCAAATGCATAGCAAAAGTAAAATGCATATCAAATTGATTTTATCAAATGCATAGCAAATGCATAATGAATAGCAAAATGACTCTAAAGACATACATCATCGAAACACTAGAAATGAGTCATAGTTGAGTCATAGTTGGAATCACATCAAAACAATAGAACCAATCATTAGTTGAGTCATAGTTGGACATCATCAAAATAATAGAAACACTCACGTTCCACACATGCCCAACTTTAGCACAACATTCTCCCCAACAAGTGCTTTACCGACATTTTTGGGGCTTTGATGGCCACTCACGCGTTGTCGCTCTCTCCAGTTGTGCCTTGTCGACCCGTGGTCGGGAATATGCTTCAATTTTATGATTATCACCGCCAGCAGGGGCATTTGGTTGAGGATTGCCTCGAGTTCCGGGATTATGTTTATGATCTGGAAGATAAGAAAAGGATTGATTGGGCCGCTATTCAAAAAGTCATTCTACATCTTCGCAGCAAGCAGCAAGCAGCAAGCAGCAAGCAGCAGAAGCAAGAAGCACCGCCCAAGCAGCCATCTCCATCTCTACAAGACCCAGGGCACCCCCGTGATCCTTTATCTAATGTTGCACCTACTTTGTCACCTACTCCAATGCCCGTTCCATCACCGTTACCTTCTCCCATCACATCTTCACAACCTCCACAAACCCAAGCCTCTACTCAGGCTAGTGCTCCCATTACCACAACTTCTTCCACCCCTGCTTCTACCCCCAATGCCGCTCGTCGCGTTGTGTCTATACGTCGACGGTGGGCACCATAACCCCCTTCTTCACCCTTGCCATGTCCACCATCCTCTCCATCGACCACATCACCATGTCCACCATCCTCTCCATTGCCTACACCATCTCTACCACCCTCACCATTGCCTAAACCTCCATCATCCTCGCCATCACCTTTGCCCGAGCCTGAGCAAGCTTCGCCGTTGCCGCCCTCACCCGAGCAAGCCATACCTCCACCCTTACCTTTACCTCCACCTAAACACACCATCCCCATGGAAACCTCCGTGTCTTCCGAACCTATTCCTATTACCTCCACTTCTCCATCCATTTCCACCCCTCGGAGCGGGTGTGTGCTACCTACGGTGCCCCTTGGGTCTGGTCCCTAGGGAGACAATAAGCCAAGTCAGGATGATTCAGTGCCGGCTGTGCATTTTAAGATTCAAGATTTTATCTGTCGGATGCCGATCCGCATCCTGGTCCCTAGTTATTTTGGGAATGATGCGCCTCTACTTTCAAAGATGACAGTTGCTAAGAAGAGTTCCCTTGAGTTTATGCAAGTTTCTTCCAGAGCAAGGCCGGTGGCAATCTCTTTGCTCGCCGGAGAGTTCACCGTTGATGCTATTATTTCTCCTCGCTCTATTGCCATTTATATGATGGGCCAAGAAGGGTTCTCTACCCGTGTTGTGCTAACTCATACAGCCGCCAAGCAGATTATGGACTCTATGTTCAAGGGGCAATTGGCCGTATCTTCAGCATTCTCCAAGAACATTCTGCACATTCTATACAATCTCCTTCAGTTTATTAGCAAGCCGGCCATGTCAACGCCGTGTATTACTCTCCCTCAGTTTCATCCGTCTCTTCTATCAAGGGAGTTGTACTTCAAGGCTGAGTTCCGAGTGGAGTTATCGAAGCTCATGCTTCTAGTGCCGAGAGACAAAACCCCGTGGGTTTGTGATATTCATCACTCTGAAGGGTTACTTGCCCAAGAATGTCCACCTATTGTTGTTAGCACTGGGTGTCTAGGGGCCGTCTGCCAGATGGGCTCTATTTGAGAAGACATTGCAGATCGAGAAAGCCCAAGGTACGAGCCCGCGCCAGGCGGGTCCATTACAAGCCAGTTTTCGCTAAGAAGAGGCGGCGGCGTAGGTTCAAGAGCTGTAAGTTGTGCTCTCCGGGGTCCACTCCTTCTTGTTCTTCCTCTCGTTCATCATTTCTTCTGCTCAGCTCCCACCCTTGGGTGGTGTATCTTCCCACTTCAGATCCTGTTTCAAACAATTTCTTCTCTCTTCCCCAGTCCGCAAACCCCCATTCCTCTTCTTCCCATCCAGAGTCTCTAGATTTTCCCTCCTCTCTCAACCCTAGGCCTCGGCCTATGCCCTCTCATTATCCCTATCTCGGGACATCTCCCGATTCTTCTCCCCCAGTATGTCCAGATTCTGCTTCTGATTCACCCCCGACCTTGTCGGGTGATTACCATCCTCGTTCCCCGACCCTATCGGGTGATTCTCCTTCTTATTCTCCGACCTTGCCGGGTGTCTATGATTCTCTTTCCCCGACTCTGTCGGGTGGTCCTCATTCTTCTTCTCCGACCCTATCGGATGTCCACAACTCTCCTTCTCTGATCATGTCGGATGATTTTCCTTCTCACCTTCCTATTCACTCTTCTTCACCCTTTCAGGGTCATTGCCCTTTTTCATGCTATTTTCGAGGCTTTAGTCCTCCTTGATCCCAGCGGATCTCTGCTTATTCTGTATCTAGTTCCTTGTTATCAGGGTCTCTGCACCTTAACGAAGGAGTTCTAGCCCTCGTCTCTCTTCCTTTTATTCCTTTTCATCCAGTATAGTGTCTGTCGCTCCTCCGTGTCGAGGAATCTACAACCCCTTGTTATCCTCTCATCTTTGTCCTGACAAGCAAGGAATACAAAGCTCGTGCTGCTCAAAGCTCGATGATCAAGCTCTCTGTTCAGGATGCTACTTTCACACTATGGATTTGCAAGGTATCTTTATTTTGTGCAAGAATATACTATCATTTCCATTATTACTTCATGCACATTGTTATTATGATTCTAGTTCCTCAACATGGTTAAGTGGCTTGTAGAAATCTTCTTATTTTAGTCAAAAGAGTTCGCTTCTATAGCATTCTTAGGCTGGTGATAGCTCCGTGCTGGGAGTCTAGTTTTATTCCCCGATCGTTGAGGGTGACCTTTTAGAATGGGTTTTTCCACACACTTCACGGTAAGCCATAGCCGATCTCTTTGAGGCACACCGTTGCTGCTTTGGCCATACCATAGGTATGCACAAAGTTCTTTTCTTTTCTCTGCTCGGCCGAGTGTAGGGGCAAGAGATTGATGGATGAGATGACCAACCTAGGCGCTCCCTAATACGGGAGAGGTCTCAAATAGGGGCAGTCTTGACCCTCAAAAGTGAGCTTTCATGCAATATCTAGCCAATAAGGGCTGTCAAAAATAAATCAATGATCTGATCAATGCAAAATTATGGCAATCGAAGGCATGGCAAGAGTGGCAGTACAGTTATCCGCAGGACGTCATGAGCCCGGTCGCACGCGTTCCTGAAAAATATGGGTCCGAAAATCAAAGACAGAAAGTCCCGGCGCAACAGACTGTATCTTTGAGGGGAAGTGCCCTAGAAGGAATTCAAGTCCTGATGTTTCTCATCCTGCATAAAGCTTGTCTCCTAATTTTTCATCTGTTTCTCCCTATTAGGCTGGGTTGAATCCCGGGTATGGCCTTAGTAGGGGCACCATTCTTTAGAGGCGGTTGGTTGTGGTGAGCCACCCTCACATGCACGCCCTACTTAAGGGAAGCATTTAATGAGAGGGGTAGGAACGACGATCCCTGGCCAGTAGTTCGAGCCCGTCTTTGGGTGCTGCAGATGGCTATTGTCAAAAATTTTCAAAAAAATCAGATACTTCAAAATTAAAAAAAAGAGAGATATTGTCAAAAATCCAAAAAAATGAGATATGGTTGAAAATTCCAAAAAAATGAAATATTGTCAAAAATCCAAAAAAATTAGAAAAAATGAAAAATCTAAAAATATTTGTCTTTTGTCCTTTACATTTTATTTTGAGAACAGGTACGTAATCTGTTTGCTAAATGTGCAGGTTGCAGGTACTTTATGTTTCCTCGCTCTACCTCTTGTTCTATCTGGTTCCTGTTCATATCTTTTATATGTTCTCGTTTCTTCAATCTTGTCTCTTGATCTGTTCTAAAGCTCATGTCCTTCTCCGCTTTCGCTTTATCTGATCAAGTCTTTATGAGGGGCTTTGCCTCACGATTATGAACCTAGCGGTTCTGCTTCAACTGATCTTGGACTTTGATTGAAGGGCGTATTTGTCATGTCTTTCATCCCGCCGTGTCCTTGTCACGTGTTTATGTCCCTCCGTGTCATCCGACGCATGTTATTTTGTCCCTCACCATGTGTTGTTAGTTGTCTTGCATATGTTGTTGGTCGTCCTTCTATGTCCCGTGTGTTGTCCTAACCGTGTGGTCATCCCTCATATTCTTGTCCCAACCGTGTGTTGTCCCACCGCGTTATTATCTTGTCCCACTATGTTCATCGTGCATACATGTGGTTTGTCCATGCCATTGCATATCTGTGCTTGTTTATCTTGTTGCATTATTTTCCATTCATTTGATCGTTATGTTATGTTGTGATGTCTGTCGTTTAGTTGATCGTTATGTTATCTTTATTATTATTATTATGTTCATACTTGTTTGTTCACGTTTGTTGATTGTCTTATATCAGAAAAAAAAAAGAAAAAAAATGCCTTGTCGCTAAGCAGGTAAGTCAGGTAAGTATCTCGATCCCTAGTCCCTTAATGCATTACCATATCGTATTTATGATATATTACCTCGAGAACCGGCTGGTCATTCATGTGTTATGTGATCTGATGCTCCCCTTTAACAAAAATGATGATGATCTAGGTGCACATGTTTAATCGTTGGATAGGCCGTTAGGTTGGAAGAGTTAGGGGACGATGGTTCTATCTTGCACGCCGTGGTTGCAGATAGTGTCTTGACCCTGATTTATCCGGTCTAGCAATATTATTCTCGAGTATCTTCTAATTTTACCTTTCTTTGCATTCATTTTGATGATTTTTTTTTAACCCCAGCATGCATCATGCGCATCTTTGAGCATTCACGTGCCCTTATCTGTCTGAAGTGTCTCACTAATGGTGGATAACTGTGTCTATGGTCTTGAGTAAGGGAAGTTATTCCACTCTGAGTTGGAAGGTTTCCTTCGATCTTTTTGCTCGGTTTGGTTAGCTGAAGATTCCTGTCTGGAGTTAAGTTACTCGTCTCTTTAGTTTTCCACTTGCTCCGATCACCTATCAACTGTGTGTTCCAGTGAGGAGGTTGGTCGTGTTTTCCTTTCCTTTAGTTGTTAGTTACTCCAGGCTTGCGTCATTCAGTTTCACCGTTCCTTGTGATTGGTCTGAAGTTTTTCAGAAAATTCCTATCGCTCGTTGGTTGAGGATGGGTGTCGATTTACCTTAACGCCCGCTTTTCAGTCCACTCCGCTACATTTCCGCTTCATCTCCATGTTCCATGTCACTTTCGCTTCACCTCCGCTCGTTCCCCTGCAAAGAGGACATTAAGGAGAGGCATCTGTTGACACCCATTTCATGACTAATGAGTTGGGCTATCTCCTTATTTATCTTTATGATGCTCCGAGTTATACGCCATTTATTGAGCCATTTTGGTCAGTTTGAGGCTTATTTTATGGGTCATTCTCCTTGATTGGGTCTCGCTCCTTATTCATTTTCCGTGGGTTGAAGCTTAATAGGCCTTTCATTTGTTTTGCCACGCCACTGTCTCTGACGGTCTATCAAATGACCGTTTGATGACGTGTAGCGGTTTATCTTAAAGCCGTTTACTGACGCCAGAGTCCAGAGCCAACGTCTTTCTCTCAGCCTTATCTTTTGTTATCCGTTGAGCTCTGGCAGTTCATCGTAAGGCCGTTAGAGGCATTGTGGCGGTTTTACCTTAGACCGTTTCTTGGCTCCAGGGTCCCGTTTACGAACTTTTTGCTCATTGGTCTTATCCTTTGGTGAACATTTGAGGTTGGCGATCTATCCTTAGACCATTTTTTTCCAACTAGCGGTTTATCGTAAGACCGTTTGTGCAGACCGAGAGTCCTACTAGAACTATTTTTTCTCTGCTACGCCGTGGCCAAATTAGAGTTTTGATTTGATGATTTCTCTCCCAATAGAGACTCCCAGAATCTCTGGTTTGTTTCTATGGACTCTTGGGAGTATTATCTTAAAGGATTATCTGGTTTCAGGCCTAATTTCGAGTCATTACCCTCCAACTCGAACCTAGGGTTTGAGGGCCTATAAATAGGACCCTTGAGTTCATAGCTTGAGGAGGAGATTTTCTAGAGTTTGCCTCGAAGTGCTACTGCGTTATGGAGTCATTTTCAACCAAGGAGAAGCTACTTCCACGTCCATAAGGCTTCTGGTCCAGGGAGTATCAAGTTCCTTTGGTCTAGTTTGAGTCTTTTTCTTAAGTTTGGTCTGTTGTCCCTTTGCATGATCATAGCATCTCCCCTCTTCTTCTTCCACATTCTATCATCTTTGCATCAGTTTTAAAACATCCTCCTATCTTTTCTACGCCCCACAGGGGTTTAAAAAACCACCACCCTTCCTTTTGCATGCACTTTAGTTTATTTGCATTATAGTTGCTACACTTGTCATAGGGCTAATCTTGGTTATTTTTCTGTGCTTCTACCCTTTTTTGTAGGTCCACAGGGTTCCTAGGACGAGGCCCAGCTCTTCTGACCAGACAGGAGAAGTGGAGATTCAAGTACCAAGTTGTTGTTCCATGTGCTCTGGCGGCTCTACATTGGACCGTTTGCGAGACTCTGGCGGGTTATCGTAAGGCCGTTTCTGGTTCGTTTGTGGCCTGATATTAGACCGTTTGAAGGCACAAATCTCTGGTTTTCATCTCCCGTGGGCGGGTGTTTCATCGTCCTCTTTCCAAGGTATTTACCTTAGCTTTGCTATTTTAATTACCTTGGTGGCGATCACACTGCTTTAGTTTGGGTAGTACTCTTCTTTATCTTCCTCATATCTCTCTTTCTTGGCTTTAGTTTAGTTGCTCCACACCTACGGTGTGTGTTTGGTTTTATTCCTTTGCTCCACGCCTCGGCGTGTGTTTTTCTTTTCTTTTGCTTATTTCTGGTGAAGATTGTAGACACGCTAAAATCGATGCTATATTGAGCAAATCTCATGTCACCACGTGATGCCCCAAAGTGGACTTTAATATTGGCCCAATATGAAGTTTTTTTAATTTATTTACACTTTTTCTATCATATTTATAATTCACGATTGGTACCAGCACGTCATTTAATTGACGACTTGATGGGTGTCGTTATTTCAACAATTCGTGACCGCACGCGTCGACGTCATTTCCTGATCTTTACAAATTCCATTTACCATAAAATTCAATGAATTGACGTCAGCTTCTAAGGCGCTAATTAATTAATGCCACTCCATGAAGGCGTCATTTCCTTTTTTTAAATATGGAAAGTCTTTTATTTCTATAAATTAACCCAGGAATTAGCGGCTGCGTGCACGGTCATCATTTCAATTCGCGACCACTCTGATGCCGTCATTTAAGCTTCCGTGTCCGTTTCTGCTGCTGCTTCCTTACAGAGCAATCTTTCTATCATTTGATCTCGATCCTTTCCTTGGAATCAATCCATATTCTGGAAGTTTATATCTAGTTTTAATCCCATTAGAACTAGATCTTAAGCTCTATAAATACTCATCCTTGAAGGCCACCCGCGAGAGAGACTTCTGTGAGAAAGGAGAGAGACTTCTGCTAGAAGGGAGAGAGATTCCGGTTGAAAGAGAGACTTTTGATTTCTGCTAATCAATCTTTTTGCAGGGGTTTTTCTGTTGCATTTCTACGGCAATAGTCTTCCTCTAGCGGTCTTCATCTTCTTCCTGCTATATCAAAGCTCTCTCTCTGTTCTCTCCCTTTACTGCTGCGGGAACAGCAGAAAGGCACCCTCTTCCTCTTTTAGTTTTCTTATTATTCATCATATACGCATCCCTCTTTCTAGCCATCTTTGCTAGAATAGTCATCAATTATATATTCCTCTGCATATCATACTATTGTTTGCATCCATAGCATATCTTCCACCTTTTTACTCCTCTTAGGGGTTTAAACAAAAACACACCAGGTGTGTTCATGTTGGTGTTGCATAGTCCTATTTATTGCGAGCATTGATACTACACTTTGGCTAATCCATATTATTTGTTTATCTTTGCTTGTTTCATAAGGGTAATCAAAGTAAGGACCCCCTTCATCGGCCAGCCGGTAGAAGGAGGAAGAAAGGACTCACACTCTCACCCGCTTCTTCACAAGGTACATGTGATCATCTCTTATTTTTCTGAGGTAACCCCTCTGGCGATCACCCTCCTTAGAGCATCACATGCTCCTTTTATTCTCTTTTCTTTTATTTCCCACATATCATGCTTCGCTTATCCATCTTTTCTTAATTTCCCTTAAAAGAAATTAAATTTTCTTTCTTTTTAATGTCTATGTGACACGTTCATAAATTGGCGATCATGGTGAGACTCTTGATGTTTTTATTTTGATTACCCTTCCTTCGACACCCACGTGTGCCCCTACCTTTGGCACCCCCGCATGCCCCTCCTTTGGCACCCACGTGTGCCCCTCCTTAGTGCTCCACGTAGCACACTCCATTTGTGCACCACGTGCACACCTCCTGTAACGACCCAGAGTTCAGGATACCGATATACCGATAACATCGATACACCGATACCAAGAACTAGGGAAGCCACCTAAGAGGCTGATGAGGCCCCTGAAGGGTTAGTAGAAAAGTGCTGAGGGGTATGCAAAACGAATTGCAATTTGGAACGCACATTTTACAATTTAAGTAAAGAAACTAACACAAGAGCGAAAGCAATTCGAAATAACCAGAGTGATATATATATATATACTAGTCCAGATAACAAGAGCGCTAGTTCAAAGAGAGAACAACTACACGGGGCATACCCCGGCAAAGGTACTACAAAAGCCTCAAAAAGGCGGCTCGACTATAGCTGGCAGCTAGACACGGTCTCCGAAACAGCTCACGAAGCGCCGGGAGACGACGGGCGCGGCTCACCTGAAAAAGCAGGGGTGAGTCTCAACGGAAACTCAGTAGGGGTCACGCGGATCCCCACTGGAAAATGCACAGTGCAACGGAACCAACTCAAACAACAAGTGCAGCAAAGCAGGAAAAGCTACACTACAAAGCTGTAAACAGAACAAGGACAGCAGGAGTAGGGAACAGGCAAAGAGCAAGGGGAGCTCAACAACAAAGAAGAGCGAGGCCGTAAAACACGGAACACGGCCACCGAGAAGGACTCGGCACCCTAAGCTACTCCAAACGGCAACAAGCGGTTGACCCTGAACTCACACAGAAGGGTACACCAGCCTGCCAGCCAGCCCAAACAAATAAGTACACGACCGAAAACGTCGTGCAAACTGCCCCATGCGTGACTAAAACATCATGCAACCGATAGAACACTAACCTCGAGTACAGCCACGAGCGGGCAACTCGCAAAGGTCACAACGCGCAAGAAACGCGAGAGTCACAGCACCAAGTGACAGGAGCACCCTCCTCTCAGAAGAACAGCCAGAAGCGTCCACTGACGACTTACACTGCGCTACAAGTGTCATGTCTCTCAAGGACAAGACACACCAAAAACCAGGTCCGAGGAACAACAGTTCCAAGGAAACATGGTACCGCAGCACAAGACTATAGCACCAACTGCGAGTGACTAGTCAGGGCCACGCCCGTCGGCGCAAGTCCCCAGTCCCTAACCATGTGTGCACACACCGACCTCTACCTAGGTCAGGCCTCTAGCTAGTATTCCCCTCGGTAGGACGCTACCGTTGGCCAGGGCCTACGGAACTAACTTAAGAACCGTACGTACCAAACGCAACAGGAAAACCCCTCCACCACTCCCGGTGGGTCGGCAAAAGCCTAGGGCTACAACCAGGGGAGGCTCACAAGGCACGAACTACAAAACACAAGTGCTAGAGTACAGACAGTCTAAGAACAGCCCTGTCACACGTACTACAAAGCACCACTGGCAGTACGCCCACTGCCAACAAACTCAGGACTAGGCAACTAGACCTACTACGTAACGATCCCGAGTCGGACGACTCAAAGGCAAGATCGTCACAACATCGGAACAAGCCGCCAATCGGTCTAATCCTAAGCCAACAAAACAACGCTCCGCAGAAAATGACACACGGAGACCTGAGGGAACAACAGAAACCCTCAGCACAGTTGGACACGCAAACCGAGGTAAAACAACACCTCGAGGCATCCAGAAACAGTGTCTCGGGCCGGACAAAGCCACCAAGACACCCACAGACAAGGTCACTAGTCAACCCCTGGGTCACACCGGGTTGACCGGAACCAAAACAGCAGCTTACAAAAAGTAGGATGGAGAATCCTACCTCAAGTAAGAAGACTCCTGGCTACCTTACAACGTAGTCATAGCCCTCATAGGATGTCAGAAGACATCCACGGGACAACGGGCAGACCACAAGGCCAAGCCAAGCCACAACAGAAATCAACAGGCGGAAATCGAAGCACAAGGCTAATAACGCACCATACCTAGACCGCTATTAACAAATGACGGTCTAGACTAGGCCGTTACTCACCAACGATGGACGAAGGCTAGGCCGTCGCTCGCCAAACGGCGGACGAAGGCTAGGCCGTCGCACACACCACCACCCTAACACTCTACTAAACACAGGAAGCTAAGTAACGCGCAAAGCCAGGTGCACTACACGCAAATGACGCGGCAAGGGAGGCGCGTCACAACCAAACGACGCGCAGGGGCAGGCGCGTTATTCTCAACGTGCACAGCCACCATCAACCCAGCGCAAAACAACAAATAACGGACAGGAGCAGGCACGTTATACAATAACGACGCACAGGGGCTCACCCGTTACTTCCAACGGACACAGCCACCCAAGCTCGGCCAAAACAGAATGTAACGGCCAGGGGCAGGCGCGTTACACTCAAAATAACGGATGGGAACCCATCCGTCGGGGGAACCGCCTCAACAGTCAAAGTTAGTCAAACGGAAAATAACGGCCAGGGTAGGGCGCGTTAATTCCCAACTAACGCGCTGGGTCAAGCGCGTTAGACCAACTGACTCAACCCCAACACAAAACGACGAAGGCGAAGTAACGTGCAGGCACTGGCGCGTTACACGGGAACGACGCGCCACTCCAGGGCCATCGCTTACCTAGAAGCAAAAAAGCTCAAAAACCTCAAACTGAGTAACGGCCTATCGTAGGGCCGCCAGAAGCAAATAACGGCCACTGGAACGACCGCTACATCGGTCACGGCGGGAAAACAGAGGAACGGCCAAATCGGCCCGTTCCACGCCCCATTCACGCCGAAACGCAGGGGAAACAAACCACAATGACAAATAACAACTTCAGGGCACCAAAGACCCCACATGCAAGCTCCAAAAATGCACGATCCGGGCGATTTCATCAAATCCACCCAAAGTGGGTCACCGAGGTTCCCGGGCTTCTACCGGCCTCGAATGAACACCAAACCACACGAAATCAACGTGGACGGGATTCTAACATCCCTGCGGTCAGTTAGGAACTAACTACGCCGCAAACAGTCGCCGTTTACCGGCCGACCCTAAAAACCACGAAAATCACGGTTTAGGCAAAACAAGCCCAAACTCGACCGATTCCTAGCCGAACGCCGTGCAATGGCAGGGAAAACGGAGAGGACGAAGTAAGGATCAGTCACCCTACCTCCACCGAAGAAACCGTGCCCCGAAAGGACTACACCACGCCGAAAACCACTTGCGAACTGATTTCACGGCTTTGAATCCACCGATCGGGATCGCGCCAGAATCGATTTGATCCTCGCCCCATCGCGCATCTCGACAGCTCCACAGCCTCGCCAACCCGCCCACGATCGCTCCATCTGCAGCCGGGGCCAAAGAGGGGGAAGGACGAGAGAAAATGTGAGAGAGAGTGAGATCGCGAGAGTGAGGAGAGAGAGAGGAAAAGAATAAAAAGAAAGAAATTAGGAATTTTTCCTAATTTCCAAAAATTCCAAAAATGCGCCGAAAATGCACAAATTCAGAAAAATATGCAAAAATAGACGAAACGACCGGCTCGACGAATACATCGTCGCTGTAGCATCCACGAGCTCGAAAATTGACAAACAATCTCACCGTAGGGTTCCGTAACTAGTACATGAAAAAAATCCACACGGCTCGTCAAACTCGACTCGGAAGCCACAAAAGCGAACCGAAACTCAACGAAACCAATCCGAAAGATCCAACAAAGATCCAACAGGACCTAACACGGATCCAGGTCATTACACCTCCCACTGGATTAGCCAATTTTTATACTATCCTTAGCATTTTTAAGAAGAAAATTGCATCTTTGATAGCTTTCATCTTATTAAATGTTCTCTGGAATTGATTAGCGATTGCTCTCCAGCCGCTATTTGCATAATCAGCGACGATGTTTACATTATTTTTGGTATTTTTATTATTTTTTATAATCAACGCCTCTTCACAGAGGCGTCATTCACGCATTTAACGCCGAACCCCAAGGCGTCATTTTGTCAGTTACTGTTGATTTTTTTCATCTACGTTCACTGTTCACGGCTATTGACGCCCCTCCATAGAGGCGTTATTCGAGTATTCAGATCCTTACACCAAGGCGCTATTTCACTTTACTGTTCATTAATTACCACTGTTTACAGTGATTAGCGACTGACACCTAGTCACTTTTTATTGAGACCGCGACTGCTGTCAGGTCGTCATTTTGTTCTGTTTTCACAGAACCTTGATTATTGCTGTTATCTTCACCTGTTGGCTGCATTTATTGATTATCTTATTATTACTGATTGATCTGCCTGCATTAGCTTGCATTCTAGGGCATTTGGTTGAGAGACCCCCTCTCTCTACACTCCTAGGATTCCACACCCCTTTCTTAGAATTGGAAGGACCCTCCATTGAGTATTCCGTCTCTTTGGACTGGAAATTCCTTTTCCAAGGCCTCCGTAAGTCTCCGCACCCGTGGATTCCCTCACGGATGCAGGGCCGATTGTACCATTTGAAGTACCCGAGTTTAGTTGACCCATCCGTTGGTGAAGAGAGAGAAAGAACTTATTTGACCCGGAGATTACACCCAAACTTGAAACTAGGACCCACATTCAAAAGTGAGAATTGATTATACATTTAAAAATCCATCTGATTCTCAAAGGAAACCTTAAAATTTTGGGTTCATTACAACTTGTGTGAACAACTTGCTTGATTGGGTGATTGCTCCTTGTTTATATTGGTTGACTTGAGATATTTCCCTTGCCTTAAACATGCAACTTCGTTCAGGTAAAATCATTAACATGGCCAACTACGGGTATTCTTATGATGGTTATGAGGAGGGCTAATTTGACCCATCCTATGAGGTTCCCCCTCAAGATTCTACTCATTATGAGGGAAACTATGCTCCCTCCCATGCTTATTACTCTCAAGTCCATGTGGTAGACACCACTACTCAAGAGGTAGAGCCTTCCTCCCAAGCTCAACCTACCACACAAAATATGTCTGGGGACGCTTCCCATCTTTCAATCTTAATGATTTGATTCATGCTCTGTCGTAATTGGACGATTCCAAACGTCAGGCGGTCCAGGCCGCTCTACAAGGAAAATCTATCCCTTCATCTTCAAACCCTCCTCAGGCCGCGGGTGGCCATCCATCTCTTAATGACCAGGCGGTCTTACATAAGAATCCTTTGCCTCCATCAACTACCATCATGGTTACTCCAGCTCAACCGGCAAGCCACTCCGCGGTTAGGCCTCAATATCCTCCACCTCCCCAATCCTTAAGGAGGCCTATGCCAAATCTGTTCCCTTCCAATCCGGTCCCAGTCGAGTCTGATACCAACACCATACTCCTCCAAAAGATAGCTAGTATGGAGGAGTAGATTAAGAAGGTTACGGCACCAAAGAATGCTCCAGAGATTGCTCTCCCCACTTTGCCGATTTTCCATTTGCCTCCTTCCGAGATGCCAAATTTTCGGTGTTATAATGGAACGGGTAACCCGTTCATTCATTTGAAAGATTTTATGTATGAGACATCCTTCTGGCAAGACAATAAAATCTCCCTGGCCTATCTCTTTAGGAGGTCTCTTGATGGTCCGGCACTTGAATGGTTCTATTCCCTGGAGCCGCCCGAAGCTAGTGATTTCGATGTTGTTCAGCGGAAGTTCTTACAAAAGTATAAGGACCGTGTTGGTCCATCCCTGTCAGTCACAAATCTTGTTGCTGAGAAAATGAAGCCCGAGGAGGACTTCGTCCTGTTTGCCGATAGATGGAGAGCTATGGCCGAAAAATTGAAAGACACCCTTTCGGAGACGGAACAAGTCAAGATGATTATATCAAATTCTACTCCGCAATTCCGTCACATTCTGGCCATGAATAGGTTAAGCACTATGGAAGAGCTAGATACATACAGACTCAAATGAAAGATTCACCCATCATGGGTATGTTTGAACAAAAATCAAGGCTGGTCAGGAAGACCGCCAATGTTCACAATAGTGGTGGCACAACCGAGGGCACCGTGACTAATGAGCAGGTGGGCGTGGTTGGCAACCCCGCACCTTTCCACCACCCTAACCCAAGACCTCCACAACCTCCACAACAACTCCCCTTCTTTAACCCCACTCCCCAAGCAAATATTCCCCCTCGACCCTTCCATCCTCCTCCACAAAATCAAGCCGTCCATCCAAATCCACCAGTTCCTCAACAATACCACCAGGTTCCGCCACCCACCAATTATGGCCCCCAGCAACCAAGAAGACCACCAGGCCCCAAAAGGGCCCAATACCCGCCATTAACCGAGAGTCTTCCCGACATCTTTAACGCACTCATGACCGCCAACCTGCTCACCCTGTCAAAAGAAAGAATGGCTTGACCTTCTAATGTGGATACTTCTCGGTATTGTGTCTTCCACCGACAGCCTGGGCATAATATAGACCATTCCTTCCATTTCAAAGATTATATCTATGATTTGAATGATCAAGGTGGCATTAATTGGGATGAGATGAGGCAGTTTATTGCCACTTTGAAGACACGGAGACCTCCTCGGCAACAGCAGGCTCAGCAGTCGCCCCAATAACAAGTTCCTCCTCCTCAACAGCAGCAAGCTCCCGCACCTCAACTGGACATGGGGATTGTCTATAATCCATTGCCGGAGCACCCTCCGAACCAGCAAGTAAACCCTGTTACTTCCTTCCACGAAGTGGAAAGAGGACAAGGGTGGCATGAAGAGAACGCCTCTGTCGAGGCCATAAACCAAACTCCAACTCAACCACCCCGTCTATTAAGAACACCTCTCCGTCCAACACTTTTTCCCCAACCATCCCGTCCCCTTTTGCGCACCACTAACCAAATTCCCTCCGCTACCACTAATCCCTTACCAGCTCGACCTCTCCTCATTCGCCCTCCATCATCCCCCGCACTACAACCAACTCCCCGTCCTATCAACTCCTCGCCCTTGCCAACTAGGCCACTCCTCATTCGCCCCTCGCCAACACCTAACCCCTCCACTACCACCAACTCTCTGCCAGTAACAATTCCTACACCGCAACCCACAAACCCCTCATTTTTACCTAGACCCCTCCTCATTCGGCCTACGCCTCCTCCAGCCGTTCAGGCACCCTCTACCCCTTCTACTATTATCCCTTCAGTTACCACTACCCTTCAGCCAACAAGGCCCCTCATAAGGGTTCCTTCTTTGATCACTCCTCTGACATCCGTTAACCCCAACACCCCCTCTTCTTCATCCATAAATCCTCCACCTAACCATAACCCGACAGAGGTGCAATCATCACAAACCATGGTGCTCCGCAGTGGACGGATGTTCCATTGTGTATTTCCATAAAGGGAGCCGGAGCCCACACATGGGCAAGAAGAACAGGAGCAAGAATAGGAATCTATACCGGGCACTCAATATGACTTGCTAAAGCACTTAGACAAGACCCAGACAAGGATTTCTATTTTGGAACTGATAAAAAGATCCACCATTCACCAGCAGGCTTTGAAAGAGTACCTACAGAAGGTGATGGTTAATGAGGACATTCCAGCAGAACAAATTACATCAGTTTTAACACCGGCAAGTGGTCAACCGGCCATTGTTTTTCATGAGCATGAATTAGCTCCAAAGCCAGCCAGGAAATATGCCTTATGCATTACGGTTGACATTATCAAGGTGGCAGTTAAACAATGATTAGTGGATACTGGAGCATCCATCAATGTGCTTCCTCCCAGCACTCTGAAGATGTGTGGCATTCCGGACAGTCAGATTCGGCCATCTACTATTACAGTCATCGCTTATGATAATACAAAGAAACCTCCTTTGGGCATGATTACCTTAAAAGTTGGGCTGGGTCCGATCTCAATCACAGCATACTTCCACATTCTTGATATGGATCCAACCTTCAATGGTATTTTGGGTCGCCCTTATATTCAAGAACTTGATGCCGTGCCCTCCACGAATCATCAATGCATAAAGTTTCCACATAAAGGGCGCATCATCAAAGTTACAAGCATGCCTATTCTGCCGTCAGAGGATATACATTCAGCAACGTCAGTACCTTCCATATGGCCAGGTAATAGGCCTTTGTTATCAGTGTTAGATGTTTCCGATCCACGGCAGGATTTGTTAAGGCCTCCCATCACAATACCTGCACCAGCTTTGATATCACCCCTACCCTCCAAGGGGAAGAAAAAGAAGAATATGATGAATACCCCAGGATGGAATATTTTGATGAAAATGGGGTACAGATCCGGCAAAGGCCTAGGTGTTAACCTCCAGGGTAGGGTAAAGCCCATTAAAAATCACAAGCTTATTCTCCGAGGCGGCCTAGGATATAAAGGGCTGAGCAAAGAGGAATATGGAAAAGATGAAGGAAAACCATGGGCTGTTATGACCTCCACTCTCAAAACAGACCGACAGCCACTCACATAGACCTTATATACCCACTTTGTGAAAGGGGGTACCTAATATGACAAGCAGACCACATTGGTTACTTCTGTGTTAGACCATCAAGATGTACATTCACGGCAGTTTGCTCGTCATCTGGCACCATTAGTCACCTATAAGTCCCTAGAATCTGTAAGGCCGCTCAAAAGAAGAAAGATGGAGGATCTGGAATGTGAATGGTACCGTTGGTTTGATATGAATGACATTGTCATTGCTTTAAGCCATTTGTTTATGTCGACTATCCAGAATGGCCGTCGCTTATTCATGAGATGATAGAAAAACTGGCAGTGATCACTGATAAGAGGCAGCTTTTGAGTCACTATACTGATATCGGGGAGCAAGATGTGCCGTTTGAAGAAGGCTTTACTGTGGACAGGCTGTGGGCCGGCCTTTTTTCTTTCAATTCAGTGCACCCGTCACTTATCACCTTCTGGTGCTCCAAACTATTTATCTCCAAAATTCCTAGACCACCCGCGGTCTTGATTACCCTCTCTCCGGATCTATTCCAAGCTTCCATAATTCCCCCCTTGCTCCTTGAGCAATTTTCTTTAACTGTCCATCACACCCCCGCGTGGGCAATTTCTTAACCTATCTTTCTCTATCTTTCAATTTCAGCACCACCCCCTATTCCTTCCTCCCATTGCTTTATTCTTGAAAATAAAAAAAAAATGCCAAAATTCAAACTTTCCAATCTTCCATCTCTATTGAGGAGACCTCCTATCTTGCTTTGGAGTGTGCCCCGATCCAAGGGCCGCTCTTTCAAGGTTCGTTAGCGGACCTCCTTTTCTCCTCTGATGAGGAGGCTTCTCCTGTACCCTCTCCTGTGTCCACTGCATCTTCCTCTTCTTCTCTTCCTCCTCTAGGTCAGGGTAGTTCATCTAGCTTGTCATCTTGTTTATCTCCCTCCTCTTCTAATAAAAGTCTTGGGGTACTTGCTCATAAGAAAGTCAAGGGTAGGCAGATTCCCCGAAGGTTCTTGCTAGATCTAGCTAGAAGATGCCGGGCATGTTTAGCTCTTCCGGGTTTCTTAGAGGATCCGATCTTCTTGCCATAAATAGAATGTGAGGATGTGTGCTCTATAGATGAAGGGTTTGGTGTTTATGAGATTATGAATGATGAAGACCCTATTGAAGAGGGAGATGAAGAATACGAAGAATATGAGGACGAGGCTGATGCTTTTGCTAGTGGCATGAGGAGATTCGATGAACCATCAGCCTCAGTAAAAGAACCCACAAAAGAGATTAATCTGGGTACCGAGGAAAACCCTAGGATTATCCTCATCAGTAAAAATTTGCCGCCTTCCGAAGAAGAGGCGTTCATTCAAGTTCTTTGAGAATATAAGGACACGTTTGCATGGAGTTATGAGGATATGCCGGGTCTGGACCCTGCGCTTGTTGAACACCATCTCACACTTAAGCCAGGATCTATCCCGATCAAGCAGCGGTTAAGACGTTTCCACCCTCACATGGCTTTAAAGATGAAAGAGGAGGTCGATAAGCTTCATAAGGCCAGATTTATTAGAGTCGTCCTCTACCCCAATTGGGTGGCTAACATTGTCCCGGTAATGAAGAAGGACGGAAGAGTTAGAATTTGCATGGACTTCCGGGACCTTAACTGCGTTTGTCCTAAGGATGATTTCCCCCTCCCTCACATAGACATGCTGATTAACAATACGGCAGGGTATGAGACCCTCTCTTTTATGGATGACTTCTCTGGTTACAATCAGATCCGCTTGACTAAAGAGGATCAAGATAACACCTCATTCACTACACCTTGGGGCACTTACTGTTATGTGGTCATGCCGTTTGGGCTCAAGAATGCCGGAGCCACTTACCAAAGGGCCATGATGGCTATTTTTCATGACATGATCCACATTTTTATAGAGGTGTATGTTGATGATTTGGTAGTGAAGTCAAGGATAAGGATTGAACATCCCAGGGTTTTGGCCAAAGTGTTGCAAAGAGCCAGGGAGTATCAGTTAAAAATGAACCCCAAGAAGTGCGTGTTTGGTGTTTCGTCAGGAAAATTACTTGGATTCATAGTCAGCAAGAGGGGTATTGAGATTGATCCCAATAAGGCAAGGGCAATAAGGGATATGCCTCCTCCCAAAAATTTAAAGGAAGTTCGAGGATTAATCGGGAGGTTGTAATTTATTCGCCGGTTTATCTCCCAGCATTCACAACAGTGTAGGCCGTTTTACGAGCTTACTAAACCGGGCATCAAATTTAATTGGGATGACAAGTGTCAGGAAGCCTTTGATGGACTAATGGATTATTTGGCTAATCCTCCTGTCGTGAGGCCGCCAATTCCAGGCAAACCACTTGTTCTTTATGTCTCTGTCCTGGATGACTCTGTAGGTGCTATCCTAGCGTAAATTGATGAAGAAGGAAAGGACAGGGCAACATATTACTTGTCTAAGCTTCTCAACCCCTGTGAGCAGAAGTACTCAGCTATGGAGAAGACTTGTGTTGCTTTAGTCTGGGTAGTGCAGAAGTTGAAGCATTATTTCTTAGCTTACGAGGTTCATCTTATTGCTTGCATGAATCCTATCAAGTTTCTCCTTGAAAAATCTATTCTCACTAACTGATTGGCACGATGGCAAAGCTTTCTTTCTCAGTTTGATATCATCTACATTCAGCAAAAAGTAATTAAAGGCTATGCCATAGCAGAGCATCTTGCTCATCACCCTCTCCCTAGATTTGACCCTGTTCACTCAGAGTTTCCAGATGAGGAACTAATATCCGTCAATCAGCACGATTTGATGTGGACATTACATTTTGATGGAGCTCGAAATTCACAAGGAAAGGGGATTGGCATTGTTCTCCTATCACCTGAGGGTATCACTATTCTGCTCGCCTCTCAGCTCGCATTTCCAGTTACGAATAATATAGCTGAGTATGAGGCTCTTCTGGCCGGCCTGCAGGCCGCTCATCAATTCGGTGTTACCCAATTGCGGATTGTAGGTGATAGTCAGCTTATTCTTCACCAAGTGCTCACCAAATGTCGCACGCTCAATCCTAAACTTAAGCCCTATTAGGAATTGGCTTCTACTTATGCCAAGCTTTTCATTAAACTAATCTTCGTCCACGTTCCTCGGGATCAGAACATTTTGGCTGATGCTCTCGCTTCTCTTGCTTCCTCTTTGGTTTTCCTTCCCGAAAGGGACTTCCATTCAATCATCGTTCACAAGCGTCTTACTCCTGCTATTAAAGATCCAGCGTTCCTTAGTATTAAGGAGGAGGTGCTCAAGAAGGTTAAAGAAGGTGGAATCATTGAGAACAAGGAGATCATGTTATTAGATCTAGAAGAAGAGCTGGGTGATGAAGAAAAGCCGTGGTATTATGGGATTGCCAAGTATTGTCAAGATCAATCTTATCTTGGAGAGGCCACGGCTGAAGAGAAGAAAGACATCAGAAGCGTTGCTCAGAGATATGCTCTGGTTGGAGGAGTGCTCTATAGAAGAGGTCTCACTGGAGTTTTGCTTAGATGCCTCGACGATGATGAGTCTTGGAAGGTCGTAGAAGAGGCACATTCAGGGGTGTGTGGTGGTCATGTCAATAGCCAGATGCTAGCTAAGAAAATCCTTAGATTAGGCTTCTATTGGCCCACTCTAGAAGAGGATTGTTTTATCTATGTTCGAAGGTGTGTCAAGTGCCAACTGCACGCTGATAAATTTCATTCTCCTGCTTCTTCACTCCATCCTATGTCCTCCTCATGGCCTTTCTCCATGTGGGCTTTCGATATCATCGGACCTCTTGGTGATTCAAACCTCCTCACAAAATCGAAATCATTTATACTTACGGCCACGGAGTACTTCACCAAGTGGGCGGAAGCGGAAGCTTACATGGAGATTAAAGTATCAACCATCTGCAAGTTCATAATGAAGAATATCATTGCAAGATTCGGCATCCCAAGTACCATCGTCACTGATAATGGACCACAGTTCATCTCTCAAGAGCTTCAGGACCTCTGCAACAGGTATAACATTGCATTGCATCATTCATCTCCTTATTATCCACAGGGCAATGGACAAGCAGAGGCAACAAATAAAACCTTAATTAAGATCATCAAGAAAACGTGTGAGGCTAATAGATTCGCGGATTGACCAGAGAAGCTGGTTGAAGCTCTTTGGGCCTATCGCACTTCCATTCGTACTCCTACTGAGCAAACCCCTTTCGCCCTCACTTATGGAATGGAGGCAGTAGTCCCTTATGAGATTCTTATTCCTTCTCTTAGAGTACAATTGGACAAGGAGTTCTCTGTTGATGAACACCGTGAAGCTCTCCTTGCTTAGTTGGAACTCTTGGATGAGAAACGTCTGGCCGCCGCCGAGCATGCGTGCGTTTATCAAAATAGGCTTTCATGTTTTTATCAAAAGAAAGTGATTGAGAGGAAATTTTAAATCGGTGAAATGGTAATCAAAAGAATCTTTGTAAAACCAGGTGGACATCATTCAAAACTCCAAACAAATTGGGAAGGGCCCTACATAATAAAAGAAGTTTATCCTGGCAATGCTTACAAACTCATTAACGCTGAAGGGGAAGAACTAGCTCACCCTTGGAATGGATTGTACCTTAAGAAATACTACCCTTAAGTCTTTCAAATTTACAAAAAAAAAAAAAAAATGAAAAAAAATGAAAAAAAAGAAAAAAGGAAGAAAATTGAAAAGTTACAGGCTGGCATGGTGTATAGGCCACGGAACCTGAAAAATCAAAATCTCTAATTTATTCTTCAGTCTTGACAGTTTAACTTGGGGTCAATACCAGCACACACTACACGCTTTACTCTTAAACTAAAGCAGTTCAAAATTCGAGGAAAGTCAGAGCCAAACTAAGAGTATAAAAATTTTACCTATTCTCTTCTCTTCGGTTCACGAGAGGGAGTACGAGTCAGGAAATACCACCAAACCTACCCGCCGCCCTAGTAGGTGGAAGTTAGGGCCCAAAAGGGAACAATGCTGCAAAGCCTAAGTACAATTAGGTCTTTATTTTAAAAGAAGAGAAGAAAAGAAAGGAAGGAAGTGTAAAGTTACAAAGGAAAGCATGTCAAGAGGGCAAAGTCCCCGCAGGGAAAACCCTGATCGTAAGCATGCATGAATAAGGGCAAAAGGTAACAAAAATTTCCCTAAGCCGAAGATCGAACCCCAACAGGCACTAGGGTAGGAGAGGGAAGCTTCCTTGTTCTTTGAAACCTCTCGTGGACTTCCTCAACTTATTCTTCACTTCCCCCTCTATGGTAGGTTATAAGCTCAAGGGATGGCAAAGACCGACTAAAGAGGATGTCCCGCAAGAGGATATGAGTAAAAGCACAAAGCACGTTGACCATTTGTTAAATCCTTTAAGAATGATTAATGAATTTAAGAAGGTGATTGTGTAAGGTTTCAAGTCCTTTTGTACCATGCTGGGCCTCATAATAAAAAAATATTTTTTAATTAGCGCCTTCATGCGGGGGCGTCATTTCAATAATTCGCGTTAGTTTGCATGTCGTCAATTCAAAATTCAAAAATAAAATAAAAAAAAGGTTTTTTAATTCATGCCCGCGCCCGAGGGCGTCATTTCAATAATTAGCATCTGTCTTCAGGTCATCATTTTTAATAATAATAAAAATGTTTTTCAATTAACGCCCGCGCAAGAGGGCATCGATTCTTTGATTAATAAAAAAAAAAGAAAAGAGAAAAATTTGAGAAAAGAAAAGAAAAGAAAAAAGAAGAAGAATTTCCTAGTAAGCCCACTGCTTTTCCTTTTGCCATGTCATGTGCCTGATTGCATCTATGTGTGGGCATTCTTTATTCCAAGTTTACATTTGCTTGCTTGCATGCTGCATTTTCCTATGTCTTTGTTAATTATCTTAATTAATTAAAGGCTTGGCCCCTTGACCCGTCATCAAGGTCAAAATAGTGACAACCCCTTGCTTATTGAGCAAGGGGCCAAGCCGAACGGATGAATTAATCTGTTTGTTTTAAGTGTGAAAATATAGGAGCAAGGGAAAGACAAAGAAAAGGAAAACAAGTACACAAGTGCTCAAGTCGACGACTCAGGTAACATTAAAATCTCATATATATATATATATATATATATATATATATATATATATATATATATATATATATCTGAGTACACGAATATGCAGGTGGAGGATTACAAGTGTCTCTCTCTAGCTCTCACCTCCGCCCTCCTCTCTCCTACTCTCTGCCTCTACCTCGTCCTGGCAATGAGCTCGTGGAGGGGGCATGAACCCTAGGGAAGCAGCGGAAGCTCGAACCTGCTCCTCTGCCTCGTCGAGGAACCCGCTAAGTAAGTCGTGCTGGCGAAGGCGCTGGAGTGTCCCGCAGCTCGTGCCCACTCTCGACCTCTCTGGAGGTGCTCCTCTATCACTCGGTGTCGCTCCTGTACGACGCCCAGCTACGTCCTCAGGTCCCTGAGCTCACGCTCCCGTGCCGTCTGCTCCTCTCTCTCGCGGGTCCGCTCCACCATCCGCTCCTCCCTCTCTCGGGTGCGCTCCCTCCGCTCCACCTCGAGGAGGATCCTCAGCTCGGTCGTGTCTCTACGCAGCTCCTCTCGCCTCCTCAAGCTCTGTGACCCACTGATAATGGATGGCAAGCTCAGTGCCGGCTAGAGCAGCCCGAGTAAGCGCGTCCTCCAGCGCTGCAACCTGTATCATTCATTCAATTATCAGTTTCATATTCAATTCCATAAACTTTTGAAATAAATTTTGTTGACTTACCCGTGCTGCAAGGTCGCGCTCCGCCATCTCGGCCTGCGCAACTACTCCCGCGAGTCGCTCCTCGAGGGCGGTGACCTCCGCACTCGGCCCCCTCGAGCTTGAGGCTCCACCTGTCTCTCTCCCTACTACCGCCCCCTGCTGGGCACGCTGCATTCATTGAAATTGTCAGTGGCTAAACATTAACAAATCAGGAATTATTTGCATATAGGTAATGGCACTTACCAAGGTCTCCAGGTCTGCCCATGTGGCTGCAAGCTTGGCCTCTAGGCTGTGAAGATGGACTTGCATGTCTATCATTGCTATGTCCCGCGCATCCTGCATTCATCGCATATTAGTTGCATAATAGACATATATCATTTAGGAAATGAAGAATGCATTCATACATACCCCTGTGACCCTCATCTGGGGTCGGCCGGCGTAAACCTCCCAGTAGCGCCGCAAGTACTCTGAGCTGTCTGTCGCCTGGGAAGTGACACGTGTCCCATTACGCTGCCAGTCGGCGTACTGGTCTGAGAACCGGATCCGCCAGTCGGTCGCTTTCGTGCGTCCTCGGGTCTTCCGCCCGATCCCGCGTGGCTCTCCAACCTCGACCCACTCCTGGTGTAGGCCGAGGGTCCTCATTGCCAGTCTGAGCCGTAGCGGCTCGATCTCGTTCAGGCAATGAACCCAAAGCTCACGCCCAAAGCAAGGTCGGACCGCTACGACCCAAGGCCAACCCTCCTTGGGCATCCCCTCATAGGGTCTCCAAACCACCCGCATTCATATCATAGCATATCCTCGTATCATATCATCGTATTTCATAAAGCAAGAAATAAAAGGAAATTGCATCATATTTTACACACGCACCAGTGAGGCAGGGGTAGTCACGGAACTCCCGCCGAAGAACACGCAACTCGTAAGCGTGTGGTGCTCCAGTCACGAGCGGCAACCACTGTCGTGCTAGAGGGAAGGCCCCCTCGTCTCCGAGTCGCGGGTCGGCTCTACCCATCGGCTTGTATAAGTGGCTCCACACCTGCATCCATTAATCACATTAGAAAACATTCATATGCACAATCATATTCATAAGCATTTAAACAAACGAAAGGAAATGCATACCTGAAGAAAAGGTGAGAAGCCACTGACCGTCGTCTCTCGGCCTATCCCCGTGGATAGATCGGACATTAGGTGCGCCAGCAGGGCGGCTCCCCACGCGTACCTCCCTACTCCCTCCAAGTCCTCGAGGATGCCTAAGAATCTGCAGTTGATCACATCCCCCTTCGTGCTCAGCAACAACCTCCCGAGCATCAAGAACAGAAACCTCCTCAGGTCTCGATCTACCCGCTCCCTCTAAGTCGGGTCCTGGCAGTAGGTAGCCCGGGCTCTCCCAATCTGCCTCAATGAAAACTCCTCCACGGACTCTCTCGGTCTCTGTCTAGAATCCCCTAATCCCATGGCTAGGGTCAGATCTATGCAAAAGATGGTCCTACACTCCCTCGGGGTCTTGGCAATCGTCTCTAACCCTAATAGTCTCTCGGCTAGCTCCCCGTAGTCTGGAAGGGTCACTCCACTGACAGCCTCCCCATCTACCCTCAACCCGGTGATCCGGGCAATATCCTCCAGACTCGGCACCATGTGCCCCCAGGGCATCAAAAATGCCCGGCTGGTCCTATCCCACCTCTCTCTCAGGACCAGGATCAAAGGAAGGTCGGGGCGTATGGGCTCAATGCTAAGGAAAGGGCCAAACCCCATTGCATCTACCCTAGCCATCTGAAAATCTGGTAGCCTATAATATGATGCCCGGACTTGGACCCATGAGATCCGAGTCTGCATCAATCCCTGCCAAACAAAAAGAATATAAATATATACATATATGCTAAAAGGGAATTCATTTGATAACTAATTTCTTCACTGTCTGAATTGGCGACCACCCTGTGACCGTCATCTATTAAATTGACGCCCCTGTGGGGGGCGCTATTTTCTGAGGGTTTTTCTGTGCCGACAGTTTCTATTCTAAATAAAAAAAGAAGAAGCGTATATAAAAAATGGCAGTTGATGTGTTAATAAAAAAATGGGTTTTTCAAAATAACGACATGGTTTAGGGCGCTATTTTGATATTATCTATTTTTCAAAAAATAAAAAGAAAATGAATTGACAACCTGCCATAGGTCGCCATTTGAATTGACGACGCCTCCAAAGGCGTCATTTGTCTGATTTTTTCTGGTTCATCGTCCCCCCCTTCCCCGATAGCCATGGAAATTGGAAAAAAATGGAAATAAATAAAAAATGAATGAAGGCTAGGTTAGGGGGGCCTACCTTGGTCCGCTCTGGTGTCATTAAGCCTCCTCACAATGGCCGGCACGGATGGGGAGCTGTTGCTTCTTCTTCTACTTCTTCCTCCTCGTCGTCTTCATCGTCATCATCATCTTCATCATCTTCTTCTTCCACTTCGCCATCTTCTTCATCTCCATCTTCGTCTTCTCCGTTGTCCTCTCCTTCTTCTTCTCCCCTTTCTTCTTCGATAACTTCTTCTTCTCCACCGTGCTCCGCCGCCAGAGCATCTTCGGCCGCCGCGGGAGGAAGTGCCTCGCCGGCGGGTTGTCTTTCTCCGTCTAAGACGATGACGTCGGGGGCCATGACCCGCTGTCGTTTGCCAGGGCCCACCATGAGAATGAGATTAGGGGTTGAGAAGGAGATGGAAGATGAGAAGTAGTCACAGTTTGGGAGAGTAGAGTAGAGAACAGTGGGGATGGAAGAAGGAAGAAGAAGATGTGTAACGGAGAAGGAGAAGAAAAAGGGAAAGGGAGGCGGTTACATTCTAAAAGAATTGACGCCGTGAGGAGTGTCGTCATTTGGACAATTGACGGCTTTGTTCAAAGCGCTATTTATGGATTTGACGACTACGCGTGAAGTCGTTATTTCACAATGCATGGGAAATTGTAATTGTCGTCAGAGTAATGATGAGATGAATATGATTGATGGGACGAGTGTAACCATCATTTGTGATTGACGACAACACACGAAGGCATCATTTGCTTAAGGCACGACTTCTGTCAAGGCGTCATTTCAAAAAATTAAGAGAATATCTGAAAAGAATTTAAAAGAATCAATGCCCATTTGTTGGGGCGTCAATTAATCAACACCTGTTTACGAAGGCGCCAATCATGGTTTATTAATTATTTTAAGAAAATTGATTAAAGTAATTGACGACGAGGTCAAGCGCGTTATTTGAGGAATTAGCGACTTGATGGCTATCGCGGCTCAGAACAGAAAGACAAAAATCAACAGAATTTGGAAGAATTGATCATTCCAATTGCTTTCTTTGGCTCAATTAAGGAAAAATCCTTTATTTCATTAAAAGAAAAGCAATCATTACATTTCAATGAGCCACTTTGAGTCTCAATCCCCTAAGAGCTATTACATAGATTTTCCATTGCTCTTTATCTTTTTCAATCCTCTCCATGGGTTGATGTAGCTTGTTGATCCTCCACAGAGCTTGGATGGTCTTGATCTCCTCTTCATCTTCATTAGAGCCAAGGTCCCTCCTCTTGATAGGTGAGAGGTGAGATGCTTCTTCAAAGTGATGATGTGGAAGGCCAATTTGTGGTAGACACCGGTGAGCGTTGTAGAGGATGAACTCAGTGGCACCCACTAGACGATGCTCCACTCCGGATGAGAGCCGTGTACGGATGTCTTGAGTCTTGAGGAATCCCGGTGCACATGTGAAGAGGTTCTTAGGCATGAACTTTAGGTGCTCTCTCCATTCCACTCTCTTCTTTACTTTTGGTACCCGGTTCACCACTCTCTCACATAATCCTAGTGAACCCGTCATATAGTGAAGTGGACTTTTTGAGAAAATTCTAGATGCTTGTTGAGCTTCCTCACATGGGTCAAACTTCAAATGGAGGTCTACCCAACTAGAAAATAAAAGTATAGACCCATATAGAGGCCTCCCCATAGCGTCGAGGTGAGCCCACTATAGAGATAGGCTAGCACCGCCGGTCCTATTCTCTCTCCTTCCCAAATGCTAGCAATAGCACTCAATTGTGCTTCTTCTAAAAAATCCTCCAATGAAGGGAAAAGAAGTGCTCCCGTTAAGCATATTACAAAGGCTTTCATTACCTTCTCTAGTTTATCTTCCTTGGCTTGATCCATCCTCTTGTAGACCTATGCCGCAAGCTTCATGAGATTGATTCCTTTTGTAGCCTTGATTTTATTCACCATGTTGGAGCTTCGAATTAGGCTTGATAGAACTTCATGTGCACTCATACTCTTTATCATGTGAGCCATCTTCTCTTTATCTCCATACTTCATCCTCTTCAAGCCTAGGAGCATCTCCATCTCTTCTAGGAGTATAGTTGCTTCAAAGGTGGAGAATAGGAAGGTGTGTGTAGAAGGATGCCATATTTCCATGAGGGCTCCCATGGCGGCCCAATCTAGGTGCACATTATCATAATGTTTGGCATGGGTTACTAGGCCTAGGAGATGCCATCTAGAGAGGTAAGCTCTCATATTTACGGAGAGTTTAGAAAGGATGAGGGGTAGCCATTTATTCTTGGTGAATCTTCTTGCCCCCGGAATGTTTGGATAATCCTGAAAAAAAGATAAAAAAGAAGAAGAGAGGGGAGAAAGAGGAATGTGATCAGAATTTAGGAAGAGGAAGGGGTAGAATAGAAGTTCAATTCTGAAATTTTGATACTTACTTGATTCATGGCAATTCTTCCATTGATGTGGCCTGCAATTTCAGAAATTCTGGGAAATGCCATCTTGGGTTTCTTCAAAGGTCGCTGCATCATCCTATCCATCTTGAGGGGAAGTTCTTCTTCTGAGAATAAGTACCCGTTTCTCGGTTATTATTCTGTAGTTCTCTGTTGTTGTCTCAACCGGCTGTCAGTTTGATGTGTTTTAGCAGAGAGGCTGCCTATTTTATAATTGATCGAAGCCCTGGCAGCTGGTCGAACAACGCATTCAGGTTTAAATGGAATTAGGCCTCTGGGGTTTTATTTCTGAACAGGGAACGGGGCGCCGAAAGTTGCAGTTAATTGACGACGGAGCTGTTGGCGTCATTTTATTGAATCGCGACACATTAGGAGTCATCATTTATTTAACGCCCTCTCATGCAGGCGTCATTTCTAGTCTGATTCCAAATTAAACGCTGAAAGTAATTAGTGACGTAGTGACTGGCGTCATTTCTATTGCTAGCGTCCCTATACGAAGTCGTCATTTTTTGAGATTTATATATTTCTGAATTGATGAGGTTATTTGATGAACTTGCACTTTATATCTTGATGAAATTGATCATATCATGAATTTGTTGAGCTAATGATCTTTGTTAAGCTAATGACCTTTGAGCACAGAAAAGAGCAGGTTATGCAGGTCTCAAGACGTTCGGATCTCTTCTTTGGTAACATCATTCATTCCTTTGTATACTCTCTGTATGCATTTATACTATATGATATCTACTTTATATAGCATATCAAGGACCTTGTGGTTCTGATGAACCTAGAATTTGAGTTCCCCTTCATCAAAAATAGTGATAGTTCTAGGGGAGTCTTGATCACACGGATATGCCGTTGGGTAATCTAAGGTTTGGGACGATGGTTCCATTTTCTGAGTTAATGCGTGGATAAACGGGCTTCGGGTTAGTGTCAGCTTAGAGATCTGGATTCCTGACCAAGTCTGGATGGTTTAGCAATATTATCCTTGATTATTTTCTATTTTTAGTTTGTTTTAAGTTTTTCTTTTAGCCCAACATGCATCATGTAGGACTTTAAGCTTTAATGATGAAAATCCTCATATTAAGTCAGTAATGAGGGCTGCTTACTCTTGATCCGAGTTGACGTGAGATATTCCATTCAAAATCGAGTATTGTGTTCTCCTTGAAGCCAATTAGGCTGGTTCCTTGAAAGCATTCATTCATTGGATTTCTACCTCACTTCACTTTATTTTTATGCAAACTCACCTTGGTTGTAGCACGTCCACATTGGCTGGTAACCGCTCTCCAATGGTGTCTTTCCTTTCGTGCCCATGTGCACATTTCATTTATTAGTTTAGTTCTTTCATCCAGTTGATTGTTACTTTCTCGTGATCATCAGAGGCTGTTTCATTCAGAATCATGAAAAGATTTCCAACGCTTAGTGTCAGAGGCGTGTCACATCACACCTTAGCATCTACTTTTCAGTCTGTTCCTACTTCATTCCGCTTGTTACACTTTCGCCTCATTCCATCTCACACCATTGCAAAGCAGACGCCAAGGCGGGACAGCTGTAGACACGCTAAGATCGATACTATGTTGAGCAAATCTCATGTCACCACGTGATGCCCCAAAGTGGACTTCAATATTGGCTTAATATGAAGTTTTTCTAATTTATTTAGAGTTTTTCTATCATATTTATAATTCGCGACTGGTACCAGGGCGTCATTTAATTGACGACCCGATGGGTGTCGTTATTTCAACAATTTGTGACCACGCGTGTAGGCGTCATTTCCTGATTTTTACAAATTCCATTTACCATAAAATTCAAGGAATTGACGTCAGCTTCTAAGGCCCTGATTAATTAATGCCACTCCATGAAGGCGTCATTTCCTTTTTTTAAATATGGAAAGTCCTTTATTTCTATAAATTAACCTAGGAATTAGCGGCTGCGTGCGCGGTCATCATTTCAATTCGCGACCACTCTGATGTCGTCATTTAAGCTTCCGTGTCCATTTCTGCTGCTGCTTCCTTACAGAGCAATCTTTCTATCATTTGATCTCGATCCTTTCCTTGGAATCAATCCATATTCTAGAAGTTTATATCTAGTTTTAATCCCATTAGAACTAGATCTTAAGCTCTATAAATACTCATCCTTGAAGGCCACCCGCGATAGAGACTTCTGTGAGAAAGGAGAGAGACTTCTGCTAGAAGGGAGAGAGATTTCGGTTGAAAGAGAGACTTTTGATTTCTGCTAATCAAGCTTTTTGCAGGGGTTTTTCTGTGACGACCCAGATCTCGGATACCAGATATACCCGATAGGACTACCGAGCAGACCCGATACCACTTGGAACCCGTGAAGCCTCCCAAGAGTTGTAAAGCTCCGAAGGGAAAAAGGATTGTCGTGTAGTACATTGAAGCCACAGAGATATAACAGTAAGCAGTTAAATTTCATTAGATTTGTTTGCTAAAGTAGCAGAAATAAAATTACTTTTTAATTAACAGTTTAAAATTAACAATTATGCCAGAGTCCAGTCCAAAGGAAAGACAAGCAGTATAGTCAACAGAAAAGAAGGACGTACACTAAGGTCTGGGGAAGCCCGACACAGGTACCGCTGGTAGCTACGGACACGCCACACCAGGAACCGCGGAAGCAGAAGACGCCACCCACCTGAAAAGCAAGGGTGAGCCTCGTGTCACTGGCCCAATAGGGGTCACGTGGATCCCCATTGAAAAATAACGCAGTAACATGGTAAAACAGCAGGTAAATAGCAGGAGTAGTAAAGTAGGAAAACTAAACTACAAAGCTGTAAAGAAAAAAGAAAACCAGAACGGAAGGAGTAGGAACAGCTAAAAGAAAAGGGAAAAGCCGTATCGAACAAGCGTGGCTGCCGAACTAGCCTCGACTCCCTAAACTACTTCGGACAGCAATAAGAAGGTGAAGCCTGATCTAACAAAGTCAAGAGTTGCTGATCTGTCAGGCCCACAAAGACAGGCAAAAAGCCCAGAAAAGACCAAGACAGACACAGATGCCCTAAAGCATACACGACTCGATTACTGTGCATGCTCTTCTAGACATGACCACACACACACGACTAGAACGTCGTGCACATGACACAACACTGACCTCGGCAAGACCACGAGAGGGTAACTCGGAAAGGTCATGACGCGTAAGAAACACGAGAGTCATGTGTCACGTGACGGAAGCACCTCCTCACTAGAAGAACAACCAGCTGCATCCACTGAGGTCTTATGCTGTGCCTCAAGTGTCTCGCCTACGCTGCCGCTTGAAGCACGACAGAGACTAAGACACGCTTAGAACCAGAATAAGAACTACAGTAACGAGTGACTAGACAGGGTAATGGCCGTCGGCGTCAGTCCAAGCCCCTGACCACGTGTGCACACACAAGCTCAATGCCTTGAGCCAGACCTCTAGCTAGTTTTCTCCCCCAGCAGGACGCTACTGCAAGGCAAGGGAGCCCACGGAAACTAGCTTACAAACCGTATCTCGGGAGCTGCCATGCCACCACTCCCGGGTGGGTCGACACGTCGTAACGTGTCGCCAGGCTACGACTAGTGGAGGCTCACTACACACAAACTCTAAAGCACGAGTGCCAAAGTACAGACAGGCAAGAAAGCACTGTCACACATACTACGAAGCACCAAGGCAGCAAGATAACTGTCGACAGACTTAGGACAGGGCAACTAGACCTACTAACACAACGATCCTTGAGTCTCACGACTCGGAGTCAAGATCGTTGCGCAACGGCAGAGACACGTTGCCAATTGGTCTAATCCTAAGCCAGAGGAAATGACACGACCGCGTAAAATGACACACGGAGACCTGAGGGATCAACAAGACCCTCAGCACACCTGGACACGCAAACTGAGGTAAGACGATACCTCGAGGCATCCAGATCCAGGTCTCGAACTGGACGGAACCGCCGAGACACACAAGGTTACCTGTCAACCACTGGGTCAACCCGGGTTGACCAGAACCAGAAAATGACGACTCTATAGTAGGAAAGAGAATCCTACTTCAAGCAAGAAAACTCCTGGCTACCTCATAACGTGGTCATAGCCTCATAGGATATCAAAAGATATCCACGGGAACGGCAAACCACAAGGTTAAGCCAAGACATACGGAAATCGAAATGACGAGAAACGACACTTCCCGACACGCCAGAAACATGGACACGGAACCCACAGGGTGTTCGGGACACTCACGAGGCCATAGGTCGGTCATTGGGTCTCAATCGGACTGACCAGGACTCAAAACGAACAAAAACACAGGATTTCCGGTCAACCTGAGCCCTGGGGCCGGTCGACCGGACATGGTCGGTCGATCGACCTAGGTGGTCCGGTCAACTGGACCAACGGCTGGACCGACACGGTCTCGAGGGAAATCCGGCAGAACCTCAACATTTGAGCCCGATTCCACGCCCCGTTCGATTTCGATCGAAGGGGAAAACAACCACAATCACAATACCGGCCTTCCACACTCCGGAAGGGATCAAAACAACACACAAACGGATTGAAATGGGCAATTCCACCGAATTAACCATATTTGGGTCACCGGGGTTCCAGGGCTCGTACCGGCCCCAAATGACAACCGATCGACACGAAATCAGTGAATCTGGAATGCCGACATTCCAGGCGTTCGATTGATACTAACTGATCTAAAAATCGTTGCCATTTTCTGGTGAACCCTGTGAACACCCCTAAAGTATGATTTTATCGAAACAGAGCTAAACCTGCTCAAACTTGCACCGAACAATGTGAAATTACAGGGAAAACGCAGAGGAGAAGTAGGTGATCCGTCTCCCTAACTCCACCAAAGATTCCATGCACCGAGGTGACTAAACCGCGCCGAAAACCACATCGCGAGCTCGACCATCGGCTTTGAATCCACCGTTCGAGATCGCGCCAAAAACGATCCGATCCTCGCCCCATCGCGCACCCGATCACTCCCAAGCATCACCTCTGCCTGCCCGAGCCTCCTCCGTCTGCAGCCGGAGCCGGAAGGGCGAGAGAAGAGAGAAAACGGGGGAGAGAGGAGGTCGCGGTGGTGAATGAGATGGGACAGAAGAAAAGGAAAGAAAAAGGGAAAAAGAAAAAGAAATTAGGAATTTTCCTAATTTCCGAAAATTCCGATATTAGCCCGAAAATGCACTAATTCAGAAAAATACACAAAAATAGTCGAAACGATCCTTGGGAAGAGTACATCGCAATTGCGACGTCCACGAGTCGATGAATTGAGAAATAAACTCACCGTAGGGTTCCGTAGCTTGTACGAGAGAAAAACCCACACAGATCGTAAAACTCAACTTAGGACCCACAAAAGCGATCCGAAACTCTCCAAAAAAGATCCGAAAGACCTAATAAGAATCCAATAAGGATCCAGGGCATTACATCCTCCCCTCCTTCAAGAAATTTCATCCTCGAAATTTAAGGACTAGCAAAGGAGAAGTATGGAAGAATAACCCCAAGACACAACTTGAAACAACACGAATCTCAAGAGAACACAGTTTAGAGGGACACAATCAGACTACAATCACGCGTACACGCTCTGGATCGAGCATGGCACCCAAGTGAACACAAGTCTGACACCTCCAAAACCAGGCAACGTCGCTTCCGTCTCACCAGGAAAGAGACACGACACTTGCCACGAAAATAGATATTGGAAAAACAAAATGACAGACACAGCGAGTATCATCTTAAACAAGGAGACATAGTCCTTTCAGCTGGCAGCTTGACAACATCATCGGCTCCAGTGCCAAAGGCAACAGGGAACACCTGGGACATAGGACGCCAACGACAGCACCGGACCACAAACACAATCAAGTCAGTCCTCACTCAGATATTATATCTGATCGAGTCGCAACCTAAATCTACCAGGAGAAGAGAGTACAACAAAGCTAACCGACAAGACCTGGTCCACACAGTGCCAAGATAGCACGCACAAGGCCACTTACGGAAAATGAAGCGACAAAGAATCACGAACCTAATGCCTGGGAATTAACCCAGCCTTCAGCTGGAAGACTGTACTGGACTTGCAGGACTCTAGAAACTGTATATCTCAGATTCCCATATACTTCACACAACAATGCTCTGATACCACTTGTGACGACCCGGATCCCGGATACCAGATATACCTGAGAGGACTATCGAGCAGACCCCATACCACTTGGTACCCGTAAAGCCTCCCAAGAGCTGTAAAGCTCCGAAAGGAAAAAGGATTATTGTGTAGTACATTGAAGCCACAGAGATATAACAGTAAGCAATTAAATTTCATTAGATCGGTTTGCTAAAGTAGCAGAAATAAAATTACTTTTTAATTAACAGTTTAAATTTAACAATTATACCAGAGTCTAGTCCAAAAGAAAGATAAATAATACAGTCAACAGAAAAGAAGGACGTTGATGGGAATCGACGCCGAGCATGTACTTTTTCTTTTACATTTATGTCCTTTTAGTTTGTGTTTATATCCTTGGGAAAGTATGTACGTAATTGTACGGCTTTGTAAGCCAATGCGTCATTCCCACAGATTGTGTGGGTTTCCATGTAATTTGTCAGTAGGACCAGCAAGGGGGCCCCCAGCCCTTTCCCATTGGTCCATATCATCCATGTGGGGCTAGTCAACCATCCTAGGTGGCCATCTAGAAGGGTTGAATGCCATTTGACCACATGGGAGACAAGTGACTTAATTAGTCCAAGGTGGGTTACCTACCTTACCTACCCATTCAACCCCATTAACCATGGTCAAGGGGGCGCCCCTCTCCCCTTAATATTTTATTATTTTTTGTGTGTTATTCACATCCAATCTAGGCCCTCCATTCCCCACCCCTAGATCTAATGGTGTAGATTAGATTTGACACATGGCATATAAAAGGGTTGTATTTTCCATTTGTTAGCATTAATGAAGAGAAAATTGTTGGAAAATCAAGAGTGTTCTTGAGCCCCTCCTCTCTCCCGCTGGTTTCTCTCCTCCAACCTCCAGTTCTAGAGTGATTTCTATCTTCTATCCCCTCCCCTCTATCTCCGGTGATCATCTGTGCCACCGCCGCCGCCGTTCGTGCCGCCTTCGAGCCGCCGCGAAACCGTCTTCGGTATTTTCTCCTGCTGGACAGAGGTTTCTTCCGGAAATTCCTGCTACCATCCACGGCCTCTTAGTGGCCTGCAATTTTTATGGTGTGTTCCTATATTCCACTCCATCATCCACAAAAACTTTCAGGTCCAAAATCCCTCGTTGAGTATTTTTCCATTTTTGTGCATATTTCATTCCCATATCTATTTTGTCTCTGTCTACAGTGATAGTAGCCCTGTGTTTCTCACCTCCAACCCTCTTTTTGATTTTTTCAAACCCTCCCAATTTTACTGGGAGTTCTTTCCATCATCTCCTACATCCACCATTTTTTTTGCTTTTTTATCCGCCCTCTATCTATTTTTCAAAATTCATGTTCTATCTCAGCTACAGTGCTTTCAGCCCATTTCCAGATCCGACCCACTGTTAGTGAAAAACTCCTATCAATTCGTATCCATATCCAAACTTGTCCAAACCAGTTTTACCGTTTTTCTAGCGTAATTTCCCATAACCTTCATGAAGCGGTCGAAGTCTGAATCCAAGGTCTTCATAGAAGTCAAAGGCAGTTCTCAAATAATATCCCTACAGATCTGAGTGTTCGGCTACTGTACAACAGGAAGTTGTAAATTTATTAAAGCCCAAATCTGTGCAGATCCAGGTAAGCTTTTAGGCCTAGATTGAAGGATTTGAAGTTAGCTTTCCAACGGCGCCAGTCTCGTGTCGATCCGACATCGGGGCTGATCGCAGTACCCGTTCTCGCCGGGACGCGCGCTGAAAACCAGAAGCTGCAGATCCGTGGCCGGTTATTCCGACCGGTGCCGAACGGAACCGCCCGGCCTCCGGCCGACGAACCAGCATGCCGCCAGCCCGGGGAGTGCTTCCATAAGTGTCCCCACTACAGCGGTGCCATCGGGTCCCACACGGCCCCTCCGGACAGCACGTGGGCCCCACCGTCACAAGTTCGGGTGCTGCCGAATCAACGCGAGAAGCCGCCTGTCAACCCAAATTCGGTCCTCCCGGGCCCCATTGTGTATCCCTTTACCTCCCTGCGTGGAGTGGGTGATATTTCATTGCTATCATCATTGTGTAATATTTATCTCGGGAGTACGAGTTTCGGCCGGGTCCGTCTTCCCCACGCCGAGCGCGTGGAGGTATCGTTCTCACTCCCTTCTCGGCATTTTACTTACTTCATATATATTTTTTTATGCCGCTGCTAGAGAGCATGTGTAGGGATATCTAGCTCGCTTTATATGTTCATTACCACTGCTGCGAGAGAGTATGTGACCATTCCGTGACCCTATCCGGGCACAAAAGAGAGTCGATCACCCTAGCTCATTGCCGGTTTCTCAACCGCGCACATCCGACGCTTCCCTCGTTAAGGGGCAATCACGAGCTTATCGTGTCCGTGGTCTCGTCCTGCATCAATTTGGTATCAGAGCAAGTTGAGTCTAGGGTGTCTAACCAAAAAAGTGTCATTTACGTCTAGTCATTAGTCATTGTCTAAGTCGTATTTAGGGCCATCATTGTTTTAAAATAAAAAAAGTGTCTTTTGGGTCACATTTACATCCCTTTACTCGGTATATAAAAAGGTGTTGTCCGAACGTTAGGCTACGCCTATCGGGAAGGCCGCACACTTGCGCGAGTGATCTTCGGATCGATTAACTCCGCCCCGTACCGAGTCTTGGTGTCTTATCCTTAGTATGCATGCATCCCAACCTTTGCATTAGTCGGTCTAGTGTCTTGTCTCCGTGTGTATGCATGTCCATGTTTGCTACCCATGGCCGTTCCCCAAGATCATGCGTCCAAAGGGACATCCTTTGTGGCCCAATCCAATGCCTTCATGGCCCGACCATTAGCTTTCACTCATCTCGTTACTAAAGCTACTCTACCCAATGGGTCCACGACGAGACTCAATTTCGCTCATAATGATTTCGATAATTGGGTGTCTCTTGATATCGTGGAGTCCCTCTCCAAGGTGGGTAAGATTATCCGCGATGGGGATTTTGCTTTTGTCGAGTTTGAAAGGATGATTGGCTCCACTCTTTACTGTGATGGTGCATGCTGCAACATTGGTATGCCCACAGGCCCATACATTATGCTAGGACGACCTTGGTTGGAAGAGAGGAGAGCGATCTTTGACCGGGATACGAGGACTTGCACCTTATATCCACCTCACCTACCCGGCAAGTTCGTCTTTCTCGACATCCTTCGACCGATCATCTCCGTGTCACCACCCGTCCGCTTGTATCAGGCCACTCCGCCTACGGACCCATGCTCACCACCCTTTCTTTCCGAACTTGCTTCGGAACCTTCTCATTTGGAACCACCCAAGCCCGAACCGCCCGTATTTCTAACGGGTACTCTTTACATAGCCGAGCCGCTTCTTAGCTGGCTCAAGGATGGTTTGGTCCCACCTCCCTTCCCAGCCATGGACCTCATCCTACCTTTGGTGCCGGTCAACTCATTCCAAACCACATTTCGATCTAGTCACCATGTTGACACGTTGGATGATCTTGTCATGGGACTAGACTCGCAAATGAAGTTGACACATATGTTGGCCCGAGGCTTCGACCCACCCACGAGTCGTAGCTTCACCCATCCGGCCTTCGGGTCCATTACCTCCAAGTGCACCGTGGGTTGTGTCACCACGGAGGTTCTTCTACTTCTCCCACTACCAGATGAGCCCAACTTCATGACTTTGCTTCCGAGGGAGGAGTCATATTTCCTATACACGGTCCCATCTGCCATGAAGGAGGAAGGTGACCACCCGCACCTTCAAGAATTTCACGATTGGGACCATGTCATGTTAGAATCCACTTCATGGGGTCATACCTTCTTCGACCCTTTTGACCCCTTCACTAGTGAACCTCCCGAGCTTTCATACTCACTACCCTTCTTCCGCGGAGTTCACTATCCCACATTTTCCACTCGGGCCAAGCAAACTCCACATAGCCATAGGTCCGAACCCTCATTCGGGGGTAAGGAAGACTTTGGTTTCCCCGATCCCTCTAAACCACCCGCATCTCCCGGACTTCCCGCATCCAAGCCCAATGTCCATGATTGGTGCATCGTAGGGTGTCTAGAAGTTCCCCATGACGTCAACCTCCGGTTACGTCAAATGCATGCATGGCACACGTTCGGGTGTCTTGGTCCGCCGTCATCCATGTACGGGTCGGACTAACATTAGGTGTGTCTAGGGTCATAGATGAGTCCATGTGTTTTCCTTGTGTGGTTTGTTTGCATGGTTTGTGTGTAGTTTGAGAGTCTGCATGTGTCTTGTGTAAGCTCGTTGTCGTTCTCTTATGCGTAAGAGGCGAGTGAACTCATTCGATGAGTATGGGATCGGTTCCACATCTATACCCGGATCAGTCACCTACAGGGACTCAGCGGTGATTCCTAGTGAGTCTTCGAGCTGCTTCCTTCACTTTGAGAGTGCCCCACCCAGAGTGTCCACCTGTAGCCCATGGCAGCTTGTGCATATCGAGTATATATGGAATGAGCAGGTGCTGGTCACTTGGAGTGGAGCGTACCCGCATTACTTGGCACGGTGACGGATCCGCCGGAGTACTCGAGCATCCATACCTCTACTCGATGGGGTCGAGTTCCTCCCACCCGGAGAGAGTTGATGGGAATCGACGCCGAGCATGTACTTTTTCTTTTACATTTATGTCCTTTTAGTTTGTGTTTATATCCTTGGGAAAGTATGTACGTAATTGTACGGCTTTGTAAGCCAATGCATCATTCCCACGGATTGCGTGGGTTTCCATGTAATTTGTCAGTAGGACCAGCAAGGGCCCCCCAGCCCTTTCCCATTGGTCCATGTCATCCATGTGGGGCTGGTCAACCGTCCTAGGTGGCCATCTAGAAGGGTTGAATGCCATTTGACAACATGGGAGACAAGTGGCTTAATTAGTCCAAGGTGGGTTACCTACCTTACCTACCCATTCAACCCCATTAACCATGGTCAAGGGGGCGCCCCTCTCCCCTTAATATTTTATTATTTTTTGTGTGTTATTCACATCCAATCTAGGCCCTCCATTCCCCACCCCTAGATCTAATGGTGTAGATTAGATTTGACACATGGCATATAAAAGCGTTGTATTTTCCATTTGTTAGCATTAATGAAGAGAAAATTGTTAGAAAATCAAGAGTGTTCTTGAGCCCCTCCTCTCTCCCTCTAGTTTCTCTCCTCCAACCTCCAGTTCTAGAGTGATTTCTATCTTCTATCCCCTCCCCTCTATCTCCGGTGATCATCTGTGCCGCCGCCGCCGCCGTTCGTGCCGCATTCGAGCCGCCGTGAAACCGTCTTCGGTATTCTGTCCTGCTAGACAGAGGTGTCTTCCCGAAATTCCTGCTACCATCCACGGCCTCTTCGTGGTCTGCAATTTTTATGGTATGTTCCTATATTCCACCCCATCATCCAAAAAAACATTCAGGTCCAAAATCCCTCGTTTAGTATTTTTCCATTTTCATGCATCTTTCATTCCCCGATCTGTTTTGTCTCTATCTACAGTGATAGCAGCCCTGTGCTTCTCACCTGCAACCCTCTTTTTGATTTTTTCAAACCCTCCCCATTTTACTGGGAGTTCTTTCCATCATCCCCTACATCCACCATTTTTTTTGATTTTTTATCCGCCATCTATCCATTTTTCAAAATTCATGTTCTATCTCAGCTACAGTGCTTTCAGCCCATTTCCAGATCCGACCCACTGTTAGTGAAAAACTCATATCAATTCTTAGCCATATCCAAACTTGTTCAAACCAGTTTTTCTGTTTTTCTAGCTTAATTTCCCACAACTTTCATGAAGCGGTCGAAGTCTGAACCCAAGGTTTTCATAGAAGTCAAAAGTAGTTCTCAGAGAATAGCCCTATAGCTCTGAGTGTTCGGCTACTGTACAACAGGAAGTTGTAAATTTTTTAAAGCCTAGATCCGTAGAGATCCAGGCCATATCTTCAGGCCTAGATTGAAGGATTTGAAGCTATCTTTCCAACGGAGCGAGGCTCGTGTCGATCTAACATCGGGGCTGATCGCAGCGCCCGTTCTCGCCGGGACGCACGCTGAAAACCAGAAGCTGCAGATCCGTGGCCGGTTATTCCGACCGGTGCCGAACGGAGCCGCCCGACCTCCGGTCGGTGAACCAGCGTGCCGCCAGCCCGGGGAGCGCTTCCCTAAGTGTCCCCACTACAGCGGTGCCATCGGGTCCCATACGGCCCCTCCAGACAGCACGTGGGCCCTACCGTCACAAGTTCGGGTGCTGCCGAATCAACGCGAGAAGCCGCCTGTCAACCCGAATTCGGTCCTCCCGGGCCCCATTGTGTAGCCCTTTACCTCCCTGCGTGGAGTGGGCGATATTTCATTGCTGTCATCATTGTGTAATATTTATCCCGGGAGTACGAGTTTCGGCCGGGTCCGTCTTCCCCACGTCGAGCGCGTGGAGGTATCGTTCTCGCTCCCTTCTCGGCATTTGCTTACTTCATATATATTTGTTTATGCCGCTGCAAGAGAGCATGTGTAGGGATATCTAGCTCGCTTTATATGTTCATTACCACTGCTGCGAGAGAGTACGTAACCGTCCCGTGACCCGATCCGGGCACAAAAGAGAGCCGATCACCCTAGCTCAGTGCCGGTTTCTCAACCGCGCACATCCGACGCTTCCCTCGTTAAGGGGCAATCACGAGCTTGTCGTGTCCGTGGTCTCGTCCCGCATCAGACGTACACTGAGGTTGGGGGAAGCCCGACACAGGTACCACTGGCAGCTACGGACACGCCACACTAGGAACCGCGGAAGCAGAAGACGCCACCCACCTGAAAAGTAGGGGTGTGCCTCGTGTCACTGGCCCAGTAGGTGTCACGTAGATCCCCACTGAAAAACAACACAGTAACACGCTAAAACAGCAGGTAAACAACAGGAGTAGTAAAGCAGGAAAACTAAACTACAAAGCTGTAAAAGAAAAAAGAAAACTGAAACGGAAGGAGTAGGAACAACTAAAAGAAAAGGGAACAGCCGTACCGAACAAGCGCGACTGCCGAACTAGCCTCGTCTCCCTAAACTACTCCGGGTAGCAACAGGAAGGCGAACCCTGATCTGACAAAGTCAGGAGTTGTCGATCTGTCGGGCCCACAAAGACGGGCAAAAAGCCTAGAAAAGACCAAAACAGCCACAAACGCCTTAAAGCATACACGACTCGATTGCCATGCATGCTCTTCTAGACACGATCACACACACACACACGACTAGAACGTCGTGCACACGACATAACACTGACCTCCGGCAAGACCACGAGAGGGCTAACCCGGAAAGGTCACGACGCGCGGGAAACACGAGAGTCACGTGTCACGTGACAAAAACACCTCCTCACTAGAAGAACAGCCAGCTGCGTCCACGACGTCTTATGCTGCGCCTCAAGTGTCTCACCTACGATGTCGCCTGAAGCACGACAGAGACTAAGACACGCTCAGAACCAGAACAGGAACTACAGTAACGAGTGACTAGATAGGGTAATGGCCATCGACGTCAGTCCAAGCCCCTGACCACGTGTGCACACACAAGCTCAATGCCTTGAGCCAGACCTCTAGCTAGTTTTCTCCCCCAACAGGATGCTACTGCAAGGCAAGGGAGCCCAGGGAAACTAGCTTACAAACCGTATCTCGGGAACTGCCACGCCACCACTCCCGGGTGGGTCGACACGTCGTAACGTGTCCCCAGGCTACGACTAGTGGAGGCTCACTAGACACAGACTCTAAAGCATGAGTGTCGAAGTACAGACAGGCAAGGAAGCATTGTCACACGTACTACGAAGCACCAAGGTAGCAAGACAACTATCGACAGACTCAGGATAGGGCAACTAGACCTACTAACACAACGATCCTTGAGTCTTACGAATCGGAGTCAAGATCGTTGCACAACGGTAGAGACAAACCGCCAATCGGTCTAATCCTAAGCCAGAGGAAACGTCACGATCGCGTAAAATGACAAACGGAGACCTGAGGGATCAACAAGACCTTCAGCACACCTGGACACGCAAACTGAGGTAAGACGATATCTCGAGACATCCAGATCCAGGTCTCGAACTAGACGGAACTATCGAGACACACAAGGTTACCTGTCAACCACTAGGTCACCCCGGGTTGACTGGAACCAGACAACGATGACTCTACAATAGGAAAGAGAATCCTACTTCAAGCAAGAAAACTCCTGGCTACCTCATAACATGGTCATAGCCTCATAGGATATCAAAAGATATCCATGGGAACGGCAAACCACAAGATTAAGCCAAGACATACGGAAATCGAAATGATGGGAAACGACACTTCCCGACATCCTAGAAACATGGACACGGAACCCATAGGGTGTCCGGGACACTCACGAGGCCATAGGTCGGTCGTTGGGTCTCAACCGGACCGACCAGGACTCAAAACGAACAAAAACACAGGATTTCCGGTCGACCTCAGCCCTGGGGTCGGTCGACCGGACAGGGTCGATCGACCAACCCAGGTGGTCTGGTCGACTGGACCGACGGCTGGACCGACACGGTCCTGAGGGTTTCTGCCGGTCGACCAGCCAAGGTGGTCCGGTCGACCGGTCACGGCGAAAATCTTGCAGAACCTCGACATTCGATTCCGATTCCACGCCCCGTTCGATTCCGATCGAAGGGGAAAACAACCACAATCACAATACCGGCCTTCCACACTCCGGAAGGGATCAGAACAACGCACAAATGGATTGAAATGGGCAATTCCACCGAATTAACCCTATTTGGGTCACCGGGGTTCCCGGGCTCGTACCGGCCCCAAATGACAACCGATCGATACGAAATCAGTGAATCTGGAACGCTGGCATTCCAGGCGTTCGATTGATACTAACTGATCTAAAAATCGTCGCCATTTTTCGACGAACCCTGCGAACACCCCCATAGCATGATTTTACCGAAACTGAGCGAAACCCGCTCAAACTTACACCGAACAACGCAAAATTACAGGGAAAATGTAGAGGAGAAGTAGGTGATCCGTCTCCCTACCTCCACCGAAGATTCCGTGCACCGAGGTGACTAAACCGCGCCGAAAACCACATCGCGAGCTCAACCATCGGCTTTGAATCCACCGTTCAGGATCGCGCCAAAAACGATCCGATCCTCGCCCCATCGCGCACCCGATCACTCCCACAGCATCACCTCTACCTGCCTGAGCCTCCTCCGTCTGCAACCGGAGCCAGAAGGGCGAGAGAAGAGAGAAAACAGGGGAGAGAGGAGGTCGCGGCGGTGAATGAGAAGGGAAAGAAGAAAAGGAAAGAAAAAGGGAAAAAGAAAAAGAAATTAGGAATTTTCCAAATTTCTAAAAATTCCGATATTAGCCCGAAAATGCACTAATTCAGAAAAATACGTAAAAATAGTCGAAACGATCCTTGGGAAGAGTACATCGTAACTGCGGCGTCCATGAGTCGATGAACTGAGAAATAAACTCACCGCAGGGTTCCGTAGCTTGTACGAGAGAAAAACCCACACGGATCGTAAAACTCAACTCAGGACCCTCAAAAGCGATCCGAAACTCTCCAAAAAGGATCCGAAAGACCTAATAAGAATCCAATAAGGATCCAGGGCATTATATTTTCTGTTCCGTTTCTACGGCAGTAGTCTTCCTCCAGCGGTCTTCATCTTCTTCCTACTGTAGCCAAAGCTCTCTCTCTCTGTTCTCTCCCTTTACTGCTGTGGCAACAGCAGAAGGGCACCCTCTTCCCCTTTTTGTTTTGTTATTATTCATCATATATGCATCCCTCTTTCTAGCCATCTTTGCTAGAATAGTCATCATATATATATTCCTCTGCATATCATACTATTGTTTGCATCCATAGCATATCTTCCACCTTTTTACTCCTCTTAGGGGTTTAAACAAAAACACACCAGGTGTGTTCATGTTGGTGTTGCATAGTCCTATTTATTGCGAGCGTTGATACTACACTTTGTCTAATCCATATTATTTAGAGCGTTGATACTACACTTTGTCTAATCCATATTATTTGTTTGTCTTTGCTTGTTTCATAAGGGTAATCAAAGTAAGGACCCCCTTCATCGGCCGGCCGGTAGAAGGAGGAAGAAAGGACTCACACTCTCACCCGCTTCTTCACAAGGTACAAGCGATCATCTCTTATGTTTCTAAGGTAACCCCTCTGGCGATCACCTTCCTTAGAGCATCACATGCTCCTTTTATTTTCTTTTCTTTTATTTCCCACATATCATGCTTAGCTTATCCATCTTTTCTTAATTTCCCTTAAAAAAATTAAATTTTCTTTCTTTTTAATGTCTATGTGACACGTTCACGAAGATGACATGCCCATGTGCATTACACCTCATGTTGATTGCTTGAGTTGATGTTGCACTTGTTCATAGTTCTACTTCCATCATCCATATTGTCTTGTTCATCATCATATCCAACACCATTGAAGGACCACTTTAATGTTGTGCCCCTGTGGTTTTGATGTCAGCAAGCACTATGAGTATGAATGATTGATCACCATGTGTTTGCATATGAATGATTGATTGAGCATCTTATTTGTGGCTTTGATGTCAGCAAGCACTATGAGCATGATTGTTTGATTGATTTAAGAGTGAGCACATTCATCTCATTGCATTGTCTGTCTCTGCATTGGTGCAACTCTAGTTTCTGCATAACAAGTGTAGTTTGCATCGGTACATTAACTGTTGTTGCACGTCATATAGTTGATGCATGATCTGGTAAATAGACTGCACTATTAGTTCTCCTGCATACATTGCATCAGTTCAATATCTGCCATATGTATACATTGCATCGGTGCATTCATCAGGTGCTTTATTTCGAAATCGATGCGTATTCATGAGCATAGTCAGTGCATTCGGTTGTTTCATGCATATACAAAGTCTGCACATTCTCTGCTGATATGTCCGAGCATTCATTCTCAATGTGCATACTTTCCTATATGCATTTGTGCGATCTTTCAAAACAAAGTCTATACACTCTTTACCATGCATTCAAAGTCTATACATTCCATTGCTGGTACGAGTGGTTAAGTTCATGCATCATAACTCCAGCAAGTCTATACATTCTTGCATCGTTGTGCTTCACGCATACACAAAGTCTGTACATCGTCTTGTCGCATGCATGCAAAGTCCATACATTGGTGTCGCATGCACACTAAGTCCATACACTCCTTGATAGCATGCCTGAGCACTCATTGTCATTGTACATACTTTCCTATATGCATTTGTGCATCTTTCAAGACAAAGTCTATACACTCTTCACCCGGCATTCAAAGTCTATACATTCTGTTGCATACATACGTAAGGCAGTGTCATGCACTCAAAGTCCACACATGCACACGCATAGTTTGTGCATTATGCATTCATGCTTAAACTCTAGGCATAGCAAGTCTGCACATTGGTTGTACATTGCACACAAAGTCTGTACAGGCTTAGTTCAAATATTAAACTTACTCGATGCATCCTTGTCTTTTCCTTCAGATTGATTCAAACTGATAATATGTTCAACCGGACAGAACATCTGTTCGATAAGCTTAAGAAGGGCACGTGATCCAAGGATGAAGGTCTAACCCTGATCGTGACACGTGGAACCATTGTGCTGGGATACCGCCACGTGGACTAAGGCCTCTGGGCGGGAATCATGGAAAGCACACGCCCTACCTCACTGCTCTATAAATAAGAAGTTTCTTCCTGAAGAGTAGAGTGATCGAAGCAGGAGAACTTATCTGAAAGAGCAGAAGCAGAGAGAGAGCCTGCACGATCCAGAAGAAGAGAAAGAGAAAGAAAAAGAGAGAGAGAGAAAGAAAGAAGTTGCAGAAGAATAGAGAGAGAGAGTTCGTGAAAAAGAAGATAGAAGACTCCATCAGAAGATCTGTTTTCACTGGAATCTGGATCAAATCCAATCCAGTCAGCTCCATGGGAGCCACATTTGCATTTCATTGATTACAGCTTTCAGTCGCTGTTAGTTCTTGTTTCCTGCTTTCATTTTTAACCTTTCTTCAAGCTGTTTGTCAGCAGGGCGAGGTGAATACCTCGGATAGCAAGCTGTGAAGCTCAGCGGTTTGCAGAGGAGGATTCCTCTAGATGGGTTAAGCTGTAATCCCCAGTGGTTGCAGAGGTGTGGTATCCTCTAGTCGGCGAAGCTGTAATGCCCAGCTGTTCAAGCTGTTTGTCAGCGGTTGTAGGCAAGCTGTGAGGCCCAGCGGCTTAAGCTGTGTATCAGCGGAATCCACACTCAGGATTGAGTGTGGGGTGGATGTAGGTCTGGAGGACCGAACCACCTAAAAACTCTTCTTGCACTGTGGTTTGAATGTTCATTTATGCTTCCGCTAGATGAATGCTTAGGCCGACCTGTTTCTTCAGTTTAGTAGAGATTTGATTGCACGTTCTGTGTTTGATTAAACACATCACTGATTTTGGTAGAACTGAATCTGTTTTTATATCTCTGAGTGTTTTAAGTTTTTAATTGGGAGTAATTTTCAAGGGGAGATTCATTCACCCCCCTCTGAATCCATCGCATCGATCACAACAATTGGTATCATAGCCGGTGTCTGCACAGAGGGTCCAACGACCTGCAGATCTGTTCCTACACTTAGTTTTGGTGCGATCTAGTTTGATCTATTTTGTATTGCAATTTCTGATTTAATCTGAGTTTGATACTCATGACTGATCCTCCGAGATTCGAGGGATTAGGTTTTTACAGCTGGCTCGATCGATTCAGAGAATATGTGATGCATGTTAATCCAGATCTGTGGATAATCATTGCACACAGTCCATATGAAGTTCCAAAGGATAAATCCTTATGGAAAACTTCAGATCATTTGAAATTCTCTGAGAATCAGAAGGCCCTAGAGATAATAAAAAGGGCGATAAATATTGACAAGTGTCCTTGTGTGACTAATTGCTGCAGTGCATCAGAAGTTGTCAAGATGGTTGCAGCTAGCAAGTGTCAGGAGGAGGTGAAGTGCCTCATAGCTACAGACGAAGACCATGATCAAATCGAGGAAACTTCATCTCAGGTAAATTCTGACACTGGTAATTTCTGTATTGAAGAATTGATTATATTGAATGAGCATTTGATTGAGAAATACGATAAAGTTAAATCTGAGAAGAAGAAATTAAGAAAAAAAATGCTGCATGAGGTCAGAAGTCTGAAAGTTGAAAATGAAAATCTAAAGTCAGACATGAATCAAGAAAGGGCTGAAATGAACTATTTGAAATCCGAAAATGAGAGTTTAAGAAATAAACTCATTAAAGAAAAAGATTCTTGCAATGAGTGCGCTATCCTAAGAGATTTGATTAATGATCTAGATTCTGATGACAGTTTTCAAAAGGAACTAATCAAATCTCTAAAAGAAGAAAATGTCTACTTAAAAGATCAAAACAAGAAACTGATGGTTTTGAACATTGTGCTTTCTGAAAGACTAATGAACTTTGAAAAAGGTAAATCAATTTTGAATGACAAAGAAGCTAATGATAATCAGAAGATGATACAAGAAAATGAAACTCTGAAAAGGCTGAATGATGGTTTGCATTACCAAATAATATCATGTGAAGATGACATTGTGTTATTGCAAACTGAGATTGATGATCTAAAAGCTTCTTTGTCAAAATTCGTTAAAGGAAAAGACAATTTGAATAAGCTGCTTGGTTCTAAAGTGAATTTTCAGAAACAAGGGATTGGATTTGTGCCTGTGAATGAAAACGACAATGATAAGAGGAAATCAACTATTTTTGTGAAAATCTCAGAACATGACAACTCATCTAGTTCTTCTATCTTTCAATTCACTGCTAAGAAGGCTGAAAATTCATATAAGAATCAGAAAAAGATTCAAAAACAAAAGAAAAATGTTGATTTGAATAAGTCCAAATTTGTCATTGATTCACATGTGCATGTTGCTAACTGCTCTCACACACATTCACACTCTCATGCGAATGTTAATTCTGTCAATCAAGTGAATGCGAATAAAAAAGTAGTAACATGTCACTATTGTGGGAAGGTTGGACATATTATGCATAACTGTGTAACATTGATAAATGATGAAAGAAATGCTGTTAGAATGTATCCTAGAAATCATCTTCCTAGGAAACATTCTATTGATCAGAAAAAGAAAATTCAATGTTATTGCTGTGGGAATTTTGATCACATTGCTGCCTCTTGCTGGCATGCTCAGGGAAAGAAAACTTATTCTGGATTTGCAAATTTCCCTGTTAATAAAAATATTTTCGATAAAAAGAAGTTTGGTTATAGAAGCAAGCACATTGTATGTTTTGAATGTGGAAAGCCAGGCCACAGGGCTGCAACCTGTCGGCTGGGCGGTTATAATAAACAGGCTGGCTTCGGTCAACAGAATCTTAATTCTGTTAAAAGAATTTTTCATGCAAAGATACATAGAATTAATGACAACAGTAATTTGCATAAAAAGAATTTAAAATCTGCTACATCATGTCATTACTGTGGTCAGATAGGTCATTGTATGGATAATTGCTCCTTGATGATGAGTGATAATCTGAAGTCTCAGAAAATGTGGAAAGCACCATTTAGAGGTGTCACTTTTACTTCAGGACCCAAGGCGGCTTAGGTTCCTGCAGGATCAAAATGATTGTTTTGCTACAGGTGTGCCTTGGAATGAATAAAGGGGGTTAATAAGCCAAGGCACTCAAAATGAAAACCCCAGGATCCTACGCATCAGGTCAGCTCTGAACACTCTGTTTAAATTTCATCATCTGAATTTGTGAGTATGAAAGATTTGAATTTCATGTTGATTTGATTCATGCTTAATTGAAATTCTCTGAAAATTTGAAATGAACCTGATGCTTTTGGCAGTCTTTCCCTCCGATTGAACTGCATGATTTTCTATTAAACATAAATTTTAAGACCATGTGCTACACTTTCACTGTAATTCATGCACTTAGTCAGGGGGAGTTTGACTGGTTATGCTTAATGTTATTGATACTCATGATTAGCCTCATTGCATCTAGACAGGGGGAGATTTGTCAGATACATTTGTTTCTCACTTCCTGAATCCCTCTTGTTTAGTTATTTGAATCACTCTACTGCTCTCTAGTGGATAACCTGAATGTTCTGCTATTCTCATCTTGCATAGCTGATCTATCTGTATTCCAGACTCAGCTACTGCTTGTTGATATACTCTCTTTAATGCTCTTCTCTCTTGTTGCTGACTCTTTCACCAACTTACACTCATCCTTCACATACTTCTTAGCTAGTGTGACTGATGTGTTTCTATTGTTGATTATTTGGTCAGCTATATTTTTTATCTGATCTGAGGAACACAAGCTGCAGGCCATGCAATTCAGTCTGAGAATCATGTAGAAACTCCTATCATATAGGTTTAAGAATAACCACTAAATCAGACTGATGTAAGAGTTATGTATTCTCAGATTTGCACTTAAATGACTTGAAAATATCTGAATGATAAGTTATAATAGACTTTAACCATTTGTGTCATGAAAACCTTAGATTCACTCATCTGAAATCTGAAAATTTGAAATCATGGCTACTTTGGTTGAGATACATAGAGTGAGTATTGTTTTAAACACTTGCCTAGAAAATGTTGACTAAAAGGAAAAATTGAATTCAGAGCAATGACTTGGTCACTGAGAAACTGGGTTCTCTATCAATGAATAAAGTAAACCTATGTCATGAAGTGCCATAGTTATCTCTGGTGAAAATTTATTGAAAAACCTGACAGAGCAATGGCATATTTGTGTTGAGTAACTGGGGAGTCTGGCCTCTAATCAAGGTGTCTCGTCACGTAAAAAGACATTTCTATTGCTAACTCTGGTCTCAATGTTGAGAGGCAATGATAGTTATCACACTGAGTAACTGGGTCACTTCACCTGAGAGGTGTTGTGCCTCACGTAAAAAGGTGTTGATTAACTTAAATTGCTCAGGAAAAGTATAATGTGCTTCAAATGAAAATATCTTGCAAATTCTGTCAACTCATGCTCTTGTAAAATGTTTAATCTCAACACTAATCTGTGTAACTCTCAAAGGAGTCATTGAGATCATGCGTGTAAGATAAAGATGATTGGTCTTGAGTGTTATCTGATAATTTGGTTCATCTTTATTAAAACTTGAATTCATATATAAGTATTGAGTTTAATTGACAAATTTGGTATACATCATAATTAAATCAGGTTGGTCAAGTTGCCAATTCATAACCCTCTATGATAGGAGAGTCTATTCATGATTAAGACTTATTGTAGTGGTGCATGCCTTACAATCCCTCATGGTCTGATTCACTCCTGACAACTTGATCAACATGACCTTTGTTGATAATTATCTCTTATCAGTTGATTGATTGCTCCTTGAGATGTACTGTGCTTTAACTGTTTCTCACCCCTACTCTTGTCCACAATGCTGGAATCTTCCATCTTGTTTCTGTAACCAGTTCTGGTTCTGTGGGCTTTTCACCTGCATTGTTCTGTCCATACAATCATAAGGTGCCACAACCATTACTGTTTTATTATGGTGGCAGATTTCAGATTGCTCCATTGGATTTCAGATTTCACCTGCTTTTCACCTGCACTTCAGGGGGAGTTCTGGTTATCTGCATTTAAAGGGAGAGTAGTCATTCATTCACATTGATAGGGGGAGTTCTTATATTTTATTCTTCTAGTGCTCATCCTGCATACTTCATTTGAGAGTGAGCAAGCTCTTATGTGCCTTCATTTGTCAAAGGGGGAGATATTATCTCAATCTTTTTATACCTGCTTAATTTTTCTCTCTCAAACTCTTTTCTTTTCGATGAAGTCAAAGGGGGAGAATAGTTTGGGTCTGTGTGACTCATAGTGTTGTCATCATCAAAAGGGGGAGATTATTGTGCCCCTGTGGTTTTGATGTCAGCAAGCACTATGAGTATGAATGATTGATCACCATGTGTTTGCATATGAATGATTGATTGAGCATCTTATTTGTGGCTTTGAGGTCAGCAAGCACTATGAGCATGATTGTTTGATTGATTTAAGAGTGAGCACATTCATCTCATTGCATTGTCTGTCTCTGCATTGGTGCAACTCTAGTTCCTGCATAACAAGTGTAGTTTGCATCGGTACATTAACTGTTGTTGCACGTCATATAGTCGATGCATGATCGGGTAAATAGACTACACTATTAGTTCTCCTGCATACATTGCATCAGTTCAATATCTGCCATATGCATACATTGCATCGGTGCATTCATCAGGTGCTTTATTTCGAAGTCGATGCATATTCATGAGCATAGTCAGTGCATTCGGTTGTTTCATGCATATACAAAGTCTGCACATTCTCTGCTGATATGTCCGAGCATTCATTCTCAATGTGCATACTTTCCTATATGCATTTGTGTGATCTTTCAAAACAAAGTCTATACACTCTTTACCATGCATTCAAAGTCTATACATTCCATTTCTGGTACGAGTGGTTAAGTTCATGCATCATAACTCTAGCAAGTCTATACATTCTTGCATCGTTGTGCTTCACGCATACACAAAGTCTGTACATCGTCTTGTCAGAAGCATGCAAAGTCTGTACATTGGTGTCGCATGCACACTAAGTCCATACACTCCTTGATAGCATGCCTTAGCACTCATTGTCATTGTACATACTTTCCTATATGCATTTGTGCATCTTTCAAGACAAAGTCTGTACACTCTTCACCCGGCATTCAAAGTCTATACATTCTGTTGCATACATACGTAAGGTAGTGTCATGCACTCAAAGTCCACACATGCACACGCATTGTTTGTGCATTATGCATTCATGCTTAAACTCTAGGCATTGCAAGTCTGCACATTGGTTGTACATTGCACACAAAGTATGTACAGGCTTAGTTCAAATATTAAACTTACTCGATGCATCCTTATCTTTTCCTTCAGATTGATTCAAACTGATAATATGTTCAACCTGACAGAACATCTGTTCGAGAAGCTTAAGAAGGGCACGTGATCCAAGGATGAAGGTCTAACCCTGATTGTGACATGTGGAACCATTGTGCTGGGGTACCGCCACGTGGACTAAGGCCTCTGGGCGGGAATCATGGAAAGCACACGCCCTACCTCACTGCTCTATAAATAAGAAGCTTCTTCCTGAAGAGTAGAGTGATCGAAGCAGGAGAACTTATCTGAAAGAGCAGAAGCAGAGAGAGAGCCTGCATGATCCAGAAGAAGAGAAAGAGAAAGAAAAAGAGAGAGAGAGAAAGAAAGAAGTTGCAGAAGAATAGAGAGAGAGAGTTCGTGAAAAAGAAGATAGAAGACTCCATCAGAAGATCTGTTTTCACTGGAATCTGGATCAAATCCAATCCAGTCAGCTCCATGGGAGCCACATTTGCATTTCATTGATTACAGCTTTCAGTCACTGTTAGTTCTTATTTTCTGCTTTCATTTTTAACCTTTCTTCAAGCTGTTTGTCAGCGGGCGAGGTGAATACCTCGGACAGCAAGCTGTGAAGCTCAGTGGTTTGCAGAGGAGGATTCCTCTGGACGGTTTAAGCTGTAATCCCCAGCAGTTGCAGAGGTGTGGTATCCTCTGGTCGGCGAAGCTGTATTGCCCAGCTGTTCAAGCTGTTTGTCAGCGGTTGTAGGCAAGCTGTGAGGCCCAGCGGCTTAAGCTATGTATCAGCGGAATCCACACTCAGGATTGAGTGTGGGGTGGATGTAGGTCTGGAGGACCGAACCACCTAAAAACTCTTCTTGCACTGTGGTTTGAATGTTCATTTATGCTTCCGCTAGATGAATGCTTAGGCCGACCTATTTCTTCAGTTTAGTAGAGATTTGATTGCACGTTCTGTGTTTGATTAAACACATCACTGGATTTCGGTAGAACTGAATCTGTTTTTATATCTCTGAGTGTTTTAAGTTTTTAATTGGGAGTAATTTTCAAGGGGAGATTCATTCACCCCCCTCTGAATCCATCGCACCGATCACAACATTTAAAACCAACACCCACGGGCAGAAAGCAGGGTTAAGGGCACGATTCACAGTGCCGAAGGCTAAATCTGGGAGAAACCTGATCAACCTGATATGGGTTCGGCACGTAACCAAAATCACCCGGAATCGCAAACCGAGGCCCAAAGGCCCCGAAGTGGACACCCCAGAAGCGGTGCATCAATGCTAAGGCTGTACTGGAGGCCAAGCGTTTGTCTGGGCTGCTTCGGAGCTAGGGCAGAACCCCCCGTTTTGCTTCTAAATCGGCGCGGCCTCTCCTTATGCTAAATTGGCGTGGCCTGCCCCTTTCCTACTAAACCGGCGCGCCCCTGGCCTAAACCGGCGCGCCAGCTAAATCGCCCTGCCCCTGGCCTAAACCGACGCGCCCCCTTGGCTGCTAAACTGGCGTGCCCCCCTGGCTGTTAAACTGGCGCGCCCACTGGCTGCTAAACCAGCGTGCCCCCCTGGCTGCTAAACTGGTATGCTCACCCCTCGACCGCGCCATTTTAACCGAAGGGCCGTTCCATCCTCAGTCCGATGCTCTATTTTTCTCTGCGAACAAAGGCACCCTTTCCTAAAATGGAGGAACGTCCTACACAAGACCGATGGGTAACTGTTGACACGCCTTAAGACCCCAAGAATGGAAGTCTTCGAGCTCTGCACCGAACGTCGCATCTCCATCGGTCCCCGTCGACCAATCCCGGCCGAGCAGCTCCCCTACTCTACCGCTCCCCCTATCTGTAGGCCACTTAGCATCTTAGAGCGGTAATAGGAGAAGAAGGAAAAGAAAGAGGGGTTGGCTTCAAAGGCCTCCCCCATCTCCACTCTTATAAAAGGGAGGCATACTCCAGTGGTAGAGGGGAGCTGGCTGACAAAAGAAAAGAAGAGAAGAGAGAAGAGACAAGGAACAGGAGCTTCCACCTGCAAGAAAAAGAAGGGAGAAGAGAAGAGAAGAGAGGTGAGAGTGAAATGAGGGGGAGGAGCTTGTGCTCTGCTCCCCTCCCACCGGTGTACCCATTTCTTTCTTTTCTGATGTTTTCTTTTGTCACGGGGTAGATTCCCCTCCTGTATTTCTCCCCCATGTATCCCCCTTCTCTTATGAGTGAATGAAAAGAAAGGTTGTTATGATTATACGTTGTGTTCTATCTCATCAGCCTCTTCCTTCTCTTTATCTTCTAATCACCTGGGGCCCTTAGAAGCCGGCCTCTCTGTGGCATGGACTTTAAGGGAACCCGTCTGAGGGGTGAACATTCATAGCCTTCCATGGCGAACATCTGTCTCGTTGGGGCTCTTATGAAGCTATGGCCCGTGAGTTGCTAGAACCCCTTGAAGGCTGGTCCTTGGGCTTCTCCACTCACCTCTGGGTCATCGGACAGCCGTCCCCGGCTCCTCCGAATTTTGGGGGTCGTCCCAGAATACTCCGTTTGACGACTCCCCGTTTCCCCTCGCAAACCCCAGTCCGGGGGAGGTGCTACCGAATTTTCGCTAGGAATGTGAGTAATAAGAATAAATAGTAGACACACACAAGGGTGAATGAACGAATAGAGCTTCCTGAGGACAAAAATCGTGTATGCTTGAACCCCTCTGAATGAAACGAACTCTCTGCATACAAGAACCATGCGTGCTCGAATCACTGCAAACTTGACATAATACGGACCTTCTGAATTCTAGAACATTTGCCCAATAAACCTTTGAATAAAACATTTGAGCCTCCTTGCTAATTCATCTTGACAAGAGAACAAAACACTTGAATCTTCTTATCAACCCTTCTGTCAACTTATCTGGCCAAGTGAACAAAAGGGGAGCAGAACCAAAACTTGCTGAATCTTCCCCTGATCCGGCGCGGCCTAATCCGGCTCCCCAGGGTACCGCGCCGGTTTAACTCCCCTCTTAAAACCCAATTCCTTGAACTCAGCCTAAATCGGAGCGCTGCTACCTAAGCTGGCGCGCTCCTCACTGCTGCCTAATCCGGCGCGCTCCCTGCTTAAACCGGCGTGGTCATGCCTTGCTGCCTAAACCGGCACACTCATCCCTTGGCCTAAACTGGCGTGCTCCTACCTGCCTAAACCGGCGCGCCCCTGCCTGACTGCCTAATCCGACGCGCTCCTTGCTTAAACCGGCGCGCCCTCTTAGACCCCTAAACTGGCGCGCCCCTTTCCCATGCCGTTTTAGCCTTGCTCCCATGCCTTCCTTAAACCGGCGTACCTTCTACAAGGTAAAGAAAAACAATCAATCAAATAAAAAGGGGATGAAAACAAATAAATAGAATAAACCACCTGTATGTGTATGAATAGACAATGAAATTTAACAACTTGAATGGTGATAACAAAGAATGACATAACCAAGAATGTTTCAGAACTTCTGCTCTCCCAGACTCAGTGTGAAAAGAATATCAATGACGCCCGGCTAAGTCGGATTCGGACCTCGGGAATCATCTCGTTGTGGCCATGATCTGGCACTGCCCCGGGCCGATAGTTCGTCGAACTTGACCCGTCTCTACTGGGATCCAATCCCGCATTCTCATTAAACTTGCCATGTTCACGGCAGACATCTATGCGGTTTTGTCACCGTCTTTTATGTTATAAACGTGGACTTCCGTCCGAACATGAAATGGTCCGCGAGTGATCGACATTGTCTATGAATGTTTGCACCTCGATGCGGGGTTTGTTTAAACGCAGCTCGAGGTTTCATTCTCTCATTTCGTTAATATGAATTTTAGGCCGTAGGGCCCCTTTTCCTGGCGATCAATCAAGGGTTTTTCCCTCTCCAAGGGGATGTAATTAATGCCATGACCTTTATGGCGCGGCGGGTTCTTTGTCCCGACACGATATACACAATCGTCTGATTAGTCAGATCGAGCGCACCCAGGGCTTCCATGAAGCCCGAATAAATCGTCACCTAGGTGACTGGCACACCCTCGCACGAATAAACCAAATAAATGAACAAACAAATGAATAACAAATTAAATAAAAGAAGTGTTCCAAAAGTGTGTCCACAAGTCTGGCACGCTTGGTGGGACAAGACTTCCCTTCATCTCCTCGCTGGGACTAGGGGCCCTACGACCTCTTTATGAAATTATAAACTTTTTTACTTGCAATTGCAGGGATTATTTTTCGATAATCACAATGGCCGTCAACTTTGGACCGTTAGTCGTCGCAAATCATGCCTACCATGGGTACCTTTCTATGCTGATTAAGCTCAGCAACTTTCCTTCGGTGGTGGGCTTCCCCAATTTCTTGGGGGTGGCATTCATCCATCTGTTGAAGATTGAGGGGCCTAAGCCCGTCGAAGCCCATGTTCCCGCCAAGGGGACTTCTGCCAGCAAGCCCGCTGTTGTCGGGCCGTCAACAACTACTGCCTACCGCACGTCGGTCAACATAGTGGGCTGTTTTGTCCACCACGTCCGTTTCGACATGGGCTCAGCTACCAAGAAGACGTCATTGCGCCAAAGAAGGAGCCGAAGAAATGCTGATGCTGCTGCTGCTGCTGCTGCACCCAGGGGCCAGCCATGTAATATCGGCAAGTCTGTTCTGGTCGGAGGCCTCAGCGTCTACCTAAACGGCCGTAGCGTCGAAGTGATCCTTGAGCGGATCGTTCCAAACATCCCTGTGTGCCACTCCTTTCAAGCACTAGGGAGAATAGAGAAGAAGGACGGCGGGATAGCCCACCGACTAAAGAATGAATCGGCCCCAAGACCATGCAAGACCAAGCAAATTTGGGTGCCGAAGCCAACTCGGGGCCTGATGACAACTCAGCTGGAGTCTGTCGAGGTTGACATGCCTAGGAAGGAGGAGAAGAAAAAGATGAAGAAGAATGAGATGCCAGTAAGGGAATCTCGCCAACCACTTGCCCGAGCCCATGGGTGACAGGCGACCACCTCTTTACATGTCGAAAGGCATGGCAAGACTGTCAGAGAGGATCAGCCCGCCTATGGGCCCCCAGCACAGGCAAGCCTACCGCCACCCGCGGTTCACCCCGATTATGAACAAGAAGACATTACCTAGGCTGTGCGCGGATACCTTCATGGGGTCGGGAACACCTCTCTAGGGAGGCAATAGCTACTGCAAGCCATCACCACTGCTGAAGGGGGTCAAGAATATCCAACCGACCTGGCTGAAATAGAAGATGCGGAATCAGGATGCTATGATCTTCCCCGCCATGACGAAGATCCACCGAGAGTCTCGGTGTTTGAAAGATTGACCTTCCCTGGTCACCTGACCAGATGTGCAAGGAGAAGAAATGAAAATATACAGGTCTATACCTGTCACATGGCCGGAGTGACCGGTCACTATGGGACTTTGCCTAATCAGCCTGAAGAAGTTGCCAAGATTGCTGAGAGGCCGGGCCCTCTCACAAGAGGGGGAAAGGCTGCCAGTGAGGCATTGCAAACCCTCGCAGGGACAACAAATCCGGAGGAGACTGCGGCTGCTTTAACTGCCAATGTAATTATGGCTGAAGATGACAGTGGGGTGCCATCCACCTCGTCTGAAGAAACACCATCTAAGGACCAGGGAAGCATCCCTAGCCCTTCTATCAATGATCCAGCCTTGCTGATGTTACTACAAAGATATTAGCAGGAAATCGAACCATGAAAAAAGTAGCTGAGCGAGAGGGACACTCACACCTCCGTGCCCAAACAACTCGAAGTCCCCCCTGGGACATCAGGGGGCAACTGTCATGTATTTGAAGCCTCACCGTAGGTGATTTCCTCGCAACCAGTGCCCAACTCTGCTGGGGGCATTCATCTCCCGCAACAACAAATTATGGCTGCGCCGCAACCTCCAATCTTCCAATTTCAAGGGGGGCCTACCATGCCCCACGCGGCCATGTTAACAATGCCGCACATGCAACAAGCTCATTTTTACCCAACCCCGGTTGACCCGGCGGTGATGAATAAGCTCATGGTCGAGCAGATGATAGAAATGAAGCTGGCAGAAAGGAGTGATGGCGACTCCACCTCATTTGATGTATACAGGGTACCATACCCATCTCATCATGCTGCCAAGAGGCTGCCCCCTGGCATCACTAAGCCTCCGAAGTTCGAAAAGTTCAACAGGCAAGGGTCTCCGCGTGAGTACATTGCCTACTACACTAATGTGATGGGCGACTTAGCTACTGATGAGTCGTACCTACTAAAGTTCTTCGGGTCCACATTAACAGGGCTCGCCTTCGAGTGCTACTCGAGCTTGCAACCCGGGTCTATTCTTGATTGGCCCGACATGCAAAGAAAAATCAAAGAAAGGTTCCACATCGCCGGGAGGGTGGTGACAGTGGCCGAACTATATGAAACCAGTCAAAGGAACGATGAGTCCACCCTGGAATATATCAAAAGATGAAGGAACCTCAGCATGAGGTGTAGGCGCCCACCGCATTAGGAGGACGCCGTCTAAATATGCAAGTAAAACCTAAAAAGAGAGGTGCTGGAAAGAATGATAGGCACCGAAATTAAGTCGTTTGACCGACTGAATAATGTTGTGACGGAAGTCGAGGCAATCCTCTCAAAGTATTCCGCCGCTCCCGCCACTTCAAGTCAGAAGGCTAGGTCGGCTGACAAACGATCGGCATCTTAAGAAGTGGACACAGTCGACTTCAATACCTTTGAACAATAGAAGAAAAAAGACAAAGGGGTAGTTGAGTCTCCCCCATCCAAGCCTGACGATTGGCGAGAAGGTCCATCCCTACGGGATAAAATGAAGAAGCTGTATTCATTCCCCTGAGATAAGACGCGACCCTTGTTCGAATGGGCTACGAAATTTGACAAGATCACTCTCCCAGAGCCAAAGAGGCCGGGTGATCTCAGAAGAAAAGATGATCCTCGTTTCTGCTCATATCAAGAAATGATTGGGCATCCTATCGAGGATTGCTATATCTTTAAAGACACTATTGAGTCTTTAATCAAGAAGGGAGAATTGTAATTGGGGGAGCACAGAGTCAATCCATCGCGCCAGCATGAAATGCCCACTCTAGGGGTAACAATCAACATGATATCTCTATATCAGCAACTACACGAAGAAGTGGCGGAAGCCTGCACTCAACATACCTATGAGGCCTATATCCTAGCGCCAGCAGAAGATGAAGGGAATTGGCACACCGTGCCGTCAAAAGCAAGAAGAAGGGCAGCGCCTCATCGTCGCCCGGGAATTCATATACGAGGTGTCATACCACAGCCAGAACCCCCGATTGTGACCCCTGTCTGGCAAGAGACAACTCCTCGGCTGGTCATCAGAAGATTCACCAATAATAATAAGAAACCCATCCCTATGCGGGTGCACAAGGAGGCCAATCCGGTATTGGAACGGCTTTAAGAAATAATTAATGGGCTAGAAGAATATGAACAGCATGAAATTCAGCCCATCCAACTGAAGGAGTATGTCCCTTGGGAACATTTTGAGTCCCTAGAATTAGCAGAAAAAGCCAAACCTGAAGTTGAAGCTGAAGAACCTGACATATGGGATAAGCCTCCAAAGGAGTAGCCGTCGACTGTGAAGAAAAAGAACAACAAATCCAAGAACAAAAGAAAAGGCCTTGCCGTATCTTGCAACACCCTTGCAGCCCTATTTGAAACAGTCCGAATCTCTGAAGAAAAGGATGAAGAGACATGCCTCGCACCAGCAGAGGCAAACCAAGCTGAAGCCTCCACCTCCCAGCATGCTACTAGGTCTGGAAGAAAATGGGGGCATCTCCCTCAAGCTAACCACAACATCATGTTACGTGGTGAACAACCATACCAGGTTCCCCATCCTGTAGTCAAAGGTGCAGAAATTCCTCCTCCACCAGGCCTTTACCCGGAGTGTGCAAGCAGCCAGGGGTCCCCTCCTTTGTCGAATTTCTATCCTCTCGAGAGGGTAAGCAGCCATGTCCATTGCAACAATGGAGGGTAAAGGGTGCTCCTACCTTACCCTCAGCAGCCTCTCCTCAAGCAAATAAAGACTACGCGAGCATTCCAAGCTTCGTCAAATTTATGCAATGGAAGGAGCCAGCCCGACCGACGGAACAAGTTCAGGTGCCACCTGAAGAAAAAGATGAACTACCTCCTGAGCCAGCCCCTCAAGAGCACCCTGAGGGCAGGCATAAAAGGTCCGAAGAACTGAGGCTAACCAACATCAGAACCACCAGCAGAATAGTGAAGCAGCTGAAGAGAATCCCCGCAAGCTTTTCTTTCTGGGATATACTCTCCCTCGACGAAGAGACAAGACAAGCCATTATCACGGCCCTACAAATCCCGGCATACTTTGAGAGCTGTTTTACCGAGGCAAAGTCAGGGGTGGCCATGACATTCGCGGAGGAAGACATGCTTCTGCCCTCCGTCAACCACAATAGACCGCTCTACTTGAGCGGGCAACTGAATGGCCAGCCGATAGGTAGAATTCTAGTCGACCTGGGGGCGGCAGTAAACATACTCCCCAATCGGGTATATCAGAAGTACTACTTTGATGTGCACCTGATCGAGGTAAGGGATATGAGAATTGCTGGCTTTAACTAGAAATTTGAAGTCCCCATGGGCGTGGCGGAGTTTGAACTCTCACTCGGCGACTTCACTACTAAAGTGCAATTCCATGTGATAAACTTTGATACGTCATACAAGGCGCTATTGGGCCGGCCATGGCTGCATAAAAATCAGGTGGTGGCCTCCACCCTCCATCAATGGATAAAATACCCTCGAAACGGGAAAGAAGAAAGAGTGTTCGCCGACTTACACCCTTTTGAGGTGTTCGAGTGCCACTTGTCAGATGCATCTCTGTATCTATAGAAGCCAAAGAAGCCCAACCCTCCAGCTCAGGATAAGGGGAAGAAGAAAGTAGAATCCGGCGACTGGTTCCCTCCGCCGCCGCTTGACTATGTGGCTCCCCCAGAGGTGTCACTCATATCTGAGGAAGAATGAGACCTCAGAGCACTCCAACTCAATATTTACCAAAAATTGGGGGCACTAAAACTCGAAGAGCTACTTGGGGATGTCAAGGTCCCACCAGGGGTCACCAAACCCGTAGTTGATGCAGACTGTCAAACGGTAGAAGTATTGAAGACCCTGGAGGTCCCTGATCCTGATGGCCAACCCACCATGTTCTATGTGGCCAGGGAGCAGCCTGCAAAAGGGGACGATGATTGTCGATTCCCCGAAGAGATGCTTGATCCACCTGTCCCAATTATGGGACTCCCCTACATCACTGGCCGTGTGATCAAGCTAGCCAGAAAATAGCAAATCTCCTTTTGTCAACCTTCCAGTCAAAAGAAGATGTTCAAAGAATTATGGGAGCCACCAAACATGGATAGAAGACTACTACTGTGACGACCCGGATCCTGGATACCAGATATACCCGATAGGACTACCGGATACACCTGATACCACTTGGAACCCGCGAGGCCTCCCAAGAGCGATAAAGCTCCAAAGGGATAAAAGGATTGTCGTGTAGTACATTGAAGCCATAGAGATATAATAGTAAGCAATTAAATTTCATTAGATCGGTTTGCTAAAGTAGCTGAAATAAAATTACTTTTTAATTAACAATTTCAATTTAACAATTATACCAGAGTCCAGTCCAAGAAGTTAAAGACAAGTACAGGCCATAGGAAAAGAACGTACACTGAGGTCGAGGGAAACCCGACGCAGGTACCGCTGGCAGCTACAGACGCGCCACACCATGAACCACGAACAGAGACAACGCCCACCTGAAAAGCAGGGGTGAGTCTCCAAGCAGAGACTCAGTAGGGGTCACGCGGATCCCCACTGAACAACACGCAGCACACGGAACAGAAAGTAACAGTAGTAGCAAAGCAGGAAAAGCTACACTACAAAGCTTTAAAAAGAACGGGAACAGCAGGAGTAGGGAACAGGCTAAGAGCAAGGGAAGCTAAAAGAAAAGGGAAAGAGTCGTACCGAACAGGCGCGACAGCCGAACTAACCTCGGCTCCCCAAAATACTCCAAGCAGCGACAGAAGGGCGACTCTGATCTGACAAAGTTAGGAGTTACCGATCTACCGACATGACGCCAGGCCTAAGATGAAGACCAGCAAGGACAGATAGACTCGACGACACACACGACTAGAATGTCATGCACGCAACACAACACTTACCTCGAGTAGGGCCACGAGAGGGCTAACTCAGAAAGGTCACGACGCACAAGAAATGTAAAGGTCACGTATCACGTGACAGAAGCACCTCTTCATCAGAAGAACAGCCAGTTGCGTCTACTAACGTCTTACATTGCGCCACGAGTGTCTCGCCTACGGTACCGCTGAAGACACGGCAGTGCCGTAGACACGCACTGAACCAAATAGAAACTACAACAATAATAAGTAACTAGTCAGGGTCACGTCCGTCGACGTAAGTCCTCAGCCCCTGACCACGTGTGCACTCACTGGCTCTTACCTAAGCCAGGCGCTCTAGCTAGTTTTCTCCCTCGGTAGGACGCTACCGCTGGCCGGGAGCTCACGGAACTAGCTTACAAACCGTATTACGGGAACTGCCCTTTCCACTACTCCGAGGTGGGTCAATACACTGGATCGCGTTCGTCGACAGGCTACGACTAGAGGAGGTTCACAAGACACCATACTCAGAAACACAAGTGCTAGAGTACAGACAAGCTAGAACGCACTGTCGCACGTACTACTAGACACCACTGGCAGTACGACTACTGCCAACAGACTCAGGACTGGGCAACTAGGCCTACTACGTAACGATCCTTGAGTCAGACGACTCAAAGGCAAGATCGTCACTAACATCGGAACAAGCCACCAATCGGTCTAATCCTAAGCCATGGGAAACGACGCTCTGCAGAAAATGACTCACGGAGACCTGAGGGAACACCGAGAACCCTCAACATGCCTGGACATGCAAACCAAGGTAAAATGGTACCTTGAGATGTCCAGAACCAAAGTCTCGGACTGGGCAGAACTGTCGAGACACACACACAAGGTCACCCGTCAACCACTGGGTCACCCCAGGTTGATCGGAACCCAGCAAAGACACGCAAGCACAAACCCTCTTGCGACCTCGGAACACGGTTACAGCCCTCATAGGACATCGGGTGATGTCCACGTGACAACGGCAAACCCCAAGGTCAAGCCAAGATACAGGAAACCAATCCACCGGTAAACCACTCTCTTGGCATAGGCTATCCATCACTCGGCCGCTAGGTAAACCAAGCAGTCAAGGAGGACTCGCCACGCAACCAGAGGCAAAGACACTGGCGGTCCTAGATTAAGTCGCTCAGAGAAACTATAGCAGTCAAAGAATAGACCACACACAATTCACCTGAATCGACCGCTCCAGAGAACCACCGGACAGACAAACCAACACTAGCAGTCCAAGGTAGGACCACTAGAAACACCGCCCTAACTCACGTAGATGACTGACACGAAATTGACCAGACATACAGAGACTTGGGGGAACTCCGACACCCTCAAGGCACCTGGACACACAAACCGAGGCCAAATCGTACCTCTAGGCGTCCAGAACCACGTCTCGAGCTGGACAAATCCATCGAGACACAGGCAAGGTCGCATGTCGACCATTGGATCACACCGGGTGGACCAGACCGGAGCAATGACTCTAACACGACACCGGGAGAAGCCATCACGGCCAACCGATAAAACATCGGGGATGAGCGGTTCAGAATGGACCACTCAACAGGATGAATGGTCCGAAACTGACCATACAAAGAAGATGAACGGTCCGAAACAGACCACACAAAGGGGTTGAACGGTCTGGAACTGACTGCACAACTCAAACAACCAACAAGGATGGACGGTCACAAAGGGACCACCCAACAAGATAAACGTTCCGGACTAGACCATACAACGGGATAAACGGTCCGAATCTGACCGCACAACTCCCAGGGGATATGTGGTCTACCAGACGACCACACAAGGGGACATGTGGTCTAGCAGACGACCACACAACCCAAACCGACATAAGATGGACGGTCCAAGACCAACCGCCCAAGGGGGATGTGTGGCGTCTCGTGCGACCACACAACCTCAACCGACATAGGATAAACGGTCCAGGGATGGCCGCCCTTATACATGAACGGTCTCGGTGTGATCGTTCAAGCGTCACGGCGAGCAAACCATGGGTTCGACCCGACGGAGGCCTTTCCACGCCCCGTTTGTCCCGAGATGAAGGGGATACAACCCTGGATACACTGGCAATCACATAGACTCCGTCTGGAGTCAAAACGATGCACGGATCGCAAGAAATGGGTGATTCTAACAAAATCACCCAAAAAGGGTTTCCGGACTTTCCGGAGCCCTAGCGGTCAAACGGGACCACCAAACGAAACAAAATCAGTGACAATGGAACGCTGACGTCCTAGGGAGTCCATTGACAGCAACTGATCTAAAAATGGTTGCCATTTTTTGGCGAACCCTACAAAACCTGAAAATCACAGTTTAGGCTAAATATGCCCAAACTCGACCGTTTCCGCGCCGAATGACGTGCAATGGCAGGCAAAACGGGCAGGGAGAAATGGTGATCCGTCACCCTACCTCCACCGAAGAAATCACGCCCCGAAGGGACTAAACCGCACCGAAAACCGTACCGCGAGCTCAAACACCGGCTTTGAATCCACCGTTCAGGATCACGCCAAAATCGCTCCATCCTCGCCCCATCGCGCACCCAGCTAGCTCCACAGTGTCCCCAGCACTCGCCCTAAGGTCCTCCGTTTGCAGTCGGAGCCGAAACGGCGAAACGGGAGAGAGAGAGGGAGGCGGCGTGAAATGAGAAGGAGGATAGAGGAAAGTAAAAGAAATAGAAAAGAAATTAGGAATTTTCCTAATTTCCAAAAATCCAATTTTTGGCCCTATCTAAGAAAAATACGTAAAAATAGTCAAAATGACCGGCTCGGAGAGTACATCGTCGCTGTAGCATCCTCGAGTCGATGAACTAAAAAATAAACTCACCATAGGGTTCCGTAACTAGTACGGGAGAAAAACCCACACGGATCGTGAAACTTAACTCGGAAGCCACAAAAGTGACCCGAAACTCACCGAACAGATCCGAAAGATCCAATAAAGATCCAACAAGACCTACCAAGGATCCAGGGCATTACATCCTCCCCTCCTTTAAGAAATTTCACCCTCAAAATTTAAGGACTAACAATGGAGAAGTAAGGGAAGAACAACCCAACATGGCTATGCACACTACGCATCAGCCAACAATAATGCCGAGAACACGGCAACACAAATCTCGAGAAGCATAGCTCAGAGGAACATTATCAGACCATAATCACGAGCACACGCTCTGGATCGAGCCTGACACAAGTGGACACAAGTCTGACACCTCCGAAACAAGGCAACGTCGCTTACGTCTCACTAGAAATGGAGACACGACTGCCCCAACAAAAGACAACCAATACCGAGGAACACAACGACAGCACGGCACGCAACAGCTTACACAAGGAGACACAGTCCTCTCAGCTGACAGCTCGACCACATCATCGGCCCCAGTGCCAAAGGTGGCAGAGAACACCTGGCACACAGAACGCCAACGACAACAGCATTGGACCACAAACACGATCAAGTCAGTCCTCACTCAGATATTACCTCTGATCGAGTCGCATGCCAACTCTACGGGAGAAAGGGAGTACAACAAGCTAACTGACAAGGTCACGGTCCACGGAAGAGACACAAAATCATAGAGAAACAGCGATAAAATGATAACAACAGCACTTGCAGGATTCTGGCTCCGTATAGAACATAGAACTATGGAACACAGCTACAAGCAGGGTCACATCAAGGCACAAGAACAGTTGAACACATGACCACAAGGGACGGGTCACGCATCAGACTGCTCACCAAGAAAAGACCCACGACAACGAGAAAAGACAATCTCAAGGAACGCACCTCAAGGACCACGAACACGCCTTGAGAGCACAACACCCAAGAAAACACATGCGGAGCAGAGGGTACTCAATCAGTAGAAATGCCGACAGATTCCCCAATGCTCACAAATGCCAATGCCATCACCATAAATGCCTCCAGCAACAGCGTGGCAACAGGCAACATCAAGGCACAGGAAGCCAAGATGAAGTCACATCGAGAAAGAACAAACCTCTCGACCCGTGAGTAATCAGCCCACACGCTTCAACTGCACACTCATAAAACGCACACAGGCATGAGGGAATAACTCGGTATCCCCATCCCAGCACACCTACGGCGACATCGCAATTCGTGAAAATCGTAATATAACACGCAACGAGTACTGATCCAGCGAACAACCGATCACAAGAAGCCTAAGTGCAATGAAGAGGAGTACCAGCTTCAGCACAAGGCCCAAGGAAAAGGCTAACCTCAGCTTACCTTCACGTCCTGAAAATGGTAAAAGAGCCTTCACAATACATCGGCCGCTGGACACGGCACGACAAATACGGTACGCGACAGCTCTTAACACCATGATGGAGTCCAAAGCCAAGCAACAGTATAACAAAGAGCAGATCAGGCTCAGAACAAAGCTGTCCACGCTTAAGCAGACACAGGACAAAGGCATCACTAAGATAGTAATTCCAAGGCAAACCTCGAAAACATTCCACCAGAAGGGACGAGAAGTAATAAGCTCAACCACGAAAGCTCACCAGGAAGGGAAAATCCTAACTTGCCTGAGCAACTTCTCAAACACAGAATCTAATCGAGCACTTCAATAGAAGTGAGACACATCAGGAGCTGAATAGACTCAAGTCGGGACGACCACAACAACGTGAGAACGTGTACGGTCATCAGACCAAGGCCATAGGTCAACAGCAACCTGAACAACACACGGAGAAAACCTCGAACCATGTACTGCAGATTCAAGCCTTCCAGCGTACACTGCCACATACGACAAGATCGAGACAAACACCACGATAGAAAGAAGCGTCTCATCACATCCTGACGAGAAAAAAATCACCTTGCACAGTGCTAGAACAGCACGCACAAGACCACATACGAAGAAAACAACGCGACAAATCATCGCAACACTTAAGCCAGCAAATGCCTGTACTGGACTTTAAGGACTCTGGATACTGCAATATCTCAGATTCCCATGTACTTCACACAACAATGCTCAGATACCAACTGTGACGACCCGGATCTCGGATACCATATATACCCGATAGGACTACCGGATACACCTGATACCACTTGGAACCCGCGAGGCCTCCCAAGAGCGGTAAAGCTCCGAAGGGATAAAAGGATTGTCGTGTAGTACATTGAAGCCACAGAGATATAACAGTAAGCAATTAAATTTCATTAGATCGGGTTGCTAAAGTAGCTGAAATAAAATTACTTTTTAATTAACAATTTCAATTTAACAATTATACCAGAGTCCAGTCCAAGAAGTTAAAGATAAGTACAGGCCACAGGAAAAGAACATACACTGAGGTCGAGGGAAACCCGACGCAGGTACCGCTGGCAGCTACAGACGCGCCACACCATGAACCACAAACAGAGACGACGCCCACCTGAAAAGCAGGGGTGAGTCTCCAAGCAGAGACTCAGTAGGGGTCACGCGGATCCTCACTGAACAACATGCAGCACACGGAATAGAAAGCAACAGTAGTAGCAAAGTAGGAAAAGCTACAATACAAAGTTGTAAAAAGAACGAGAACAGCAGGAGTAGGGAACAGGCTAAGAGCAAGGGAAGCTAAAAGAAAAGGGAAAGAGTCGTACCGAATAGGCGCGACAGCCGAACTAACCTCGGCTCCAAGCAGCGACAGAAGGACGACTCTGATCTGACAAAGTCAGGAGTTACCGATCTGCCGACACGACGCCAGGCCTAAGATGAAGACCAGCAAGGATAGATAGACTCGATGACACATACAACTAGAACGTCGTGCACGCAACACAACACTGACCTCGAGTAGGGCCACGAGAGGGCTAACTCAGAAAGGTCACGACGCACAAGAAACGTGAAGGTCACGTATCACGTGACGGAAGCACCTCCTCATCAGAAGAACAGCCAGTTACGTCCACTGACGTCTTACACTGCACCACGAGTGTCTCGCCTACGGTACCGCTGAAGTCACGGTAGAGTCGCAGACATGCGCTGAACCAAACAGGAACTACAACAATAACAAGTAACTAGTCAGGGTCACGCCCATCGACGTAAGTCCTCAGCCCCTGACCACGTGTGCACACACTGGCTCTTACCTAAGCCAGGCCCTCTAGCTAGTTTTCTCCCTCGGTAGGACGCTACCGCTGGCCGGGAGCCCACGGAACTAGCTTCCAAACCGTATTACGGGAACTACCCTTTCCACCACTCCGAGGTGGGTCAACACAATGGATCGCGTGCGTCGACAGGCTACGACTAGAGGAGGTTCACAAGACACCAGACTCAGAAACACAAGTGCTAGAGTACAGACAAGCTAGAACGCACTGTCGCACGTACTACTAGACACCACTGGTAGTACGACTACTGCCAACAGACTCAGGACTAGGCAACTAGACCTACTACGTAGCGATCCTTGAGTCGGACGACTCAAAGGCAAGATCGTCACTGACAGTGGAACAAGCCACCAATCGGTCTATTCCTAAGCCACGGGAAACGACGCTCCGCAGAAAATGACTCACGGAGACCTGAGGGAACACCGAGAACCCTCAACACGCCTAGACACATAAACCAAGGTAAAATGGTACCTTGAGATGTCCAGAACCAAAGTCTCCGACTTGACAAAACTGCCGAGACACACACACAAGGTCACCCGTCAACCACTAGGTCACCCCGGGTTGACCGGAACCCAACAAAGACACGCAAGCACAAACCCTCTTGGCCACCTCGGAACACGGTTACAGCCCTCATAGGACATCGGGTGATGTCCACGTGACAATCGCAAACCCCAAGGTCAAGCCAAGACACCGGAAACCAATCCACCGGTAAACCACTCTCTGGGCATAAGCTATCCATCACTCGACGGCTAGGTAAACCAAGCAGTCAAGGAGGACTCGCCACGCAACCAGAGGCAAAGACACTGGCGGTCCTAGATTAAGTCGCTCGGAGAAACTATAGCAGTCAAAGAATAGACCGCACACAATTCACCCGAACCGACCACTCCAGGGAACCACCGGACAGACAAACCGACACTATGATGGGGACATCTCCGGCAATCCCATTTGTTCGAGGATCCCGATGCTCGCCAACTGTGCTTCATCTTGTTCGCCGCTTTATTTCAAGTCATATAATGTATTTTTCATTTGCTTATTTGAGTCTTATCATGTAATTTTCCTTTTTATTTGAGTCCAATGCCTAGGTTAGGTAGTTATTTACCTAAGTCTTGAGTCATTATGTTGGTTTGATAGGTTAATGGGCCCAATTATATGGGCTAGGCCCAGGGGCACCCCCTTCCCCTTGGTTTAGTGTTAGTAGTCCAAAAGTCAGGGACTTATGTTAAATTGTAGGAATCCTATAAATAGGACCCCACTCCCACTATTTGGAACTAATGAATGATTGAAAAATTTTTTGAAATTCCACTACAATTGTGAGAATCTCTCTCTCTCTCTAAGGGGTGGATTCCCCTCTCTCTCTCTCTTCTCTCTCTGTGTAAAGGGGGCGAACCCCATTCTCTCTCCTCCCCACCCCCAATTTCGAAATTCTCTCTCTCTCCTCCCCATTCACCTCTCATTAAGACCCCTCCCCCTTCCTCATACACTCATTCAATTCCCCTCCAACCCCTAGGTGGAATTCCCCTCTCCTAGGCACCTCTCCATTCTCCCAAGCAACCCTTCCTCTTCCCCAAGCAACCATTCCTTTCCCCAAGCCACCCCTTCCCTTCCCTTCCCCCAACACACCTCTCCATCTCCCAACACACCTCTTCCCATCCCCAAGACCCCCATTAACAACCCCCATCAAGTCACATTCCAACCTTGGGAGAGATCTCTCCTTCCCTCTCTCCTTCCCAACCCAAATTCGCAGCTCCCCCTTCCTCCACCTGCTAGACCATCTTCCAGCCCCCATTCTGCCACTCCCACATCTTGGATCACCCTCTACCAGACCCCCACACCGCCCGGGGTTGCCCCCACACCCATCCACCCCATCTCCCATCCCATCTACCCCGTTTCCCATCACCTATCACCTCCCGGTTCATCTCAGTTCGCAGGCACCAATCAAGGGTCGAGTTGCAGAGGCAGCCACATCTTCACCGCGCATCTTCTGGAGGTGTATCATATATTTCCGGAAAGCTCTTCCAGTCGGCTTCGCAGGCGAGGTGATCCCGCCTCATTCCGAGGTTGGAGCCATCCGCGACGTCCGTTCTTGCCCGACTGCGCATCCGGCACCTGAGCAGAGACCAGAGCCTCAGTTCAGAAGCTGATGCAACCACACCCCAGCTCCTCATGGCGCACCATTTGACCGGGACGAACCTCTACCAGTCCCCTATCCATCAAAACAAGCGGAGCCTCTTTTGGAGTTCGGAGTGCCCCGTTCCAGTTATTTTTCCTCAGGTACGCAGGTCTGGCCAGTCAGAGACAGTCCTGATACCCCCCCACTCTTTGGGATGGTTCTCTCGACTCCAACCTCTTCTGGTTCTCTTCTTGGTTGTGGATCGAAGAAGACTTGTTCACACTCGCATCCGTTCTGGTCCCGCATCATTCGGATCTTGGGGGAGTTCGTGGCGAGTTTGTCAACCTGCTGCAGCGTCCTGGGACCAGTCAGAGCCAGAACAGAGCAGCACCGGTCCAGCACCTGCCACGGCCGTCAACGATGACTCGAACCCACAAGAAAATTCAGAAGCCCTCCCGGATCAGTCAGTGAAGATTGAGCGCTGGTTTCGAAGAATTCCAAGTTCGGGAGAACCCGTGGCAGCGCCAACAGCGAGTACCTATCAGGCAGTTCCAGAAGCGGGCAGAATCGGCGAAGTCCTCTTTCGGCGACTCCTTTAGCTCTCCGTCCGATCTTGCCTGGCCGGCTGACCGCCCCTCCCTGCGTGGAGGTAGTTTTGATTGTAATTAATCATCCCGACCCCTAGTCCACCCCCTCTGTGAGGGCGTAGTGATTGTACTAGCAGGTAAGCGGCCGAAGCGTCATCGGCGCGGCGTGCGGGTAGCCCACGCTTCCCCGCTCGCCCTCGTCTCCGGCCGGGATCAGCGTCCTCACGCCGATCAGGTGAGCTTCTGGTCACTTCCTCTGCTGGTTTTACTTTTGCTTGTCTTAGTATTGTTTCTAGTTGCCCGTCGACGGTGAGGTGAGCGCCCGATCTCAAACTCCATTGAATTGTGTGACCACCGCGGAGTGAGTTGAAAGTGCGACCCTACAACCCACGCCCTTGGCGTGTTGGCCGTCCACGGAATTGGGAATCCCAGGCCCTTAGGGGTTCATACCAAGCTAGTCAAATCCCCAGAAAGGTGAGGTCCCTCCTCGGACCCTCTCCACTATCGCCGGTCCGTCTACAGATCCGAGTGTGCGCTACACGGGTGAGTCCGCTAGAGTTGGTTCGTCGATCGATTGCTTGCTTGCGAATCTAGGTCTGAGAGATCGTGTCACATCAATTTGGTATCAGAGCAAGTTCTAGACTTGTCTCTACTAAGTCTTGTCCTAGGGCTATTGCATGCATCACCCTTGTCCACCATCATGACTACCTCATACTTGGCATTCCCCACTCTTAGGCCCATTAGAAGCCTTTGTGTTTGATGGATCCCGCCCTAGCATATATCTAGAATGGGAGAAGTCCATAGACCGACACTTTTGGAGGTTTACCCTGTCAGGGCCTATCCAAGTCAACTATGCCAAGAGTTTGCTCTGGCGCCAAGCTAGGAAAGAATGGGAAAACATTGTAGGTTTGAGAGAAGCCAAAGGGGAAGCACCCATTGAATCTTGGGATGAAATGAGGGCCGATCTTAGAAAGATCTACGCACCCCAACCCAAACCTCTTCAACCAAACGATCTTCCACCCCCGACCCCAACTCCAACCCAAGAACTTCCCCGACCAAGCCCAACCCAAGTCCACCCATGTTCACCACCCCGAGAGTACCATGCACTTACCATTATCACTCCACCCACCATAGAATATCCTACCCCATTATCCTTGGAAGTTGTGGCCCACACACATACCCAAGTGGAGATGGATGCCAATCCGGATCCACCTCCCACCATAGAGAACATCCTAGACCCCCCACTTCCACCCACCTCTCCTAGTCCGGGTCCTCATGAGCCGCACACCATCACAATAGATGAGTCCATACTCCAATGGCTCAAGCAAAGTCCCACCCTCCTGAGCTCACCACCATTGGGATATCAATCCCAAATTGTTCCCACTCGGTCTCCCCATGTCACTTTACAAACCTTCTACTTCACGGGAGGCTTGGGAGACCTTGTGGATTGCCTATATTGGCAAGTCCACTTGACCGGCTTGCTTGCCATGGGACCTTCGGAGCCTAGCACCATTAACTTTGCCCACCCCATCATTGGCTCCATCACTTCCGTTTGCACAAGTGGGCATTGCACTATTGAGATTCTTCTATTTCTCCCCAAGGATTAGAAACCCATCTTGGCCCACTCCCCACCCATTGAGGTTCCAATTAAATTGATTGGCCAACCAACTAGAGACCTTGACCCAATAACCTTAGAGGAGGATGACTCACCATTTGGGAACCTTGAAGACATAGAGTTCCTCTCTCTAGGTGGCCCCTTCCATGATCCCTTTGACCCCTTCCTTTGGGAGCTCGAGTACCCATGTGGTCCACCCACATCACTTATCACCCACTCCTTCCTACCCTCACCCACCATGTTGGACCAAGCTCATCTCTCCCAAGACTCTGATTACACCATGGGAGCCATGACTTTGGGCAATACACGCTTAGGGATCGAGGAAGTGCCCCACTTCATGATATCCACCTTCCTATATCCCTTTGACCCATTCCAATGGAGGTCCAAAAGCCCACACATAGTGTAGACACGCCAAAATTGACGTTACTATGAGTACATCTCATATTACCTTGTAATGCCCTAATTTGACCCTCAAATTAGCTGCGTTTGAGTGATTTTTCTCACTTTTCTTGGATTTTTCACTTTTCCTCCTCTTTTTCTATTTTTTCTGGATTTTTCTAAATTTTTTTGGATTTTTTTGAATTTTCTGGGCATTTTTATGAAATAACGACTTGAAGGAGGGCGTCTTTTCGTTTTTAAGAAAATTAAAAAAAAATAAAATAAAATTGACGACTGCAGTGAGGGCGTTTTTTTATCTCAAATTCCCATTTTTCAAGATTTTTTTGAATCTTTTTCGGAATTTTTGGAAATTAACGACATGTTAAAGGACGTTAGTTCAATTTTTAATAAAATAAAAATTCAAAAATTCAAAGAAACGACGGTAGGGGAGGGCGTCACTTTCATTTGAATATTTTATTAATTTTTTTTCAACTCCCTTCCAGAGGAGATTTGGTGGTCTTACGGGTGTCAGAAAAATACGCAAAAATAGTCGTTGGAATCAGGGCGACGAGATGCACCTTCACCTAAAAAATAGGAAAATAATATTAAGAAATAAAAAATAACCCTATTTTGAATATTTTGAAATTAACGCCCTAATCTAAGTCGTCTTTTAAGAAACGCCCTAGGACAGGTCGTGTTTCAACTCCGGAGTCCTGCCTTGTTCCACCTTTCCTTCGCAGAGCCTTACCTTGTTCAGCCACCTTGCTCGATTGGACTCTTGCTTTTGATAAACACTACCATTGTTATCTCCTACCTTTGTTTATCCCTTGATTTGAACCCTATTTAAAGGGCCCAATCGATTCTTTGACAGGGTTCCGGAGGTTCTTTTTCTTTTCCTTCTTCTTCTTATTCTTTCCCTTCTTCTGTTTCGTTCACTTCTTCTGTTTTCCTCCTTCTTCTGTTTCTTCATTTATTTTTTCTTCTTCTTCTCCCCCAGTTTTTCTTCTTCTTCTGTTTTTCCTCTTCCCCTTCTTCCTCTTCTGTTTCCTCTTCCGTCTTTTTTTTTCTTCTTCTTCTTCTTCTTCTTTCTTCTCCTCTTCTCTTCTATCTTTACCTTCTGTCTCTTTCTTCTGTGTTTTTCATTACAGGAACCGATCGGCTGAAGGTGCTTGGTAGGAGGATCTTCTTCCAACAACAAAGTCCCATCCTTTTGAAACTTCTTCCCCGTTGAGGATCAAAGCCAAGGAGCACACCAAACAGATTTTCGTCTTTTCTCTCCCCTCATTTCTTATATTCATTTGTTCGTTAGATCATTTTTACACATGCATGCATCTTTTCATCTTATATTGATTTTTTGTCTCAACCATATTGAGATCTCCCCTTTAGTGCATCTCTTGCACTCTTTCCCCATTATATTTTTTTTTACATGCATTCATATCTCCCACACCCTCATTGCATAGGGGTTTAAGGGCAATCCCCTTAAGGTGTGTATTGTTCATATTTTTCATGCTCACCTATATTTTTATTGAATTTGATGCTACACCATTATTTCTGATCCATATCTTTTCGGTGTTGTTGTCTTTGTTTTGCAAGGGTAATTAATTGAAAAGACTCTCTCCGTCGACCGGCCGATCTTGAAGAGAAAAGGAGCACTCACATCCCCGCACTTTTGAGGTATTTTTCACGATCATCCTCCCTATTTGTTATTGATTATCTTTTGAGGCCTCGCGTCTCTGGCGATCACAACCTCCTTTTAGCACCTCGTGCTATTTTATTGTTATTTTTATTGCTTATTCTTATCTTTTTTTTGTTTAAGTGTGGATTTTAAATCAAATCTACAAATTGGCGATCACGGTGGGACACTTTGTGTTCTTTGTTTATTACCCCTTTCCCCTTGGGCACCCGCGTGTGCCGTCTCCCCTATTGCACCCTCGGTGCGTCTCCCTTTTTGTGCCCCTCGGGCACCCTCCATTGGTTTTACACCCTCCCCTAAGTGATTGGTCAGTTTGTTGATTTTTCTTTAAAATTCCCACTTATTTAAAATTCTTGATGAGCATGCTTATTCTATTGATTGCCATGATTGTGTGATTGAGTGTTAATACTGCTGGCCGTGAAGTTTTCCTGGAGAAAGTGAATTCACGCCTCTGGAAGAGGCGTTTTTCTTGATTTAACGCCCTAACACAGGGCGTCTTCGTCATATTTTACGCTCTCTGACAGGGCGTTTTCCAGCATATTTCCGGGTTTTCCTGCTTTATATTGCTGCCTGTGAATTCACGCCCTTCCCAAGGGCGTTTATTTGTTGATTAGCGCCCCACATCAGGGCGTCCCTTTATTGATAGCGCCTCACCCTAAGGCGCGTTTTACCCGGCCTTGGGCCCCTCACGTTGATTCACGACAGTCACACTGTCGTGTCTTTGGTTAGTAGCGCCCCCTGCCAGGGCGTGTTTTTACTGTGGGTTTCCACAACCCTTCCCGTGGGTGAGTTTTCATGATATTTCATATTGATTGATCATATTGTGTGGTTGGCCTGATTTCCCCTGTTGCATTCATTCTTTGCATTGGTTTGGGAGCCCCCTCCTCTTCATTAGGATCCACACACCCTCTTGGAATCGGGACGACCCTCCATTGAGCATTCCGTCTCTTTGGACTGGAAATCCCTTTTCCAAGCCTCTGTAAGTCCCCGCACCCGTGGATTCCCTCACGGACGCCGGGCAGGTTGTACCCTTTTGAAGTCCTGAGTTAGTTGCTCATATACGTGGTGAGAGAGGGTTCCTAGTTGGCATTGGAGTTCTAACCATATTGAAACTAGGTTTCCTCCCCTTGTGTGAATCATTCAAAACTTTGATAAAAATTCATTAATTCACCAAGGTTTAAACAAATAAAAATCAAGGTAACCATTCCAACTTGTGTGTTTCTTTGCAAATTGTTTGCACATTACTTTGATTAAATAATGGCTTACCATAAACAAAACAACATATTTAATTCAATTCATGACGGTGATCAACCTAGCACATCCTATCCCCCTCAATTTCAACATGTTCATCAAAATTCTCACCATTCTTTCAAAGGGCCACGCCCTCATTCTTATGGTCATGCCCGACCCATGGGCAATGTCCAATCCAATGGTCCTTCAACTCAATTTTGATCCACTACTCCCTCGGGATCCTCTCGTCCCAATGATGAGAAAGTCTCCCAGATCATTCATGCGTTAGATCATCTTACCCCTCAACAGATCCAAGCCCTTAAGGCTGCCGTTGAGGGTACATCTCATGCATCTCTCCCTCCTTCCAATTCTATATGGGTAGCCCATCACCCATCTCCTTCCAATTCTATTCGGGTGGCCCATCACCCATCTCCCTCCAATTCTACACGGGTGGCCCATCACCCACCTCCTCCTTCCAATCCTGATCGGGTAGCCCATTACCCATCTCCTCCTGTTCATTCTACTCGGGTGGCCCATCACCCGCCTCCTTCTATTCCTCCTCCCTCACGGCCCCAAGGCCCATTTATTCATTGCAATCCGGCCCGTCCGGGTTCTTTTACGGGTCATCCCGTCAACTCCCCTCCACGGCCTTTTTATACGGCCCCTCCTCCTTCAGGGCCCTGCCAACCTTCTGTTGTTCAGGTCACACCCCTCCAGCAAACTCTCCTCGATAAAATCACTTTGATGGAGGAACAATTAAAGAGGGTTACGAGCCCACGGCCCGCTCCTCCTACTCCAGTCAATCCTCTTCACGCTTTCCTGGATGATATTACCAAAATGGAGAATGAATGGAAAGATAGGAGAGATGATTATGACTTCGGCATTTCAAGCAAGCAGGAGCTGGCATTTGAAGAATCTGAGGTAGTGTACGATGATGATGAAGCTCCGCAGGCACCCCTTCCGAGTTTCCTTCACTTTCCACTCCCTCCATTATCATTTGATGAGCCCCCTGCTCAGGACGAAGCCACCGTCCCTGATCCAACCCCCGTTTACGAGACTAATTGGTGTTACGACGATGGGTCGATATTCCAATCACCCGCGCCGGCGCATCTTGAGTCTCCTACCACTCCTAACACCGCTCGCCCCATCCGACGTTTTCCCCGCACCAAACCTCCACCAATTATACCTCCCCCAGTTATGTCAACCTTCACAACACCAACCTCCCCCAAGCCTTCCACTATTAAACCTCCACCCGTTAAGCCATCTACCTCCACACCATTAGCCTCCATCGAACCCACCATTGAAGCTTCCCCAATTAACCTCCCATTACCGCCACCTCGGCCTTCCATTATCCCTTTAAAACCCACTTTGCCTATTCCACCATTTAACCCTTTACCCTTACCCGTGGCTAATCCTGAGCAAGATCCGCCCCTTTTTGCACCCGAGCCAATCCCAACTGCTTCCGAGCAAAGGGAGAAACTCGACGTGTTTGAACCTCCGCTTACGCTCACCCATTTGCCTACACTTTCCATCATGCCTCCACCATTCATGGAGCCTTCCGCCTCCGCTTCACCTCCCCTTACTACTCGGAATGGGGGGCCTTCTGCAAGCACAGGTGCCGAAGATAATCAAGAGCCGGGCAGCAAGGATTTGGCCGTGCCATTCAAGATTCAAGAATTCATTTGCCGGATGACAATCCGGGTTATTGTGCCAAGCACGGTCGAAGAAGCCAAGTCGCCGCCATGCCGAGCATTGATGCTGTGTAAGGCCCGGGCAGGGCACCCCTTGTTCCAATTTCTGAATTCCGAATTCATTATTCCTTACAAGGGGCGAATGCCCATTTTGCTCAACTTTCCATATATACCACATTCAATGGGCAACACGATGCTTCCCGTTCCAACTCTCCAACTCCCTCACATTGTTGATCTTTGTCTTCAAAGGGGGTTGCCACTTATTGAAACTCCTTTTATTGGGCCAATTGGCTGTATTCTTTCACTACTATGGAGGGGCAGTTATCTTGGTGCCGAAAGGCCTTCCGCTATTTCATCCACCTTCTTGTCTATCACATCTTTTCCATGGGCCATTCCCAGGGTTAGGAGGAGGACCTCGTCCTCTCGCCCTTCATATTCTCCATATTCTTTGCATCCCATTGCATTCGCGCATTCATTGCATTCATCGCATCCATCCCATTGCATGCATTTGCACCTCCTACTTCACGGGTTTCCAAACCTGTATCTTCCCCGCCTTCCGGTACCGCCGGATATTCCGCATTACCCATCTTATTCATATTCATCTTTTTGTCCACTCTCCTTGGGGCATCGCGTCCCCTTTCCTGCTATTTCCCTGGAACCTCCAGGAGTCTTATTCCTCCTCTTTAGGCATCGCGCCCTTTCTGATTCTATTCCTCCGGAACCTCCGAATTTTCCCTTTGGGCACGACGCCCCTCTCCACCTTTTTTATTTGCTTCCTCCGGAACTTCCGGACTTTCCCCTCGGGCACGACGCCCCTTTCCATCTTCTCCCTCCTGATTTCATTCCTCCGGAACCTCCGGACTTTCCCTTTGGGCACGACGCCCCTCTCCACCTTCTTTATTTGCTTCCTACGGAACCTCCGGACTTTTCCCTCGGGCACGACGCCCCTTTCCACCTTCTCATTCCTGATTTCATTCCTCCGGAACCTCCGATTTTTCTCTCCTCCCTGGGCATCGCGTCCCTCGGCATTTTCTCCCTCCAGAACCTCTGGACCCTCTATCTTTCTTCCGATTCATCTTTCTAATCTTCCTGAACATCACATCCTTCATTTTTTTTCTTCCTTTTCCATCATCTTTTTCCCTATTTCATCTCAGGGCATCGCGTCCCTTCTTTTGTCATCCCTCCGGAGCCTTCGGATTTTTCCTCTCATGATTCTCCTCTGCCTCCGGACCCTCCAGATCCGCCTCTTTCCATCTACCAATTTCTTCTTCTGATTCCTCCTAATTCTGGGTCTGACCCAACTTCTTCCACATCCACTGCCTTGGGCATCTGCCCATTCTCTCACTGCTTTCGAGGCTTTAGTCCTCACTCATCCTTCTAATTCTTCACTTCTTCTGTAGATTGTTCCATGTGATCAGGGTCTCCGCGCCTTAGTGAGGGAGTTCTAGCCCTCGCCTCTCTTCCCTTTTCTCCTTATTCGTCTGAGTCTGGTTTGAGCACCACTCATTCTTGTTAAGCCACTCCCAAAATCCTTTGCTTCCAATCCTTTTGACTCCCAAAGAGGACAAATCCCATGATGATCAACCTCGCCTCTGACAGCTGCTTCTACAAAGGTTGCAAGGTAACATATTGGCATAAGTATGTATTTTAATGATATCATTTTCTCATTACTTCACGCATGATTTTCAAAATCAAGTGCTTCTTAACGAGATTAAGAGTGGTGTTTTAAACCTTTATCTTAAGCTTTTGTTTAATTGAAATCATTCTCAAAAGAGTCCTTTAGGCTTGTTTTTTATTGCAGCACCTCTGGTTAATAAAAACCCGCGCTGGGAATTCAACCTTCTCTCCCCGCTTGTTAAGAGTAACCCTTAGTTGGGCACCGCACACACTTCACGGCGTCCTTAGCCGGCTCCTTTGGTTAAACACCGTTGCTACCTTGGCCATGCCATGAGTATATCTGAAAGTCTTTTCTCTTCTTTACTCGGCCACGTGCAGGGGCAAGAGGTTGATGGATGAGATGACCAACCTTGGTAATCCCCAATACGAGAGGAGTCTCAAATAGGGGCAGTCTTGACCCAAACTAAATATGAATTTCATGATATACATCTCGCCAAAAGGGCTATTATGAAAATCAAGTCAAAATTTCAATAAAATTCAAAATTGTGAATTATGGCATGACAAGAGTGGCAAAGTCCCCGCAGGGAAAACCCTGGTCGTATGCATGTCAAGGGTCTAAAAATTAAAGGCACAAAGCCCCGGCACAACAGACTACCTCTTTGAAGGGAACACCTTGGAAAGAATTCAAGTCCCGACATCTCCCATCCTGCACAAAGCTTGTCACAATTGTTCTTCTCTTTTCCCTCTAAGACCGAATGTTTCTCGGGTATGGCCTTGGTAGGGGCACCGTTGATCAAGGGCGGTCGATTATAGGGCGCCACCCTTCAATGCACGTCCAGCTTTGGGTAGTTTTAGCGAAAAGGGAAGGAACAAGTACCCCTAGCCAGTGGTTCAAAATAACCCTTTGATGCTGCATTAACAATGTCTAAACCAAAATCCAAAAAAAAAATTGAATATTTCCCGATCAAAATCCCAACAAAAATTCAAAATAGTTTCCAAAAATCTCCATAAAAATTAAAATATTTTTAAAACTCATAAAAATTTACATATTCCAAAACTCATAAAAATTTGCATATTTTCAAAATCTAAAAATTTGCATTGTATTTTCTGATGGTGTTTTGCAGGAACAGCTTTGCAGAGACCAAGAGCACGGGATGAGTCCTCTTTCCACTTATTATTAACAATCTATTGATTCTTCCCGATATTCTCATGACTTGTCGCTGGGCATTTGCTTATCTCCCTTTGATTACATCTCCCCGGGCATTCTGTTTATATCTCCTGATTATTCATTCTGAAATCTTTCAATCAACTCCTGCTAATTTTCCTGATCATTTGCCGCTGGGCATTTTCTCGATTTTCAAATATTTAACTCCAAAACTTGATTAGCCAGATTGTCATCCTCATGACAAACAACAAATAATGATGCTTTGCTATGCCATGATTTGACTTATGCTGTTCATGATATATGCTATGATTGGTTGCTTTGATTCATGCTATGCATGCTATGATTAAATGCCTTATTCATTGCTTGTTATATCTTGGCTAATGAATTTTTGAGCGTAGGAAGAGGCTCTTGGTCTCGCCGGCAGGGCATCATCACTCAAAGTCCCACGGTGCTTGCAGCTCATTTCTCAGTTCCCATGCTTATTGATATCACCATCTCCTGTATGCATTCTATTATATGTTACATATGTTACTAGATTATATCAAGGACCTTGTGGCTTTGGTAAATCTGGGATTTGAGTTCCCCTTCATCAAAAACAATGATGATTCCAGAGAAGTCTTAGTCACACGGATAGGCCGTTGAGCCATCCAAGACTGGAGACGATGGTTCCCTTTTGCGAATTGGTACATGGATAAACGGGCTTCGGCTTAGTATCACCTCGCAGAATTGGTTTCTTGACCCAGTCTTGGCAGTTTAACAATATTATCCTTGATTATATTATATTTTCGTTTGTTATTTTCCCTTTAGCCCAGCATGCATTCATGTAGGACTTTGAATTAACATTGGAAAATCATTCTGATGAGCTGACTTTGAGGGTTGAAGTTGATCTTAATCTTTCCAGATATGAGATATTCCATGCCGAATTGAGTCCTCAGTTCGTTTTATCGCTGTTTTGGGTCTTTTCTCGAAAACTCCCTGTTTGGATTTTTATCATCTTATTTTTCAAACTTTCTCCTTTGATCCACCTTGGCTGCAGCACGTCCACATGGCTGGTAACCGCTCCCCAATGGTGAAATCTACGGGTTTGTGACCTGGGGTACTTCCACCGCGCTGGAAGTTGATCATTTTTTATCTCCTTCGTGCACCGCGTGCACATCTCCCCATTTTATCCAAACATTGTTGATTTCGATGAATTTCCCGAGATTTGCTTCATCTCGAGCTTATGATTTCATTTCTCATCAAGTGATGTTGATTGCGTGTCTCATCACACCTTGGCATCAACTTTTCAGTTTGCTACGCTCCCTTGCAAAGCAGACGCCAAGGCGGGGCAGCTGTAGACACGCCAAAATTGACGTTACTATGAGTACATCTCATATTACCTTGTAATGCCCTAATTTGACCCTCAAATTAGCTGCGTTTGAGTGGTTTTTCCCACTTTTCTTGGATTTTTCACTTTTCCTCCTCTTTTTTTATTTTTCTGGATTTTTTTAGATTTTTCTAGATTTTTCTAGATTTTTCTGAATTTTCTGGGCATTTTTATGAAATAACGACTTGAAGGATGGCGTCTTTTCGTTTTTAAGAAAATTAAAAAAAATAAAATAAAAATGACGACTGTAGTGAGGGCGTTTTTTTATCTCAAATTCCCATTTTTCAAGGTTTTTTTTGAACCTTTTTCGAAATTTTTGGAAATTAACGACATGTTAAAGGACGTTAGTTCAATTTTTAATAAAATAAAAATTCGAAAATTCAAAGAAACGACGGTAGGGGAGGGCGTCACTTTCATTTGAATATTTTATTAATTTTTTTTTCAACTCCCTTCCAGAGGAGATTTGGTGGTCTTCCGGGTGTCAGAAAAATACGCAAAAATAGTCGTTGGAATCAGGGCGACGAGATGCACCTTCACCTAAAAAATGGGAAAATAATATTAAGAAATAAAAAATAGCCATATTTTGAATATTTTGAAATTAACGCCCTAATCTAAGTCGTCTTTTAAGAAACGCCCTAGGACAGGTCGTGTTTCAACTCCGGAGTCCTGCCTTGTTCCACCTTTCCTTCGCAGAGCCTTACCTTGTTCAGCCACCTTGCTCGATTGGACTCTTGCTTTTGATAAACACTACCATTGTTATCTCCTACCTTTGTTTATCCCTTGATTTGAACCCTATTTAAAGGGCCCAATCGATTCTTTGACAGGGTTCCGGAGGTTCTTTTTCTTTTCCTTCTTCTTCTTATTCTTTCCCTTCTTCTGTTTCGTTCACTTCTTCTGTTTTCCTCCTTCTTCTGTTTCTTCGTTTTTTTTTCTTTTTCTTCTTCTTCTTCTCCCCCAGTTTTTCTCCTTCTTCTGTTTTTCCTCTTCCCCTTCTTCCTCTTCTGTTTCCTCTTCCGTCTTTTTTTTCTTCTTCTTCTTCTTCTTCTTCTTCTTTCTTCTCCTCTTCTCTTCTATCTTTACCTTCTGTCTCTTTCTTCTGTGTTTTTCTTTACAGGAACCGATCGGCTGAAGGTGCTTGGTAGGAGGATCTTCTTCCAACAACAAAGCCCCATCCTTTTGAAACTTCTTCCCCGTTGAGGATCAAAGCCAAGGAGCACACCAAACAGATTTTCGTCTTTTCTCTCCCCTCATTTCTTATATTCATTTGTTCGTTAGATCATTTTTACACATGCATGCATCTTTTCATCTTATATTGATTTTTTGTCTCAACCATATTGAGATCTCCCCTTTAGTGCATCTCTTGCACTCTTTCCCCATTATATTTTTTTTTACATGCATTCATATCTCCCACACCCTCATTGCATAGGGGTTTAAGGGCAATCCCCTTAAGGTGTGTATTGTTCATATTTTTCATGCTCACCTATATTTTTATTGAATTTGATGCTACACCATTGTTTCTAATCCATATCTTTTTGGTGTTGTTGTCTTTGTTTTGCAAGGGTAATTAATTGAAAAGACTCTCTCCGTCGGCCGGCCGATCTTGAAGAGAAAAGGAGCACTCACATCCCCGCACTTTTGAGGTATTTTTCGCGATCATCCTCCCTATTTGTTATTGATTATCTTTTGAGGCCTCGCGTCTCTGGCGATCACAACCTCCTTTTAGCACCTCGTGCTATTTTATTGTTATTTTTATTGCTTATTCTTATCTTTTTTTTGTTTAAGTGTAGATTTTAAATCAAATCTACACATAGGAGACATCTTTGGTACAAAAGTGCATAAGTCTTGGCATACAACATCACTTGATATGATTCTTAAGTCAGGTCCACTTGTTCATATCACCCACATGTCAAGTAGAATGTATGATTGGTTCATAATCGGGTGTATCGGCCCTCCCTCATTTAACATTGGTCATACACATGTCAAAGGCATCTACGGATGTCCAGGTCCCCCGATATTTATCACTACTTTGCATGATAGGTACACCTACGGGTGCCCTGGCCCACCTAGGTTGACCAAAGTCTACATGGCATCATTGCATGATAGGTCCACCTATGGATGTCCAGGTCCTCCCAATTCCATCAAAGTCTTCTTGGCATCAAAGCATGACTGGTCAACATATGGTTGTCCCGGTCCACCTTTACACAGCAAGCTTTTCACATCCACACCGCATCATAATGCATGGCATACGCATTCACGCAAGCATCTAGCAACGAGCGGTGAGGTTCACAAAGAGCGGGCAAAAGCTTGCGAGCGCCACTTGGAATTCCAAGTAGGCAACTTATCGATGGTGACATTGGAGTGGCTCTACACTAGTGTCACCTCCAACTTGAGGGCATGAGGACTTGGACCTTGCCAAGTTCCGAGTGGCTTTGGCAACCCGGCTTACGGGTTGGACTTACTAATGGGTTTTGGGATTCACTCCATTTTCCACGTGACGGATCCGGCACCCTATATGGGCACCGCGGTGGATCCTAGTGAGTACCTTGAGCCTATATCTTCCCTTGTGAGTGATACCCTCAGAGAGCCACCAAAAATCAGCATGAGAGCCCGACGTGAGCACACAGAGGCAATACTAGGCAAGCAGGGTACCATCGCCAGCAAGAGGGTGTGCCTAAGCCACCGTGAGATGATGAAGGACCGTCCCCTGGTTGCAGACGTAGGGTTGAGTTTGGAGGTTGAGGTTCACCCAGAGCTACTTTAGAGGACCACTTCCCCGGTGGACCCATACTCGACGGAGTCGAGTTCTCCGTACCCCAGGGGTATGATGGGGACATTTTCGGCAATCCCATTTGTTCGAGGATCCCGATGCTCGCCAACTGTGCTTCATCTTGTTCGCCGCTTTATTTCGAGTCATATGATGTATTTTTCATTTGCTTATTTAAGTCTTATCATGTAATTTTCCTTTTTATTTGAGTCCAATACCTAGGTTAGGTAGTTATTTACCTAAGTCTTGAGTCATTATGTTGGTTTGATAGGTTAATGGGCCCAATTATATGGGCTAGGCCCAGGGGCACCCCCTTCCGCTTGGTTTAGTGTTAGTAGTCCAAAAGTCAGAGACTTATGTTAAATTGTGGGAATCCTATAAATAGGACCCCACTCCCACCATTTGGAACTAATGAATGATTGAAAGAAAATTTGAAATTCCACTACAATTGTGAGAATCTCTCTCTCTAAGGGGTGGATTCCCCTCTCTCTCTCTCTCTAAAGGGGGCGAACCCCATTCTCTCTCCTCCCCACCCCCAATTTCAAAATTCTCTCTCTCTTCTCCCCATTCACCTCTCATTAAGACCCCTCCCCCTTCCCCATACACTCATTCAATTCCCCTCCAACCCCTAGGTGGAATTCCCCTCTCCTAGGCACCTCTCCATTCTCCCAACAACCCTTCCACTTCCCCAATCAACCATTCCTTTCCCCAAGCCACCCCTTCCCTTCCCCAACACACCTCTCCATCTCCCAACACTCCCCTTCCCATCCCCAAGACCCCCATTAACAACCCCCATTAAGTCACATTCCAACCTTGGGAGAGATCTCTCCTTCCCTCTCTCCTTCCCAACCTAAATTCGCAGCTCCCCCTTCCTCCACCTGCTAGACCATCTTCCAGCCCCCATTCTGCCCCTCCCACACCTTGGATCACCCTCTACCAGACCCCCACACAGCCCGGGGTCACCCCCACACCCATCCACCCCATCTCCCATCCCATCTACCCCGTTTCCCATCACCTATCACCTCCCGGTTCCTCTCAGTTCGCAGGCAGCAGTCAAGGGTCGAGTTGCAGAGGCAGCCACATCTTCACCTCACATCTTCTGGAGGTGTATCATATATTGCCAGAAAGCTCTTCCAGTCGGCTTCGCAGGCGAAGTGATCCCGCCTCATTCCGAGGTTGGAGCCATCCGCGACGTCCGTTCTTGCCCGACTGCGCATCCGGCACCTGAGCAGAGACCAGAGCCTCAGTTCAGAAGCTGCTGCAACCACACCCCGGCTCTCCATTGCGCACCATTTTACCAGGACGAACCTCTGCCAGTGCCCTATCCATAAAAACAAGCGGAGCCTTGTTTGGAGTTCGGAGTACCCCGTTCCAATTATTTTCCCTCAGGTACGCAGGTCTGGCCAGTCAGAGACAGTTCTGATACCCCCCCACTCTTCGGGCTGGTTCTCTCGACTCCGACATCCTCTGGTGCTCTTCTTGGTTGCAGATCGAAGAAGACTTGTTCACGCTCACGTCCATTTTGGTCCCGCATCATTCGAATCTCGGGGGAGGTCGTGGCGAGTTTTTCAACGTGCTGTAGCGTCCTAGGACCAGTCAGAGCCAGAACAGAGCAGCACCGGTCCAGCACCTGCCCCGGCCGTCAATGATGACTCAAACCCACAACAAAATTCAGCAGCCGTCCCGGATCAGTCAGTAAAGATTGAGCACTGGTTTCGATGAATTCCAAGTTCGGGAGAACCCGTGGCAGCGCCAACAGTGAGTACCTATCTGGCAGTTCCAGAAGCGGGCAGAATCGGCGAAGTCCTCTTTCGGCGACTCCTTTAGCTCTCCGTCCGATCTTGCCTGGCCGGCTGACCGCCCCTCCTTGCGTGGAGGTAGTTTTGATTATAATTAATCATCCCCACCCCTAGTCCACCCCCTCTGCGAGGGCATAGTGATTGTACTAGTAGGTAAGCGGCCGAAGCGTCATCGGCGCGGCGCGCGGGTAGCCCACGCTTCCCCGCTCGCCCTCGTCTCCGGCCGGGATCGGCGTCCTCACGCCGATCAGGTGAGCTTCTGGTCACTTCCTCTGCTGGTTTTACTTTTGCTTGTCTTAGTATCGTTTCTAGTTGCCCGTCGGCGGTGAGGTGAGCGCCCGATCTCAAACTCCATTGAATTGTGTGACCACCGCGGAGTGAGTTGAAAGTGCGACCCTACAACCCACGCCCTTGGCGTGCTGGCCACCCACGGAATTGGGAATCCCGGGCCCTTAGGGGTTCATCCCAAGCTAGTCAAATCCCCAGAAAGGTGAGGTCCCTCCTCGGACCCTCTCCACTATCGCCGCTCCGTCTACGGATCCGAGTGTGCGCTACACGGGTGAGTCCGCTAGAGTGGGTTCGTCGATCGATTGCTTGCTTGCGAATCTAGGTCCGAGGGATCGTGTCACATCACACTAGCAGTCTAAGGTAGGACCACTAGAAACACCGCCCTAACTCACGTAGATGACTGACACGAAACTGACCGGACATACGGAGACTTGGTGGAACTCCGACACTCTCAAGGCACTTGGACACACAAACCGAGGCCAAATCATACCTCTAGGTGTCCAGAACCACGTCTCGAGCTGGACAAATCCATCGAGACACAGGCAATGTCGCATGTCGACCATTGGATCACACCGGGTCGACCAGACCAGAGCAATGACTCTAACACGACACCGGGAGAAGCCATCACGGCCAACTGATAAAACATCGGGGATGAGCGGTTCAGAATGGACCACTCAACAGGATGAACGGTCCGAAACTGACCACACAAAGAAGATGAACGGTCCGAAACAGACCACACAAAGGGGTTGAACGGTCCGGAACTGACCGCACAACTCAAACAACCAACAAGGATGGACGGTCACAAAGGGACCGCCCAACAAGATAAATGGTCCGGACTAGACCGTACAATGGGATAAACGGTCCGAATCTGACCGCACAACTCCCAGGGGATATGTGGTCTACCAGATGACCACACAAGGGGATATGTGGTCTAGCAGACGACCACACAACCCAAACCGACATAAGATGGACGGTCCAAGACCAACGGCCCAAGGGGGATGTGTGGTCTATCGTGTGACCACACAACCTCAACCGACATAGGATAAACGGTCCAAGGATGGCCGCCCTTATACATGAACGGTCTCGGTGTGACCGTTCAAGCGTCACGGCGAGCAAACCATGGGTTCGGCCCAACGGAGGCCTTTCCATGCCCTGTTCATCCCGAGACGAAGGGGATACAACCCTGGATACATTGGCAATCACATAGACTCCGTCCGGAGTCAAAACGACGCACGGATCGCAAGAAACGGGCGATTCTAACAAAATCATCCAAAAAGGGTTTCCGGACTTCCCGGAGCCCTAGCGGTCAAACGGGACCACCAAATGAAACAAAATCAGTGACTATGGAACGCTGACGTCCCAGGGAGTCCATTGACTGCAACTGATCTAAAAATGGTTGCCATTTTTCGGCGAACCCTACAAAACCCGAAAATCACGATTTAGGCTAAATAAGCCCAAACTCGACCATTTTTGCACCAAACGACGTGCACTGACACGGAAAATGGGCAGAGAGAAGTGGCGATCCGTCACCCTACCTCCACCGAAGAAACTGTGCCCCGAAGGGACTAAACCGCGCCGAAAACCGCGCCGCGAGCTCAAACGCCGGCTTTGAATCCACCGTTCGGGATGGCGCCAAAATCGCTCCATCCTCGCCCCGTCGCGCACCCAGCCAGCTCCACAGCGTCCCCAGCCCTCGCCCCTAGGTCCTCCGTCTGTAGCCAGAGCTGAGAAGGTGAAACGGGAGAGAAACGGGTGAGAGAGAGGGCGGCGGCGTGAAATGAGAAGGAGGAGAGAGGAAAGGAAAAGAAATAGAAAAGAAATTAGGAATTTTCCTAATTTTTGAAAATCCGATTTTTGGTCCTATCTCAGAAAAATATGCAAAAATAGTCAAAACGACCGGCTCGGAGAGTACATCGTCGCTGTAGCATCCTCGAGTCGATGAACTGACAAATAAACTCACCGTAGGGTTCCGTAACTAGTACGGGAGAAAAACCCACACGGATCGTAAAACTCAACTCGGAAGCCACAAAAGTGACCCGAAACTCACCGAACAAATCCGAAAGATCCAATAAAGATCCAACAAGACCTACCAAGGATCCAGGGCATTACAACTACAAATTACTCAGCACCCAGGATGGGAATTCTCTATAGAAGACTATCAAGAAATCAATACGATTTCTACCTACACTATAACGAGTGAAGACCCCCCGGGGGCAATTTATGATGAATACATAGGAAACTATGGACTAACCAAGCCATCGGCTGAATTGAAAGTCTCGGGCCCATCTCGGCCACGGGCGCATAATGATCACGGAGCTGCTACTCCGTGCAAACGCTGGGAGTCCATCTCTATGGAGGCAACTACAGTTCCCAACAATGACTCGCAAGAGTCAAAAGCCGAAGAAAGTCAGCCTACCCTTGAGGGTGCTCCACTCATAAGCTGGCATCCAAGCTGCACAGAGCATACACTGCCAATGCTAGGGCTACTCATCTAGCCCAATCAGTAGCCAACTAGCTCAGAACAAGGCAAAGCCAAAGTCCCGCTGTTAGGCAAAATAAGACAAGAATACATCTACGAGGCCCTCAAAGTTGAAGAAAATGATGAAGGCTTTGTAGACCTACAATCGGCTCCTCCGGAAATAGAAAATGGCAGCCAAGCCATTGTTGATGAATTGGTCGAAATAAATCTCGGCGTAAAGGATGATCCCAGGCCGACCTTCCTCAGTGCCCTCTTATCACTCGAAGAAAGGGGGGAATACATGAAGTTGCTTCAAGAATTCCGAGATTACTTTGCTTGGAATTACAAAGAAATGCCCGGCCTTAGCCCTGTACTTGCCTAGCATATCTTGGCCATTGACCCTAAAGCCGAGTCGGTGAAGCAATGACCCCGGTGAATGAGGCCTGAATTGATAAGTCAAGTCTGCAAGGAGGTCGACAAGCTGATAGATGTTGACTTCGTGGCGGAGAACAAATATACTACCTAGCCGGCCAACATTGTGCCTGTCAAGAAGAAAAATGGCCAGATCCGGATCTGTGTGGATTTCTGAGACCTGAATAAAGCTTGGCCGAAGGATGATTTTTCGGTGCCAATCACTGAAGTAATGATCGACGCCACTACCAGCCATGAGGCCTTGTCATTCATGGACGGATCGTCTGGCTACAATCAGATCTGGATAGCTAAGCATGATAGAATACACACAACTTTCCGGTCACCTAAAGGGATTTTCCATTACAAACGGCTCAAGAATGCTGGTGCCATCTACCAAAGGGTGATGACAAAAATAGTCGACGAGTTGCTCTACAGCAAAGTCAAATGCTATATCGATGACTTTGTCGTCAAGACAAACAAGAGGAAGGACCACCTGGCTGACTTTAGAATTATATTTGAAAGGTTGCGGCTGCATGAACTGAAAATGAATATGATGAAGTGCGCTTTTGGAATCCCCAGTGGAAAATTCCTGGGCTTCGTCGTCAGATACTGGGGGATTGAGATAGACCCCGTAAAAATTAAAGCTATCTAGGAGTTGCCTCCTCCTAGGAGCCTGACAGAATTATGGTCATTGCAAGGCCGGCTGGCCTACATCCGTAGGTTCATCTCCAACTTTTCTGGGTGGTGCCCGCCGTTCCATAAATTAATGACGAAGGACACTCCGTTCCACTGGGGTGAAGAATGTCAAAATGCTTTCAGTCAATTGAAAGAATACCAGAATACCCTGCCAGTCCTGGGGGCACCTGTTAAAGGGCGGCCGCTGATCCTGTACATAGCTGCCACCGAATGCTCTCTGGGGGCCAATGCTAGCCCAGAGTAATGAAGAAGGAAAAGAAGAAGCCCTCTACTACCTCAGTCGAAGACTGGTCGGGGTTGAAGCAAAATATACACCTATTGAAAAGGTTTGTCTCACTCTTGTGTTCGTAGCCAAGAAGATGAGGCATTACATGCTGTCGCATGAAGTCAAGCTAATATCCAGGGCCGACCCGGTCAAACATATACTCTCTCAGCCGGTCCTAAAAGGGCGACTGGGCAAATGGGCTGTCATTCTCATGGAGTTTGACATTACTTATGTGCCGTAAAAGGTCTTTAAAGGCCAGGCCATTACTGATTTCTTTGCGGCGCACCCCGTGCCTGAAGATTCTCCTTTGATCACGGAGCTCCCCGAAGATGAGACCTTAGAAGTGGGCCAGGTTCAACAAGCCACCTGGCAGCTACACTTGACAGTGCTTCAAGAACAGAAACACCCCTACAAGGGCGAACCAGAATAAGAGCAGGGGTGGGCGTCGTCCTCAAATCGCCCGAAGGAGAGGTGCTGCACACCTCTTGCTCAATCAACAAAGCCTGCACAAATAATGAAGTAGAGAATGAAGCTCTGATTATCGGCCTCCAAGTCACTCTTCACATGGAGATCCTCATGTTGCAAGTGTTTGGGGATTCGATGTTAATTGTCAAACAGATTCAGGGACAATATGAAGTCTGTAATTCTGAATTACTCCCTTACCATGCTAAGGCGAAGCAGCTCATGGAGAAGTTCTACTTTATTGAAATAAACGATGTCGGCCGAAGTCAAAATGCACAAGCCAACGCATTAGCAAAGCTAGCAAGCTCACTAGCAATCTTGCCTGATGAATCACTCAACATATAGGTGATCAACCGATGGCAGGTCCCCAGCATGATAGAAGAAGAGCCAGGTGGAGAAGATCTTGAAGTAGCAACCGTAGAAATGGTCGGATCACCCGACTGGCGTGAGCCCCTCATGCAATGGTTTAAACATCAGTAGTTGCCTAAGCGAAGGGAAGAAAAGACCTGACTGATCCGAATAAAAGACTCCTATGAAATTAGAAGCGGAATTCTATTCCGAATTATGGCAGATGCCAAGAAGAAAATACTCCTTCGATGCCTCTCTATGGAAGAAGCCTGGAGAGTCATGAAAAAATTCCATGCCGGGTCGGCTGGAGCACACCAGGCCAGGCCCAAAATGAAAATTGAAATTAAAAAGTTGGGCTACTATTGGCCGACAATGTTCGACGACTGCTGCAAGTATGCCAAGTCGTGTCAAAAGTGCCAAGAGCATGCAACGGTCCCTAGGTGACCGCCAACACAGCTACATCCAACAACACCCAGTTGGCCTTTCACCCAATGGGGAATAGACGTTGTGGGCCCATTTCCCCCATCCTCTTCGGGATGCAAATACATCCTAGCAATAATGGACTACTTCTCTTATTGGGCGGAGGCTGTAGCCCTGAAAGAAGTCACAGGAGAAATCGTGGCCTGATTTATCCAGCAAAATGTAATATTCTGATTCGGCATCCGCAACCAGATCATCTCAGACAATGGAAGCCATTTCCGAAATCAAAAGGTCTACAGGTTGGCCGAAAAGGACAAGATTGACTGGAGGACATCCACTCCATACAACCCGCAAGCAAACGGATTGGCAGAAGCATTCAATAAAACACTCTGCACCCTCCTGGCGAAGACTATCAGTTCTAACCAAAAAGACTAGGAAGATAAGATGTATGAGGCGTTGTGGGCGTACCGTACCATCTATAAAACCCCAACGGGCTGTTTGCCCTTCTCTTTGGTGTACGGCTCTGAAGCAGTTGTCCCCATTGAACTGGAGGCACCCTCACTTCGGGTCGCAATCCAACATGAATTGGTCAAAGATGACCGAAGAAATGTAGAACGAAGACTGGAAGAGCTCTTCGACCTAGAGGGGAACCGACTCCAGGCTCAGCAAAACATACAGGTCTATCAGGCCCACATAACACGCGCCTTCGACAAGCTCGTCAAAGGGCGTGAATTCAATAAAGGCGACCTCGTGATGGTCAAAAGAAGAGAGGTCATGGCTGCCAACCATAAAGGCAAGCTGAATGAAAACTGGCTCGGGCCATATGTTGTCAAGAAAGTCTATGAAGGAGATGTGGTTGTCAACCATAGGGGGGAGACTCAATTCTCACCCCTTAATGGAAGGCATTTGAAACTATATCACACATCACTTCCTTAGTTCGAAGAATAATTAAACCCCGCGCCTCACGCGGAACAAGAATGTTTCTCGGACCTCGCTTGAGGCCATGCAATATCCATTCAAAAAAGAGAAAAGAGAAAAAAGAGAAAAAAGAAAGAAAAAAGAAGAAAAATAAAGAAGAAAAATAAAGAAAAAAAAGAGAAAAAAAAGAAGAAGAAAAGAAGAAAAAAAGAGAAAGAGAAAGAGAAAGAGAAAGAAACTCGTCGAAGTCACCGGGGGGTGTCGATTTATCAAGTCCCACCGGAATTCAAAATTCCCTCCAGCTCAGACCATCCCATCTTGGCCGAATAACCAAACAAATGTATCCCATGCAGTGGCAAAAAACCCCATATGTGGCTCAACACCATTTTATCCTATCCCACCGACGCATAAAACTTCTGACTTGGATCTTCCGTCCAGGCTGGTAAACAAAAAAAACTCACTCTTTGGCTTGGACCTTCCGTCCCGATCAATGAATAAAAAGACCTCCTTCCTTCGACCCAGATCCTACATCTGGGTTCGGTGAACAAAAAGACCCCCTTTCTTGCTTTGGCACTAACCCCGTGTCAACGAATAAACCACCTCAATATTACAATTTCTAGTCCCACTGACGAATAAACCCGCGACTTGGACCTTCCGTCCGAAGCCATGAACAAAAAGACCCTTCCACTCTGGATCGGACCTTTCGTCTGACTAGAGAACAAAAAGACCCCTCATACAGTCGGCAACCCCGGCGCAGTAAAGAATGAAAAGACCCTCCTTGCTTTGGCTCGGACCTTCCGTCCAAGTCAATGAATAAAAAGACCCCCCTTTACTATGGCTCGGACCCTTCCGTCCAAGTCAATGAACAAAGAGACCCCTTTTGTTTGGCTCGGGCCTTTCATTCAAATCAATGAATAAAAAGTCCCCTCCTTGCTTTGGCTCGGACCTTCTGCCCAAGTAAATGAATAAAAAGAGCCCCCCTTGCTTTGGCTCGGACCTTCCGTCCAAGTCGATGAATAAAAAGGCCCTCTTCGCGCGGCTCGTACCTCCCGTCCAAAATCCATGAACAAAAAGACCCTTCCGCTCTGGATCGGACCTTTCGTCCGGTTAGAGAACAAAAAGACCCATCATACAGTCGGCAACCCCGATGCAATAAAGAATGAAAAGAACCCCCCTTGCTTTGGCTCGGACCTTCCGTCCAAGTTGATGAACAAAAAGACCATCTTGGCTCAGCTCAGACCTTCCATCCAAGTCGATGAAGAAAAAGAACCTCTTTGCTTTGGCTCGGACCTTCCGTCCAAGTCAATGAATAAAAAGACCCTCTTCGCTTGGCTCGGACCTTCTGCCCAAGTCAATCAGCAAAAAGAACCTCTTTGCTTTGGCTCTGATCTTCCGTCCAAGTCAATGAATAAAAAGAGCCTCTTTGCTTGACTCGGACCTTCCGTCCAAGTCAATGAATAAAAAGACCCCTCTTTGCCTTGGCGCTCACCCCGTGCCAATGAATAAACCACGCCAGCTCCCAGCACCATGTCGGCACTGGCAAATAAACTCTTTGCTTCGAACTTTCCACCCGAATACATCAATTAGCACATAAATTCCTCCCGTTCCACCGGGTCCCTCTCAAAAGCCTATGGCTTGGACTTCCCCGTCCAATTCGATGAATAAACAACTTTCCTTAACCCAACGCGAGTCACCAAGTCCCCCTCGGGATTGGCCTCATCCAGTCAGCTCAGGCCTTTCGCCTAGGTCGACGCATAAATCCTATCCTCTTGCTTCCATATTAACCCCATACCGACTACTAAACCCCGCAGTATTCAGGCTAGACATCTAGGTCCGCATGCTTACGTGGTGAAGCGGCCCCCTCATCCCTTCGCTGAAGGAGTGAGCACTTTCCCACAAATTCACACCGGACTAACAGTCTACTAGCTCAGAAGAGAAGATACCCCTTCTAAAGAACTCTACACCCGCAGGCACCGCGCACTCGTTCCTCGTTTGTGCCACCTGCGGCTGGGGGGCATTTGTGGACGTCAAAAAATAATCATACAGCATGAACGTCCCGGCACCCGAGAGCAAGTCAAGGACGGAGAGGCCGAATGAACCTCATATCTCGTCCGATCAGGGTGAAAACACACCTGGTGGTCTGCTACCTGATAAGGAAGCTTCTCGACCCGAAGAAATGGCCCTGGCCCCTCAAAACAAGGTGTCGAAGGCCGAATCAGCAAAAAACCCGAGTAACCCGATTAGTACACATCATGCCGGAAAGGTCCATAAAAAGCCGAGGAACTACCCAATGGGGGCAAAAATACTTTGGGTGGCTGCTCACTCGATGAAGACACTCCCTATGGGTAGAAAGCAGGGTTAAGGGCACGTTTCACAGTGCCGAAGGCCAAATCAGGGAGAAACCCGAGCAATCTTATACGGGTTCGGCACATCCCAGAAATCACTCAGAATCGTAAACCGAGACCCAGAGGCCCCCAAGTGGACACCCCGGAAGCGGTGCATCAAAGCTAAGGCAGTACTGGAGGCCAAGCGTTTGTCTAGGCTACTTCGGAGTCAGGGCAGAACCCCCCTTTTTGCTTCTAAACCGACGCGGCCTGCCACTTTCCTGCTAAACCGGGGTGCCCCTGGCCTAAACTGGCGCGCCCCCCTGGCTGTTAAACCGGTGCGCCCCCCCTGGCTGCTAAACCAGCGCACCCCCTGGCTGTTAAATCGGCACGCCCCCTGGATGCTAAACTGGCGCACCCCCCTGGATGCTAAACTGGCGTGCTCACCCCTCGACCGCACCATTTTAACCGAAGGGTCGTCCCATCCTCAGTCCGATGCTCTATTTTTCTCTGCGAACAAAGGCACCCTTTCCTGAAACGGAGGAACGTCCTGCACCAGACCGATTGGTAACCGTCGGCACACCTTAAGCCCCCAAGAATGGAAGTCTTTGAGTTCTGCACCGAACGTCACATCTCCACCGGTCGCCGTCGACCAATCCCGGGCGAGCAGCTCCCCTACTCTACCGCGCCTCCTATCTGCATGCCACTTAGCGTCTTCGAGCGGGAACAAGAGAAGAAGGAAAAGAAAGAGGGGTTGGCTTCAAAGGCCTCCCCCATCTCCACTCTTATAAAAGGGAGGCATACTCCACTGGTAGAGGGGGGCTGGCTGACAAAAGAAAAGAAGAGAAGAGAGAAGAGCCAAGGAAGAGGAGCTTCCACCTGCAAGAAAAAGAAGGGAGAAGAGAGGAGAAGAGAGGTGAGAGTGAAAGGAGGAGGAGGAGCTTGTGCTTTGCTCCGCTCCCACCGGTGTACCCCTTTCTTTCTTTTTTGATGTTTTCTTTTGTCACGGGGTAGATTTCTCTCCTGTATTTTGTTCCCCCATGTATCCCCCTTCTCTTATGAGTGAATGAAAAGAACGGTTGTTATGATTATACGTTGTGTTCTATCTCATCAGCCTCTTCCTTCTCTTTATCTTCTAATCACCCAGGGCCCTTAGAAGCCGGCCTCTCTGTGGCATGGACATTAAGGGAACCCATCTGAGGGGTGAACATTCATAGCCTTCCATGGTGAACATCTGTCCCATTGGGGCTCTTATGAAGCTACGGCCTGTGAGTTGCTAGAACCCCTTGAAGGCTGGTCCTTGGGCTTCTCCACTCACCTCTAGGTCATTGGACAGCCGTCCCCCGGCTCCTCCGAATTTTAGGGGTCATCCCAGAATACTCCATTTGATGGTGTCACTCCCCGAGCTTTCAATACAGTGGAAGGGATATCGGAACATGAATAGCCGGCATGGTAAGCCTCACGCACGCAAGAAAGTCAGAGTGCAAGACAATCACATAAAAGTAATTGCATAAGTAACTTCTCTCAAATTTTCAACTTTATTTCATAACCATAATCAATTTTACATAAAATCCCTTTCTTGACAACTTCCATTACTACGACTCAAGAAAAATCAAAATTACAATGTAACTAGACTAGACACTTTGATCATCTAAGGCTTCTCTCATCTTGAAAACATTCATTCACTCTCGGACTAGCTACTTGCATAATCTGAATCTGATGCACTAGTACTTCCTGAAATAGACAAGAAAATAGGTATGAGCACACTTGCCCAGTAGGTATCTTCGCATCAACATGAAGGTAATATTTAAGTAATTAACGTCTTAGCTCTAGAATTAAGGTTAAAATAAGACTACGATAAACAAGCGATATAAACCAAGATAACCAAGAAACATGAAATAATTGAGCAAGTTGATGTGATCGATTATAGACTATAAACAAGCAAGAATAATCATGTAGATGTAAATTTGGCCTTTCATGAACAAGAATGTACGAGCATGTAACTAGAAAGTACTTTACACAACTTTGTAAAGGCTATACAATAACAAGCATGTAAATTTCATGACGAGCCTCGTGAATTTCACTCATTTATAAGAGAAAGTACTCCCAGTGCAATGCGACGCCAGTATCATCATACCCCATGGTTTATAGCACGTTCCCGACCATCGACCATGAGGACTAGCAGAGAGCCCTTGGACACAATCCGTGCCCGATCTTTCATCTTCAAGTTATAAATCCAGCTACTTTCACGAGATATAACAAAAATGTCGGCCAATAATTCAATACTAATAACAAGTTTCATGAGCAAGTAATCAAGGCATAGAACATACCAAAGTTTGATATGATTTCCAAGAATGATTTAAAAAGGACATTATACTCCGGCGGCATTCTGGTAGCATAACGATACATTCATTGAATTTTCATAACTTAATGTTAACCTTTTTAACATAGTTCGTGACTCTAGATAATCCTAAGATAATTTAAGAATTCAAGAAAAACTAACCCCAAAGGTTAAACCTTGGGTTAGACTAAATCAGAAACCATGCGGTCGTTTACTGGAGCTTTGCGGTCTAGTGAATGGCCGCTAACTGAGTCTGGCTGTCAACCATAGGGCCGCTAAGATCCAGAACACATAAAACACCGGTAAAGTGCTTTCTAGATAATTGGGCTTTAATGGTACAACCAGATCGGCGTCCTAGTGGGAATCCCAGGCTCGCGGAGTCTTACGGAGGCCTTGAAACATAATCCCCTAGTCCGATAGAAGGAATATCCGGCGGAGAGGTTCATAAGTCCAAGAAAAATGTGCCTATAAGTGCAAAGTGTAACTAATGACATCATACCGAGATATGTGCCATGTACTTATGAAAATAACTCATAGATAAGAAAGAATCATGTAAAAACAGCGATAAACCACTAGTGAATCCAGTTCATCTACCGTTTGAAATATGCATTTAGTACAAGAATATATGACTTTGGCATGAAATTAGCATAAGGTTAAATTAAATTCGAAATGCATAAAGAACATGAAACCAACTAGAATAAATCATCAATATATATAAGAAAACAAAGCTTAAAACTAGGTCAAAACTTATATAACTAGGCTTATCATAAGTAAATTAGGGCCGTTCTGCATTATGTTTCGGGTTAACATAATTCCAGAACTCATAAACAAAAAGCGGTCGTTTCAAAGACTGTTTTACAGAGGCTAGCGGTCTATCATAGGGCTGCTAGTGATTCCAAGCGGTCTTCAGGAAGACCGTTTCTTCCTCTGTAGCAGACATACATTAAAAACCATAGTCTAAGCCTATTTTCGAGCAATAAAAGGCATAAAAATGATATGAAACATGTAATGAACATGCCAGAAGAAAGTAGGCCAAGAATATGCATAGGAGAATGTAATTTAAGTAAAAATTTCATCTTTTCCATTAAAGGTTAGGTTCATGCATGAAAATGAACTTACTACTAAAACATAAAATACTCTATGTACAATGCATGCAATCAACTAGAAATTGAAGGCTTTTACTCCTAAGATCATGTTTAAGTCGTTCATGAGATAACCTACCTCTGGTCTTGTCTTTAAACTTCGATTTTAAGGCTAAAAGTTAACCCTAGTTCCTGCTCTTCCTGAACCGAACTAACAACTTCGTGGCCTTCTATCTCTTGATTCTCTTTACCTATGACCACGAAATTTGGAGGGTAAGAAGAGGGTACTAAAAGGAACAATTTCTTTTAAAGAACCTCTACCAAATTACCTCATTTAGGGCTTCTTTTTTGCTTATCAATCTGACCCAGTCGCACAGGTTCCTGAGATTTTCATGCCGAATCAGCGACTTTAGATGCCTCTAACTTTCTGTAGGCTTGAACTCCTAGAACAAAAAATTGAGAGTAGTTAGACCTTAATATTATGAATGAAATATTCTAAAGAACAAACTTCTAATTCGTCCTCTTTACCTTAGTTCCACGTGAGCCAAAAGTAAGGGTCGCGCAGGTTGATTCTAGGTCTATTTATAGGTTTAGCTAGGGTTTTAGGGATTTGCATGAATTTAGAGTCCTAATTAGGTCACCAATTCGTTCCAAAGTTATCTCAAAATCTTCTAGCTAATGGATTGCATCGATCCCAAGTGATTAGGATACTAAAGTTTGCATCTTTTCACGCCTTCTTCTACTCACGAAATCTGCAACGCTTAGCGGTCTAGGTCTAGACCGTTTCTGCTTCCCATGCAGTTGCCCGATAGACCATTTCTTCTGTTGGCGTCGAATTTGAACAGTTTCAAACTCTTTTGATATTATCTCCTATTATTATCCGTTTAAGGAGTAATTATCCCCTAAAATTCCGCAAATACTCTAGTTTAGGCTTCTAGAATATGGGCCAAACCTTATGGGCTTGGTTTTAGGGCATTTTAGGCCTATTTAAAGATTAGATTCATTTACATAAATATTAGGCTTTAATAATTAGATTTAATTCATTTAATAGCCCATTAACCTTTAATTAATTTTATTTATTTATAAAAAAATTTAAAGTATTATTTACAAAATTCCGGGGTATTACAGACGGCTCCCCATTTCCCCTCGCAAACCCCAGTCCGGGAGAGGTGCTGCCCAATTTTCGCCAGGAATGCGAGCAATAAGAATAAAGAATAGATACACACAAGGGTGAATGAAGGAACAGAGCTTCCTGAGGATAAAAACTGTGTATGCTTGAACCCCTCTGAACGAAACGAACTTTCTGCATACAAGAACCATGCGTGCTCGAATCACTGCAAACTTGACATAATACGGACCTTCTGGGTTCCAGAACATTTGCCCAACAAACCTCCGAATAAAACATTTGAGCCTTCTTGCTAATTCATCTTGACAAGAGAATAAAACACTTGAATCTTCTTATCAACCCTTATGTCAACTTATCTGGCCAAGTGAACAAAAGGGGAGCAGAACCAAAACTTGTTGAATCTTCCCTTGATCCGGCGCGGCCTAATCCGGTGCCCCAGGGTACCATGCCGGTTTAACTCCCCTCTCAAAACCCAATTCCCTAAACTCAGCCTAAACCGGCGCGTTGCTGCCTAAACCGACGCGCTCCTCGCTGCTGCCTAATCCGGCGCGCTCCCTGCTTAAACAGGCACAGTCCTACCTTATTGCCTAAACCGGCGCACTCATCCCTTGGCCTAAACTGACGCGCTCCTACCTACCTAAACCGGCACGCCCCTACCTGACTGCCTAAACCGGCGCGCACCTGCCTGACAGCCTAATCCGACGCGCTCTTGCCTTGCTGCCTAATTCGGCACGCTCCTTCTTGCTGCCTAATCCGGTGCGCTCCCTGCTTAAACCGGCACGCCCTCTTAGACCCCTAAACCGGCTCGCCCCTTTCCCACTCCATTTTAGCCTTGCTCCCATGCCTTCCTTAAACCGGCGTGCCTTGTCACGCCCCGGGCCGATAGCAGCGGAGCGTGTCGTTTGCTCGGAATGTGGCAGTAAAACAGTCGTGAATGATCAAGAGCAATCGCATAAGACCAAGATAATTTTGAACAACAATAGAAATTTTATTTCTAATATGAATCTCTTACAAGAACTTGTTGTCCCTCTTGGAGACTTCAACATAATGGAAAAGAAGATAACGACATACTAACAGACTTAGACAAGATAACTGAATAAGAGACGATAAGCTAACTTAGCTAGACAATACTTTCTAGACTCAAGAAAAATAAAAGACTCTGGTTCACTAGTTTCCACAGCTCGCTTGCACACTTGTCCCGCCCGTGTGGGTCTCGGTCTTGCTAGCTACCTGCTTACCTGAAAATGTTGGAATAAAACGGAGTGAGCGAACGCTCAGTAGGAAATTATATCCCAAGCACTAGCAATGGGTTTAAGTAATTACAAGTTTCATGAATGCAATAAAGCTATGCATGCTCGCATAAAACGACAAGATAGAGAGAATGTAATATCAAAGAATAAGATGAACTAATCATGAACTTTCAACAAGATACTTAAGATATTCAAGCAAGTACATTTAACAAATCATGTCAAGAATTTTGGCTATCATGTATCAAGCAAGTAAATTACCCTTTTTTCGGGCCACGCATTTCATGTCAAGGCAAGTACGATTTCAAGCACAAGATTTATGTGGAATGTCCAATCTAGAAAGTAAAGTACTCGGTATAATGCCAGATACCTTATCATTTTAACTCCCATGGGCACAAGTACTTTCGGGTGCTCCCCCCAGGACCAGATCGGGCCCTATATGCGCAGGCATTTATCATGTGTTTTGACATCCACTTTTGTTTACATAGCCAATTTTTGAATTTCAATAATCAAGCTTGTAGATATGTATGACAACTTTGACAGAATAGAGTCCAAAAATATGACAAAGGACATAGAATGGCGATAATAACCGTATAATCACGATATCGATAAAACTAGGTAGAATATGGTTCCCTTAACTGGGGTACCATGACAAATCAATATGGACATTCTATATATAGAATTTAGGTCCACAAGAACAGTATATCAAAGGTAAGATACCCTCATTCTTATCGTAGAAATGAGGTTTACAAGAATGGCATGATATCATCATTCCATTAAGAATTTCTTATGATATACTCTTTGTATAGCATAAGGGCCGGTATACCATGTTTCTTTAGAGTGACATGGCATCAATGGTGTAATGGGTTTTTAGGGTACAACCAGCTCAGTCGGCCTTGAGGGAATCCAAGGCTACGAGGAGTCTTACGGAGGTCTCTATGACTAACTCGCTAGTCCAAAGGAACAGAATGTCTAATGGAGAGCTTGTATGTCAATGAGAATTGAGTGTGATCGATAACACAATCGTGAAACGTGGGACTATACTCACGGAATGGAGAATAGTGCCGATATATATATTATATAACATATGAAACCATCGGTTAACAAAAACAGTGAAAATCAGTTTACAGTAAAATAACGACTTAAGTAAAGTCGTTTATCAAGTAATTAACGCCTAACAGAAGGGCGTTTACATATGTTTACATATTGGCAGAATTTTCAATAATTCAGAAATTTATCTAAAACGCGCCCTGGACAGGGGCGTTTCTTTGCAATGAGACGACTACAGTAGCAGGCGTCTTTTTATTTACAATATTTTCAGAACATATTTATTTTCAGAAATTATCAAAAACGCGCCCTTGGCAGGGGCGTTAATCATTAAATTCTTATCTTTACAGAATATATTGTTCGGGCTTTTAACAGAAACACGCCCTATGAAGGGGCGTTACTTTTCAATTCACGCCCTGTGATGGGGCGTTAACACATGGAAAACGACCTTGTCTAGGTCGTGAATTCAAGAAATTTTAGAAATTATCATGAACAGGAAGAAATAAATTTCAGGATAACAATCATATCATCATGACAGGAAAATTGGCAGGAATTCACAGGTAGAGTCATGCAGTATATTAGTTTTGATATTCCATATAAAATGAATTTTTAAACAGTGAACGATTATTAATTTCACGTAATTTCATGGAATTAACGCCTGTGTTCAGGGCGTCAAATCTAGAATTAACGACCTGGTCAGGGTCGTGTCTTGTAAAATAGCGCCCTTGACAGGGACGTTTCTTTCAAAATATTGTAGAAAAATGCATTGAAACTATAATAAACCGTATGCATGTCATGCTAATATACATATATCTTAAATTATTTTATTTGGGCTACAGTGACTTGAGAAAATCCTACCTTAATTGATAATCTGAAGATTGAACCGTGAAGGTTTTGGGAAGAGGATCGATGCTCTGTTTATAACAGGCTCTTAAGATGGCAGCTACTGGCTGATGGCTTTGATGAAGAGGACGCAGAAGAACCTTTGTTTCTTCAGTAAATCAAAAGATGCAGATCCTACAGAAGAAACCAATATTAATTTCTTCCTCGTGTCTGACCAGAGGGGAAGGAAAAGAACAATACCTTGTTCTTTCTCGTATGCAGAACTCCCTTAACCTGTATTAGAGGAAAAGAAGATGAAGAACCATTAGTTCTTCATGTAACCGAAGCAAAGAGAAACTATATGAACTGCTACTACGTACCTTGTAGTTTTTCCAAACGCCAAATAGCGTTTAAGGTTCGATCAGTAGGTTATTTATAGGGATTTTTGGGAATCTTATTAGGGCTAGAGTTTTATTGGGAGTAATATATCCCTAATAGAGTCCTTGCCCTAGTAAACACTTACTAGATTAACATAATCCTTCCCTGGATAAGCGCTGGGTTCGAACGGTTCACGAATGGAATTAACGACCTAGGTCAGGGCGTCGATTCCTGAATTGACGACCTGGTTCAGGTCGTTTCTTAAGAAGCGCCTGATATGAAGGCGTTCTTTGTTTTAAAACACGCCCAAGATAGGGGCGTTTCTTGGCCTTACCATTTTTGACGTTGGAATTTGACGCCGTGTGGTGAGGGCGTCACTTCCTGAGTCACGCCTTAACTAGAGGCGTTTATAATTTAAATAGCGCCTTTATCCGAGGCGTTATTTCCATTTCACTCTTTTATTTGTTCATTCGTATATAACATATACTTTCCTTTTATTTCTAGGTATATATACATATATACAGGTTTATGTTATGTACTTATGTATATATTTATATATATATATATATTGCCTATATGGGAGAAGATAATAAAACGTGTTAAAAATCCCATTAAGCGTAAAATGCTTGGGTTGAGTTTGGGCCAATGGAGCTTAGCATTAAGAATGTTAATCCTTTATCAAGACCTAATAATTATATTTGTAACTAGTTATTTCTATTTGTTCCTTTACACAAGTTTACTTTGTTTGGAAGTCTTACTTGTTTATTTGTCAAGACCTTACACATACGACTTATATCTTTTAATAACTTGCATGTATTTCCGTCTATGCATAAATAAGGCTCTTAAGACTATCTCTAAGGTTCTATACCTCATTGATTTGGTGTGGCTAGTTCTCACTTACATTGAGATCTTAGTAATCTTCTATTTAGAGATTTTATTGCTCATAAGTTCTTTAACTTTTATTAGTCTTTGTCCTAGGTATCAGAGGCAGGTTCGATCTGAGCAACCCCTTGGGAATATCACTTGACCATTTATTTATTTGAATAAACATTTTATACTTATAAGAGTAGGTATATCATTATGTATATTTTTATTCCTGTTCCAAAAATTACCGGGCGTTACACCCTCCCCCACTTAAAAGAATTTGGTCCCCAAATTCACATCATCTTTCATTCCTAATAGAGAACTTATTATGAGCTTATACAGAAGAAATCTTCAGAATGAAAAAGGGCTAGTTTAGGATTACGGGTGAGGGATACCTTTCGCATCTTTCCCTTTGGCAAGTAGGGTTAAATCTTGAACTCCTCTTGGAGGCTTCTTGGGACATTCTGCTATCTTGTGATTTAAGTTCCCGCAACGCAGACATGCACCCGAACACCACCAACACTCTTTCGATTGGTGACCATATCTCTCACAAGATCTACACTTATCTTTCGAGCGATCCACCGAAGCTTCTTTTTTATTACATTTCTTACACCTTTGTGAAATATCATCCTCATTTATTCTTTTCTTGGTAACGGCGAAACTTTCGGAGTTATTTGTTTGATCTTTCCCTTCAACTCTTTCTTTTTCTTCCACTACTTTCTCTAGTTCTTGAACTCTCCTGACAAGGCTCGCGTAAACTTGGACATCCACCAAGATCATTTCATGAACAAGGCTCGGCTTAGAGGCTTCCATTTTATCTAGGTTCCTGCAAGGATGAGTGGAGGGATAATTTATTGACTCAAGATTTAGTGTTAATGAAATGTAAATACTTTATCTTTCTTTTATAACTTTAACCCCAAGTTCTACCCATCTCTCATGGAATTCCTATAGGACGACTGACAAGGATACTCAACCTATAATCTGGTTTCAACAACCTAAGGATTTTGGAAAGTTGAATCCAAATATGACCGATCGGGATACCGGACCTATCACGGAAACTTAACGATTGCGACAACCAAAGCTATGATATGACTAACAAGGATATCTGACCTATCACTGAAACCTAATAACTTGAGGATAAGAAAGCCGAAGCTCTGATATGGCTTAATAACTGGAGGATATGACAACTGGAGGATGTGAAAGCCGAAGCTCTGATATGACAGACAAGGATACTTAACCTGGAGGATATGAAAGCCGAAGCTCTGATATGGCTTAATAACTGGAGGATATGACAACTGGAGGATGTGAAAGCTGAAGCTCTGATATGACAGACAAGGATACTTAACCTGGAGGATATGAAAGCCGAAGCTCTGATATGGCTTAATAACTGGAGGATATGACAACTGGAGGATGTGAAAGCCGAAGCTCTGATATGACAGACAAGGATACTTAACCTGGAGGATATGAAAGCCGAAGCTCTGATATGGCTTAATAACTGGAGGATATGACAACTGGAGGATGTGAAAGCCGAAGCTCTGATATGGCTTAATAACTGGAGGATATGACAACTGGAGGATGTGAAAGCCGAAGCTCTGATATGGCTTAATAACTGGAGGATATGACAACTGGAGGATGTGAAAGCCGAAGCTCTGATATGGCTTAATAACTGGAGGATATGACAACTGGAGGATGTGAAAGCCGAAGCTCTGATATGACAGACAAGGATACTTAACCTGGAGGATATGAAAGCCGAAGCTCTGATATGGCTTAATAACTGGAGGATATGACAACTGGAGGATGTGAAAGACGAAGCTCTGATATGGCTTAATAACTGGAGGATATGACAACTGGAGGATGTGAAAGCCGAAGCTCTGATACCACCTATGTCACGCCCCGGGCCGATAGCAGCGGAACGTGTCATTTGCTCGGAACGTGGCAGTAAAACAGTCGTGAATGATCAAGAGCAATCGCATAAGACCAAGATAATTTTGAACAACAATAGAAATTTTATTTCTAATATGAATCTCTAACAAGAACTTGTTGTCCCTCTTGGAGACTTCAACATAATGGAAAAGAAGATAACGACATACTAACAGACTTAGACAAGATAACTGAATAAGAGACGATAAGCTAACTTAGCTAGACAATACTTTCTAGACTCAAGAAAAATAAAAGACTCTGGTTCACTAGTTTCCACAGCTCGCTTGCACACTTGTCCCGCCCATGTGGGTCTCGGTCTTGCTAGCTACCTGCTTACCTGAAAATGTTGGAATAAAACGGAGTGAGCGAACGCTCAGTAGGAAATTATATCCCAAGCACTAGCAATGGGTTTAAGTAATTACAAGTTTCATGAATGCAATAAAGCTATGCATGCTCGCATAAAACGACAAGATAGAGAGAATGTAATATCAAAGAATAAGATGAACTAATCATGAACTTTCAACAAGATACTTAAGATATTCAAGCAAGTACATTTAACAAGTCATGTCAAGAATTTTGGCTATCATGTATCAAGCAAGTAAATTACCCTTTTTCGGGCCACGCATTTCATGTCAAGGCAAGTACGATTTCAAGCACAAGATTTATGTGGAATGTCCAATCTAGAAAGTAAAGTACTCGGTATAATGCCAGATACCTTATCATTTTAACTCCCATGGGCACAAGTACTTTCGGGTGCTCCCCCCAGGACCAGATCGGGCCCTATATGCGCAGGCATTTATCATGTGTTTTGACATCCACTTTTGTTTACATAGCCAATTTTTGAATTTCAATAATCAAGCTTGTAGATATGTATGACAACTTTGACAGAATGGAGTCCAAAAATATGACAAAGGACATAGAATGGCGATAATAACGGTATAATCACGATATCGATAAAACTAGGTAGAATATGGTTCCCTTAACTGGGGTACCATGACAAATCAATATGGACATTCTATATATAGAATTTAGGTCCACATGAACAGTATATCAAAGGTAAGATACCCTCATTCTTATCATAGAAATGAGGTTTACAAGAATGGCATGATATCATCATTCCATTAAGAATTTCTTATGATATACTCTTTGTATAGCATAAGGGCCGGTATACCATGTTTCTTTAGAGTGACATGGCATCAATGGTGTAATGGGTTTTTAGGGTACAACCAGCTCAGTCGGCCTTGAGGGAATCCAAGGCTACGAGGAGTCTTACGGAGGTCTCTATGACTAACTCGCTAGTCCAAAGGAACGGAATGTCCAATGGAGAGCTTGTATGTCAATGAGAATTGAGTGTGATCGATAAAACAATCGTGAAACGTGGGACTATACTCACGGAATGGAGAATAGTGCCGATATATATATTATATAACATATGAAACCATCGGTTAACAAAAACAGTGAAAATCAGTTTACAGTAAAATAACGACTTAAGTAAAGTCGTTTATCAAGTAATTAACGCCTAACAGAAGGGCGTTTACATATGTTTACATATTGGCAGAATTTTTAATAATTCAGAAATTTATCTAAAACGCGCCCTGGACAGGGGCGTTTCTTTGCAATGAGACGACTACAGTAGCAGGCGTCTTTTTATTTACAATATTTTCAGAACATATTTATTTTCAGAAATTATCAAAAACGCGCCCTTGGCAGGGGCGTTAATCATTAAATTCTTATCTTTACAGAATATATTGTTCGGGCTTTTAACAGAAACGCGCCCTATGAAGGGGCGTTACTTTTCAATTCACGCCCTGTGATGGGGCGTTAACACATGGAAAACGACCTTGTCTAGGTCGTGAATTCAAGAAATTTCAGAAATTATCATGAACAGGAAGAAATAAATTTCAGGATAACAATCATATCATCATGACAGGAAAATTGGCAGGAATTCACAGGTAGAGTCATGCAGTATATTAGTTTTGATATTCCATATAAAATGAATTTTTAAACAGTGAACGATTATTAATTTCAGGTAATTTCATGGAATTAACGCCTGTGTTCAGGGCGTCAAATCTAGAATTAACGACCTGGTCAGGGTCGTGTCTTGTAAAATAGCGCCCTTGACAGGGGCGTTTCTTTCAAAATATTGTAGAAAAACGCATTGAAACTATAATAAACCGTATGCATGTCATGCTAATATACATATATCTTAAATTATTTTATTTGGGCTACAGTGACTTGAGAAAATCCTACCTTAATTGATAATCTGAAGATTGAACCGTGAAGGTTTTGGGAAGAGGATCGATGCTCTGTTTATAACAGGCTCTTAAGATGGCAGCTACTGGCTGATGGCTTTGATGAAGAGGACGCAGAAGAACCTTTGTTTCTTCAGTAAATCAAAAGATGCAGATCCTACAGAAGAAACCAATATTAATTTCTTCCTCGTGTCTGACCAGAGGGGAAGGAAAAGAACAATACCTTGTTCTTTCTCGTATGCAGAACTCCCTTAACCTGTATTAGAGGAAAAGAAGATGAAGAACCATTAGTTCTTCATGTAACCGAAGCAAAGAGAAACTATATGAACTGCTACTACGTACCTTGTAGTTTTTCCAAACGCCAAATAGCGTTTAAGGTTCGATCAGTAGGTTATTTATAGGGATTTTTGGAGTCCTATTAGGGCTAGAGTTTTATTGGGAGTAATATATCCCTAATAGAGTCCTTGCCCTAGTAAACACTTACTAGATTAACATAATCCTTCCCTGGATAAGCGCTGGGTTCGAACGGTTCACGAATGGAATTAACGACCTAGGTCAGGGCGTCGATTCTGAATTGACGACCTGGTTCAGGTCGTTTCTTAAGAAGCGCCTGATATGAAGGCGTTCTTTGTTTAAAACACGCCCAAGATAGGGGCGTTTCTTGGCCTTACCATTTTTGACGTTGGAATTTGACGCCGTGTGGTGAGGGCGTCACTTCCTGAGTCACGCCTTAACTAGAGGCGTTTATAATTTAAATAGCGCCTTTATCCGAGGCGTTATTTCCATTTCACTCTTTTATTTGTTCATTCGTATATAACATATACTTTCCTTTTATTTCTAGGTATATATACATATATACAGGTTTATGTTATGTACTTATGTATATATATATATATATATATATATATATATATATATATATATATTGCCTATATGGGAGAAGATAATAAAACGTGTTAAAAAGCCCATTAAGCGTAAAATGCTTGGGTTGAGTTTGGGCCAATGGAGCTTAGCATTAAAATGTTAATCCTTTATCAAGGCCTAATAATTATATTTGTAACTAGTTATTTCTATTTGTTCCTTTACACAAGTTTACTTTGTTTGGAAGTCTTACTTGTTTATTTGTCAAGACCTTACACATACGACTTATATCTTTTAATAACTTGCATGTATTTCCGTCTATGCATAAATAAGGCTCTTAAGACTATCTCTAAGGTTCTATACCTCATTGATTTGGTGTGGCTAGTTCTCACTTACATTGAGATCTTAGTAATCTTCTATTTAGAGATTTTATTGCTCATAAGTTCTTTAACTTTTATTAGTCTTTGTCCTAGGTATCAGAGGCAGGTTCGATCTGAGCAACCCCTTGGGAATATCACTTGACCATTTATTTATTTGAATAAACATTTTATACTTATAAGAGTAGGTATATCATTATGTATATTTTTATTCATGTTCCAAAAATTACCGGGCGTTACACCCTCCCCCACTTAAAAGAATTTGGTCCCCAAATTCACATCACCTTTCATTCCTAATAGAGAACTTATTATGAGCTTATACAGAAGAAATCTTCAGAATGAAAAAGGGCTAGTTTAGGATTACGGGTGAGGGATACCTTTCGCATCTTTCCCTTTGGCAAGTAGGGTTAAATCTTGAACTCCTCTTGGAGACTTCTTGGGACATTCTGCTATCTTGTGATTTAAGTTCCCGCAACGCAGACATGCACCCAAACACCACCAACACTCTTTCGATTGGTGACCATATCTCTCACAAGATCTACACTTATCTTTCGAGCGATCCACCGAAGCTTCTTTTTTATTACATTTCTTACACCTTTGTGAAATATCATCCTCATTTATTCTTTTCTTGGTAACGGCGAAACATTCGGAGTTATTTGTTTGATCTTTCCCTTCAACTCTTTCTTTTTCTTCCACTACTTTCTCTAGTTCTTGAACTCTCCTGACAAGGCTCGCGTAAACTTGGACATCCACCAAGATCATTTCATGAACAAGGCTCGGCTTAGAGGCTTCCATTTTATCTAGGTTCCTGCAAGGATGAGTGGAGGGATAATTTATTGACTCAAGATTTAGTGTCAATGAAATGTAAATACTTTATCTTTCTTTTATAACTTTAACCCCAAGTTCTACCCATCTCTCACGGAATTCCTATAGGACGACTGACAAGGATACTCAACCTATAATCTGGTTTCAACAACCTAAGGATTTTGGAAAGTTGAATCCAAATATGACCGACCGGGATACCGGACCTATCACAGAAACTTAACGATTGCGACAACCAAAGCTATGATATGACTAACAAGGATATCTGACCTATCACTGAAACCTAATAACTTGAGGATAAGAAAGCCGAAGCTCTGATATGGCTTAATAACTGGAGGATATGACAACTGGAGGATGTGAAAGCCGAAGCTCTGATATGACAGACAAGGATACTTAACCTGGAGGATATGAAAGCCGAAGCTCTGATATGGCTTAATAACTGGAGGATATGACAACTGGAGGATGTGAAAGCTGAAGCTCTGATATGATAGACAAGGATACTTAACCTGGAGGATATGAAAGCCGAAGCTCTGATATGGCTTAATAACTGGAGGATATGACAACTGGAGGATGTGAAAGCCGAAGCTCTGATATGACAGACAAGGATACTTAACCTGGAGGATATGAAAGCCGAAGCTCTGATATGGCTTAATACTGGAGGATATGACAACTGGAGGATGTGAAAGCCGAAGCTCTGATATGGCTTAATAACTGGAGGATATGACAACTGGAGGATGTGAAAGCCGAAGCTCTGATATGGCTTAATAACTGGAGGATATGACAACTGGAGGATGTGAAAGCCGAAGCTCTGATATGACAGACAAGGATACTTAACCTGGAGGATATGAAGCCGAAGCTCTGATATGGCTTAATAACTGGAGGATATGACAACTGGAGGATGTGAAAGCCGAAGCTCTGATATGGCTTAATAACTGGAGGATATGACAACTGGAGGATGTGAAAGCCGAAGCTCTGATACCACCTATGTCACGCCCCGGGCCGATAGCAGCGGAACGTGTCGTTTGCTCGGAACGTGGCAGTAAAACAGTCGTGAATGATCAAGAGCAATCGCATAAGACCAAGATAATTTTGAACAACAATAGAAATTTTATTTCTAATATGAATCTCTTACAAGAACTTGTTGTCCCTCTTGGAGACTTCAACATAATGGAAAAGAAGATAACGACATACTAACAGACTTAGACAAGATAACTGAATAAGAGACGATAAGCTAACTTAGCTAGACAATACTTTCTAGACTCAAGAAAAATAAAAGACTCTGGTTCACTAGTTTCCATAGCTCGCTTGCACACTTGTCCCGCCCGTGTGGGTCTCGGTCTTGCTAGCTACCTGCTTACCTGAAAATGTTGGAATAAAACGGAGTGAGCGAACGCTCAGTAGGAAATTATATCTCAAGCACTAGCAATGGGTTTAAGTAATTACAAGTTTCATGAATGCAATAAAGCTATGCATGCTCGCATAAAACGACAAGATAGAGAGAATGTAATATCAAAGAATAAGATGAACTAATCATGAACTTTCAACAAGATACTTAAGATATTCAAGCAAGTACATTTAACAAATCATGTCAAGAATTTTGGCTATCATGTATCAAGCAAGTAAATTACCCTTTTTTCGGGCCACGCATTTCATGTCAAGGCAAGTACGATTTCAAGCACAAGATTTATGTGGAATGTCCAATCTAGAAAGTAAAGTACTCGGTATAATGCCAGATACCTTATCATTTTAACTCCCATGGGCACAAGTACTTTCGGGTGCTCCCCCAGGACCAGATCGGGCCCTATATGCGCAGGCATTTATCATGTGTTTTGACATCCACTTTTGTTTACATAGCCAATTTTTGAATTTCAATAATCAAGCTTGTAGATATGTATGACAACTTTGACAGAATGGAGTCCAAAAATATGACAAAGGACATAGAATGGCGATAATAACGGTATAATCACGATATCGATAAAACTAGGTAGAATATGGTTCCCTTAACTGGGGTACCATGACAAATCAATATGGACATTCTATATATAGAATTTAGGTCCACATGAATAGTATATCAAAGGTAAGATACCCTCATTCTTATCGTAGAAATGAGGTTTACAAGAATGGCATGATATCATCATTCCATTAAGAATTTCTTATGATATACTCTTTGTATAGCATAAGGGCCGGTATACCATGTTTCTTTAGAGTGACATGGCATCAATGGTGTAATGGGTTTTTAGGGTACAACCAGCTCAGTCGGCCTTGAGGGAATCCAAGGCTACGAGGAGTCTTACGGAGGTCTCTATGACTAACTCGCTAGTCCAAAGGAACGGAATGTCCAATGGAGAGCTTGTATGTCAATGAGAATTGAGTGTGATCGATAACACAATCGTGAAACGTGGGACTATACTCACGGAATGGAGAATAGTGCCGATATATATATTATATAACATATGAAACCATCGGTTAACAAAAACAGTGAAAATCAGTTTACAGTAAAATAACGACTTAAGTAAAGTCGTTTATCAAGTAATTAACGCCTAACAGAAGGGCGTTTACATATGTTTACATATTGGCAGAATTTTCAATAATTCAGAAATTTATCTAAAACGTGCCCTGGACAGGGGCATTTCTTTGCAATGAGACGACTACAGTAGCAGGCATCTTTTTATTTGTAATATTTTCAGAACATATTTATTTTCAGAAATTATCAAAAACGCGCCCTTGGCAGGGGCGTTAATCATTAAATTCTTATCTTTACAGAATATATTGTTCGGGCTTTTAACAGAAACGCGCCCTATGAAGGGGCGTTACTTTTCAATTCACGCCCTGTGATGGGGCGTTAACACATGAAAAACGACCTTGTCTAGGTCGTGAATTCAAGAAATTTTAGAAATTATCATGAACAGGAAGAAATAAATTTCAGGATAACAATCATATCATCATGACAGGAAAATTGGCAGGAATTCACAGGTAGTGTCATGCAGTATATTAGTTTTGATATTCCATATAAAATGAATTTTTAAACCGTGAACGATTATTAATTTCAGGTAATTTCATGGAATTAACGCCTGTGTTCAGGGCGTCAAATCTAGAATTAACGACCTGGTCAGGGTCGTGTCTTGTAAAATAGCGCCCTTGACAGGGGCGTTTCTTTCAAAATATTGCAGAAAAATGCATTAAAACTATAATAAACCGTATGCATGTCATGCTAATATACATATATCTTAAATTATTTTATTTGGGCTACAGTGACTTGAGAAAATCCTACCTTAATTGATAATCTGAAGATTGAACCGTGAAGGTTTTGGGAAGAGGATCGATGCTCTGTTTATAACAGGCTCTTAAGATGGCAGCTACTGGCTGATGGCTTTGATGAAGAGGACGCAGAAGAACCTTTGTTTCTTCAGTAAATCAAAAGATGCAGATCCTACAGAAGAAACCAATATTAATTTCTTCCTCGTGTCTGACCAGAGGGGAAGGAAAAGAACAATACCTTGTTCTTTCTCGTATGCAGAACTCCCTTAACCTGTATTAGAGGAAAAGAAGATGAAGAACCATTAGTTCTTCATGTAACCGAAGCAAAGAGAAACTATATGAACTGCTACTACGTACCTTGTAGTTTTTCCAAACGCCAAATAGCGTTTAAGGTTCGATCAGTAGGTTATTTATAGGGATTTTTGGGAATCCTATTAGGGCTAGAGTTTTATTGAGAGTAATATATCCCTAATAGAGTCCTTGCCCTAGTAAACACTTACTAGATTAACATAATCCTTCCCTGGATAAGCGTTGGGTTCGAACGGTTCACGAATGGAATTAACGACCTAGGTCAGGGCGTCGATTCCTGAATTGACGACCTGGTTCAGGTCGTTTCTTAAGAAGCGCCTGATATGAAGGCGTTCTTTGTTTTAAAACACGCCCAAGATAGGGGCGTTTCTTGGCCTTACCGTTTTTGACGTTGGAATTTGACGCCGTGTGGTGAGGGCGTCACTTCTTGAGTCACGCCTTAACTAGAGGCGTTTATAATTTAAATAGCGCCTTTATCCGAGGCGTTATTTCCATTTCACTCTTTTATTTGTTCATTCGTATATAACATATACTTTCCTTTTATTTCTAGGTATATATACATATATACAGGTTTATGTTATGTACTTATGTATATATATATATATATATATATATATATATATTGCCTATATGGGAGAAGATAATAAAACGTGTTAAAAAGCCCATTAAGCGTAAAATGCTTGGGTTGAGTTTGGGCCAATGGAGCTTAGCATTAAGAATGTTAATCCTTTATCAAGGCCTAATAATTATATTTGTAACTAGTTATTTCTATTTGTTCCTTTACACAAGTTTACTTTGTTTGGAAGTCTTACTTGTTTATTTGTCAAGACCTTACACATACGACTTATATCTTTTAATAACTTGCATGTATTTCCGTCTATGCATAAATAAGGCTCTTAAGACTATCTCTAAGGTTCTATACCTCATTGATTTGGTGTGGCTAGTTCTCACTTACATTGAGATCTTAGTAATCTTCTATTTAGAGATTTTATTGCTCATAAGTTCTTTAACTTTTATTAGTCTTTGTCCTAGGTATCAGAGGCAGGTTCGATCTGAGCAACCCCTTGGGAATATCACTTGACCATTTATTTATTTGAATAAACATTTTATACTTATAAGAGTAGGTATATCATTATGTATATTTTTATTCCTGTTCCAAAAATTACCGGGCGTTACACCCTCCCCCACTTAAAAGAATTTGGTCCCCAAATTCACATCACCTTTCATTCCTAATAGAGAACTTATTATGAGCTTATACAGAAGAAATCTTCAGAATGAAAAAGGGCTAGTTTAGGATTACGGGTGAGGGATACCTTTCGCATCTTTCCCTTTGGCAAGTAGGGTTAAATCTTGAACTCCTCTTGGAGGCTTCTTGGGACATTCTGCTATCTTGTGATTTAAGTTCCCGCAACGCAGACATGCACCCGAACACCACCAACACTCTTTCGATTGGTGACCATATCTCTCACAAGATCTACACTTATCTTTCGAGCGATCCACCGAAGCTTCTTTTTTATTACATTTCTTACACCTTTGTGAAATATCATCCTCATTTATTCTTTTCTTGGTAACGGCGAAACTTTCGGAGTTATTTGTTTGATCTTTCCCTTCAACTCTTTCTTTTTCTTCCACTACTTTCTCTAGTTCTTGAACTCTCCTGACAAGGCTCGCGTAAACTTGGACATCCACCAAGATCATTTCATGAACAAGGCTCGGCTTAGAGGCTTCCATTTTATCTAGGTTCCTGCAAGGATGAGTGGAGGGATAATTTATTGACTCAAGATTTAGTGTTAATGAAATGTAAATACTTTATCTTTCTTTTATAACTTTAACCCCAAGTTCTACCCATCTCTCACGGAATTCCTATAGGACGACTGACAAGGATACTCAACCTATAATCTGGTTTCAACAACCTAAGGATTTTGGAAAGTTGAATCCAAATATGACCGACCGGGATACCGGACCTATCACGGAAACTTAACGATTGCGACAACCAAAGCTATGATATGACTAACAAGGATATCTGACCTATCACTGAAACCTAATAACTTGAGGATAAGAAAGCCGAAGCTCTGATATGGCTTAATAACTGGAGGATATGACAACTGGAGGATGTGAAAGCCGAAGCTCTGATATGACAGACAAGGATACTTAACCTGGAGGATATGAAAGCCGAAGCTCTGATATGGCTTAATAACTGGAGGATATGACAACTGGAGGATGTGAAAGCTGAAGCTCTGATATGATAGACAAGGATACTTAACCTGGAGGATATGAAAGCCGAAGCTCTAATATGGCTTAATAACTGGAGGATATGACAACTGGAGGATGTGAAAGCCGAAGCTCTGATATGACAGACAAGGATACTTAACCTGGAGGATATGAAAGCCGAAGCTCTGATATGGCTTAATAACTGGAGGATATGACAACTGGAGGATGTGAAAGCCGAAGCTCTGATATGGCTTAATAACTGGAGGATATGACAACTGGAGGATGTGAAAGCCGAAGCTCTGATATGGCTTAATAACTGGAGGATATGACAACTGGAGGATGTGAAAGCTGAAGCTCTGATATGACAGACAAGGATACTTAACCTGGAGGATATGAAAGCCGAAGCTCTGATATGGCTTAATAACTGGAGGATATGACAACTGGAGGATGTGAAAGCCGAAGCTCTGATATGGCTTAATAACTGGAGGATATGACAACTGGAGGATGTGAAAGCCGAAGCTCTGATACCACCTATGTCACGCCCCGGGCCGATAGCAGCGGAACGTGTCGTTTGCTCGGAACGTGGCAGTAAAACAGTCGTGAATGATCAAGAGCAATCGCACAAGACCAAGATAATTTTGAACAACAATAGAAATTTTATTTCTAATATGAATCTCTTACAAGAACTTGTTGTCCCTCTTGGAGACTTCAACATAATGGAAAAGAAGATAATGACATACTAACAGACTTAGACAAGATAACTGAATAAGAGACGATAAGCTAACTTAACTAGACAATACTTTCTAGACTCAAGAAAAATAAAAGACTCTGGTTCACTAGTTTCCATAGCTCGCTTGCACACTTGTCCCGCCCGTGTGGGTCTCGGTCTTGCTAGCTACCTGCTTACCTGAAAATGTTGGAATAAAACGGAGTGAGCGAACGCTCAGTAGGAAATTATATCCCAAGCACTAGCAATGGGTTTAAGTAATTACAAGTTTCATGAATGCAATAAAGCTATGCATGCTCGCATAAAACGACAAGATAGAGAGAATGTAATATCAAAGAATAAGATGAACTAATCATGAACTTTCAACAAGATACTTAAAATATTCAAGCAAGTACATTTAACAAATCATGTCAAGAATTTTGGCTATCATGTATCAAGCAAGTAAATTACCCTTTTTTCGGGCCACGCATTTCATGTCAAGGCAAGTACGATTTCAAGCACAAGATTTATGTGGAATGTCCAATCTAGAAAGTAAAGTACTCGATATAATGCCAGATACCTTATTATTTTAACTCTCATGGGCACAAGTACTTTCGGGTGCTCTCCCCAGGACCAGATCGGGCCCTATATGCGCAGGCATTTATCATGTGTTTTGACATCCACTTTTGTTTACATAGCCAATTTTTAATTTCAATAATCAAGCTTGTAGATATGTATGACAACTTTGACAGAATGGAGTCCAAAAATATGACAAAGGACATAGAATGGCGATAATAACGGTATAATCACGATATCGATAAAACTAGGTAGAATATGGTTCCCTTAACTGGGGTACCATGACAAATCAATATGGACATTCTATATATAGAATTTAGGTCCACATGAATAGTATATCAAAGGTAAGATACCCTCATTCTTATCGTAGAAATGAGGTTTACAAGAATGGCATGATATCATCATTCCATTAAGAATTTCTTATGATATACTCTTTGTATAGCATAAGGGCCGGTATACCATGTTTCTTTAGAGTGACATGGCATCAATGGTGTAATGGGTTTTTAGGGTACAACCAGCTCAGTCGGCCTTGAGGGAATCCAAGGCTACGAGGAGTCTTACGGAGGTCTCTATGACTAACTCGCTAGTCCAAAGGAACGGAATGTCCAATGGAGAGCTTGTATGTCAATGAGAATTGAGTGTGATCGATAACACAACCGTGAAACGTGGGACTATACTCACGGAATGGAGAATAGTGCCGATATATATATTATATAACATATGAAACCATCGGTTAACAAAAATAGTGAAAATCAGTTTACAGTAAAATAACGACTTAAGTAAAGTCGTTTATCAAGTAATTAACGCCTAACAGAAGGGCGTTTACATATGTTTACATATTGGCAGAATTTTCAATAATTCAGAAATTTATCTAAAACATGCCCTGGACAGGGGCATTTCTTTGCAATGAGACGACTACAGTAGCAGGCATCTTTTTATTTGTAATATTTTCAGAACATATTTATTTTCAGAAATTATCAAAAACGCGCCCTTGGCAGGGGCGTTAATCATTAAATTCTTATCTTTACAGAATATATTGTTCGGGCTTTTAACAGAAACGCGCCCTATGAAGGGGCGTTACTTTTCAATTCACGCCCTGTGATGGGGCGTTAACACATGGAAAACGACCTTGTCTAGGTCGTGAATTCAAGAAATTTTAGAAATTATCATGAACAGGAAGAAATAAATTTCAGGATAACAATCATATCATCATGACAGAAAAATTGGCAGGAATTCACAGGTAGAGTCATGCAGTATATTAGTTTTGATATTCCATATAAAATGAATTTTTAAACCGTGAACGATTATTAATTTCACGTAATTTCATGGAATTAACGCCTGTGTTCAGGGCGTCAAATCTAGAATTAACGACCTGGTCAGGGTCGTGTCTTGTAAAATAGCGCCCTTGACAGGGGCGTTTCTTTCAAAATATTGCAGAAAAATGCATTAAAACTATAATAAACCGTATGCATGTCATGCTAATATACATATATCTTAAATTATTTTATTTGGGCTATAGTGACTTGAGAAAATCCTACCTTAATTGATAATCTGAAGATTGAACCGTGAAGGTTTTGGGAAGAGGATCGATGCTCTGTTTATAACAGGCTCTTAAGATGGCAGCTACTGGCTGATGGCTTTGATGAAGAGGACGCAGAAGAACCTTTGTTTCTTCAGTAAATCAAAAGATGCAGATCCTACAGAAGAAACCAATATTAATTTCTTCCTCGTGTCTGACCAGAGGGGAAGGAAAAGAACAATACCTTGTTCTTTCTCGTATGCAGAACTCCCTTAACCTGTATTAGAGGAAAAGAAGATGAAGAACCATTAGTTCTTCATGTAACCGAAGCAAAGAGAAACTATATGAACTGCTACTACGTACCTTGTAGTTTTTCCAAACGCCAAATAGCGTTTAAGGTTCGATCAGTAGGTTATTTATAGGGATTTTTGGGAATCCTATTAGGGCTAGAGTTTTATTGGGAGTAATATATCCCTAATAGAGTCCTTGCCCTAGTAAACACTTACTAGATTAACATAATCCTTCCCTGGATAAGCGCTGGGTTCGAACGGTTCACGAATGGAATTAACGACCTAGGTCAGGGCGTCGATTCCTGAATTGACGACCTGGTTCAGGTCGTTTCTTAAGAAGCGCCTGATATGAAGGCGTTCTTTGTTTTAAAACACGCCCAAGATAGGGGCATTTCTTGGACTTACCATTTTTGACGTTAGAATTTGACGCCGTGTGGTGAGGGCGTCACTTCTTGAGTCACGCCTTAACTAGAGGCGTTTATAATTTAAATAGCGCCTTTATCCGAGGCGTTATTTCCATTTCACTCTTTTATTTGTTCATTCGTATATAACATATACTTTCCTTTTATTTCTAGGTATATATACATATATACAGGTTTATGTTATGTACTTATGTATATATATATATATATATATATATATATTGCCTATATGGGAGAAGATAATAAAACGTGTTAAAAAGCCCATTAAGCGTAAAATGCTTGGGTTGAGTTTGGGCCAATGGAGCTTAGCATTAAGAATGTTAATCCTTTATCAAGGCCTAATAATTATATTTGTAACTAGTTATTTCTATTTGTTCCTTTACACAAGTTTACTTTGTTTGGAAGTCTTACTTGTTTATTTGTCAAGACCTTACACATACGACTTATATCTTTTAATAACTTGCATGTATTTCCGTCTATGCATAAATAAGGCTCTTAAGACTATCTCTAAGGTTCTATACCTCATTGATTTGGTGTGGCTAGTTCTCACTTACATTGAGATCTTAGTAATCTTCTATTTAGAGATTTTATTGCTCATAAGTTCTTTAACTTTTATTAGTCTTTGTCCTAGGTATCAGAGGCAGGTTCGATCTGAGCAACCCCTTGGGAATATCACTTGACCATTTATTTATTTGAATAAACATTTTATACTTATAAGAGTAGGTATATCATTATGTATATTTTTATTCCTGTTCCAAAAATTACCGGGCGTTACACCCTCCCCCACTTAAAAGAATTTGGTCCCCAAATTCACATCACCTTTCATTCCTAATAGAGAACTTATTATGAGCTTATACAGAAGAAATCTTCAGAATGAAAAAGGGCTAGTTTAGGATTACGGGTGAGGGATACCTTTCGCATCTTTCCCTTTGGCAAGTAGGGTTAAATCTTGAACTCCTCTTGGAGGCTTCTTGGGACATTCTGCTATCTTGTGATTTAAGTTCCCGCAACGCAGACATGCACCCGAACACCACCAACACTCTTTCGATTGGTGACCATATCTCTCACAAGATCTACACTTATCTTTCGAGCGATCCACCGAAGCTTCTTTTTTATTACATTTCTTACACCTTTGTGAAATATCATCCTCATTTATTCTTTTCTTGGTAACGGCGAAACTTTCGGAGTTATTTGTTTGATCTTTCCCTTCAACTCTTTCTTTTTCTTCCACTACTTTCTCTAGTTCTTGAACTCTCCTGACAAGGCTCGCGTAAACTTGGACATCCACCAAGATCATTTCATGAACAAGGCTCGGCTTAGAGGCTTCCATTTTATCTAGGTTCCTGCAAGGATGAGTGGAGGGATAATTTATTGACTCAAGATTTAGTGTTAATGAAATGTAAATACTTTATCTTTCTTTTATAACTTTAACCCCAAGTTCTACCCATCTCTCACGGAATTCCTATAGGACGACTGACAAGGATACTCAACCTATAATCTGGTTTCAACAACCTAAGGATTTTGGAAAGTTGAATCCAAATATGACCGACCGGGATACCGGACCTATCACGGAAACTTAACGATTGCGACAACCAAAGCTATGATATGACTAACAAGGATATCTGACCTATCACTGAAACCTAATAACTTGAGGATAAGAAAGCCGAAGCTCTGATATGGCTTAATAACTGGAGGATATGACAACTGGAGGATGTGAAAGCCGAAGCTCTGATATGACAGACAAGGATACTTAACCTGGAGGATATGAAAGCCGAAGCTCTGATATGGCTTAATAACTGGAGGATATGACAACTGGAGGATGTGAAAGCTGAAGCTCTGATATGATAGACAAGGATACTTAACCTGGAGGATATGAAAGCCGAAGCTCTAATATGGCTTAATAACTGGAGGATATGACAACTGGAGGATGTGAAAGCCGAAGCTCTGATATGACAGACAAGGATACTTAACCTGGAGGATATGAAAGCCGAAGCTCTGATATGGCTTAATAACTGGAGGATATGACAACTGGAGGATGTGAAAGCCGAAGCTCTGATATGGCTTAATAACTGGAGGATATGACAACTGGAGGATGTGAAAGCCGAAGCTCTGATATGGCTTAATAACTGGAGGATATGACAACTGGAGGATGTGAAAGCTGAAGCTCTGATATGACAGACAAGGATACTTAACCTGGAGGATATGAAAGCCGAAGCTCTGATATGGCTTAATAACTGGAGGATATGACAACTGGAGGATGTGAAAGCCGAAGCTCTGATATGGCTTAATAACTGGAGGATATGACAACTGGAGGATGTGAAAGCCGAAGCTCTGATACCACCTATGTCACGCCCCGGGCCGATAGCAGCGGAACGTGTCGTTTGCTCGGAACGTGGCAGTAAAACAGTCGTGAATGATCAAGAGCAATCGCACAAGACCAAGATAATTTTGAACAACAATAGAAATTTTATTTCTAATATGAATCTCTTACAAGAACTTGTTGTCCCTCTTGGAGACTTCAACATAATGGAAAAGAAGATAATGACATACTAACAGACTTAGACAAGATAACTGAATAAGAGACGATAAGCTAACTTAACTAGACAATACTTTCTAGACTCAAGAAAAATAAAAGACTCTGGTTCACTAGTTTCCATAGCTCGCTTGCACACTTGTCCCGCCCGTGTGGGTCTCGGTCTTGCTAGCTACCTGCTTACCTGAAAATGTTGGAATAAAACGGAGTGAGCGAACGCTCAGTAGGAAATTATATCCCAAGCACTAGCAATGGGTTTAAGTAATTACAAGTTTCATGAATGCAATAAAGCTATGCATGCTCGCATAAAACGACAAGATAGAGAGAATGTAATATCAAAGAATAAGATGAACTAATCATGAACTTTCAACAAGATACTTAAAATATTCAAGCAAGTACATTTAACAAATCATGTCAAGAATTTTGGCTATCATGTATCAAGCAAGTAAATTACCCTTTTTTCGGGCCACGCATTTCATGTCAAGGCAAGTACGATTTCAAGCACAAGATTTATGTGGAATGTCCAATCTAGAAAGTAAAGTACTCGATATAATGCCAGATACCTTATTATTTTAACTCTCATGGGCACAAGTACTTTCGGGTGCTCTCCCCAGGACCAGATCGGGCCCTATATGCGCAGGCATTTATCATGTGTTTTGACATCCACTTTTGTTTACATAGCCAATTTTTAATTTCAATAATCAAGCTTGTAGATATGTATGACAACTTTGACAGAATGGAGTCCAAAAATATGACAAAGGACATAGAATGGCGATAATAACGGTATAATCACGATATCGATAAAACTAGGTAGAATATGGTTCCCTTAACTGGGGTACCATGACAAATCAATATGGACATTCTATATATAGAATTTAGGTCCACATGAATAGTATATCAAAGGTAAGATACCCTCATTCTTATCGTAGAAATGAGGTTTACAAGAATGGCATGATATCATCATTCCATTAAGAATTTCTTATGATATACTCTTTGTATAGCATAAGGGCCGGTATACCATGTTTCTTTAGAGTGACATGGCATCAATGGTGTAATGGGTTTTTAGGGTACAACCAGCTCAGTCGGCCTTGAGGGAATCCAAGGCTACGAGGAGTCTTACGGAGGTCTCTATGACTAACTCGCTAGTCCAAAGGAACGGAATGTCCAATGGAGAGCTTGTATGTCAATGAGAATTGAGTGTGATCGATAACACAACCGTGAAACGTGGGACTATACTCACGGAATGGAGAATAGTGCCGATATATATATTATATAACATATGAAACCATCGGTTAACAAAAATAGTGAAAATCAGTTTACAGTAAAATAACGACTTAAGTAAAGTCGTTTATCAAGTAATTAACGCCTAACAGAAGGGCGTTTACATATGTTTACATATTGGCAGAATTTTCAATAATTCAGAAATTTATCTAAAACGTGCCCTGGACAGGGGCATTTCTTTGCAATGAGACGACTACAGTAGCAGGCATCTTTTTATTTGTAATATTTTCAGAACATATTTATTTTCAGAAATTATCAAAAACGCGCCCTTGGCAGGGGCGTTAATCATTAAATTCTTATCTTTACAGAATATATTGTTCGGGCTTTTAACAGAAACGCGCCCTATGAAGGGGCGTTACTTTTCAATTCACGCCCTGTGATGGGGCGTTAACACATGGAAAACGACCTTGTCTAGGTCGTGAATTCAAGAAATTTTAGAAATTATCATGAACAGGAAGAAATATATTTCAGGATAACAATCATATCATCATGACAGGAAAATTGGCAGGAATTCACAGGTAGAGTCATGCAGTATATTAGTTTTGATATTCCATATAAAATGAATTTTTAAACCGTGAACGATTATTAATTTCACGTAATTTCATGGAATTAACGCCTGTGTTCAGGGCGTCAAATCTAGAATTAACGACCTGGTCAGGGTCGTGTCTTGTAAAATAGCGCCCTTGACAGGGGCGTTTCTTTCAAAATATTGCAGAAAAATGCATTAAAACTATAATAAACCGTATGCATGTCATGCTAATATACATATATCTTAAATTATTTTATTTGGGCTATAGTGACTTGAGAAAATCCTACCTTAATTGATAATCTGAAGATTGAACCGTGAAGGTTTTGGGAAGAGGATCGATGCTCTGTTTATAACAGGCTCTTAAGATGGCAGCTACTGGCTGATGGCTTTGATGAAGAGGACGCAGAAGAACCTTTGTTTCTTCAGTAAATCAAAAGATGCAGATCCTACAGAAGAAACCAATATTAATTTCTTCCTCGTGTCTGACCAGAGGGGAAGGAAAAGAACAATACCTTGTTCTTTCTCGTATGCAGAACTCCCTTAACCTGTATTAGAGGAAAAGAAGATGAAGAACCATTAGTTCTTCATGTAACCGAAGCAAAGAGAAACTATATGAACTGCTACTACGTACCTTGTAGTTTTTCCAAACGCCAAATAGCGTTTAAGGTTCGATCAGTAGGTTATTTATAGGGATTTTTGGGAATCCTATTAGGGCTAGAGTTTTATTGGGAGTAATATATCCCTAATAGAGTCCTTGCCCTAGTAAACACTTACTAGATTAACATAATCCTTCCCTGGATAAGCGCTGGGTTCGAACGGTTCACGAATGGAATTAACGACCTAGGTCAGGGCGTCGATTCCTGAATTGACGACCTGGTTCAGGTCGTTTCTTAAGAAGCGCCTGATATGAAGGCGTTCTTTGTTTTAAAACACGCCCAAGATAGGGGCATTTCTTGGACTTACCATTTTTGACGTTAGAATTTGACGCCGTGTGGTGAGGGCGTCACTTCTTGAGTCACGCCTTAACTAGAGGCGTTTATAATTTAAATAGCGCCTTTATCCGAGGCGTTATTTCCATTTCACTCTTTTATTTGTTCATTCGTATATAACATATACTTTCCTTTTATTTCTAGGTATATATACATATATACAGGTTTATGTTATGTACTTATGTATATATATATATATATATATATATATTGCCTATATGGGAGAAGATAATAAAACGTGTTAAAAAGCCCATTAAGCGTAAAATGCTTGGGTTGAGTTTGGGCCAATGGAGCTTAGCATTAAGAATGTTAATCCTTTATCAAGGCCTAATAATTATATTTGTAACTAGTTATTTCTATTTGTTCCTTTACACAAGTTTACTTTGTTTGGAAGTCTTACTTGTTTATTTGTCAAGACCTTACACATACGACTTATATCTTTTAATAACTTGCATGTATTTCCGTCTATGCATAAATAAGGCTCTTAAGACTATCTCTAAGGTTCTATACCTCATTGATTTGGTGTGGCTAGTTCTCACTTACATTGAGATCTTAGTAATCTTCTATTTAGAGATTTTATTGCTCATAAGTTCTTTAACTTTTATTAGTCTTTGTCCTAGGTATCAGAGGCAGGTTCGATCTGAGCAACCCCTTGGGAATATCACTTGACCATTTATTTATTTGAATAAACATTTTATACTTATAAGAGTAGGTATATCATTATGTATATTTTTATTCCTGTTCCAAAAATTACCGGGCGTTACATGCCTTCTACAAGGTAAAGAAAAACAATCAATCAAATAAAAAGGGGATGAAAATAAATAAATAGAATAAACCACCCGTGTGTGTGTGAATAGACAATGAAATTTAACAACCTAAATGGTGATAACAAAGAATGACATAACCACGAATGTTTCAGAACTTCCGCTCTCCCGGACTTGGTGTGAAAAGAATATCAATGATGCCCGGCTTAGTCAGATTCGGACCGCGGGAATCATCCCGTTGTGGCCATGATCCGTCACTGCCCCGGGCCAATAGTTCATCGAACTTGACCCATCTCTACCAGGAACCAATCCCGCATTCTCATTAAGCTTGCCGTATTCATGACAGACATCTACACGATTTTGCCACCGTCTTTTATGTTATAAATGCGGACTTCTGTCCGAACATGAAATGGTCCACGAGTGACCGACATTGTCTGTGAATGTTTGCACCCCGATGTGGGGTTTGTTTAAACGTAGCTTGAGGTTTCATTCTCTCGTTTCGTTAATATGAATTTTAGGCCGTAGGGCCCCTTTTCCTGGCGATTAACCAATGGTTTTCCCCTCTCCGAGGGGATGTAATTAATGCCGTGACCTTTACAGCGCGGTGAGTTCTTTGTCTCGACACGACACACACAATCGTCTGATTAGTCAGATCGAGTGCACCCAAGGCTTCCTTGAAGCCCGAATAAATCGTCACCTAGGTGACTAGCACGCCCTCGCACGAATAAATCGAATAAATGAACAAATAAATGAATAACAAATTAAATAAAAGAAGTGTTCCAAAAGTGCATCCACAGTAACCCAGATTTTTCTCAAGCGAAGTTGAGGGCCTCCCTTGTCATCGTTCTTTCGATTAGACTTGGGAGCCTGGATACCGGATTGGTGTAGGTGCCCCTAGTTTGTTGCTGAGGCACCTATTTCTCTTAGTTCCACTTTATCCTCCTGTGTTCGTTGCAGGGGGCTGATGCAGTTGGTAGTGGGGATCGTAGGCACAGTCCGATCCCGAGGTATGATTTGTTCACCTCCATTGAGATGAATCCTCAAGTCGGCGACAAGGATGGTCTTGCTGGAATTACTGGTTGCAGCAGCAGGTCGCCTACCTCTGCGGCAACTACGGCACTTCATCTGGGGAGCGAGGGAGGACCCTGCTCCAATGTGGTAGACAGAGAAGACCCGATCTACAGTTGTTGGCAGCGTAACGCTATTGACAAGAGGTGCTAGGATCGGTCTTCAGGGCACGATGCCCATATCAAGAGCCAATGACTAAGTGACCCGTGTATAGGCTTTTGCCCATGCCAATAGAAGGGTTGTCGATGCTTGAGACGACGCTCTTGCACCGAGGAACACTATTGCAAAAGATGCTATGGTGCCGATAACTCGAGGCTGTGAACCTGTACTGAGTGCTGGTGTGACTGGGATTTGGGGTTGAAAGCCTGTGCTGGGTACTGGAGTTGCCATATCCTGAGGAAGAAAACCTGTGCTGGGAGTCAGCATTGCTGGATCGTAGGGGTGGAGACCCCATTGTAGAGCTGGGAGGCCAAAGGCCCAAGGTGGAGAGTCCCCGCCGGGGACCGACCTTGATGAGAACAGGGGTTGTGTACCTGAGCCAATTCTAGGGAGCCTCAAACTTGGGGTTAAGAACCCGCATTGAGTGTAGGCTTGATCGGAGCTCGGGTCAAGAAGCCCGAGTAAAATGCTGGGAAGCATTGAACCCGGGGTAAGGAACCCGTGTCGGGAGCAGGCTTGGCTTGGACTCGGGGTTGGAGACCCGAGCGAAGGGCTGTGGAGTAAGGGACCAGAGGCAGGAAGCCCAAGTCGGGTGCTGACTTAGCTGGAGCTTGGGGTTGGGAACCTGAGTGAAATGCTAAGGAGCCGCGGACCAGGGGCAGGGAGCCCGTGTTGGGTGTCGGCTTATCTAGGGCTTGGGATTAGAGACCCAAGTAAGGAGTTGAGGAGCCACAGACCCGGGGCAGGGAGCCCGTGTCGGGTGTCAGCTTAGCTGGAGCTCAAGATTGGAGACTCGAGTGAAATGCTGGGGTAGTAGCCGAAGTCTGGGGTGTAGAGCCCGTGTTGAAGATCAGCCGATGCTGGACTCTGGAGCTGATGATTGTTTGGACAAGAGACAATCTGGGACCCTTGCGAGGGCCGGTAGTGGAGGCACCGAGTCTGGTACTCGAGCGGGCAACCGGTGCTGGAGCGGCACGCGGTGAGTCGACCGCACGAGCAGAAACATGTTGAAACCCTATTTTTAATAATGACATACTATGAATCGTGTGTGTAGTGTAAATCATGATTCATGGTTCATTTGTGCTTGAATATGCTAAGGGTTCATATGATGTGTTGATACAGTTCATATGTGCTTGAATATAATATGTTGTTAACTGTTCACCAACGTAGAGTCAACTCTTGCATCAGATTATGAATTGGTCAAATAATCATTTTTCACATAAGTACTATGTCAGCATTCATGTTTTGTCAAGTCTGAGTCAGTGCATTTGTTTCACTTTGTAAGTCTGCGTTAGTCTGAGCTAAGTCTAAGTTAGTCTGAGCCAGTCTGCACCTCTTGTGAAATAAACTCGACGTTAGTTGCATATTGCATTCACTAGAGTCAACGTTAGTAAGGTCTTATACATTTCAAGGTCTGAGTCACCTTGTGGTATCTGCACCAGGGTCTACGTTAGCTAGGACTCATTGATATGTAGTCTGTGCTACCCTGTGTTTATGTGCATCCAAGTATACATTAGTCAGTGTTGTCTGCACAACAAGGTCTATGCTAGTGAGAGCCGTCTGCACAAAAAGTATGTGCTAACATGGCAAAGGTCGATGCTAGCTGTTCCTTAAGCACACCCAAGGTCGGTGCACGTTCTCACTACAATGCACATAAGTCTCCAGGTCGGTGCACATTTGCCCTGTGCATGTTTAGAGTCTATGCACAACATAGGTCTGTGCATGTGGACTGTCTGCCATGTGAAGTCCGTGCACATTTGCTAGCAATAGCAGTTGAGGTCTGTGCACATTTCACATATGCACAATGAAGTCTATGCATGTTTGCATATGACTATATGAAGTATGTGCATGTTTTCTGCAACGAATATATAGGTCAGTGCACATTCATTTTTAACATACACAAGGTCGATGCACATTTAATGTTGGCCTTGTTAGAGTCGGTGCACATCTGGTGTTAGCCTTGCTAGAGTCGGTGCAGATGTTGTGTTAGCCATTTTGGAGTCAGTGCATGTGTAGCATGGTCGGTGCAATTTTTGATAGACAACACATAGCGTCGATGCACATCAACTTTAGGCACACTGCAAAGGTCCGAGCACATTTGCCAGTCTTCATATGAAGTCGGTGCACTTTTGATGGATAGCACATAACGTCGATGCATACTCACCTTAGGCATACTACAGGTCCGAGCACATTTGCTAGGACAAGTCAGAGCACATCTCTTTCAGATAGCATCAGGTCGATGCACATCCTGCATCAACTGCACACAAGGTCTGTGCAACTTTGTGGGTCTATGCATATAATACCTTAAGGTCTGTACACACTTATACATGCTCAAAGGAAGTCTGCGCACATGGGGCTCCAAGGTCGGTGCATTGTTTGTCATTCGCATATATAGTCAGTGCATGTTTTTGCATACAAACTTTATAAAGTGTGTGCACACTTTCATATACGCATTATATATTATGATTTCATCAATAGCCATGGAATTTTATTTGTTTACTATGAAGACCATCTGTTTGATGAGATGTCCTTCAATCTACTTTCAGGAACTAAAGTCTCACGTAATAGTGAGAATAAGGGATTGTGACTTAGATAGTTCTGCCCTGAACTAAAGTCATGTGAACCAAGTCTTTGGCTCGTGATTCAAGACGCGCCATAATGAGGAGATATTGCCACGTGGAAAGCGATGAAGACCAAATCTTGACACGTGGAGCTTTGGAAACCAGATCTGATCGAAAGGATGCGCGAGAAAGGTGGTGTCCACGCTCCCTTGGTCTGCTGTCCATAAAAGGAGAGCAGAGCTTCCAAATCTGAGAGACGAAGGGGAACCAAGGAAAAAGGAGAAGTGAGCTGAAGAAGAAGTAGCCACCAGAAAGTGAGGATCAAGCGAGAGAAATCAAAATTAGAGAAGAAGAGAGCTGAGCGAGAGATATGAGGAATTAGAGAGTGGCTGTGAAGAAAGTAGAAGAGAGGAAAAAGTCAAAGTATCATGAGGAGAAGAAGAAAAGAGTTGCAGAGAAGGTGCAGTGCTCGTGAAGTGAAAGAAGAAGGGATCCTAGCTTGGAGTCCCTACAGTTCATCCGTGGCTTGGACCAAATCCAGTTCACGACTGCTCCTTAGTGAGCTATATTTATTTGAGCTTTACTGTCTAGATTTCTGTCGCTAGTTCATTCAAGTTTCCTTTATTTTCTTATATTCTTGTAACAAGTTGTTAGTCAGCGGAGGCTAAGCTATAAGGCCCAGCGAAGCTGTGTATCAGCTGAGGCGTAAGCTGTAATGCCCAGCGGTTGAAGCTGTGAATCAGCAGATGGCAAGCTGTGATGGCCAGCTGTTGTAGGCAAGCTGTGAAGCCCAGCGGTTCAAGCTGTGTGTCAGCGGAAGCCACACTCAGGTTGAGTGTGGGGTGGATGTAGGTCTGGACGACCGAACCACCTAAAAATCCTTGAGCATTGCGTAGTTTTTATTCTTGTGTTTTCAGCGCTAGATGAATGTTTAGGCTCAGTTTATATTGTAGATTCTAAGTCTATATGTTTTAATTCAGCGTAGATAAGTTTCCACCACTGCATAGATAAGTTTTGTTGTTCAGAACTTTAAAATTGTCATGAATCGTTGAGGGGATTCATTCACCCCCCCTCTGAATCCAGATCACACCACTACATCAATTCTACAATTGGTATCAGAGCAGGTGTCTGCACAGAGGGTCCAACGACTTGCAGATCTGTTCTGCATTGCTTGTGGTATAATCTGGTTTCAATTTCCTTATTATTATTTTCTGATCTGATCTGATTTGTCTTGAATTCATGGCTGAAATTCCTGGATACACTGGTTCGGATTTCTATGGCTGGTATGGTCGTTTTAGAGACTATATGATGCATTTAAATTCTAATCTATGGACACTCATAGCTCACAGTCTGTATGAAGTTCCAGAGGACAAATCCCAATGGAAACCTTCACACAGACTGAAATCTACTGAAATCAAAAGGCCCTAGATCTAACCAAAAGGGCAATAGACTCTAATTATTTTCCATTTGTCAATGAGTGCAGGAGCGCAGTGGCGATCATCAACAGAATATTGGAAAGACCATGTAGAGATGAGGTGATGTGTTTAATGGCCAGAGATCATCTTCGAGATCAGTTCGAGGACTCATTCTCCCAGGTAAACTCTGAGACCGAGGACATTAGCTATGATGATTTAGTTGCCATGCATGAGCATCTATTGGATAAGTATGATAGAGTCAAATCAGAAAAGAGAAAATTAAGAAAAGAGAAAAATGATGAAATCACTCGTCTAAAGGCTGAAAATGAAAATCTAAAATCAGAATTGAAAAATAAAGAAGGATCATGTGAAGATTGTTCATCATTGAAAAAATTGTGTGACAACATGGAATCTGATTTGAGATTAAAAGAAACTTTGATTGATTCATTAAAAGAAGAAAATGCAGAAATGTTGATCAATGAGAAGGAAATTGAAAAGAGAGAAGAAAAACTGAAACAAGAAAATGAAGAATTGAAAAATAAGAATAAGAAATTGATGGTTCTAAACATTGTTTTGTCTGAAAAATGGCTTGCAATTGAAAAAGGAAAATCAGTGTTAAAAGAGAAGGAAATAGATAACGAAATAAAGCTTCAACAAGAAATTGAATCATTGAAAATTTTGTATGATGCTTTGCAGCAACAAGTCATCTCACGTGAATCGGATTTATCTAAGTATGAAGCTAATGTATTTTCCTTGAAATCTGAGATTGAAGATTTGAAAGCTTCTTTGTCTAAGTTTGTTGATGGACATGATAATTTGAATAAATTGCTTGGCTCTAATGTGAATTTCCAGAAAGAGGGACCTGGGTATGTGCCTGTTAATAAGAAAGCCAATGAAAAGAAGAAATCAATTGTGTTTGTAAAAAGTTCAGAACAGACCAATTCCTCTAGTTCTTCCATTTTTCAGTTCACTGCAAAGAAAATAGAAAAATAGAATAAAAATCAGAAAAAGACTAAAAAATAGAAAATGAATAAACATGCTTCATTCATGAATAATTCTGCTAATTCTGTGCATGATGATCATAGTTCTCACACACACTCACATGCACATGTCTTGAATAAGTTGCATGCCCATGGTAGATTAATATCATGCCATTATTATGGTAAAAAGGGCCATGTCATGGATGATTGTAGAATTTTGAGGAAAGATGAATTGAATGCTGGTAATCATGTGAAAATGGTTAAAACAATCATGTGAAGAATTCTGTTAGAAGTGTTTCTAATGCATATTTCTATCGTGGGAAGAAAGGTCACTTAATGCATGACTGCAGTTTAATGAAACAAGAGAATCATGTTCAAAACAGTCATGTAGATCAGCATTTTAGGAAATCTGTGTTTCAGAAGAATAAATATTTTAACTGTGAAAAGCATGGTCATAATTCAGTTGATTGCTGGTTTGTGAAGAAAAATGCAAATGAATTTGTTCATATGAGAAATCCTGCTTTTAGGAGTGCTTTCAATTCAGTTTTTATGCATAAGACTCCTAGTTGCAATAATTATGGAAGATTAGGCCATACTTTCTCTCAATGTCATTGGGTAAACGGATGGAATAAATATCCTGGACCCAAGAATCCTTGGGTTCCAAGATTTTTCAACTAACCCCTTGTTGCAGGTGTGTCCCTAAAAATAAATAAAATGAAGCTGAATAAATTGGGGCGCACAAGGTTGGTTGTTTTATATTTCTATTTTCATGTTAAGAATAGTTGAATAACATCTCTGTGGAATGGTTGTATGTGGTTGGTTTGAATGATCATATCCTTTGATGAAGTAATGTGTTGATCATACTAGTTATATGCAACTTCCATATGAAATGCTTCATACACTATTTTCATGCATGATTAGTTATTTTTGATTCATTGCATATACATGAACAATGTGCTGCATACATGCATGACCCTTAGGTATATAAAATGGTCCGCTGGGAGAAGGACATGTTATGCCTGTCTGGAGACCCACATCATGCGTAGAGGAAAATCTCCGCCAGGTACCAAGAGTCAAATTGCATTGCATTCAAGAATCAATTGCATTTAGAAATAAACTTGCATACATATAGATTCATTATTGTGTACAATTGTGAAGATTCTGTCTAAATGTTGGAGTTTCTACAACTATTGATCTTTTGATAGGATGATGAGCATGATCTGTTAGTTTATTCTGAACTGTCTGATTTTATCTGAATTGGATGAGAAGCTGAAATATGGTCATATCTGAATGTGCTATTATGATGTGAGATAAAGCTGAATGAATTATTGTTCTACTGAAAATTGAGAGAATCAGTCAGTTGGTGCTATTTAGTTGTTATTTGTTGTCTTAATTTTTAATCTGCTCTGAGAAAATTGAAAGATTCAGTTGTCTGAGTTTGTTAGCTGTTGGCTGAACTCATGAGTTGATTGAACTATGAATGGTATGAGAAATAGAAGTTCCTTCATCTGTTGAAAGTTGATCTGCTAAAATCACCATGTTCTGTCAGCTGTTGCATGGTTGTTGCTAATTAGTATCTGAATATTGATTGGTATTCTGAGGCTTGTTGAAAGGTCATATTTGTTGCTTAAATAAATAATTGCTGAACACATCTATGAAAAATGAAGTTAATTACTATCAGCTAAGTTGTTCTGTTGGTTTTTCATAATTCTAATGACTGAGTGATATTGTTGATAGATATTCCTGTTCTGAAGGATGTTGATTGATAGACTGAAGGATCTTGATCTTCTGAAGTTTATGAGATATAAAAGGAGTCGGTCTGAGTTTAGTAAATTTGTCAAAATTACTTCCAGAACTCTTATGGCCATTCATTGTTGATTCTATCTATAACCTGTCCCATTCATAAAATCTGAATTCACTGTCTGCTTCTGTTCACATACCTTCAAATTCATCCATCACTTCATATTCCTTCTGTTAGATTGTCTATCTCAGGGGGAGTTTAAGTGAAGTCTTTTAACCTCTACCATTTAAAAGGATGAAATTCAGAACACCTAGATCTGAAAACAAATTCCCATCTTTACATAATAAGAGTTGATTGATTAGAAGGACATTAAATCTAACCCGAGGTTCAGAGGTTATCCTAATTGCAGCTACAATGCTCTTAAACCTCATTGAATTTGGAAATTTCTTATCTGTTACCTGAAATCTGAAAAACTTGAGTAATAAAACATTACTTGATTGAAAATTATCCTCATACAATGATTCTGAATTGGTTTTAAAGTTAGTCTGATTTTAACCAGGGAATACGCCATTAAAAATAAAATATGGCATAGCAATGTCTAAGTAAGCACCGAGAAACTGAGTGATCCATTAAAAATGGAGAACACTTATGTCATGAAGTGCCTTAGATATCTCTGTTCATATGGTCAAAACAGTATGGGTGGTTTCACCGAGTACCTGGGGTACTGGCGTCTAGAAAATGTGTACCTTCATACAAAAAGGTGCAAATCATCTCGGCTGTGTTTGATTAGAGGCAGGATGGATCATCTTATTGAGTAACTAGGGGTACCTGCATCTAGTAAACGTGTACCCTTACGTAAAAAGACTGATGAAATCTGACTGTTCAAATGAAAAAAAAATAAAAAATAATGATAATAATAAAAATGGTTGACTCTGGGTTAGTTCAGAAGCTTTAAACCATTCATTTTTAATATAAGGGGCATTTTCTCATCATTTGTGTCTAATGGAAAAGTTGAGTAAGATTGATGGGAAATTGGATTAAATTGAGTACATTAGTAAATTTGGTTTATTTTCATTGTTTTTGCATCAAAGGGTAAATCAAAGAACTAAGATGTGTCAAGATTTAAATCCTGAAAATCACAGTTCTTATATGAAAAAGAAAAGGGGTTTGTTTATAAGAAAAGGGTAGTTTAGTCATTTCATCTAGATATTTTGGTGAGGTTAAAATGAAATTCACTTTATTCTTTCTGTCGTGCACTTAAAGCCCTATTGTCTGCATAAAATTTTTTTGTGTCTGCGTCATTTTCGGGAGAAGTCTGCTCATCCCTACGTTCCTCCACTCCAGATGCTCTTGTCTTCCTTTATCAATTTCTTCTGAGAGGTCTTCTGCTTTCTTCTCGCCCCCACCTATCCCTTGTGTCCCTCGTCCACATTTCCGGCCGCTAAAGGGTTCCTTGAGGCATGGCGACAGAGGAGCGAAGCTCTGACTCCAATGGATCATTGAGTGAAGAGGAAGTATCTGCAAGAAGAGAAAAGAAATTGAAGAGAAAGGGTGCTGAGCCTGGAATCGAAAATATTGGTAGAGAGACCACCTGCTGTAGTACCTGAAGAGAGGCAAGAACAAGTCTTACTGGAAACTCCAATTCAGGGAGAGCAGCAGACTCTTCTAGCTAGTCAAGAAGTGGAAGAGTGTCTGCATGAGGTATTCATTATACCAGATCTTGTAATGGCAAATAATGAGAATGTTCAAATTATTAGTAGCAGCTGTTAGAATTGCAGCAAATAGAAACAGTTCAGCATGATGAGGAAAGGTAGACTGTAGGTATAGAATTAGAAGAAGTTCATCAAGATGACATTCAGATGGATTTGGAAGAAGAGCAACAGATTAATTTACTTGAGGAAGAAAGCAATGCTCAGAATTGAGCAAAGTTTGAATGACATGGAAGATCATTTTTAGACTGGCAGACAGATTATTGAAAAACTTGATCAGCAAATTGATGATCCTATAGAGCAAATTGAGTCTAATTTAGAGCATCAACAGACAGAGCACATACAAATTGAGGAGCAGTTAGAACAACAAGTTGAAGAAACTCAGCCTGTTGTGGAACAAATGGAACAGGCTGAATCATCTAAAGTTGGCCCAGTTTATGAACCAACGCCTAGAGCCATTGTCTGTGTGGAAGTTCAACATGCTTCTTTACCTGAAGAGCAACCTATCCCACATGCAGCTGGAACTTTAAGGTATGCTTCTTCTGCACCTGACTCTAATCTTGTAAGTCTAATGATGAATCAATTTCCATTGGTACATGCTTCACTTGATCATCTAAAAGATGCCTACACTTAGAACAGACAGTCAATAGTAGCTGGTACAAACACTTATTTGACAGAAATAGATTCAATGAGCAGTTGAAGAATTTCTTGCAGTCCACTTCTAGTGTTTGTCAGCAGCCCTTGGAGTCAAGGTTTGTAAGCTGAATCCTAAGGGTTTCGCAACTGCAGTTCCACTAAGAGGAGCATCAAGTACCAGCAAGCCTTATCTATTGCAAGAAGAAGTGGTCGTGCAAGAAGTGCTGCTGTCTCCATTCATACCCTTGCTGATGTTTAATGCACAAAGGGGGAGATGACAAAGAAGCAGCCAATGATACTAGAGAAACGGGGGAGAGATTGGTTGAGATCATACCTTCTCCATGTTTCTTTTTGATAATGACAAAGGGGGAGAAATTGGTATGAGTCATATGTTCTGTCTGGAAAGCTATTGGTATGAGTCATATGTTCTGTCTGGAAAGCTGTTTAGAGTACTGTTCTGAAAATGAGATGAAAAATGGGAGAGATGATGAGTCATATGAAAAGCATCTGAAATTGTAAAAAGGGGGAGAGACCGTGTACTGGATGTTGGCTGAAATATTTTGGAATGAGAAATGCTTAGACATTATCCTCATATTTGTACACAATAGTTAGCTGCATATGCATTTGGCTTGCATTTAGTTTAGTTTAGACATGTAAGGTCATTTTTGTGATAGTGACATATGCTATGTCTTTTTGTAAGATGCTGATTGGAACTTGTTTGAATGAAATGCTTGTTTGCTATGAAATGGTTTTTAACAACTGGTCTCAGTTCTTGTAGTGCCCCAAAATTTATATAAATAATTTTTGGATTATTTTAAGAATTTTCAGGAATATATAAAGCTTAAATTGATTAATAAGGCCCAAGTATGTTGAATAATTAATCCAGCCTTGATAATAAAGCCCAAAAGATTTTAAGGACCAAGCCCATTAAGTTTGGCCCATATTCTAGAAGGTTATTTGGACTATTCACGAATTTTAAGGATAAATATCCTTTTATAGATAATTATGTGGTTAAAACAAATAAAAGAGTTTGAATTAAGTTGAATTCTGCACACAGTGGATGTTGCGGTCTATCGTGGGACCGCCATAGTCACGTAACGTGCCAGTATAAGACCGTTACGCTCTGTCAGTTCCGTGAAGTAAAGAATAAGCAAAAAGATTAGATTTTTTCTAGTCTATCCCTTTGGAATCGAGATGGGAGGACTAGTAAACATGTTAAGGACTCTCTGAAGTCGATCTAAGCTTCAATAAGGACTCTAGAATTGATCTAATCCACAAAACCCTAGCTAGAACCTATAAATAGACCCTAGTCTCGACCTGTGCGACCCTTACATTGGCTCGCGTGGAACTAAGGTAAGGAGATAGTATTTCAGGTAAGATCTTTAGAACTTTTAGTTCCTTATACATTGGACTAATCTTCCTCAAAATTTCGTGCTAGGAGATGAACTACATAAGGAGTTTGAAGCTTCTAAAGTTGCTGATTCGACCATAGCAACCCAGGAGTCTGAGCGTAAGTCTACTGAAGATCAGAAGATTAGAACACCAAATCGAGGTAATTAGTCTAAGTGTCTTTAGAACTTTCTATTCCCCTTAGTTTCACCTTCTCATCCTCAAAATTTCATGTCCTTAGGTCAAGGGATTGAGGAGTTAGAGTGACGGAAAGTTGCTGAAAACTCACTAGAAGGAAAGAACTAGGGCGTGTCTTGCAGTCCCAAATTGGAAGTTGAAAGTCCAATAAAGAGGTAGGTTATCTCATGAATGGCAAGACCATCATGATAGTAGTAAAAGCCCTCTGGTTTTATGTGATTTCTTGCACTATAGACCATGAATTTCATGTTTTACTAGGACCTATGCATTTGTATATCATGCATACATATTCTTAGCCCTAACTAAGTTAAAAAGGAACTTTCTTGTCAACTCACAGAAAATCCATGCATATTGTTAGCTTAACCTTCGTTCTATCATGTAGAAGTTTATGTATGATTTCCAGACATGATGTGAGTTAAAACCTTAGAATCTTCCTTTTTAATTTACTGTCAACAAGACTCTAACAGTCCCTATTTCGACCGTCACATGACTGTAACGGCCTTACGATAAGCCGTCACACTGCCTGTTGTATTTTAATTTCTCTGTAATCTCGGACGGACTAGGATCAGAGCGTTACAACACTCTGACGGCTCCACGATGAACCGTCACAGATATATGATGCCCCTGTCTTAGACCGCCAGAGTGCTGGGTTCTATAAATTCGAGACAGAATTAAGAACAATCAAAGTAGCTTATAAATAAGCCTAGTTATCTAAGTTTTGAACCATCTTCATGAACTTTGAGTTTAAATTGATTCATGCATGTTTAAAGCACCTTGAGTTATTTTAAAATACATGCTAATTTCATTTGCTAAAACTCTATAGTTTTGTATTTGAAACATGATTTTTAAATGATGTATTGACGGAGTTTTATCATAGTTTCACATCGTTACACATCCTTTTCTATCTATATAGTCAATTTCCATAAGTACATGGCATATATTCCGATATATGACCATTAGTTTACACTTTTTACACTATAGGAACATATTCATTAACTTGAGGACCTCTCTATCGGATATTCCTTCCAATGGACTAGGAAATATAGTTTCAAGGCCTCCGTAATTCTCCGCGAGCCTGGGATTCTCACTAGGACGCCGAGTTGGTTGTACCATTAAAGCCCAATGGATTAGAAGGCACTATCGATGTTTTCTGGTTGTGACTATGTAATAGCCTATTACTCGACCGTCAGGCACATCTAACGGTCCAGTATACAACCGTCACATTCACTGAGTCCAATTATTCTTTCTGGATTTAGTCTATTATAACGTCCTAATAATTGACCGTCACGTTCATGTAACGGCCCATTATTTGACCATCATAGTTCTTGAGTGATTTAACCCGAGGTTTGACCCAAGGGTTAATATTTCAAAGTTCCTAGATAGATTATTGATGGTCTGGGACTTATCTTATTGCTCAAGATATTTAATTTTAATTTATGGAAGATAAGGAATATACTGTTATGCAGTCAAAATTATTCCATGAGCATAACATTGTTTTAAGTCATTCTTGATCTCTCATATTCTTAATTGAAGCATTCGTTCATTTGAATTATTATGAACTTATTGAACTTGTTACATTATTGGCCATATTTTATTGCTTGAAACGTGGAAGTAGCTTGATTTATACTTGAAGATGAGATCGAGCACTGATTGTATTCAAGGGCTCTATGCTAGTCCCCTCGGTTGATTGTCGGAAACATACTATTATTAACCATGGGGTATGATGCTACTGGCGTCGCATTGCGCTGGGAGTACTTTCTCAATAAATAAGTGAAAATCCACGGCACGACATGACTATCTTGCTTATTACATGATATTCCACATAAATTCACGAAGTACTTGCTAGTAAGTGAAGAATACATTCTTGATCGTTACATGACTTTCTAGTACATTCTTGTTCATGAAAGGCCATATCATATTCTTGTTACATTCTTGCTAATCCATACTTGCTCATTCTATATTACATGATTATCCTTATTACTTTGGTTTAATCGCATGATTGATCGCATTCGCATGATTTTACCTTATTCTTTAGAGGCAAAATGCTAATCACTTTAATAATGCCTTCATGTTGATGCGAAGATACCTACTAGGCAAGTGTGCTCATTACCTATTTCCAATCTTTTCAGGAGATGGATGTGATACGAATTCAGATTCGAGTTATACAAGTAGCTGGTCCGAGAGCGAATGAAAGTCATATCAAAATGAGAGTGGAGACTTACGAAAGTCAATCTTGTTTAGATCGAGTCTTTGTAATTTTTCTTTTTCTTGAGTCTGATGGATTAAAGAAGGTTGAAAAGGTTATTGTATTTGAATAGTTTTGATTGTTAATAAAATAAAGTTGGAGTTGAGTAAATTATTGTGCAATTGCATTCTTATGTGTGGTTGTCTTGCGCTCTGATCATTCTTGCTTGCAAGAGGCTTACCATGACGGCTGTTCGCTTTCCTCGAGCTAGTCTTACGCTGTAATAAAGGCTCGGGGCGTGACAGTTCTTGACTGAATACTTGGAGTAATTGAGTTGTGTGAATAAGCACACATGACTCATAGTATTGTCATAATCAAAAAGGGGGAGAATATTGGAACACTGGTTTTGATAATGACATACTATGATTCTTGTGTGTAGTGTAAATCATGACTCATGGTTCATTTGTGCTTGAATATGCTAAGGGTTCATATGATGTGTTGATACAGTTCATATGTGCTTATATGTACTTGAATATAATATGTTGTTAACTGTTGGTCAACGCATAGTCAACTCTTGCATCAGATTATGAATTGGTCAAATAATCATTTTTCACATAAGTACTATGTCAACATTCATGTTTTGTCAAGTCTGAGTCAGTGCATTTGTTTCACTTTGTAAGTCTACGTTAGGCTGAGCTAAGTCTAAGTTAGTCTGAGCCAGTCTGCACCTCTTGTGAAATAAACTCGATGTTAGTAGCATATTGCATTCACTAGAGTCAACGTTAGTAAGGTCTTATACATTTCAAGGTCTGAGTCACCTTGTGGTTATCTGCACCAGGGTCTACGTTAGCTAGGACTCATTGATATGTAGTCTGTCCTACCCTGTGCTTGTGTGCATCCAAATCTACGTTAGTCAGTGTTGTCTGCACAACAAGGTCTATGCTAGTTAGAGTCGTCTGCACAAAAAGTATGTGCTAACATGGCAAAGGTCGATGCTAGCTGTTCCTTAAGCACACCCAAGGTTAGTGCACGTTCTCACTACAATGCACATAAGTCTCCAGGTCGGTGCACATTTGCCCTGTGCATGTTTGGAGTCTATGCACAACATAGCTCTGTGCATGTGGACTGTCTACCATGTGAAGTCCGTACACATTTGCTAGCAATAGCAGTTGAGGTCTGTGCGCATTTCACATATGCACAAAAAAGTCTGTGCATGTTTGCATATGACTATATGAAGTCTGTGCATGTTTTCTGCAACGAATATATAGGTCTGTGCACATTCATTTTTAACATACACGTGGTCGGTGCACATTTAATGTTGGCCTTGTTAGAGTCGGTGCACATCTGGTGTTAGCCTTGCTAGAGTCGGTGCAGATGTTGTGTTAGCCATTTTGGAGTCGGTGCATGTGTAGCATGGTCGGTGCAATTTTTGATAGACAACACATAGCGTCGATGCACATCCACTTTAGGCACACTGCAAAGGTCCGAGCACATTTTCCAGTCTTCATATGAAGTCGGTGCACTTTTGATGGATAGCACATAACGTTGATGCATACTCACCTTAGGCATACTACAGGTCTGAGCACATTTGCTAGGACAAGTCAGAGCACATCTCTTTCATATAGCATCAGGTCGATGCACATCCTGCATCAACTGCACACAAGGTTTGTGCAACTTGTTGGGTCTATGCATATAATACCTTAAGGTCTGTACACACTTATACATGGTCAAAGGAAGTCTGTGCACATGGGTCTCCAAGGTCAGTGCATTGTTTGTCATACACATATATAGTCAGTGCATGTTTTTGCATACAAACTTAGTAAACTCTGTGCACACTTTCATATACGCATTATATATCTTGATTTCATCAATAGCCATTGAATTTTGTTTGTTTACTATGAAGACCATCTGTTTGAAATGTCCTTCAATCTACTTTCAAGAACTAAAGTCTCACGTGATAGTGAGAATAAGGGATTGTGACTTAGATAGTTCTGGCCTGAACTAAAGTCATGCGAACCAAGTCTTTGGCTCGTGATTCAAGACGTGCCATAATGAGGAGATATTGCCACGTGGAAAGTGATGAAGACCAAATCTTGACATGTGGAGCTTTGGAAACCAGATCTGATCGAAAAGATGGGCGGGAATGGTGGTGTCCACGCGCCCTCGGTCTACTGTCCATAAAAGGAGAGCAGAGCTTCCAGATCTGAGAGACAAAGGGGAACCAAGGAAACAGGAGAAGTGAGCTGAAGAAGAAGTAGCCACCAGAAAGTGAGGATCAAGCGAGAGAAATCAGAATTAGAGAAGAAGAGAGCTGAGAGAGAGATCTGAAGAATTAGAGAGTGGCTGTGAAGAAAGTAGAAGAGAAGAAAAAGGCAAAGTATCGTGAGGAGAAGAAGAAATGAGTTGCAGAGTAGGTGTAGTGCTCGTGAAGTGAAAGAAGAAGGGATCCTAGCTTGGAGTCCCTACAGTTCATCCGTGGCTTGGATCAAATCCAGTTCACGACTGCTCCTTAGTGAGCTATATTCTTTTGAGCTTTACTGTCTAGCTTTCTGTTGCTAGTTCATGCAAGTTTCCTTTTTTTTTCCAACTCAACTCATCTAATAGATTGAAGGGAGAGTGCACCCCTTTCCAATGGAAAGGAATGTTCTCACTCCACCTTCTCCCCACTAGATGGACATTTTATTAATAAAATGTGATGGAGTACATAAGGGAGTAAGCCTCCTGAAATGCAAGGAAGGAAAGCAAAAATACAAGAGCTAAACTCGCCGAATACGGATATTCGGAATAAATGAGGCATCGGCCTTAGCATAGGCTTTGGCCACTAATGGAAGCCCCCTTATAGAAAAGAATTCATAATTGTGACCCATTTCTGCAGCATGTTTTGCCAATGAGTCTGCAAGTTGATTGGCTTCCCTATAAATGTGGTTAATTGGACATTTGCATGTAGTAAACAATTCCATCAATTGTCTCCACCAAGGGAGCTGGGACCACGGTGGGCTGCCAATGCCTTTCAGAATCTCAATCAACGCCTTAGAATCAGTATATATAATGGAGATGGGGATGTTGTGATGAACGACTAGACAGAGGCCATCAAGAAGTGCTCTCCCTTCGGCCACCATGCTAGTACCTCTATCATAATAGTAGGAAAAGCCCAGCAACAAATTACCTTGGGCATCTCTAATACATCCCCCTCCTCCTAAAATTCCTGGGTTACCCTTGCTAGATCCATCAACATTTAAAGCATAAGCCACTGTCGGGGCTTTCCAGCATACATTGATGGATTGCAATGCCTTACAATGAATAGATAGATATGTTGTAAAGTCTGAATGTATGGGGAACTGATTTCCCTGTTAAAGGTGGTCAGCCTGAGAATATGAGCTACCTCCTCTTGCATCTGAAGGCCCATCCTCGAGAGATTTGCTTTGTTGCCCTCAAATCTGGATGAGCACCTCTATTTCCAAATGCCCCAAATTATCATCATAGTTAGCAACAAATTGATAAACCCCTGTGGCCTGGTGATAGCTGAGTCATTGATAATGACTTGTAATTTTCTTCTAATAGAAGTTATCATTAAATGTGAAGCATTCAAGAGAGGACCAAATTTATTCCATAAGAAGGTTGTTATTTCACTTGTGACAAAAAGGTGATCTAAGTCTTCAATATGATGCGAATTGGAACAGCAGCTGCAACAAGAGGCTATTTGTATGCCCTTTTGTTGAATTCTGTCATCTGTAGGGACTGCATGATTCAGTAGTTTCCAATAAAATAGAGATGCACGGGGAGGGAACTTAGAACTCCATAACTTGGCTAGATGAAGCTCAGGTTGATGCTCTTTAATATGGCTGTAAGTAGATTTGAATTCAAATCTACCCGAGTGTGAAAAGGACCATATAAGAATGTCATCCCCCTCATGAATGGCATAACTTTGAATTTCAGATTTCAAATTGTTATCCATAATCTTTTGCCAAACTGGGTGTTGGTGATTGGTAAGAACATCATGAACCGAACAAATGTCAAGTTGCGGTTCAAGTTGTTGACTGAGAAAATCTGAGATAGGTTTTCCTTTGTACCAATTGTCTTTGATGAAGTTGGTGTTCACACCATTAAAAACAATTTTTCTCATACCTGCCAATAGAATAGATAGGGCTTTTATAAAGTCCTTGTGTTTAATACCAGCAGGAAAAGGGATTCTACAGTCCGAAATATGCTGCCCCTTGATATACTTTTTCCTGACAAAGTTAGCCTAGGGGGAGTTGTTATGTAAAGAGGACCATAACTGTTTAACATATGAGCAAAGTTGTATGTCTCGAAGACTACGAATTCCAAAACCTCCTATAGTCCGAGGACAGCAAATCTTGTCCCAAGGGACCCAATGTCTCCTATGAACAGAGTCTAGGCCTTGCCAGAAAAAGTTAGCACAAATGCAACCCACTTGCTTACTTATTGTATAAGGGATGGATGTGGAGCTAACAGTATAAATGGGAATGGCAGAAATAACAGATTTAATCAGGAAACTTCTACCTGCCTGAGATAGATATTTACTCTGCCAACCCATCAGCTTAGCATTAATTTTGTCCAGCAGAAACTTGAAGTGAGGCACTTTGCTTCTACCTTTAAAAAGAGGTATGCCTAAATAGACAATGCTGTCTGATTTGTGCTGAAACCCAGTTAAGCGATGTATTTTCTCAATGGCCTGATTATGCATATGTTTTGATGTAATAAAAGAGCTCTTATTGGGATTGACCTTCTGCCCCGTGGAGCTTTCATAATTCTTCAAAAAGTCTAGCAAGGCTTTGATTGAGGATAAACCACCATTCATGAAAATAATGGCATCATCCGCAAATAGAATATGAGAGATAGTCATAGCATGACGAGGAACATGATAAAACTGACAACGGCCAGAGTTGAAAAGCTGAGACAGACCCCTGCTTAAAACCTCTTCAGCCAGAATAAAAAGAGCAGGGGCAAGGGGATCACCCTGTCTAACGCCCCGAGTAGATTTAAAATAACCATGAATTTGACCATTAAATGCAATGGAGAACCAGCAATTCATCAGAAGTTGAGCAATAAGGGACTTTAATCTGTGTGTGAAACCAAATCTTTGCAGAACATGAAGAATAAAGTCCCACTCAATACGGTCATATGCTTTGGCCATATCAAGTTTGATAAGAATATTATGGCCCTTCACTGGCCTATCTAATTCCATGAATAATTTCTTAGCCAGCAAAAAATTTTCAGTGATACTTCTGCCTTGGATAAAACCACTTTGTTGCTCTGATATTATCAGAGGGAGGATGCACCTCAATCTATTGCTTATGACTTTAGATACCACCTTGTAAATGAAGTTGCATAGACTAATTGGTCTAAAATCCACAAAAGTAGAAGGGTTCTTAATCTTGGGAATCAAGCATAAAATGGAAGATGTAACACCCTTCGGGAGACCCCATCCCTGAAAAAAGCTTTGTACAGCATCTACCACATCCTTGCCAACTATATCCCAGCAAGAGGTAAAAAAGTAGCCAGTGAATCCATCAGGGCCAGGAGAGCTATTACCTGAGGCAGAAAAAACAATGCTTTTTATCTCATCAGCTGTAGGGATAGAACATAAGGAGATGTTTTGGTCATCAGAAATCAACTTGGGAATGAACTCCAGGATCTGCTCATTGATGGAATGCTCCTCAGATGACATTAGAGATTTAAAGTAATCCAGGGCTCCATTCATTAGTGTAGACTGGTCATCCATCCAGACCCCATTAATATGTAGTTTGTGAATGAGGGACCTTTGTCTTCTGATTTTGGTATAATTGTGAAAGAATTGAGTGTTCCGGTCACATTATTTAAGCCATTGGATTCTGGATTTTTGATACCAGAAGATTTCTTCTCTATGAAGGGCCAATCTCATATCAGCACTAGCTTTAGATAAATTCAGCCGATTCTCAATAGAAGGATTGTTATCAAAGACTTCTTGAGATAATTGTACTTGAGGCTCAGCATCCCTTTTAGCCATATGAATGTCACCAAAAACCTCCTTGTTCCAATGCTTCAGAGCCTCTTTTAGTTTTTTGAGTTTATACTGCAAAGAATAAAATGGGTGACAGAGAGAATCAAATTTACTCCATTGCCTTTGGATGAATTCCTTAAAATCTGGGTGAGTAGTCCACATTTGCTGAAAAATGAATCTCCCTGGCAATGATTTCCTGAGGCACATGTTTAGTAATAAGGGAGCATGATCAGATGGCCCCCTAATCAGATGATGAACCAATAACTGTGGGCAGGAGTTCATCCAGCTAGTGTTTTATAGAACTCTATCAAGTCTTGCACGAATGTGAGAAGCCCCTGTCTGATTATTGGACCAAGTGAAGGGAGAACCAGTGAAACCAGCATCAATTAATCCAGTAGCTGAAATGAAGCTTTGGAAATCTACCATAGAAGAGGCTGAAGCCAATAAATCACCCATCTTTTCATCAGAAGATGTGATACAATTAAAATCACCACCAATCACCCAGGGGACAGCTTCATTAGAATTGAAATCCATAAGTGCATCAAACATATCTCTGCGTATGCTAGAGTTACATGATGCATAGACTGCAGTGAAGTAAAGAATAATAGAATCTTTCTCCTTGATAGCTATAGTAATGAATTGAGGGTGCATCTCAATAATCTCCAGATTAATATCAGAGTTATAGAATAACCAAATGTTAGAAGTTTCTCCATTGTTTGCAATAACAAAGGGAAGATTGATACAATGAGCCACTTTATTAGCACGACTAAAATCAATACAAGGCTCAGAAATAGCAACCAGACTGATTTTATGCACTTTGACTAACTGGGCCAGACTCTTAACAGTCGCCTTATTTCCCATACCCCTAACATTCCAAATAAGAGCAGAATCAATCATTGACATAGGGGGGGGTTTAGCAGCTATCACCTTGGCTTTAGCTCTAGTGATGCGAACATCACTAATTAAATCACTAGGTAAAGCTGAAACTTCACAAGCTTCTCTATCAAAAGAATCTTTAATATGACCAGTATTATTCTGAATCAACATTCGGGTATTCTCTGATTTGGCAAGATCAAAAACAGTAGTACTTCTAATGAGATTAATCTCCTTGGAGCTCTGAACTTGTGCTTGAGTGGAATGAATTGAGGGCCTCAGAATGTTGGTATTAGATGTTGGTATTAGATGCTTGACCAGTATTAGATCAACATTCGGGTATTCAAGTTTTCTTTATTTTTTTATATTCTTGTAATAAGCTATTAGTCAATGGAGGCTAAGCTGTACATCAACTGAGGCGTAAGCTGTAATGCCCAGCGGTTGAAGCTGTGAATCAGCAGATGGCAAGCTGTGATGCCCAGCTGTTGTAGGCAAGTTGTGAAGCCCAGCGGTTCAAGCTGTGTGTCAGCGGAAGCCACACTCAAGTTGAGTGTGGGGTGGATGTTGGTCTGGACGACAGAACCACCTAAAAATCCTTGAGCATTGTGTGGTTTGTATTCTTGTGTTCTCAACGCTAGATGAATGTTTAGGCTCGGTTTATATTGCAGATTCTAAGTCTATCTGTTTTAATTTAGCGTAGATAAGTTTCCACCACTGCATAGATAAGTTTTGTTGTTCAGAACTTTAAAATTGTCATGAATCATTGAGGGGATTCATTCACCCCCCCTCTAAATCTAGATCACACCACTACATCCGTTCTATAAAATAAGAACTGGGACGGGCTGCGAAATAGCCACAGGGACCATACCCAGAAAGTAGGGCGATCCGATGACAGGGGTGAAGTCACCGAAAGTGATCGGCGTCACCAAGTAGCCCACACGTGCGTGGGTGGCGATGACGATGTGGCCATACATTACGACCGCCATAGCTGCTGGACTGTTGGTTGCTGGAAGGGGCGACGGTCGAAGACGGTCGCCGGGCTCGGTCCGGCTATCGGAACGTGAGCTAGAAGCTACAGGGGAATGTGTGTCCCTCCTTTGCCTCTCCTGCAAGGATTGGAAAAGGGTACCACGGCTTTGTTGTGCCCCTTGTGCTTTGATGATAATATGGTGTTTTAATGATAGCAACATAAATGAGTCACCATATTGTTTTGCTAAGAACATCACATTGAATGATAGCAACATGAATGCATATGACTGATCTATTCTGTGGAGAATGCATGAGTGTGCTATGTCTGATCTGAGAATGCATGAGTGTGCTAAGTCATGCAGTGTTCCATACTAAGTGCATAAATTGTTTTGTGCTTTATTTAAGGTCTGTGCATTGCTTCTCTGCTGATATGTTCATGCTGTAGTTCAGCAAGTCTATACATTCCACCATAGGTTCGAGTGGTCAAGTCTGTACATCGCCCTAGATTGCATTATCAAGTCTATACATCGTCAGGGCTCTTCATGCATGTGCATAGTCTATACATTGTGCATCTCGTTGACAAGTATGCACATTCATGAAGTCTGTACATTCGCCACCATGCATTAAGTCTCAAAGTCTATACAGCCTTTTGCATTACACACGAAGTCTATACATCGGTTGCTTTCATGCTTAGCAAGTCTGTACAGCGGTTGTCTTCATGCCTAGAAAGTCTGTACATCGTCAGCCTGCTCATGCATCATCTAGGTGGCAAGTCTGTACATTGGCCAAGTCTGTACATCGACCTGTTCATGCATTCATAGAAGTCAGTACAGTCTATGCATCATGCTAAGTCTACACATTGCACTGTACATCGGACCAAGTCTGTACAGTCTCATTTAAAGTCTACACTGTGCATACTACATCGTCAAAGTCTATACATTGCACTGTAGCTTGCATTCACTCAAAGTCTGTACATCCTTCCGTCTCATGAAGCGTCTCACGATGTGTCTCACAAAGCACTCAAGTCTATACATTGCATCGTCTCATGCATCGTCTCATTCAGCGTCTTTGTGAGTCTATACATTGGCAAGTCTGTACATCGTGTGTTGTTGAAGTCTGTACAGCCTATCTATGTCTCATGCAGCGTCTCATATGTTAAGTCTATACATTGCACTGTAGCATGCATGAACTTGAAGTCTGTACATCCACCAGTTGAACTTCCAAGTCTATACATCGGTGAAGTCTGTACATCCACCAGTTGAACTTCCAAGTCTATACATTGGTATCTTTACCGACGGTGCACTCGCAAGTCTATACATTGGTATCTTTACCGACGTTGCACTCGCAAGTCTATACATTGGTACCTTTACCTACGTTCAGAACACCAAGTCTGTACACTGCAATTGGTTGTATAGACTTAGAGCTGAAGTCTGCACACTGTCTTGTTACACACACTTAAAGTCTGTACATTGTGCATCCTTTGAATTGAAGTCTGTACATCGTGCATCTATTGATTCGAAGTCTGTACAGCATATGCTCTTCACACTTTGTCAAGTCTAAACATTGCCCATCATCATGGTTGCCTTGATGCCGTAGAAAGTCTATACATTGCTTCTTCATGCATTGCATAAAGTCTACACATTGTGTGCTGCATGCTCACTGTCTTGCTTGCATGAATAAAGTCTGTACATCCATTTGCCAGCAAGTTAACACAAGTCCATACACTGTCTGACTGCATAACACAAGTCCATACATTGTCTGTCTGCATAACACAAGTCCATACATTCTTTAGTTCAGTTCGTAGCTGAGTATGAAGTCTGTACAGCCTATCAGTGTCTCACTTAGTGTCTCTGTGCTGGTCAAGTCTGTACATGGTCTTGTTGGTCCAACATCAAGTCTGTACATCATTTAGTTACACGCCATAGAGTTGAGCATGTCTATACATCAGTCTGCCTTGCTTCTTTCCATGGCAAGTCTACACACTGCCTGGTCGCACACACTCATAAGTCTATACATTACACTATATGCATACTACATTGCATCCAGCATGTCTGTACATTGAGGTCGCATGCTGGGATTCAAAGTCTACACATTGCAATGTCTACACACTGCACATTACTCCCTACAGAGTATGTACAAGGTTTGTTGTCTTAAGCTGATGATTCTCTTCGACTGACTGACAGGTACTGTCTCGAGGAGACTAAGAAGGCACGTGATCCAAGGATGGATGAGATGCCCAGGATCGTGACACGTGTACAGTAACAGGCTGAGATGGTACCACGTGGTCAAGGCCTTTGGGCGGGAACTGTGGAAGACACACGCCCTATCTGTTTACTGCTGCTATATATATGAAGCTTTGTTCCTCAGAAGAAGGCTGATCGAAATAGAAGAGGCAGAAACAGAGAGAAGATAGCCTGAACGATCCAGAGAGCAGAGAAGAAGAAGAAGAAGAAGAAAGAGAAAGAAAAAGAGAGTGAGAGATCGAGAGCAGAGAAGAAGAAGAAAAAGGAAGAGGGAGAGAGCGTGAGTTGAGAAGAAGAAAGAGAAAGTCAGATAGAGAGAGGAAGAGGAGCTTACCTGAAGATCGTTCCTACTGAAAGTTGGAGCAGATCCACTCCAGTCGGCTCTTTTGAGAGCCACATTGTGCTTTATCTTTTACAGCTTTCAGTCGCTGTTGTTCTTGCTTTTGTTTTCTTTTATACCCTTTCTTCAAGCTGTTTGTCAGCGGAGCAAGCTGTGTTGCTCAGCATTTGCAGTGGAGGATTCCACTGGACGGTGAAGCTGTATTGCCCAGCGGTTTGCAGAGGAGGATTCCTCTGGAGAGCAAGGTGTGTTGCTAAGCGGGGCGAGGTGGATACCTCGGACAGCAAGTTGTGAGGCTCAGCAGTTTGTAGGCAAGCTGTGATGCCCAGCGGTTCAAGCTGTGAGTCAGCAGTAATCCACACTCGGGTTGAGTGTGGGGTGGATGTAGGTCTGGAGGACCGAACCACCTAAAAGTCTTCTGTGCACTGTGGTTTGATTTCTCTATCTGTTTTTGCTTCCGCTAGATGAATGTTTAGGCTCGATATGCTTTCACATGTTCATTGAGCTATTTGACTACACATTTACTACTTGATTGAACACCTTATAGTAGTTTAGATTCGGTAGATCTGAATCTGTTTTTGCCTCAGCTTCTCTGAGTGTTCTAAGTTTTAGTCTGGAGGTAGTTTTAATTGAGCGAAATTTTTAAAGGGGAGATTCATTCACCCCCCTCTGAATCCACCGCACCGAACCCAACACTTGGTATCAGAGCGGGTTGCTGTGCATAGGATCTAACAATCCGCAGCAGATCCTGCATTTCTGGTTGGTGCATTGCAGAGTGGGCTTCCTGTGTTCTGTGTTTTGTTTCACCGATTTAGTGTCTTGATTTGCTCATCTGACTTCAGTGTATTCATCATATCTCGATGGCTAATCCTCCAATATTCAGAGGTAATAACTTTGATTCTTGGTTAGAAAATTTCCATCGGTATGTAAAATCTACTGATCCAAATCGTTGGAAAGTAATAACTCATGGTCCACACAAATTATCAAAAGATAAATCTAGATGGACTGAGAAGGACAAATTGAAAGACTCTGTCAACACTAGAGCAGTAGTTTTAATAAAAGAATCAATTGACAGACCACTAATCGAATGCATTTCTTCTTGCAGGTCTGCCAAAGAAATTTTGGAAAAACTAAAGCTAATCAGGAATCACAGCAAATGCTTGATGGCTGATCGGAGAAATGATGATGATGAAACCTCATCTCAGGTAAGCTCTGAATATGAAGAACTTTCGATTGATGATCTATGGAATATAAATGAGGAACTTAATGATAGATGTGAAAGATTAAAATCTGAGAATAAAAGATTGAAAAAGAAATGTGATCAGATAAATTTGAAAGCTTCCTTGAAAAATGTCCAAATCTGAAACAATCTTATGATGCATGTATGTTAGATGTTCAGAACTTTAAGGAACAAAGTAGTTTTCTAAAACTTGAAAATCAAACATGTTTGGACAAGATATCTGAACTAGAGAATCAGCTTATTAAGATGAAAAATGAGCATCTAAAAGGCATGCAAGAATTGATTGAGATAAATTCTGTAATGGATAAACTGATGTCTGAAAATGTTGAGGTTCAAAAGCATAATGAAGATCTCAAGGCTAGTCTAAATAAAATCAACAAGGAAGCAATGCATATTTCATCTGTAGAGTCAATCTGCAATATGTGCTCAGCTCTAAGAGAACGTAATGAAGATCTTTTTAGTGAGAATGAATGGCTGAATAAGCAAATTACCTCGTTTAAAGAGGATCACAAAAATCTGATTATTGAGAAAACTAAAGTGGAAGAAAGAGAAAAGGAACTAGTTGAAAAGCTGGAGCCGATGTCTGGAAGAGAAAATTGTAATGAAGGAGTCAAGAAGCTGACTGAAGAACACAAATTATTATTGGACAAGAAAATTGAGGTTGAAGAAAGTAAAGAAAAACTGTTTGAAGAAAATGGTCACTTGAAAGATCAAAACAAGAAACTGATGGTTTTGAACATTGTTCTTTCTGAAAAACTGATGGACATTGAAAAAGGTAAGGCAATTTTGATTGACAAAGAAGCTAATGAGAACTTGAAGATATTACAGGAAAATGAAAATTTGAAAAGACTCAATGATGGCTTGCATAATCAAATAATCTCATGTGAAGATGACATTGTGTTATTGCAAACTGAAATTGATGATCTAAAAGCTTCTATGTCTAAATTTGTGAAAGGAAAGGACAATTTAAATAAACTGCTTGGCTCTAAGGTGAATTTTCAGAAGGAAGGACTTGGGTATATACCTGTTAATAAGAAAGTGAATGAAAATAAGAAGTCAACTGTATTCGTGAAAAGTTCTGAACAAGCTAACCAATCTAGTTCTTCTATCTTTCAATTCACTGCAAAGAAACCAGAAAATTCAGATAAGAAACAGAAAAAGATTCAAAAACAAAAGAAAATTGTTGATTTAAATAAGTCCAAATTTATTATTGATTCACATGTGCATGCTGCTAACTGCTCCCACACTTATTCCCACTCTCATGCGAATGTCAATTTTGTCAAACAAGTGAATGTGAATAAAAAGGCTATAACGTGTCACTATTGTGGGAAGGTTGGACATATTATGCATAACTGTGTAGCATTGATAAATGATGAAAGAAATGCTGTTAGAAAGTATTCTAGAAATCATCTTAGGAAACCTTCTACTGATCAGTAAAAGAAAATTCAATGCTATTGCTGTGGGAAGTTTGGTCACATTGTTGCCTTCTGCTGGCATGCTCAGGGAAAGAAAGCTAATTCTGGATTTGTTAGTTTCCCTGTTAATAAAAATATTTTCGATAGAAAGAAGTTTGGTTCTAGAAGCAAGCACACTGTATGTTTTGAATGTGGAAAGCCAGGACACAGAGCTGTTAACTGTTGGCTAGCTGGTTATGAAAAGAAAAATTTCCATGTCAATAACAGAATTAATCATGTTCACTCACACCATGTTCACGCCAATGCTAATGTATACAAGGAGAACATGAAATCTGTTATCTCTTATTATTATTGTGGGCAGGTAGGGCATTCCATGTATAATTGTCATATCATGTGTGGTGATGATAAACATGCGAAAAATTTGTTGAGAAAACCTGCCAGGAGTGTCACTGTTAATTCAGGACCCAAGACTTCTTGGGTTCCTGCAAGATCAAAATGATTAATCTTTGCAGGTGTGCCTTGGAAACTGAGGAATAAAGGGGTTAATAATCCAAGGCACTCAAAAGTGAAACCTCAAGAAGTGGACTATTCAGGTCAGTTCTGAAAACTATGTTTAAATTCTATCTTCTGAATTTATGTGCTCTAAATGCCTGCATTTCATGTTAACTCTTTTGTGCATCATCTAACTGAATCTAATTGAAAATCTGAAATGCACATGGAAATAATTGTAGTTTATCTCTGAATGTATTACATATCTATGTCATGATGCATGATAGTCAAACTCCCTGCATGTTGTATTGCACTGATTTGCATGACCATCATGGTATATTAAATGGAACAGTGCTGAAGGGCAGATGGAGTATGTCTGGATGCTACTGCCATGTGTGAGGTGGTCCTTGGACCAAGTCCTCCGCATAGTACCATGGGTCAAGTCATATAGAGCAGTGTATTGCATATCATGTTGATCTGTTGGTGCTAAACTGAAGTTTTCTGAAATAGGAATTGAACAATCATGCTTATGGTAATTCTCTTCTGTCTAATTTGCATGAATCATATCTGAATGCAAAATTTGATATCATGTGATGTGCTTTCAATACATTTCATACATATAGTCAGAGGGAGTCCAACTGTTTTTGATCAATGCATGTCATAATAATCTGTCTGTGCTAAATTGATTTATCTTGAAAAGTTGATTGCTCTCGCATGATGCTCTCTGAATAAAGAATGCTCTGATGGTTGAATAATCATCTGGCATAAATTGCATAAATTTAGGGGGAGTTTGTTGAGTCTTAAGTGTGTCACTGCATATAGACAGGGGGAGCATTATAATATTTTTTGACACTATTTGAAATTCTCACTATCTACACTCTTTCAAATCATCAATTGACTATTTTGAATTCATACTTTCTTGAATCTGAGAATTTGGCTGCTATTCCTCAATCTGTTGAAGGAGAGTTTCATTTTGTCTGTCTGAAATTCAATCTCTGCTATTGGCTTTAAACTTTTATTCTCTCTTGTTGATTGACTCTTCCACCAGCTTATACTCATCCTTCATATATCTCTTAGCTGGTGTGACTGATTTGGTTCTTCTGTTGATTAGTTGGTCAGTTAAATTTATTGGTCTGATCTGAGGAACTTAAGCTGCATGTCACGCAATTCAGTCTGAGAACTTTTTAGAAATTCCTATCATATAGGTTTAAGAATTATCACTTAATCAGATTGATATAAGATTAATGTATTCTCAGAATTGTAATTAAATGAGTTGAAAATATCTGAATGATAAGCTTTAATAAATCTTAACCATCTGTGTCATAAAACCTTAGACTCACTCATCAGAAATCTGAAAATTTGAAATCAGGGCTACTTTGGTTAAGATGCATAGAGTGAGTATTGTTGTTAAACATTAACTTTGAAAAATTTGACAGGAAATAAAATCAGTGAGTAATGAAATGACTTTGTTCACTGAGAAACTGAGTTTTCCATCAAAGAAATGGAGTGAACCCAAGTCATGAAGTGTCATAGTCACTTAAAATGAAAAATTCATTGAGAACATGACAGAGCAATGGCATATCTGTGTTGAGTAACTGGAGAGTCTGGCCTCTGATCAAGGTATCTTCTCATGTAAAAAGACACTTATATTGCTAACTCTGTTCTCGAAGTTGAGAAGGAATGACAGTTATCACACTGAGTAACTGGGTCACTTCACCTGAGACGTGTTGTGTCTCATGTAAAAATGTGTTGATCAACCTAAATTGCACAGGAAAAATAAAATGTGCTTCAAATGAAAATATTTTGAAAATTCTGTCAACTCATGTTCTTAGAAAAGTGTTTAACCTCAGTACTAATCTGTGTATTTTTCAAAGGAGCTATTGAGATCATATGTGTAAGATAAAGATGATTGATTTTGAGTGTTATCTGAATATTTGGTTCACCTTTATTAAAACTTGGATTCTGATATGAGTATTGAGTTTAATTTGACAAATTTGGTATACATCATAATTAAATCAGATTGGTTAAGTTGCCACTTCATAACCCTTTATGATAAGAAGAGTCTATACTTCTTAAGACTTATTGAAGTGGTGCAAGCATTAAAATCCCTCATGATCAGATTCTTTCTAGATAGCCTGATCAACATCTTGCTATTGATTCATTCCTTGAGATATATTGTGCTTTGACTATTTCTCACCCCTACACTTGGCTACATTTACTTCTTTTACATTATAAGTTGTTTGACTCCTGAGAAGTACTCCTCTCCACACTGTTGGAATCTTCCATCTTGTTTTGCAACCAGTTCTGGTTCTGTGGTCTTTTCACCTGTTTCATTCTGTTCATGCATATGTGAGGTGCCATAACCAGAATTCAGATTCTTTGTAATGGCAGATTTCAGATTGATTTATTGGATAACCAGAGTTCAATCCTGCGCTTCAGGGGGAGTTATGGGTTATCTGCTTTTAAGGGGAGTGTAGTCAATCATGCATGTTGATAGGGGGAGAGCTGTTTTATTCTCATAAAGGGGGAACTCCATTTCAGTGAACCTTGTTTCATTATGTGTATTTGTGTGCTGAATTTTGTCTCTCAAACCATCTCCTTTTTGCTTATGTCAAAGGGGGAGAATAGTTTGACGAGTCAGTGTGACTCATCATGTTGCCATCATCAAAAAGGGGGAGATTGTTGTGCCCCTTGTGCTTTGATGATAATATGGTGTTTTAATGATAGCAACATGAATGAGTCACCATATTGTTTTGCTAAAACATCACATTGAATGATAGCAACATGAATGCATATGACTGATCTATTCTGTGGAGAATGCATGAGTGTGCTATGTCTGATCTGTTCTGTGAAGAATGCATGAGTGTGCTAAGTCATGCAGTGTTCCATACTAAGTGCATAAATTATTTTGTGCTTGATTTAAGGTCTGTGTATTGCTTCTCTGCTGATATGTTCATGCTATAGTTCAGCAAGTCTATACATTCCACCATAGGTTCGAGTGGTCAAGTCTGTACATCGCCCTAGATTGCATTATCAAGTCTATACATCGTCAGGGCTCTTCATGCATGTGCATAGTCTATACATTCTGCATCTCGTTGACAAGTATGCACATTCATGAAGTCTGTACATTCGCCACCATGCATTAAGTCTCAAAGTCTATACAGCCTTTTGCATTACACACGAAGTCTGTACAGCGGTTGCTTTCATGATTAGCAAGTCTGTACAGCGGTTGTCTTCATGCCTAGAAAGTCTGTACATCGTCAGCCAGCTCATGCATCGTATAGGTGGCAAGTCTGTACATCGATATGTTCATGCATTCATAGAAGTCAGTATAGTCTATGCATCATGCTAAGTCTACACATTGCACTGTACATCGGACCAAGTCTGTACAGTCTCATTTAAAGTCTACACTGTGCATACTACATCGTCAAATTCTATACATTGCACTGTAGCTTGCATTCACTCAAAGTCTGTACAGCCTTCCGTCTAATGAAGTGTCTCACGATGTGTCTCACAAAGCACTCAAGTCTATACATTGCATCGTCTCATGCATCGTCTCATTCAGCGTCTTTGTGAGTCTATACATTGGCAAGTCTGTACATCGTGTGTTGTTGAAGTCTGTACAGCCTATCTGCGTCTCATGCAACGTCTCATATGTTAAGTCTATACATTGCACTGTAGCATGCACGAACTTGAAGTCTGTACATCCACCAGTTGAACTTCCCAGTCTATACATCGGTGAAGTCTGTACATCCACCAATTAAACTTCCAAGTCTATACATTGGTATCTTTATCGACGGTGCACTCGCAAGTCTATACATTGGTATCTTTACCGACGTTGCACTCGCAAGTCTATACATTGGTACCTTTACCTACGTTCAGAACACCAAGTCTGTACACTGCAATTGGTTGTATAGACTTAGAGCTGAAGTCTGCACACTGTCTTGTTACACGCACTTAAAGTCTATACATTGTGCATCCTTTGAATTGAAGTCTGTACATCGTGCATCTGTTGATTCGATGTTTGTACAGCATATGCTCTTCACGCTTTGTCAAGTCTGAACATTGCACATCATCATGGTTTCCTTGATGCCGTAGAAAGTCGATACATTGCTTCTTCATGCGTTGCATAAAGTCTGCACATTGTGTGCTGCATGCTCACTGTCTTGCTTGCATGAATAAAGTCTGTACATCCATTTGCCAGCATGTTAACACAAGTCCATACACTGTCTGACTGCATAACACAAGTCCATACATTGTCTGTCTGCATAACACAAGTCCATACATTCTTCAGTTTAGTTCGTACCTGAGTATGAAGTCTGTACAGCCTATCAGTGTCTCACTTAGTGTCTCTGTGCTGGTCACGTCTGTACATGGTCTTGTTGGTCCAACATCAAGTCTATACATCATTTAGTTGCACGCCATAGAGTTGAGCATGTCTATACATCAGTCTGCCTTGCTTCTTTCCATAGCAAGTCTGCACACTGTCTGGTCGCACACACTCATAAGTCTATACATTACACTATATGCATACTACATTGCATCCAGCATGTCTGTACATTGAGGTCGCATGCTGGGATTCAAAGTCTACACATTGCAATGTCTACACACTGCACATTACTCTCTACAGAGTCTGTACAAGGTTTGTTGTCTTAAGCTGATGATTCTCTTCGACTGACTGACAGGTACCGTCTCGAGGAGATTAAGAAGGCACGTGATCTAAGGATGGACGAGGTGCCTAGGATCGTGACACGTGTACAGCAACAGGCTGAGATGCTACCACGTGGTCAAGGCCTTTGGGCGGGAACTGTGGAAGACACACGCCCTATCTGTTTGCTGCTGCTATATATATGAAGCCTTGTTCCTCAGAAGAAGGTTGATCGAAATAGAAGAGGTAGAAACAGAGAGAAGATAGCCTGAACGATCCAGAGAGCAGAGAAGAAGAAGAAGAAGAAGAAAGAAAAAGAAAAAGAGATTGAGAGATCGAGAGCAGAGAAGAAGAAGAAAAAGGAAGAGGGAGAGAGCGTGAGTTGAGAAGAAGAAAGAGAAAGTCAGATAGAGAGAGGAAGAGGAGCTTACCTGAAGATCGTTCCTACTAGAAGTTGGATCAGATCCACTCCAGTTAGCTCTTTTGAGAGTCACATTGTGCTTTATCTTTTCCAACTTTCAGTTGCTGTTGTTCTTGCTTTTATTTTCTTTTATACCCTTTCTTCAAGCTGTTTGTCAGCGGAGCAAGCTGTGTTGCTCAGCATTTGCAGTGGAGGATTCCACTGGATGGCTAAGCTGTATTGCCCAGCGGTTTGCAGAGGAGGATTCCTCTGGACAGCAAGCTGTGTTGCTCAGCGGAGCGAGGTCGATACCTCGGACAGCAAGCTGTGAGGCTCAGCGGTTTGTAGGCAAGCTGTGATGCCCAACGGTTCAAGCTGTGAGTCAGCAGTAATCCACACTCGGGTTGAGTGTGGGGTGGATGTAGGTCTGGAGGACTGAACCACCTAAAAGTCTTCTGTGCACTGTGGTTTGATTTCTCTATCTGTTTTTGCTTCCGCTAGATGAATGTTTAGGCTCGATATGCTTTCACATGTTCATTGAGCTATTTGACTGCACATTTACTACTTGATTGAACACCTTATAGTAGTTTAGATTCGGTAGATCTGAATCTATTTTTGCCTCAGCTTCTTTGAGTGTTCTAAGTTTTAGTCAGGAGGTAGTTTTAATTGAGCGAAATTTTTAAAGGGGAGATTCACTCACCCCCCTCTGAATCCACCGCACCGAACCCAACAGGCTTTAGGGCTGGCACAAGCTTCTCTTCAGTAGAAAGAAGAATGGCGGGAGACGTCCCACTGGGCAAGCCAACTTTGTTTCGCTCGACCGACGCGGAGAAGCGTGCGTCAACAGGGAAATATGTTGGTAACCGCAGCAAGAAGGGAAAATAAAGTGACAAAGAAAACAATGGGGGATTTATGTTATTTCCGAGGCATTTTTCCTTTGTAGCCATATATCTCTCACGGCAGCACAGTGCCCTCGCCTTTTATGGAAAGTCGAGAGGGGTCAACTTGCACGAGAGGTTCTCGGGAGTTAGTGAATGATAACAGTGGCCAGTGAGAGCTGAGTGGTTACTCATTCGAGATGAATGAGGCTAAGGTGGCTAGAAGATAGGGTGACCGGATAGGATGCGGGCATGCCAGTCGATTTCTTGACAATCACCTATGGAACCAAATTTTGAGTGGGGAAGTGTCACTAGGACGTGGCACATGGGCATAGGGTATCGGGCGACACGTGGAGAGAAGGGAGGTTCTGCATGTACGAGTGTGCAGGTTATTGTAGGGATTCATGTACGCGACGTCTTTCCTCACCGGCCGCAAGCAACCGGTGTTCATTTACATCAGAATGAATCCGAACACCTTTGTTTTGTGCTGAGGAAGAGCCTGGTTATTCCTGAAGCCAAGGGCAGGAGACTGGGTACATCTTGCAGCTGTAGGGCTACTATTGAGCTTGACTGGAGGGGTTAGTCAACTGGAGTCTGGGAGACTGGACACACACTGGCGGGTGTGAAGGCAAGGCTGAGCCCTAGGTGGGGGTATGCATATTCAACTGGTTTCATGCTTTATAGGAGTCACATGAGCTTTACAAGTGGGTCTAAAGGGCCGAAATACAACTGGTGAAAGCTGTGGGACAATTCCGACACGTGGATTGGTCCCCGGGTTAATGCAGGATAAAGCGAATATCCGCTTGCTTTTACAGAGGCCCTCTACAAGGAGCTAGGGACGTGCTCGACTCGCTGAGGGAGGGCTCGACTGAATTGCAGGGGTGGACACTAGCTGGCACCTGTGGGAGGCCAGATGTGGCTCGAGTTGAGCGGTCGGGTACGGGTCCCAGAAGGTGAGTGTCTTCATTCCAGGGAGTTAGGGCCAGTCCCGAGAATGCTACTTTCTGGCCAGGGTCCAGCTAACTCAGGTCAACGGTCGGTACCATCGGTGGTCGACTTGGGGAGAGCGGTGGGCACGTGGTCCCATGGCGGGAGAAAATATGACATTATGGCGTGTGTGTTGTTATCATAATGCACCATGCATAGGCAGACCCGATGTGAGGGAGTGTTTGCGGTTATCATAACGTCTCATATGCTAGGGGATGGACATGAGTGAAACGGCTAGACACCATGTGAGGGGAGTACGTTTGACATACCCTCGGCGTATACGAGCTGATCAACAAGCCACCCAACACGCGTCTTGCTCCTCGCGTTCTTGCCGGAATCCTTGGGGCTTGGGTCCTTGCGCTTGAATGTCCTTGTGTTGGTCCTCTGTGCCTGTATGCCTCTCTTCTTGTTGTTGCCCCTTGAGCTTATAAGGGGGGGTTTTATAGGGAAATATGAAAGGTCAGGGGGGGTTTACGCAGGCTGGGTTGGGGGGGCGAGCTGGTCCGCGTTAACCCCCTAAAATTAATTCAAAAACATTTTTTTTTATTTTGAGAGGGGGGTTTACGGGGGGAAAGTCCCCAATTTTTTCTTCTTATTTGTGGGCCCGGGTTTACGTGTACCAGCGCGAGGGGGGGGGGCGAGGGGTGATGTGTAAGGCAATGTAGATCTAGAGGGGGGGTGAATAGATCAGCCCCTTCAATAGACAGATTTAAAAACTTTAAGCTAACGCTCAGATTCTATAGAAACGAACTAGACAAGTGAATGACAATATTAGTTCAGTGCACCATAAAGAAACATTCACAAACATGTTAAGCGCAGGGTACTGAAGCGAAGCTAGAGAACAATGATAGAAAATATGGAGATCAAATCACAAATACACTGAGATTTTTAGGTGGTTCGATTGCTTCCAGCAATCTACGTCCACCCCTCACCTGATTAGGATGAGGCTTCACTAAACACGGATGAAACCGCTACAGCAGCTGATCACACAGCTTGTCCAACGGAGGAACAACCTCTTCCCTTCCTCTGAAGATGCAGAGGGAACCCATGCTTCACCAATCCTGATGAGCACACCCCTGATTCTACCCCTATAGAACTAGTTACACTGCACTAAGGCAGCACACGATGCCCTTCCTCGCACCCCGGCCCGCTGACCAGACCATGATCAATCTGAAGATTAATCAGACCTCTGATTAGTGCAGCAATGCACTATCAGAGAATAATGACTTAACTGGATTGAAAAGACAAACCAAGAAAATCGAAATGAAACAAACGAAATACAGTAGAGTGAAAAACAAATGTAGCTCTGAAATTATTTCAAGAGCTTTCTATGAAATGGGAGTCACCTTCTCTCGATCTGGGCTGTAGTCTCTCTCTCTCTTTTCTCTTTTTCTTCTTCAGCTCTTTGCATCCTCATAGCACTCTTCTTTTCTTCTCACGGTCGCTCCTTTCTTCTATTCACAGTAGCACCACTCTTTGGGGGAAGAAGCCCCAATATATAGTATAGGGCCTCCGTAAAACCCTTTGGATAAGAAAACCTGATACCTTTATTTTCTTGTTAGTCCACATGTCCTGGAGAGAGAATATTCCTTTAAAATGGTACCTCAGATCATGTGCCAATTGATTGGCCTTTTAACCTTGGGCATGTGGCAGTCGCAAGTCATGGCTTACTTGAGCTTTCCTAAGCGTTCCATGAACTGAGTTATTTGTCAGCCTTCCCAAGGTATTTTTCACTCTTAACGTTCATTTGTCAGCCTTAGGAACCTATTTTTCACCCTTAGTGGCCTTTAGCCGTCGCCACAGCTTCTTCTCTTTTACTTGTGAGTTTCCTTGTAAGTGGAGTCGACTCCAAGGCTTCATGGAGTCGACTCTCCTTCTTTGCCTTTCAAGTGTTTAGCATTGTAACGCATTTCTCAACCTTCTTCGGCTATTTGTTGGCCTTATCACACATTTATCAGTGCTAACAAGTTATTTGTTTCCACTATTTGGCTTCAGCCGTCGCCTTTGGTTTCTTCTTTTCACCTCTGCAGCTGTTGTTCAACGTTTCCTTTTTTTGTTACCAAGCTGCATTGACCATTGACCTTTGACCTTGATTGGAGTCTTCATGACTTGGTTCAACAAAAGTTGAGCTTGACTGGAGTCTTCTTTGAATGATGTTGACTTTGACCAAGTCAACATTGACTATCATTGCATTGACTTGAGTCAACCTTCTTTCCAAGCATAGTCAATCCTTTCTTCTTCCTTCGTGTTTCACAGCCTTATCACCTATTTTTCACACTTAAGACCTATTTTTCAGCCTTAGTGGCCATTTGTCACCACTAGGTAACTATTTTTCACCCTTATTCTTTAGATAGCCGTCGCTGCTGCTCGTTGCTTCTCTGCCTTGTTATTTCAGCAAGCCTGCGTCTTTGACTGCGTCGACGTAAGCACCCTTGGCGTCCACGCAACAAGAAGAATTGTGAAGGCTTCATCGCTACAAGCCATTTTTTACCCATGGTAGGTTTTTTTTCACCCTTATAGCCTATTTTACACTGTTCACCACCTATTTGTCACCACTAATTCGTAGCTATAGGTCTTTCAGCTAGCGGGTGACGCTGGGTTTTTCTGCCTTGCGGACTGAAGTAGAGTCAGCTCCAAGGCTTTTTGGAGTCGACTTTTCTTCTTCAATTTTCATCTTTTCAACTTGACAAAAGATGTGTTGCTCCTTGAATTTCTCTGCTTTATCATTTTCTCATGCATTTGGCCTGAAAACAATTGTGTTCAATAAACTCAAATCTGAAGGTTATGATTTAATGTGCGGAATATGAAGAACACCTGTGTAGAAATACATTTGAGTATTTTCAACTTTTAAAACCAAACGACCTCTTGAACGACCTCATGTTGGTTTGACATCATAAAAACAAAAATATAACCAACAATCTCCTATTTTTTGTTGATGGCAACCACATGAGTCATTGAGCTTATTATGTTGATATTGAATTAAAAAAAATTAATGGCCCTTGAGGAAACAATTGGATGACTCAACAAGAGACTCAACAAGATATGAAATAAGCCACAACTACTTAGCAAGGACTGAACTGACATTGAATGAATGATATGCAATGACTCACAAGACTCTTCTTTCTCCCCCTTTGACATCATCAAAATGAGATAAGCAATATAGAGAATTCAATGTGGAGAAATGCAGGAAAGAGATTAAGCACTGAGTAGCAAAAATTATAAGTTTACAGACCATGAAGTTGACAGCCTTCAAAAGCAATCCTGTTAGGACGATAAGTGCATCAGCTGAATTAAGTTTCATGGTTTACGACTAATAACTCAGAAAGACACAAGAGGCAAAAGTTTGAAGACATTTTATACCCAAGTAATGGAGAAAGAACAACTTGATTTCTGTGTCTTGATAATCAGTCTGCAGCTTTACTAATCAATGGTTCAGGGACTTCTTTAGGAAGGTCTACTAACAGTATTGAGGACAAGCACCTGTAACCAATCTATGTTGAATTTATTTTGGGGGAATACTATTTGAGATTTTTCTTTGCAAAATGGCATTTACTGGAGAATTTTCTTTTTATGAGCAATCTGGTTTAGTCCACACCTTTTGACGTGAGGAAACACATTGTTTAGATGCCAGAATCCCCCGTCACTTAGTGTGTTAACCGTTTTGCCATGAGATTACATAGTTAACAGTAGTAATGGCTTTTTACGTGAGGCACAACACGTCTTAGGTGAAGTGACCCAGTTACTCACCATATTATGTCATTACTCTGTCATGAATTTTTTTAGCACAATAATTTTTAATCAGAGATAGTCTGGCACCTCATGACATAATTCACTTTACTTCAAGGTGAAGGATAATTAGTTTCTCAGTAAACCTGAACCATTGCTCTGAAATCTTGTTTTCCCCTTTTTTGAATTCATTGAGATGGTTTAAGTCCTTGAAGACAATGCTTAATTTGAAGATTTTCAACCAAAGTTGCCCCTTACAATTGAATTGCAGGCATTAAGAAGATTTCTGAACACGATACATTAAGGGTGTTCTTGATCCATTAAGTTTGTATAGGATTCCTCTTCAAAACTTTTTTATTTCGTTCTTGCATGGTTATGAATCTTAAACCACTACACTTAGCAAGGCCAACTTACTTGATCTTTGTCTAATAGGAAAGTCTTGAATACAGAAATCATCAAGTCTGTAAAAAGACTGTTGGAGACTCAGAATAATCTCACAAGAGATTTTTATGCACTGCCTAAGACACTAGAATGACTGAAAGTAAAGGAACTGAAGTGAAATTATTTAAGACTGCTCCCCCTAACAGCATGAGTGTGAACAACTTGAAGATATTGAACAAACGATCTTATCTCCCCCTTACTAGATGCATTACTACCCTTGGTACTTGGCGGACAACTTAGGTCGGTTGACCACCTCACGCTTAGTGAGATCGTTCAAACAGGCCTAACCTATCCTTCAGCAACACACCATTTGATATACCATTGGGTGGTTAGCATCTAATGAGAAAGAGAGACAAAATATGACAAGCCAAGGATAGACAATGAGGCTAGCTCCCCCTCACTTATTGCAACTACAGACTTAGACTGACAACTGACTGAAATCAGGAAATGTTGCATAGTCAGGTTGACTTGAAAAGACCCAATTCCTTTCTCAAGGTGGAAATTTTTTCATGATCCAGTGGCTTAGTAAATATGTCTGCAATTTGATTTGTTGTGCCAACATGAATCAATTCAAAAGTTTTCTTAGAAATTTCATCCCTTATGAAATAGTGTCTAATGTCAATGTGTTTTGCACGTGAGTGTTGGATTGGGTTTTTAGATAAATTTATAACACTTGTGTTATCACAATAGATGGGTGTGCAGGCAAGATCTACATTGTCGTCTTGTAACTGGTGCTTAATCCATATGACTTGTGTGCCATAGCTACCAGCAGCCACATACTCAGCCTCTGTGGTTGACAGAGCTACTGAGTGTTGCTTCTTGGAAGCCCAAGAAACCAGACACCCACCTAGGAATTGGCAGTAATCACTAGTGCTTTTTCTATCTAACTTACAACCAGCATAGTCTGCATCAGTGTATGAAATTAAATCTAAGTGGCATGATGCAGAAAAAAACAAACCCAAATTATGTGTGCCAGCAATATATCTGAAAATTCTTTTAACAACAGACAAGTGTGATTCTTTTGGGTTAGCTTGAAACCAAGCACATAAACATACACTGAATTGGATATCAGGTCTGCAAGCAGTAAGGTAGAGTAATGAGCCAATCATACATCTGTAGAGTTTTGTGTCCACTGGTTTACCTGACTCATCAGGATCTAGTGATGTGTTTGCTCCCATTGGTGTAGCCATGTGCTTCAACTTGTCTATGCCAAATCTTTTTAGAATTTCAGATGCATGCTTGGTCTGACTGATAAAGCATCCTTCCACTGTTTGTTTAACCTGCAGACCAAGGAAATATTGTAAGTCACCAACCGGGCTCATCTCAAACTCTTTAGACATTAAACTTACAAATTCTTCATATAGTTCAGGACAGGTGGAACCAAAGACAATGTCATCTACATATACCTGAACTATAATCATTTTCTGATCTATATGCTTAGTAACAAGGGTCTGATCGACCTTATCTCTACAGTACCCTTTGCTGATCAGAAACTAAGTCAGTCTATCATACCAAGCCCGAGGGGCTTGTTTCATTCCATACAAGGCTTTATTCAGTCTGAAAACATGATTAGGCAGATCAATAGATTCAAATCCATGAGGTTGCTCAACATAAACTCCCTCTTTTATGATGCCATTTAAGACTGCACTTTTCACATCCATTTGTTGAAGTTTTATGTTGTTAGAGCATGCAAAAGATATTAGGATTCTGATTGCTTCCAAGCTAGCCATTAGTGCATAGGATTCATCAAAGTCTACCCCAAATTCTTGAGAATAGCCCTTAGCTACCAACCTAGCCTTGTTCCTACAGATTATTCATCCTCATTCATTTTATTTCTAAATACCCATTTGGTTCTTATGACAGAAAAATTTTCAGGTCTGGGAACCAATGTCCATACTTTGTTTCTTTCAAATTGACCCAATTCTTCATGCATTGCATTTATCCATGACGCATCTTTTAAGGCTTCTTCTATGGATCTGGGTTCAATTTGTGAGACTAATGCTACTAGGTCTTGATTATTGACTTCTATGTGAAAGGACCTAGTTCTAGTGGGATCATGAAGTTTTCTTATAATGTTCTTAGCAGGATGATTTTTTAGAATTCTTACATTGTTAGAAGACTCACCTTGTTCGGTCGACTGAAATGTTGGATCGGTCGACCTACCTTGCTTGAGATTGGGCTGTTGAGCTTCTTCAAATGATTCTTCACGTGGCTTCTCTTCCAGAAATTCTCTATCCTCTTTTGATTTCCTGTCATCATCAATTATGTCAGTAGAGTTGAATGTTTCATCAAATTTCACATGAGGGGATATTAAAAATCTTGTAAGCTCTTGAGATTTTAGAATATTCTAAGAAAATGCCTGGACTACTCTTGGCTTCAAATTTATCTAGGTCCCTTTTATCATTGTTATGAATGAAACACTTAGAACCAAAATTTTTGAAATAAGCCAAGTTAGGTTTCTTACCTTTCAACAATTTATATGGAGTTTTCAGGCGGACAGGTCTTACCATTTCCCAGTTAACTACATAACATGCTGTATTTGTAGCTTCTACCCAGAATTTCCGTGGAGGTTGGCTCTCAATCATCATGGTTCTTTCCATCTCCACGATTGTTCTATTTCTCCTCTCTACAACTCCATTCTCTTCAAGGCTCCTCGGAGAAGAAAATTTGTGAGTAATTCCTTCTTTATCACAAAAGTCTGAAAACTGTATGTTATCAAACTCCCCCCCATGGTCAGATTGAATGATTCAAGTTTTATGCAAGCCTTCATGTTTTATCTTGTTGAAGAAAATCTGAAATTCATAAAAGTATTCATTCTTGTGGGCTAAAAAGAAAACCCATGCAAATCTAGTGTAGTCATCTACAATGACATACCCAAATCTTTTGCCATTATGACTTTGAGTCATAGTAGGACGAAGCAAGTCCATGTGTAGAAATTCTAATGGCCTAGATGATAGGGGTTCATGTCTAAATTTGAAAGGTTTCCTTGTTTGTTTTCTTGAAGCACATGCATCATAGATTTTTGAATTTATTTTGAATTGAATCTTAGGTAATCCCCTAACTAAGTCATGCTTGACCAATTTATTCAAAATGTTATAGCTAGCTTGGCCTAATTTCCTATGCCAAATGAAGGCATTGTTATCAGAATTGGCAAATAAACAAAGATTGGATGCAAAATTATCATCTATGTCTACTATGTAGACATTGTTTATTCTGTGACCTATGAATTTTATTGATTCTGAGTTGATTTCTAAAATTTTGCATGCATGATCATCAAAAACAACCTTGTGACCCTTGTCACAGAGTTCACTAATGCTTAACAGGTTGTGTTCAAGACCATCTACAAGTAAAACCTTTTCAATGGTGTTGGAGGGAAACTTACCAATTGTGCCTGACCCAATTATTTTACCTTTATTCTTCCCTCCAAACTTGACCAATCCACCAACCTTCATCTCCAGCTCACTGAATTTCATCATGTCTCCAGTCATGTGTTTGGAGCAGCCACTATCCAAGTACCACCTATTGTGCATAGCTACTAGGCTAACCTACAAAGCAAATTAGGCAAATTGTTTTGGAACCCAAGACCAATTGGGTCCACACACATCATTAATGCTATTCAGCAAGTTCTTTGGAATCCAAATTTGTTTTACAGTTTTCTTGGACTTTGGACTTCCTGCATTGGGAATCTTACTGGCATGAACAGTAGGGTCTGTCTTTACCCTTGCATTCTTGTTAAATTCATTGTTCGTCCTAGCTGTGAAATTGTTTCTGGGCTGGTTAGTGAACCTCTTTTGACTTTAGAAATTATGTGTTGAATGCATTTTAAAATTTTGGAGGATATGACTTCGTTTATTTGTTCACACTTGGTTTTCTATTTGTGGCAGAATGAGTCCAGTTAGATTGCAACATTGGGTTAACTTTCATCTGAGGAATCTGAGCCTTGAAGGTTTGGCTAGGCTTAGTGTTCCGGTTGACATCCTTCATTATGTTAGCCAAATTCCTAGCTCCTAAGTTTTGGACTTTACTGTTTGAGCTGGATGGAATGTCCGGCTTCTCTTTTCCTTTACCATGACAGAATGTGATTGTTTTGAACTCAAAAGGTTTTTTGTTTGAGGGATCGAAACCTAGACCTTCCTTGTTGAAATTGACCTTTACTCCTAGCATGGTATCTACGTTGCTTCTCCCTTGAACAAATTTCTCTAGAGTGGCTTGCTTATCTTCCAGTTCCTTTTGCAGTTTTTCACATGTTTTCTAAAATTTTGAATTTACACCTTTTATTGTTTCATTCTTTTCAGTGATCAACTTGTTTTCATTTTGCATTTTCTGAAGTTTCAGCTTGGATTCATCAAGTTGTTTTTGAACTTCCTCATTTTCAGATTTCAGATGTTCATTTTCCTTTCTAAGTGTATTTAACTTTTCCATTTTTTTCTTGAGTTTTTCCTTTTCTTTTTCAACTAGAGTTTGATCCTCAATAACAACATTCAATTTTATTTTCAACATTCTATGTTCTTTACTCAGGGAATTAAATTTATCAAGGAGTTCAGCATATGCAGCTTCCCACTCATCAATGGAGTAAGTTTCGAAGATATTGGTTACCTCCTCATTGCTATTTGCCATTAACCATAGGCCTTCTTCTTCTTCTCCAGAGGTTTCCTCTTCAACATCCTCTTCTTCATCACTCCACGTGCACAGCATGGCTCGTGGTTTCTTGCCTTTGGCTTTAGCAGTCTTCTTCACCAGTTCAGCTTTCTTCAATAGTTCTGGGCAGTCTCCCTTCATATGACCTTCCTTTTTGCATTGGTAACAAATAATCTTATCATAATTTTTATTCCTATCAGGCTGAAAGTTAGAACTCTTACCTGACTGCTGCGGCCTTCTTTTTCTGAAAGTCTTAACTCTGGATTTCAGGAAAATTTGAAATCGTCTGGTCAGGAGGGCCTGTTCATGTTCATCTAGATCCGAGAAATTCTTAGAGTCTTCACTGCTTTCTCCACTAGTTTGAGACACCTTGAGGGCAATTGTCTTATTTTTCTTATTCTCTTCCATACTCTTCTTGAGATTGATCTCGTACGCCATCAATGAGCCCATTAGCCCACTCACTGTCATGGTGGACAGATCCCTTGATTCTTCTATCACAATGGCTTTAGTGTGCCACGTAGGGGTTAGGGACCTAAGAATTTTTCTAACCACCTCACTGTCGGGAAATTGCTTTCCTATAGATTTAAGATTATTAGTAAGTAGTGAAAGCCTTGCATACATCTCAGACACAATCTCATCATGTTTCATTTTGAATAACTCGTAGTCTGAGGTGAGCATGTTTACCTTGGTGGCTCTCACTTGGGACGTTCTCTCATAGATCAGTTCTAGCTCATCCCACATCTGCTTGGCGGATTTACAGGAAGAAATCCTTGAGTATTCATCTGGATGAACCGCGTATAGCATGATATTCATAGCAGTCCAGTTGACGATTGACAGCCGAATTTGTTCCCTGGTCCATGCATTTTCATCTTCTGGTAGTTGGAATGGACCGTTGGTTACAACTCTCCATAGCTTATAACTCTGAGCTCGTAAAAACACCTCCATCATGTTCTTCCAATACAGATAGTTTGTAACGCCCGGTAATTTTTGGAACAGGAATAAAAATATACATAATGATATACCTACTCTTATAAGTATAAAATGTTTATTCAAATAAATAAATGGTCAAGTGATATTCCCAAGGGGTTGCTCAGATCGAACCTGCCTCTGATACCTAGGACAAAGACTAATAAAAGTTAAAGAACTTATGAGCAATAAAATCTCTAAATAGAAGATTACTAAGATCTCAATGTAAGTGAGAACTAGCCACACCAAATCAATGAGGTATAGAACCTTAGAGATAGTCTTAAGAGCCTTATTTATGCATAGACGGAAATACATGCAAGTTATTAAAAGATATAAGTCGTATGTGTAAGGTCTTGACAAATAAACAAGTAAGACTTCCAAACAAAGTAAACTTGTGTAAAGGAACAAATAGAAATAACTAGTTACAAATATAATTATTAGGCCTTGATAAAGGATTAACATTTTTAATGCTAAGCTCCATTGGCCCAAACTCAACCCAAGCATTTTACGCTTAATGGGCTTTTTAACACGTTTTATTATCCTCTCCCATATAGGCAATATATATATATATATATATATATATATATATATATATATATATATATACATAAGTACATAACATAAACCTGTATATATGTATATATACCTAGAAATAAAAGGAAAGTATATATTATATACGAATGAACAAATAAAAGAGTGAAATGGAAATAACGCCTCGGATAAAGGCGCTATTTAAATTATAAACGCCTCTAGTTAAGGCGTGTGACTCAAGAAGTGACGCCCTCACCACACGGCGTCAAATTCCAACGTCAAAAACGGTAAGGCCAAGAAACGCCCCTATCTTGGGCGTGTTTTAAACAAAGGAACGCCCTAACTAAATGCGCTTCTTAATAAACGACCTGAACCAGGTCGTCAATTCAAGAATCGACGCCCTGACCAAAGTCGTTAATTCCATTCGAGTTCCGTTCGAACCCAGAGCTTATCCAGGGAAGGATCATGTTAATCTAGTAAGTGGTTAATAGGGCAAGGACTCTAATAGGGATATATTACCCTCAATCAAACACTACTTTTGTTAGGACTCCAAAAACCCTATAAATAACCTACTGATCGAACCTTAAACGCTATTTGGCGTTTGAAAAAACTACAAGGTACGTAGTAGCAGTTCATATAGTTTCTCTTTGCTTCGGTTACATGAAGAACTAATGGTTCTTCATCTTCTTTTCCTCTAATACAGGTTAAGGGAGTTCTGCATACGAGAAAGAGCAAGGTATTGTTCTTTTCCTTCCCCTCTGGTCAGACACGAGGAAGAAATTAATATTGGTTTCTTCTGTGGGATCTGCATCTTTTGATTTACTGAAGAAACAAAGGTTCTTCTACGTCCTCTTCATCAAAGCCATCAGCCAGTAGCTGCCATCTTAAGAGCCGGTTATAAACAGAGCATCGATCCTCTTCCCAAAACCTTCACGGTTCAATCTTCAGATTATCAATTAAGGTAGGATTTTCTCAAGTCACTGTAGCCCAAATAAAATAATTTAAGATATATGTATATTAGCATGACATGCATACGGTTTATTATAGTTTTAATGCGTTTTTCTGCAATATTTTGAAAGAAACGCCCCTGTCAAGGGCGCTATTTTACAAGACACGACCCTGACCAGGTCGTTAATTCTAGATTTGACGCCTTGAACACAGGCGTTAATTCCATGAAATTACCTGAAATTAATAATCGTTCACGGTTTAAAAATTCATTTTATATGGAATATCAAAACTAATATACTGCATGACTCTACCTGTGAATTCCTGCCAATTTTCCTGTCATGATGATATGATTGTTATCCTGAAATTTATTTCTTCCTGTTCATGATAATTTCTGAAATTTCTTGAATTCACGACCTAGACAAGGTCGTGTTCCATGTGTTAACGCCCCATCACAGGGCGTGAATTGAAAAGTAACGCCCCTTCATAGGGCGCGTTTCTGTTAAAAGCCCGAACAATATATTCTGTAAAGATAAGAATTTAATGATTAACGCCCCTGCCAAGGGCGCGTTTTTGATAATTTCTGAAAATAAATATGTTCTGAAAATATTGTAAATAAAAAGACGCCTGATACTGTAGTCGTCTCATTGCAAAGAAACGCCCCTGTCCAGGGCGCGTTTTAGATAAATTTCTGAATTATTAAAAATTCTGCCAATATGTAAACATATGTAAACGCCCTTCTGTTAGGCGTTAATTACTTGATAAACGACTTTACTTAAGTCGTTATTTTACTGTAAACTGATTTTCATTGTTTTTGTTAACCGATGGTTTCATATGTTATATAATATATATATCGGCACTATTCTCCATTCCGTGAGTATAGTCCCACGTTTCACGATTATTTTATCGATCACACTCAATTCTCATTGACATACAAGCTCTTCATTGGACATTCCGTTCCTTTGGACTAGCGAGTTAGTCATAGAGACCTCCGTAAGACTCCTCGTAGCCTTGGATTCCCTCAAGGTCGACTGAGCTGGTTGTACCCTAAAAACCCATTACACCATTGATGCCATGTCACTCTAAAGAAACATGGTATACCGGCCCTTATGATTATACAAAGAGTATATCATAAGAAATTCTTAAATGGGATGATGATATCATGCCATATCATGTCATTCTTGTAAACCTCAATTCTATGATAAGAATGAGGGTATCTTACCTTGGATATACCGTTCATGTGGACCTCAATTCTATATATAGAATGTCCATATCGATTTGTCATGGTACCTAAGTTAAGGGAACCTAATTCTAACTAGTTTCATCGATAATCATGATTATACCGTTATTATCGCCAATCTATGTCCTTTGTCATATTTTGGACTCTATTCTATCAAAGTTGTCGTACGTGTCTACAAGCTTGATTATTGAAATTCTTTATTGGCTATGTAAACAAAAGTGGATGTCAAAATACATGATAAATGCCTACGCATATAGGGCCCGATCTGGTCCTGGGGGGAGCACCCGAAAGTACTTGTGCCCATGGAAGTTAAAATGATAAGGTATCTGGCATTATACCGAGTACTTTACTTTCTAGATTGGACATTCCACATAAATCTTGTGCTTGAAATCGTACTTGCCTTGACATGAAATGCGTGGCCCGAAAGAGGGTAATTTACTTGCTTGATACATGATAGCCAAAATCCTTGACATGACTTGTTAAATGTACTTGCTTGAATATCTTAAGTATCTTGTTGAAAGTTCATGATTAGTTCATCTTATTCTTTGATATTACATTCTCTCTATCTTGTCGTTTTATGCGAGCATGCATAGCTTTATTGCATTCATGAAACTTGTAATTACTTAAACCCATTGCTAGTGCTTGAGATATAATTTCCTACTGAGCGTTCGCTCACTCCGTTTTATTCCAACATTTTCAGGTAAGCAGGTAGCTAGCAAGACCGAGACCCACATAGGCGGGACAAGTGTGCAAGCGAGCTGTGGAAACTAGTGAACCCGAGTCTTTTATTTTTCTTGAGTCTAGATAGTATTGTCTAACTAAGTTAGCTTATCGTCTCTTATTCAGTTATCATGTCTAAGTCTGTTAGTATGTCGTTATCTTCTTTTCCATTATGTTGAAGTCTCCAAGATGGACAACAAGTTCTTGTAAGAGATTCATATTAGAAATAAAATTTCTATTGTTGTTCAAATTATCTTGGTCTTATGCGATTGCTCTTGATCATTCACGACTGTTTTACTGCCACGTTCCGAGCAAACGACACGTTCCGCTGCTATCGGCCCGGGGCGTGACAGAGGTGGTATCAGAGCTTCGGCTTTCATATCCTCCAGATTAAGAATCCTTGTCTGTCATATCAGAGCTTCGGCTTTCGTATCCTCCAGATTAAGAATCCTTGTCTGTCATATCAGAGCTTCGGCTTTCGTATCCTCCAGATTAAGAATCCTTGTCTGTCATATCAGAGCTTCGGCTTTCGTATCCTCCAGGTTAAGTATCCTTGTCTGTCATATCAGAGCTTCGGCTTTCGTATCCTCAGAATTAAGAATCCTTGTCTGTCATATCAGAGCTTCGGCTTTCGTATCCTCCAGGTTAAGTATCCTTGTCTGTCATATCAGAGCTTCGGCTTTCGTATCCTCCAGATTAAGAATCCTTGTCTGTCATATCAGAGCTTCGGTTTTCGTATCCTCTAGGTTAAGTATCCTTATCTGTCATATCAGAGCTTCGGCTTTCACATCCTCCAGTTGTCATATCCTCTAGTTATTAAGCCATATCAGAGCTTCGGCTTTCATATCCTCCAGGTTAAGTATCCTTGTCTGTCATATCAGAGCATCGGCTTTCATATCCTCTAGTTATTAAGCCATATCAGAGCTTTGGTTTTCCTATCCTCCAGTTGTTATATCCTCTGGTTGTTAAGTCCCAAGGATAGGTCATCCTTATCAACCATATTAGAGCTTCAGCTTTTACATCCTCAAGTTATGAGGTTTCAGTGATAGGTCAGATATCCTTGTTAGTCATATCATGGCTTTGGTTGTCGCAATCGTTAAGTTTCCGTGATAGGTCCGGTATCCCGGTCGGTCATATTTGTATTCAACTTTCCAAAATCCTTAGGTTGTTGAAACCAGATTATAGGTTGAGTATCCTAGTCAGTCGTCCTATAGGAATTCCGTGAGAGATGGGTAGAACTTGGGGTTAAAGTTATAAAAGGAAAGATGAAGTATTTACATTTCATTGACACTAAATCTTGAGTCAATAAATTATCCCTCCACTCATCCTTGCAGGAACCTAGATAAAATGGAAGCCTCTAAGCCGAGCCTTGTTCATGAAATGATCTTGGTGGATGTCCAAGTTTACGCGAGCCTTGTCAGGAGAGTTCAAGAACTAGAGAAAGTAGTGGAAGAAAAAGAAAGAGTTGAAGGGAAAGATCAAACAAATAACTCCGAAAGTTTTGCCGTTACCAAGAAAAGAATAAATGAGGATGATATTTCACAAAGGTGTAAGAAATGTCAGAAATGTAAGAAGTGTAATAAGAAAGAAGCTTCGGTGGATCACTCGAAAGATAAGTGTAGATCTTGTGAGAGATATGGTCACCAATCGAAAGAGTGTTGGTGGTGTTCGGGTGCATGTCTGCGTTGCGGGAACTTAAATCTCAAGATAGCAGAATGTCCCAAGAAGCCTCCAAGAGGAGTTCAAAATTTAACCCTACTTGCCAAAGGGAAAGATGCGAAAGGTATCCCTCACCCGTAATCCTAAACTAGCCCTTTTTCATTCTGAAGATTTCTTCTGTATAAGCTCATAATAAGTTCTCTATTAGGAAAGAAAGGTGATGTGAATTTGGGGACCAAATTCTTTTAAGTGGGGGAGGGTGTAACGCCCGGTAATTTTTGGAACAGGAATAAAAATATACATAATGATATACCTACTCTTATAAGTATAAAATGTTTATTCAAATAAATAAATGGTCAAGTGATATTCCCAAGGGGTTGCTCAGATCGAACCTGCCTCTGATACCTAGGACAAAGACTAATAAAAGTTAAAGAACTTATGAGCAATAAAATCTCTAAATAGAAGATTACTAAGATCTCAATGTAAGTGAGAACTAGCCACACCAAATCAATGAGGTATAGAACCTTAGAGATAGTCTTAAGAGCCTTATTTATGCATAGACGGAAATACATGCAAGTTATTAAAAGATATAAGTCGTATGTGTAAGGTCTTGACAAATAAACAAGTAAGACTTCCAAACAAAGTAAACTTGTGTAAAGGAACAAATAGAAATAACTAGTTACAAATATAATTATTAGGCCTTGATAAAGGATTAACATTTTTAATGCTAAGCTCCATTGGCCCAAACTCAACCCAAGCATTTTACGCTTAATGGGCTTTTTAACACGTTTTATTATCTTCTCCCATATAGGCAATATATATATATATATATATATATATATATATATATATATATATATATATATATACATAAGTACATAACATAAACCTGTATATATGTATATATACCTAGAAATAAAAGGAAAGTATATATTATATACGAATGAACAAATAAAAGAGTGAAATGGAAATAACGCCTCGGATAAAGGCGTTATTTAAATTATAAACGCCTCTAGTTAAGGCGTGACTCAAGAAGTGACGCCCTCACCACACGGCGTCAAATTCCAACGTCAAAAACGGTAAGGCCAAGAAACGCCCCTATCTTGGGCGTGTTTTAAACAAAGGAACGCCCTAACTAAAGGCGCTTCTTAATAAACGACCTGAACCAGGTCGTCAATTCAAGAATCGACGCCCTGACCAAAGTCGTTAATTCCATTCGAGTTCCGTTCGAACCCAGAGCTTATCCAGGGAAGGATCATGTTAATCTAGTAAGTGGTTAATAGGGCAAGGACTCTAATAGGGATATATTACCCTCAATCAAACACTACTTTTGTTAGGACTCCAAAAACCCTATAAATAACCTACTGATCGAACCTTAAACGCTATTTGGCGTTTGGAAAAACTACAAGGTACGTAGTAGCAGTTCATATAGTTTCTCTTTGCTTCGGTTACATGAAGAACTAATGGTTCTTCATCTTCTTTTCCTCTAATACAGGTTAAGGGAGTTCTGCATACGAGAAAGAGCAAGGTATTGTTCTTTTCCTTCCCCTCTGGTCAGACACGAGAAAGAAATTAATATTGGTTTCTTCTGTAGGATCTGCATCTTTTGATTTACTGAAGAAACAAAGGTTCTTCTGCGTCCTCTTCATCAAAGCCATCAGCCAATAGCTGCCATCTTAAGAGCCGGTTATAAACAGAGCATCGATCCTCTTCCCAAAACCTTCACGGTTCAATCTTCAGATTATCAATTAAGGTAGGATTTTCTCAAGTCACTGTAGCCCAAATAAAATAATTTAAGATATATGTATATTAGCATGACATGCATACGGTTTATTATAGTTTTAATGCATTTTTCTGCAATATTTTGAAAGAAACGCCCCTGTCAAGGGTGCTATTTTACAAGACACGACCCTGACCAGGTCGTTAATTCTAGATTTGACGGCCTGAACACAGGCGTTAATTCCATGAAATTACCTGAAATTAATAATCGTTCACGGTTTAAAAATTCATTTTATATGGAATATCAAAACTAATATACTGCATGACTCTACCTGTGAATTCCTGCCAATTTTCCTGTCATGATGATATGATTGTTATCCCGAAATTTATTTCTTCCTGTTCATGATAATTTCTGAAATTTCTTGAATTCACGACCTAGACAAGGTCGTGTTCCATGTGTTAACGCCCCATCACAGGGCGTGAATTGAAAAGTAACGCCCCTTCATAGGGCACGTTTCTGTTAAAAGCCCGAACAATATATTCTGTAAAGATAAGAATTTAATGATTAACGCCCCTGCCAAGGGCGCATTTTTGATAATTTCTGAAAATAAATATGTTCTGAAAATATTGTAAATAAAAAGACGCCTGCTACTGTAGTCGTCTCATTGCAAAGAAACGCCCCTGTCCAGGGCGCGTTTTAGATAAATTTCTGAATTATTAAAAATTCTGCCAATATGTAAACATATGTAAACGCCCTTCTGTTAGGCGTTAATTACTTGATAAACGACTTTACTTAAGTCGTTATTTTACTGTAAACTGATTTTCATTATTTTTGTTAACCGATGGTTTCATATGTTATATAATATATATATCGGCACTATTCTCCATTCCGTGAGTATAGTCCCACGTTTCACGATTGTTTTATCGATCACACTCAATTCTCATTGACATACAAGCTCTCCATTGGACATTCCGTTCCTTTGGACTAGCGAGTTAGTCATAGAGACCTCCGTAAGACTCCTCGTAGCCTTGGATTCCCTCAAGGTCGACTGAGCTGGTTGTACCCTAAAAACCCATTACACCATTGATGCCATGTCACTCTAAAGAAACATGGTATACCGGCCCTTATGATTATACAAAGAGTATATCATAAGAAATTCTTAAATGGGATGATGATATCATGCCATATCATGTCATTCTTGTAAACCTCAATTCTATGATAAGAATGAGGGTATCTTACCTTGGATATACCGTTCATGTGGACCTCAATTCTATATATAGAATGTCCATATCGATTTGTCATGGTACCTAAGTTAAGGGAACCTAATTCCACCTAGTTTCATCGATAATCGTGATTATACCGTTATTATCGCCAATCTATGTCCTTTGTCATATTTTGGACTCTATTCTGTCAAAGTTGTCGTACGTGTCTACAAGCTTGATTATTGAAATTCTTTATTGGCTATGTAAACAAAAGTGGATGTCAAAATACATGATAAATGCCTGCGCATATAGGGCCGGATCTGGTCCTGGGGGGAGCACCCGAAAGTACTTGTGCCCATGGGAGTTAAAATGATAAGGTATCTGGCATTATACCGAGTACTTTACTTTCTAGATTGGACATTCCACATAAATCTTGTGCTTGAAATCGTACTTGCCTTGACATGAAATGCGTGGCCCGAAAAAGGGTAATTTACTTGCTTGATACATGATAGCCAAAATTCTTGACATGACTTGTTAAATGTACTTGCTTGAATATCTTAAGTATCTTGTTGAAAGTTCATGATTAGTTCATCTTATTCTTTGATATTACATTCTCTCTATCTTGTCGTTTTATGCGAGCATGCATAGCTTTATTGCATTCATGAAACTTGTAATTACTTAAACCCATTGCTAGTGCTTGAGATATAATTTCCTACTGAGCGTTCGCTCACTCCGTTTTATTCCAACATTTTCAGGTAAGCAGGTAGCTAGCAAGACCGAGACCCACACGGGCGGGACAAGTGTGCAAGCGAGCTGTGGAAACTAGTGAACCCGAGTCTTTTATTTTTCTTGAGTCTAGATAGTATTGTCTAACTAAGTTAGCTTATCGTCTCTTATTCAGTTATCATGTCTAAGTCTGTTAGTATGTCGTTATCTTCTTTTCCATTATGTTGAAGTCTCCAAGATGGACAACAAGTTCTTGTAAGAGATTCATATTAGAAATAAAATTTCTATTGTTGTTCAAATTATCTTGGTCTTATGCGATTGCTCTTGATCATTCACGACTGTTTTACTGCCACGTTCCGAGCAAACGACACGTTCCGCTGCTATCGGCCCGGGGCGTGACATAGTTAGAATCATCGAAGAATAGTGGTCGGTTAATTGAATGCCCCCCAGCTAAGAAGCTGCGAGCATTGCCGTTTCCAGGTCTTCCCGGGTCATTGGACCACATTGTGGGAAACCAGGCTCTGATACCAACTGATGTGTAAGGCAATGCGGATCTAGAAGGGGGGGTGAATAAATCAGCCCCTTCAATTGACCGATTTAAAAACTTTAAGCTAACGCTCAGATTCTATAGAAATGAACTAGACAAGTGAATGCCAATATTAGTTCAGTGCACCATAAAGAAACATTCACAAACACGTTAAGCGTAGGGTACTGAATCGAAGCTAGAGAACGGGGATAGAAGATATGGGGATCAAACCACAAATACATTGAGATTTTTTAGTGGTTCGATTGCTTCTAGCAATCTATGTCCACCCCTCACCTGATCAGGATGAGGCTTCACTAAACACGGATGAAACCGCTACAGTAGCTGATCACACAGCTTGCCCAACAGAGGAACAACCTCCTCCCTTCCTCTGAAGACGCAGAGGGAACCCATGCTTCACCAATCCGGATGAGCACACCCCTGATTCTACCCCGCTAGAACCAGTTACACTGCACTAAGGTAGCACACGAGGACCCGTCCTCACACCCTGGCCGACAGACCAGACCGTGATCAATCTGAAGATTAATCACACCTCTGATTAGTACAGTAATGCACTATCAGAGAACAATGACTCAACTGGATTGAAAAGACAAACCAAGAAAATCAAAATGAATCAAATAAAATACAGTAGAGTTAAAAACAAATATAGCCATGAAATCGTTTCAAGAGCTTTCTCTGAAATGGTGGTCGCCTTCTCTCGATCTGGGCTGTAGTCTCTCTCTCTTTTCTCTTTTTCTTCTTCAACTCTTTGCATCCTCATAGCACTCTTCTTTTCTTCTCACGGTCGCTCCTTTCTTCTATTCACAGTAGCACCCCTCTTCGGGGGAAGAAGCCCCAATATATAGAATAGGGCCTCCGTAAAACCCTTTGGATAAGAAAACATGATACCTTTATTTTCTTGTTAGTCCACATGTTATGGAGAGAGAATATTCCTTTAAAATGGTACCTCAGATCATGTGCCAAATGATTGGCCTTTTAACCTTGGGCATGTGGCAGTCGCAAGTCATGGTTTACTTGAGCTTTCCTGAGCGTTCCACGAACAGAGTTATTTGTCAGCCTTCCCAAGGTATTTTTCACTCTTAACATTCATTTGTCAGCCTTATGAACCTATTTTTCACCCTTAGTGGCCTTTAGCCATCGCCACAGCTTCTTCTCTTTTCCTTGTGAGTTTCCTTGTAAGTGGAGTCGACTCCAAGGGTTCATGGAGTCGACTCTCCTTCTTTGCCTTTCAAGTGTTTAGCGCTGTAACGCATTTCTCACCCCTCTTCAGCTATTTGTTGGCCTTATCGCACATTTGTCAGTGCTACCAAGTTATTTGTCTCCCCTATTTGGCTTCATCCGTCACCTTTGCTTCCTTCTTTTCACCTCTGCGTGCTGTTGTTCAACGTTGCCTTCTTTTGTTACCAAGCTGCATTGACCATTGACCTTTGACCTTGATTGGAGTCTTCATGACTTGGTTCAACAGAAGTTGTGCTTGACTGGAGTCTTCTTTGATTGACATTGACTTGACCAAGTCAACATTGACTATCTTTGCATTGACTCGAGTCAACCTTCTTTCCAAGCATAGTCAATCCTTTCTTCTTCCTTCTTGTTTCACAGCCTTATCAACTATTTTTCACACTTAAGAGCTATTTTCAGCCTTAGTGGCCATTTGTCACCACTAGGTAACTATTTTTCACTCTTATTCTTCATATAGTTGTTGCTGTTGCTCGTTACTTCTCTGCCTTGTTATTTCAGCAAGCCTGCGTCTCTGACTGTGTCGACGTAAGCACCCATGACGTCGACGCAACGAGAAGAATTGTGAAGGCTTCATCGCCACAAGCCATTTTTCACCCGTGGTAGGTTCTTTTTCACCTTTACAGCCTATTTTACACTGTTCACCACCTATTTGTCACCACTAATTCGAAGCTATAAGTCTTTCAGCTAGCGGGAGACGCTGGGTTTTTCTGCCTTGCAAACTGAAGCGGAGTTGGCTCCAAGGCTTTTTGGAGTCGATGTTTCTTCGTCAATTTTCTTCTTTTCAACTTGACAAAAGATGTGTTGCTCCTTGAATTTCTCTACTCTGTCATTTTCTCATGCATTTGACCTGAAAACAATTGTGTTTAGTAAACTGAAATCTGAAGGTTATGATTTAATGTGCGGAATATAAAGAACACCTATTCAGAAATACATTTGAGTATTTTCAACTTTTAAAACCAAACGACCTCATGAACGACCTCACGTTGGTTTGACATGATCAAAACAAAAAGATATCCAACAATCTTCCCTTTTTTGTTGATGGCAACCGCATGAGTCATTGAGCTTATTATGTTGATATTGAATTAAAAAAAATTAATGGCTCTTGAGGAAACAATTGGATGACTCAACAAGAGACTCAACAAGGTATGTAATAAGCCACAACTACGGAGCAAGGACTGAACTGACATTAAATGAATGATATGCAATGACTCAAAAGACTCTTCTTTCTCCCCCTTTGACATCATCAAAAAGAAATAAGCAATAGGGAGAATTCAATGTAGAGAAATGTAGGAAAGAGATTAAGCGTTGAGTAGCAAAAATAATAAGTTTACAGACCATGAAGTTGGTTGCCTTCAAAAGCAATCCTATTAGGATGATAAGTGCATCAGCTGAATTAAGTTTCATGGTTTACGACTAATAACTCAGAAAGACACAAGAGGTAAAAGTTTGAAGACATTTTATACCCAAGTAATGGAGAAAGAACAACTTGATTTCTGTGTCTTGATAATCAGTCTGCAGCTTTACTAATCAATGGTTCAGGGACTTCTTTAGGAAGGTCTACTAACAGTATTGAGGACAAGCACCTGTAACCAATCTATGTTGAATTTATTTTGGGGGAATACTATTTGAGATTTTTCTTTGCAAAATGGCATTTACTGGAGAATTTTCTTTTTATGAGCAATCTGGTTTAGTCCACACCTTTTGACGTGAGGAAACACATTGTTTAGATGCCGGAATCCCCCGTCACTTAGTGTGTTAACCGTTTTGCCATGAGATTACAGACTTAAAAGTAGTAATGCCTTTTTACGTGAGGCACAACACGTCTTAAGTGAAATGACCCAGTTACTCACCATACTATGTCATTGCTCTGTCATGAATTTTTTCAGCACAATAATTTTTAATCAGAGATAGTCTGGCACCTCATGATATAATTCACTTCACTTCAAGGTGAAGGATAATTAGTTTCTCAGTAAACCAGCACCATTGCTCTGAAATCTTGTTTCCCCCCTTTTTGAATTCATTGAGATGGTTTAAGTCCTTGAAGACAATACTTAATTTGAAGATTTTCAACCAAAGTTGCCCCCATACAATTGAATTTCAGGATTTAAGCAGATTTCTGGACACGATACATCAAGGGTGTTCTTGATCCATTAAGTTTGTATAGGATTTCTCTTCAAAACTCTTTTATTTTGTTCTTGCATAGTTATGAATCTTAAACCACTACACCTAGCAAGGCCAACTTACTTGATCTTTGTCTAATAGGAAAGTCCTAAATACAGAATCATCAAGTCTGTGAAAAGACTATTGGAGACTCAGAATAATCTCACAAGAGATTTTTATGCACTACCTAAGACACTAGACTAACTGAAAGTAAAGGAACTGAAGTGAAATTATTTAAGACAGCTCCCCCTAACAGCATGATTGTGAACAACTTGAAGATATTGAACAAACGATCTTATCTCCCCCTTACTAGGTGCATTATGTCACGCCCCGACGTGGAATATCGGGACGCATCAGTAGAAAGTTAAAAAAATATGTTAATTTCCAGACATGCTATGCCTTGCGTTAGCGATTAAATAACTTCAACACCACACCATGGCAAAGAGAAGAAATACTTTCCAAAATACCCATTTAATTCCAACTAATTAAACATAACGAGTGTCAATATCCACCAACACTCTAAAAGTACCAAGGAAATTCTCACATATCCACCGACTTAACACAATTACATAACCACCATCTTAATCAAAATTACAACTCTTGAACAGTATTACAACTCTTAGACTCGAATTATCTAATGATATCTCTGAAAGGCTATCTAGTTGGCTCTCTCCAAAGACTTCACTCCTACCCGTCCCCATCAGTTTGAGAGTCATCACCAGAGTTACCTGAAAAAGGGGAAAAATTGGGTGAGCGAGCGCTCAGTAGGTAATAGCGGGCAAGGTTTAAGTATTTAGCCAATTAATTAACTGTCGTGCATGCGAACTAAGAACGATAAAAACAAGTTAACAAAAGAATTAAGGGAATGAAACTAATAGAATGAATTGTATATAGATATATCAATTTCCAGGAACTGGCCGGTCAAGCATGTAACAAGCATATCATATCAAGATAAATTCCGTGTAGGAAACTAATAAAGGGATGAATGTCATAGACACACGCTAGTCATGCACTCGGTGCAATGCCTCACCCTGTCATTATAACTCCTCAGGGCACTAGTACTTTTCGGGCGCTCCTCCCAGCACCAGACCGGGCCCTTATAATGCGTTGGCATTCATTTGGTGGATCCAAGATCCCAATTAATATCTAGACATTCATTGGAGCCGGCCAAGAATTTCAAGGTCAAGCCATGTAACTTAATTTCTAAGATTAAAGGGAGATTTCCAATAATTGAGTAGGAACCATAAGATTCATGGTTGGAAAGATCAAGAGCAGAAAACTTAAGCCCATCTTGGCTCAGCTTAACAAAAACACACAAGAAACATGTGAAACAAGTTTTAGGATGAGTTGCAGCCATAGGCAAGAAAAACGGTCTAACCTTGTAATGCCCGGTAATTTTGGAATAGGAATAAATATATTTAGGAAGAAAACTTATACATAATGATAAATACATATTCCTACAAATAAGTTTATCATGTTTAATAAATAAAATTTATTCAAATAAGTAAATGGCTAAGTGATATTCCCTTTAGGGGATAGAAGTAAAAAGGTTGCTCGGATCGAACCTGCCTCTGATACCCAAGACCGTGATTAAAAAGGATGTTAATACGGAATAGAGGGTTATTTTTAAGAAGGCATTTAATTCATATTCTACTTCTATTTTGAATTAATAATAAATTAAAACCAACAATTAGTTAAGACCCAGACCTTGTGTACAACCCCTCGTAAACCCTACCCTTAAATTTTAAGGGATTATGAATATAACATCATTTTAAGTAGCCATTTAAAATCATATTATAATTTTTATTTAACTTAATAATCAATAAGCCTTAGAGAAAATGTCAATTTATATTTTATTCATAATTTAGAAATTTTAATATTTCATATTTATTACAATATATTTTTATTTGAAGGAATAAGGGTATATTGATAAGCTTTAATACATTAAAGGAAGTTAAAAGATAATAGAATGGGCAAATATGCAATTTCGGTTAAATAAGGGTGAGAAGAAAATGTTTAAAATAATACACGACCATGTAATGGACGTTGGTTATGAAGTTAAGACGTATATATTGACGTTAATTCAAATAAAGTATATAATTAAGAGAATTGTAGAAATAAGAGGGTTATATATACAATATCGGCCCTTTTGAGGTTGTGGGGAAAGGGAAAGAGATGAATAGCGCCCAATACATGGGCGCAAGATTTGCTTAAAGTGACGAAGCCAAAGTCGTTATTTCCTAAGACTGTGAATAGTGCGTGAATAGTGCCACTTTTTAAATTAAAAGAATTTTATAAAACTAATTATATGAAAAAATAGAGAAAAATGGAAAAACCCTACCCATAAAATTTCATAATGATACCCCATCAAATAAAAAAGATAAAAATCTTTAAAGATTGCAACACTTTAAAATGAACGTAAATGTTGAATAGCACCAGTACCAGGGGCGTTATTTATTGAAAAACGCCTGTTGCATGGACGCTAATTCTTAAAACGAGACTTTTTGATGGATGTTATTTTCTAGAACATGGCTTTGGCATGGACACCAATTTCTTAAAGTTAAAATAAGGAAACTTCCGGTTCGAACTGGGAAGTAATGGGTGTTTCGAAATGTATTAATAGGGGGAAATTCTAATACTAGTAGGATTCTTACTAGGGAGTTTAATCCCAATCGAACTCCAACCCCTAGTGGGTTCCCAACCCTATAAATACCCTGTCAGACCCCAAAGAAACGTTGATTCTGTTGCTTCTTCTCCGACGTGTTCTTCAAGGATGTTGTTGTTTCTTCTCCGACGAGTAAAGAGGCCGTTCTTCTTGTTGATAATCTTCGTTCGTGGATGACTGCTATTGCTTCATCTTCCTGAAGCTAGTTCTATTGTTGAGAAGCTACAGTCATCATCTTCTCTTTCTGCTGCTTATTCATCAAGCAGGGCCTCCTGTGAAGCTAGGTTGTAAACAAAGCGCGTATTTCTATCAAATTCTTTGTGATCTTATCAAACAAAAATCACCTAAGGTAGGTATTCTCAATTTGCTAAGCCCAACTTAGTAAAAATAGGAGTTTGCATGCATATAGATCATTTAACTCTTTTTATATGACTTTCTGTTTTAAAATTTTGGATTTCAGTGAAATACCGACCTAGACATAGGCGCTATTTTGAATTCACGTCTTTATGTCAGTCGTTGTTTTAATGATTAATTATTAAACCCGCATATTCAAAATTTAATAACTTGAAATCTCGACATCTAATCAAATACATGAGTGCATTACTAGATTCCTGATAATTTTCTCTACCCATTCATGTAATTGTTCTTGGAAATTTATTTTTATTTGGAAAACGACACTGTTCATGCACCATTTACACTTGAATGAATGGCGACCCTCACCCTGTCGCCTTATCTAATAGGGCACCCCAAGCATGGGCGCTAATTAAAAGAACCAAATTTTGAATTATAGAATGTGAGAATTCCCAGGATTATTTACACTGAAACTAGAAACGGAATTAAGAATTAATGGCTGGGTCACAGGCGCGATTTAAGAAATAGTGGCTATATCCCAGGCGCTATTTAAGAAATAGAGTCCATGACCCAGGTGCCATTTTCTGTCCTTTGGATTTTTCGTTGTTTCATGTACACCCTTCCAATGGGTTACACACAAGGCACTATATTCCAGCCGTGAGTATAGTCCCACATTTTCTCGGTGATTTATCGCTTACCCTATATTTTCTCGTGACATACAAGCCCTTCGTTGGACATTCCGTTCCTTCGGACTGGTGAGTTAGTCATAGAGACCTCTGTAAGTCTCCTCGATGCCTTGGATTCCCTCAAGGCCGATTGAGCTGGTTGTACCATAAAAACCCATAACACTTTTGTTACCATGCCACTCTAGGAACATGGTATACCGGCCCTCATGGTTTGCTAAATAGCCGCCATGAGATTAATTCTTGAGCTAATGGAATGGGAAACCATCCCATTGCTAATCATCTTGGATTACGTGCCTCCACGTACACACCAATTCTTTTACCTTATCATGTACAAAGAACGAGCGCTCATGTGGTTATGAACGCTTATTCGAGTACTCATGGCACCCACTAGGGAGCCAATTCCACCTAGTTTTCTGATATATTCCGTAAAATCTACCTTAAAATTCCTACAAGTTTCATTCCCTTGGAATTCTACATTGGCTATAACTATCGTGGATGTCGAAAGTGCATTATACAATGCCTGCGCATATAAGGGCCTGATCTGGTCCTGGGAGGAGCACCCGGAAGTACTAGTGCCCATGGGAGTTGTAATAATCGCAGTGTGGCATTGCACCGAAGTACTCGTCATTCTAGAGACATTCCACTACTCTCTCTCGTGACTTTACATGATATTACTTGCGTGCGTGACTCGTCGTGGTACATGCTAGAACTCTAAATAGCCAATATCTCATGCTCGATACTATCTTTAACTTTTGCTTATCACGTTTTACTAGAACATTCATATTTTGGTTTAATCGATATACTTGCATTCTGTTCTTGTGATCATTCATGTAAATTAGCCTTGCATTCATGTAACATGTAATTACTTAAAGCTTGCTTGTTCTTGAGATATAATTCCTACTGAGCGTTCGCTCACCCAGTTTATTCCAACATTTTTCAGGTAATCAGGTGGCTAGCAAGACCGAGACTCACATGGGAGGGACAAGTGTGCAAGCGAGCTCCGAAAATTAGTGAACACGTGCCTTTTATCTTTCTTGAGTCTAGATAGTATTTCCTATTAATTGTCTAGCCAAGTTCGCTACCGTGTCTTTAGTCGTTTCTTTCCATTATGATGTAGTTAAGTCTTCCAGTTTTGAAATTTAAAATTTTAAGAGACTTATATTTAAAGTAAGATTGTTATTGTTGCTCCAAATTATTTGGTCTCATGCCATTGCTCTTGATCATTCACGACTGTTTAACTACCACGTTCTGAGCAAATGACACGTTCTGCTGCTATCGGTTCGGGGCGTGACAAACCTGGATCGCTACAATCGAGTAAACGGTCTGACATGGATCGCTACAAGCAATACTGGGCTTGGAGAAACAAGACCCAGAGTTAAGAATGTAAACGGTCCCAAATGGGCCGTTCCCTCATGAAAACGGTCAAAAGAGAGGCCGCTCAGAATGAAAAGGTTCCCGGGCCACAAGTAAGAGTAAACGGTCCTAATTGGGCAGCCCCATCATAGAACGGTCCAGAAAGAGCCGTTTACAACCAAGGCCGACGCACCCAGAAGGTCACCACACACAGAAGGTCGACGCCCATGCTAGATAAACATGGTCACCCCAAGGACCACTCAGAATCACAGGCGGTCAAGCCTGGACCGCTCACTGATAGTAGCGGTTCCAGAAGGGCCGCTATTAACAGGACAGCCCCGATTCTGGGCTTAGGCAAAATCACGCGTTTCGATTGGGTCTAAAGGTTCAAGTTTTGGGGGTACAACCCGCCTGGCATCCTAGTGGGAATCCCAGGCTCGCGGGGGCTTACAGAGGTCCCATAATGGAGGTCCTAGTCCGACGGAAGGAATATCTGGCGGAAAGTCCCAACCATTATAAGAAATGAGGCTAATGAAGCATCGAAAAATGAATGTATGGCGGTCAGTCAACACCACCGGAGTGGAATGACCGTCAAACAACCTAGATAATTTTCACCATAATCATAGTACATAAGCATTATGACATATTTGAAATTTTTATACCCAAGATCATGTGGGGAAAGCAATGTAATAGAGGGAAAGAGATGATATTACTCATGACCATGGTTAGATCAGTTTATAAGTTCCATAATTTACCAGATTCTTGTGTGGGTTTCTAACCTACACATGCAATCTAATTGAGGTAACTAGTATAATCAAAGCATACCACACAGAGCAAAACAGGCACGAGACGGTCTACAGGGAACCACTAACAGAGAATAGCGGTCTGTCGAATGACTGCTTAGGGCAGCAATTAACAGAACTGATGACGAGGGGAAAACGGTCTGTCGAGCAACCGCTAGGAAACCTAGAAAGTCTATCATTCGACCGCGATATCCCCAGGTAGTTTCTGTTAAACCGTGAAATGAGTTAACAGCTCGGTCTCCGGCGATTTTTGTCAGATCCTAAATTCACGCCAAATCCGAACAATATACTAATTAATAATTGGGCAAAATGGAAGCAATAGAAAGAGCATAAAAATCCACATGAATAGGCATGATTAATTTTTTTAGCCTCCTGTACAATCTAAAATCAATCAACAAATGGAAGCTATCAAGAACGAAACCCCAGATCGACATGCTTCTGCTAAAATTAGGAATACGGCCTCTACACAGGATGGAATTTAGGGTTTTTACTCTGTATCGAATGAGGACTCAGAGACGAATCCAATGGTATAAACTACTTAGGGTTTGGTCTGCTAAAACCTACCTTAAACAAGGAAGAAGATGGGACGACGATGCCGGCCGCGATAGAAAACCCCTTCAAGAGATCGCCGGAATACGCCCTCGTCCTCGCACCTCACTGGCCGCAGCTACCAAACGTTGATGCTAGGAGGCCTTAAGGCTAGTTTTATAGGATCAATTGATTTCTAGAGGGATCGATCGATAGGATAGAGTCCACAACTCCGGTCGCACGTGATTCACTCATTGACCCAGTCACGCCCCCGCCTCGCCTAAAAATTCAAATTTTTGAGTTGGGGTTTCAGTGAGAAAATCGAGGGGAAATGACCTACACATCGTGGCCGTTCGATTGAGTCTGATCTGAGCTCAAACAGTCGAGAAATGGGTCCGAATTAGATGATCCAAGGTCCGATAGGGTAAAATGTGGATCTAGCCCTAATTCTCTTAATTCGACTGGCTTCGAATTTTATTTAAGGCTTCCTGCAGAAAACATATTGCGTAAATTTTTAGTCCTCTACATGATTATAATTTTTCTGGATTTTTATAAATTAGTTGAAAATTTTCTTACCATATTTTCCATAGAATTTCCTGTTAATTTCCCGTTATTTTATCTAATGCTCTACCGGGGTGCTACACCCTCCCCCGCTTTAAGGAATTTGGTCCTCCAAATTCACTACACTTATCAAAATGGGGAGTAAGGTAACTGACCTTAGAATAAATCGGGGTATTGCTTTCGGATAGCATCTTCTGACTCCCATGTAGCTTCTTCAGTTCCACGTCGGCTCCATTGAACCTTGACCATAGGTATGGAACGATTCCTGAGTTGCTGCTACTTACGGTCCAAAATCCTGATGGGTCTTTCTTCATAAGTCAAATCTTCCTTTAATTCCAGGTCCGCATGTTGAATGATGTGAGTGGGGTCATAAACATATTTCAGCAACATAGATACGTGGAAAACCTTGTGTACTCTAGATAACTGAGGTGGTAAAGCAAGTCTGTAAGCAACTTCTCCCACTCTCTCCAAAATCTCGAAAGGGCCTACGCATCTCGGACTTAGCTTGCCACGGATGCCGAACCTTCGAATTCCTCTCATTGGCGAAACCTTCAAAAATACATGCTCGCCTATTTGAAACTCCAAGGCTCTTCTTCTGCTATCAACATAACTTTTCTGTCTCGATTGTGCCACTTGCAGATGATCTCCGATAATGCGGATGTTCTTGGATGATTCTGAAATGAGATCCGGTCCCAGCCATTGCTTCTCTCCAATCTCATCCCAACACAGTGGTGTTCGACAACTCCTCCCATAAAGGGCCTCGAACGGAGCCATCTGGATACTGGACTGGTAAGTGTTATTATAGGCGAACTCGATCAAAGCCAAGTGCTCATGCCAACTGCCTCCAAAATCAATCATGAAAGCTCTTAACATATCTTCAATGATCTGGTTAGTTCTTCCAGTATGTCCATCTATCTGAGGATGAAAGGTGGTACTGAAATTCAGATGAGTTCCCAAGGATTCTTGCAATCCTTTCCAAAAATGCGAAGTAAACCGGGGGTCTTTGTCTGACACAATACTTACCGGTACTCCATGCAGTCTTACCACTTCCTTCATATATAAGGTAGATAAAACATCAACTGTCCACTTTGACTTAATGGATAAGAAATGTGCGGACTTAGTCAGTCTATCAACAATGACCCATATTGCATCGAATCCACTACGGGTTCTAGGGAGACCCATGATAAAATTCATGCCGACACTTTCCCACTTCTATTGTGGTATATCGAGTGGCTTTAACTTCCCTGCGGGTCTAAAATGTTTAGCCTTGACTTGTTGACATACTAAGCATCTACTCACAAATTCTGCCACTTCCTTTTTCATACTCGGCCACCAAAAGGTCCTTTTAAAATCCCGAGACATCTTAGTACCTCCAGGGTGAATAGTATACTTGGACCTATGGACTTCTTCTAAAATCTTGCCTTTTACTTCTGCCACATCAGGAACACATGTTCTTCCTTGAAACAATAACCAGCCGTCATCGGCTAACATAAATTCTAGTCTATTTCTCAGATTCCCCGTGACTTCTACCCACATTGGATCATTTTCTTGCAGGGACTTGATTTCCGCTAATAATTCAAGATGAAGCTGGAATTGAGCGATCAAGACCCAATCCTCACTAACATTGAGATCCAAACTAGCTAACTGTTCCAACAGTCTCCATTCTTGCAACATGAGACTTGACAATTTTGTTATTGGCTTGCGGTTCAAGGCATCAGCCACCACATTGCCTTTTCCAGGATGATACTCAATAGAGAAACCAAAATCGTTCAAATACTCAAGCCACCTTCTCTGCCTCATGTTAAGTTCCTTTTGAGAAAACAAGTACTTAAGGCTCTTATGATCAGAGAACACGGTAAAAGCCTCTCTATATAAATAGTGCCTCCAAATTTTTAGGGAAACACTACTGCAGCAAGTTCCAAGTCATGGACGGGATAATTCTCTTCATGCTTCCACAATTGCCTCGAGGAATAGGCTATAACCCTGCCATTCTACATAAGCACACAACCCAAGCCAATGCCCGAAGCGTCCGTGTAGACTTCAAATCTCCCTTCTCTAGAAGGCAAAGCCAAAACAGGGGCAGTGGTTAAACAGTCCTTCAGAGTTTGAAAACTCTTCTCACAATCTTTCGACCACTCAAACCGATTCTCCTTGCAGGTCAATCTAGTCAAGGGTACCGCAATTTTGGAGAAATCCTTAATGAATCTCTGATAGTAACCTACTAGGCCTAGAAAACTTCTTACTTCCGTGACATTCGCAGGCCTATTCTAGTCTCTTACTGCCTCTACCTTCGAGGGGTCAACAGAAATTCCCTCCTTAGTGATAATGTGTCCTAGAAAGGACACTTCCTGCATCCAGAAGTCACATTTGCTAAACTTGGCGTACAACTGGTGATCCCTTAACAATCGCAGTGCCATCCCCAAGTGCTCAGCATGTTCTTCTTCATTATTGGAGTATTTCAAAATATCATCAATAAACACAACGACTCACTGATCTAGGTAGGGTCGAAACACGCTATTCATCAATTGCATGAAAACTGCAGGAGCATTCGTTAGTCCAAAAGGCATTACTACAAATTCAAAATGCCCGTACCTGCTACGGAAGGCAGTTTTAAAGATATCCTCATCCCTGATCTGTAGTTGGTGATAACCCGATCGAAGATCGATTTTAGAGAAATATGATGCTCCTGCTATCTGATCGAATAGTTCATCTATCCTCGGCAATGAATACTTGTTCTTGACAGTAAGCTGGTTCAATTGTCGATAGTCAATGCATAGTCTTAACGAACCATCCTTCTTTCATGCAAACAACACGGGGGCTCCCCACGGGGAAGTACTCGGACAAATAAACCCTTTCTCGAGCAACTCCATCAATTGTCTCTTTAATTCTCTCAACTCCGAAGGAGACATACGGTACGGAGCCTTAGAAAAAGGGGATGCACTAGGAATTAGATCAATAGAAAAGACTACCTCTCTCTCAAGCGGAAGTCCTGGCAAATCCTCAGGAAAGACGTCAGGAAAATATCAGACAAGAGGGATATCCTTAATCTCATATCCTTTCTTATCAGTTAAAGAAACCAAGGCTAGAAAAGCCTGACATCTTTTCTTCATTAACTTCTCAGCTCGAAGGGCCGAAATGAGCGGCACAGATCTAGAGTGCCTAACCCCAACAAAAGAAAGCTCAGGGTGTCCAAAAAAAGACACGGAGCTAGATCTACAATGAACATTGGCCTCATTTCTAGCCAACCAATCAGCTCCTAGGATTACATCATAATCCTTCATTGCCATACAAACCAAATCAGCTAGCATATTCAACCCATTAATCAAGATCTTGCTAGAAGGGTAGTAATACTTAATTGTTGAACCCGAACCAATCAGAGTTGAAATTTCCATTAGAGAATTCATCAATATCGGTTTCACAGTTAAGGACTTAGCAAAATTATGAGAAATAAAAGAATGCATCGCTCCAGTATCAAATAGAACAAATGCTGGCTTATCAAAGACAATAAGTGTACCTTTAACAAGTCCACCCTCCTTGGTGGTTTCAGTCTTAGTTTCTTGTAGAGCCTGAAGCTTGCCCTGCCGCTTTTGACCTCCTTGCGGCTTGCTTGGAGTAGCTTGGTCTGACAAGAGGGGACACTCAGGTATACGGTGGTCCCGGCTTCCACAGCGTAAACAGGTGCCTAGCTTGCACCAACACTCCTTCATCCTGTGACCTGGCCAGTCACAAAACTTGCAAATGATTTTAGACGGGGCAGCCGAACCTGCCTTCTTCTCTCTATTCTTTGACTTCTTATCCTGTGAGAAACGTGACCCACCATTGGGCCTCTTCTTGCCATTATTGGGTTTGAAATTACCCGAACTAGTGGTCTGCTCTTTCTTAGGGTTCTTTCCTCGGATCCTCTCGGTCATCTCTAATGTGTCTTCCAGAACTTGAGCCTTTCTGACAATCTCTGCATAGGTAGAGATTTCTATCGGTGCCAACTGGTTGATGTATTGAAGCTTCAACCCGTTCATAAAACGCTTGGCCTTCATCTTCTCGGTGGACACCAAGTGCATTGCATAGCGCGAAAGTCTGGAAAACTGAGGTTCATATTCTGCGACTGACAGGTTCCTCTGTTTCAGAGCAACAAACTCCGTCGCCTTCTTCTCCTGAACACGATCTGAAAAATACTTGTTATTAAAATGTTCCTTGAATTCGTCCCATGTCACACGCCGATTTCCGAGTGTAGCTTCTACAGCCTCCCACCAAGCGCGTGCATCACGTTCTAGCTGGAACGTTGCCAAAAGAACTCGATCCTGGTCACCGTACTGCATCACTCGAAAAACTTGCTCTATCTCCTTCAGCCAATTCTCGGCTTCATCGGGATCCGCCGATCCACCAAAACGTGGGGGATTCAAGCCTCTGAAATTCCGGTGGAGGTCACCGGCTCCATGGTGTGATGCTCCTCCTTGGGCTATGTGTTGGAGGGCCTGAGTCAAGCCTTGTACGGTTCGTTGCATGTCCCTCCACTGCGCACATTCTGCCGCCATCAGAATTGCACTCCTACATGTCAGCAAATTGATTAAAAGAGTAGTCTAAAAAAAACTTTTAGCGTTTATTAATTAACTCAACCCCAAGTCTCTACCCAATCTTGTCGGGTTAGGACCTTAGACTTTTAACAATGTCACGGGTTCTACGACATCACTTAAAACCTAGGAACTTAAAACCTAGGGCTTTGATACCACCAAACTGTCATGCCCCAACGCGGAATATCAGGACGCGGCAGTAGAAAGTTAAAAAAATATGTTGATTTCCAAACATGTTGTGCCTTGCGTTAGTGATTAAATAACTTCAACACCACACCATGGCAAAGAGAAGAAATACTTTCGAAAATACCCATTTAATTCCAACTAATTAAACATAACGAGTGTCAATATCCACCAATACTCTAAATGTACCAAGGAAATTCTCACATATCCACCAACTTAACACAATTACATAACGATCGTCTTAATCAAAATTACAACTCTTGAACAATATTACAACACTCAGACTCGAAATAACTAATGATATCTCTGAAAGGCTATCTAGCTGGCTCGCTCCAAAGACTTCACTCATGCCCGTCCCCATCAGTTTGAGAGTCATCACCGAAGTTACCTGAAAAAGGGGGGAAATTGGGTGAGCGAGCGCTCAGTAGGTAATAGTAGGCAAGGTTTAAGTATTTAGCCAATTAATTAACTATCGTGCATGCGAACTAAGAACGATAAAAACAAGTTAACATAAGAATTGAGGGAATGAAACTAATAGAATGAATTGAATATAGATATATCAATTTCCAGGAACTGGCCGGTCAAGCATGTAACAAGCATATCATATCAAGATAAATTCCATGTAGGAAACTAATAAAGGGATGGAATGTCATAGACACACGCTAGTCATGCACTCGGTGCAATGCCTCACCATGTCATTATAACTCCTCAGGGCACTAATACTTTTTAGGCGCTCCTCCCAGGACCAGACCGGGCCCTTATGATGCGTTGGCATTGATTTAGTGGATCCAAGATCCCAAGTAATATCTAGACTTTCATTAGAGTCGTCCAAGAATTTCAAGGTCAAGCCATGTAACTTAATTTCTAAGATTAAAGGGAGATTTCCAATAATTGATTAGGAACCATAAGATTCATGGTTGGAAAAATCAAGAGCAGAAAACTTAAGCCCATCCTGGCTCAGCTTAACAAAAACACACAAGAAACACGTGAAACAAGCTTTAGGCTGAGTTGTAGCCATAGGCAAGAAAAATGGTCTAACCTGGACCGCTACAATCGAGTAAACGGTCTGACATGGACCGCTACAAGCAATACTGGGCCTGGAGGAACAAGACCCAGAGTTAAGAATGTAAACGGTCTGAAATGGGTCGTTCCCTCATGAAAACGGACAAAAGAGAGGCCGCTCAGAACGAAAAGGTTCCCGGGCCACAAGTAAGAGTAAACGGTCCTAATTGGGCCACCCCATCATAGAACGGTCCAGAAAGAGCCGTTTACAACCAAGGTCGACGCACCCAGAAGGTCGCTACACACAGAAGGTCGACACCCATGCTAGATAAACATGGTCACCCCAAGGACCGCTCAGAATCACTGGCGGTCAAGCCTGGACCGCTCACTTACAGTAGCGATTCCAGAAGGGCAGCTATTAACATGACAGCCCTGATTCCGGGCTTCAGTAAAATCACGCATTTTGATCAAGTCCAAAGGTTCAGGTTTTGGGGGTACAACCCGCCCGGCGTCCTAGTGGAAATCCTAGGCTTGCGGGGGCTGACGAAGGTCCCATATTGGAGGTCCTAGTCCGATGAAAGGAATATCCAGCGGAGAGTCCCAACCATTACAAGAATTGAGGCTAATGAAACATCAGAAAATGAATGTATGGCGGTCAGTCAATACCACCGGAGTGGAATGATTGTCAAACAACCTAGATAATTTTCACCATAATCATAGTACATAAGCATTATGACATATTTGAAATTTTTATACCCAAGATCATGTGGGGAAAGCAATGTAATAGAGAGAAAGAGATGATATTACTCATGACCATGGTTAGATCAGTTTATAAGTTCCATAATTTACCAGATTCTTGTGTGGGTTTCTAACCTACACATGCAATCTAATTGAGGTAACTAGTATACTCAAAGCATACCAAACAGAGCAAAACAGGCACGAGACGATCTACGGGGAACCGCTAACAGAGAATAGCGGTCTGTCGAATGACCGCTTAGGGCAGTGATTAACAGAACTGATGAAGAGGGAAAAATGGTCTGTCGAGCGATCGCTAGGAAACCTAGACGGTCTATCGTTTGACCGCGATATCCCCAGGCGATTTCTGTTAAATTGTGAAACGAGTTAACAGCTTGGTCTCCGACGATTTTTGACAGATCCCAAATTCTCGCCAAATTTGAACGATATACTAATTAATAATTGGGCAAAATGGAAGCAATAGAAAGAGCATAAAAATCCACATGAATAGGCATGATTAATTTGCTTTTAGCCTGCTGTACAATCTAAAATCAATCAACAAATGGCAGCTATCGAGAACGAAACCCTAGATCGACATTGTAATGCCCCAGGTTTTCCGGATCCGAGTTCGTGGGACCCGGATCTGGTTTCTCGGAGTGTCCAACTCCGTTGTGTCTAAAATTTCGTTTCAGACATCTTTTGTGTTCGGATCGGCGCGATCCGGAGTTGTTTCGGAGGCCCGGAAGCATTCCGCGACTTTTTCGCGTGTGTTTTTCGATTTCCGGTGTGTGTTTCGGTAATTCCTTCAGAACCTCGTTGCGAGTGCACTGGGCCGTTCACCTAGGCGAGTGTGGTACCATTGCGATCGGTGCGTTCCGAGGATCGCGGAAACGTGATTTTCTATTTTTTGGTATTTTCCAAATTTTTTGGATTTTCTTATATATATAACCTCCTTTTTCTCTCTCTCCCCTCTCATTTCTCTCTTCTCTCCCTCTCTCTTCTCACGCTCTCTCCTCTCTCCCTCTCTCTCCGACGGCTGACGGGGTGGAGTGTGGGCGAGGTGGGGACGGCGCGGGTGAGGCACGGACGAGGATGGGTGAGGATCGAGGAGGTGGAGGCGCGGTGAAGCTCGGCCATGGGTTCGTGGAACGGCGAGGCTTCAGCGATGTTTTCTTCATGGATCGACGTCCACGGTGCGTCGAGTCTTCGGTGGAGGTAGGTAGATGGACCCTCAACCCGCGTACTTCATTTCCCGAGAGTTTTGTAGGCCGTGGTGGCCGTTTCTGATTGTTTGTGCGTTTTGGGGAAAATGCATGTTTTTGGGTGTGTGAGCCGAATCTTGTGTTTTGATTGTGTTTTTGGGGTTTAAATGGGTCCTCTCGGTGCTGGAGGGGTTGGGGAATGTTTTCCCTTTTGTTTCCCCTTCACCTGGGGGTGGATGGGATGTGGAATGGGTTTTTTTACCGTTTCCGTCATTTTCGGGCACGGACTGAGAACGTGCTAGTCTCAGCTAGCGCATTCTTGAAGGTCGCACCGCCCCGACGGGGCGCGTTCATCGGAGAAGATGAACAGTTAGGCAGTTCCTGTCGCGCTATAGGGTCCTAGCGCATTCTGCCTTATCGCGCTAGCGGATCCTAGCGCGATCTGTCCTGGTCGCGCTATAGGTCTATAGCGCGATTTGTCTTGTCGCGCTACCAGTGTATAGCACGTTCTGTTCTGAACGCGCTATGCGAGGGTAGCGCGATCTTGAGGGGACTAGTCGGGCCACCCAGGGCGGGCAGTCTATGGCTGATCGTGCTCCCCTTGGGCTGTGTGTGTCCCGGACACCTCGTGGAGTTCCGTGACCGTGTCTTTGGGTGTCCGGAGGTCCTTTTACCTCGATTAGTGTTCCCGAGGGTTTAAGGGTCCGGGTGACCTTCTAGCGTTCCGATTGTGTTGTGTTGGTCTCCGGTTGACCCGGTTGTGACCCAGTGGTCGACCTTTGGCCTCGTGAGTGTCCCGGGTGCCCCGTGGGTTTCGTTACTGTGTTTTTGGGGTGTCTGGAGGTACCGTGTTACCTCGATAAGCGTGCCCGTGGGCTTGGTGGGTTCGGGTGACCCCAGGTGTTCTGGGCTTCCGTGTTCTTGCTAGATCAAGTCACCGTGTATCGGTGTGAGTGCGGTGAGGTTTCCCCGCAAGTCGTTGCTTCTCTGGAAGGTGGCTTCCGAGTGGGCCATGTGTGTGGCCTTGGATTGTGAGTCCAATCTCCTAGCCTGAGGCTGGAGGTCGCTTAAGTTTTCCTCCTCGAGGGATGGGTCTCGGTAGTTGGGAACTACCTTGTGAGTCTTCCCATCATTTTTTTGGACCTAGGGATTAGTCCAGATTGACGGCTCAGTGCTGTTGTGTGCAACGGTCTTGACCCCGAGTCTTGTGACTCAAAGGCCGTTGGGTTTTGTAGGTCTAGTGGACCATCTAGAGTCTGGTGGCGTCGTGTCACCTGTTACTCCGTGTTACTCGCAATGAGTGTGTGCGTGGTTTTCGGTGTCCACATTCTGTGACGCGTCCACTAGTCGTAGCCTTCTTACGGCACGCATGTGCTGACCCACCTGGGAGTGGTGGAGCGGCTGACCCGAGGGAGACGGTGAGTAGGCTGGTTACCGTAGGGCCCCCACGTACAGCCGAGTCCTGGCTTAGGGGGAATTACCAGCTAGAGGACAGGCCTAGGGCGTATGGTCTGAGTGTGCACACGAGGTTGGGGGCGTCGGACGGCGCCGGCAGGCACGACCCCAACTAGTCCTTGTTCTGTAGTACTGGTTACTGAGTGTGTCTGAGTCTCACGCCTGGGGCGTCGTAGCTAGACACTTATGACGCGGTGTAAGACGTCAGGGGACGCATCCTGTCGTTCTTCTAGTGGGTGGTGCTTCTGTCACGAGACGTGAGTTGTCGTGTACCGGGTTCTGTTTCCGTCCGCGAGACGGGACTTCGTGAGTGGTTTCAGGAGTGTTCCCGGAGTCGAGGTCTGGGGTTTCCGGTGAGCGTCACCAAGGGCCTTTCCCCAGACAGCATTGTGTTCAAGACGGTGAGGTCGTGATCGTGTTCCCTGTCCATGTGGTTTTGGCTCGGGTCCTTTTTCTGAAGGCAGGCCTCCGCTACGGAGGTATCGTGGCATTTTCCTAGTGGCGTGGCTAGGGCAGTTCGTGTCTGGTGGTCCCCGATCGTGGAATCGGGTTTTCAGGTGTGTGGCTTGGTTGTCCCCCGACGGGAGACTAGGTCGTGCTTTCTAGTACAGTAGGAGTAGCTGTAGAGCCGAGGTTTTGCCGGCCACCGTAGTTACTTCCTGCTTTCGTAGTTACTGCTTTCAGTGCAGCCGTTGTTCTCAGTTGGGGTTCCGTGGGATTCCTACTGGGCCAGTGACAGGAGGCTCACCCCTACGTTTCAGGTGCGGCAGTTCTTCCTTGAGGTTCGAGGGCGCAGTACGGAGGTTCTTAGTTGCCAGCTTGCCGGGCCGAGTGTTCACTTGGCATGTGGTACGTTTTACTGCTTTGGACTGTACTTTCTATTGGACTGGACTCTGTTGTAGTTGTTCATTTATTTCTGTTAATTGTTGAATTATCCTGCCTTATTTTCTATTTCCTTGTACCTCCACACTCCTTTTTAGCCCTTCCGAGCCCTCCTGGCTCATGGGCGGCGGTTCGAGTCTCAGGTTATCGGGCCTTCCCGATAACCGGATTCTCGGGTCGTCACAGTTGGTATCAGAGCATGGTTGTGGACGTACATGGGAATTCGAGATATTGCAGTGATCAGAGTCCGTAAGGTCCAGTACAGTCGGCAGTTGGCATAGGGTTTCGTGCATGTTCTCCGCTTTGTTTCTCGCTTGAGAGCTTGAGTGCGCTGTGCGGTGCGGTGAGGGTGGTTGCTGTTTACTGCTTTCGTGCCTGCGTGGGGTCTGCAGATCGAGGTCGAGAGCTTTCTCCCTTGGGTGGTGGCCCCGATTGTGTTGCGTTGGGCAGAGGTTGCCGGCGGGTGCGTCGCTACGGTGTTGCGTTCGAGGTGTTTGCAGCGAGGTCAGGTGGCTGGTGAGGATTGCTTGTGGTTATGTGGCCGTGGGCGTGCTCCGAGGGAGTTGTTATTGAGTTTGGCCACTCCAGTGTTTGTTTTATCCAGCCCCTGAGGTGTTGAGGTTGTGGTTTAAGGTGGCAGAGCTGGTGCTCTGGTCGAGAAGTGCGCTCGGGAGAGCGGAGGATCTTCTCGGTGAGCTGCTGTTCCGTTGAGCCTGATGTTCTTGTCGTGCTTTGTGGCGTCAGACACGACGTGTCGGTCCCTGTTATTCTTGCAGATTTCAAGGCAGGATTGGGCTGTGGTGTCCCAATAAGTTCTTGCTCTTGGATTGTGTTCGCATTGGATTTGGCTAGTGATGTGAAGGCTCCGCGGTGAGTTTCGGGACTCGAGAATGAGCGTTGGCGGTTGTCGTTATGGCTCGTGTTACGGCTCTTGGCGTGGCGTGTTGCAGTTCGAGGAATTGCAGCGGTGGTGCATCGAGAGATATTATGATCGTGGTTCGACGTGACACTCGCTGAGTGTGTCAGAGGCGCTGACCTGACATGGTGATGGTTTTCTTGGTGCTGGAAGGTGATGTTCCCAGCATGCGCGAGGCTCGAGGCCAGGTCGAGTGTGGAGTTTTCCTTCCGTTGGTCGGAAGTGTATTGAGTTCTCCCCTTTAGTTGGAGGAGATCGCAGTTGGCTAAGGTTCGTCGTCTTGCACTGTGTGTCCGGATTTGTTGGCCTTCGTGCACCATGAAGTCTGTGTGAGACGCGTCTCGCGTTTTGGCAAGGTGGTTGCCTGTGAGAAGCTTTGCCTGTCCCCTGATGTGTAAGGGTGTTGGCGCTGTTTCGGAAGGACGAGTGCCGGTTGGGCGGTGTTTTTGAGATTTACGGTTGGTGTTGCGATTCCCGAGGTGCGGAGGATCGGAGTATGTGGGGTTGCGGATGGTTGTCGAGTTGGTGGATCCCGAGTTGTCGATGTAGTGGCTGTGTGTGTGGATCAGAGTGCGTGGATCGTAGCGTTGGTTGCTGCGGGTGGACTTCTATGGAAGTGTAGAGTTGTGGAGGATTGGTTCATCGGTGTGTGTTGTCTCCGGCGGCGTGAGACGTATTGTTGCCGTGCCGTTGCTTGAGATATTGTGGTTTATGGCACTGGCAGGTGGAGAGTTGGGGAAATATGCTGGCGAGGTTGCCGCATGAGTACCCTGTTCTTGCGTTGGATGTTGCATTCGCGGATGAGGTCGTGTTCTGGAGAAGTGTGTCGTAGATCGTAAGGGGTTGTGTGTCCCGTGGCTCTGTGATAATAGTGGGATTCGGGAGTGGCAGGCGTCCTCTCGAATTAATTGAGATGGAGGTTTCGATGAGACAGGACGGTGGTCGATGCCTGTGTGTGGAGGTCTCTGATGAGACGTTGCCGTTAGATATTGACCCTCAGTCTGCGGCCAGCAAGGGAGGATTCCCCGTAAGTCTGAGTCGAGTGACGTGAAGACTGAGGGGAGATGGAGTCGTTTGATTTCGCAGTACTCCCCTGAGAGGGTAGAAGTGGCATGATGATAGGTCTGGATGTGGTGTTGGTCTGTGCGTGAGTCAGCGGATGGCCTGTCATGAGTTGAATCGTGCCTGCTGGGCTGGTGGAGGTTTCCCATTGACGAATGTCTGGTGACCAGTGGATGGTCTTTCACAGACAGAAGATGCTGGTTGTAGGGGCTCGAGAATGGAGAGAGCCGCGTGCCAGCGAGGCCTTTTGGTGGCCGTTTCTGAGGTGTGTTTTCCCAGATAGGATCTGAGCTTTGTCGAAGTTTGAGTTCTGACAGAGTTGGTCCCGTGCTGTTGTGGCGTTCGGCTTGCCGAGTGTGGAGTGATCCTCAGCGTGGAGCCGACAAATTTGTGGTGGTCAGCTGGCAGAGAAACTGGCGTTTGGTTGGTCCGCCGAGCGTGGGCATTGACCGGTGGATTGGTTCTTGTGGCGAGGATTACGTTCCCTCGATGATCGAGAGGGTGGCAGCGATGCCGTGAGTGGTTTCCGTTGTGTCTGAGGTGATACCAGACTTGTGCCTTTGTAGGATGCCTGCTCTGGTGGCCGATGTGTGTGCGGTGTTCGGAGCATAGGCGTCGTTCGTGATTATGGTCTGGCCGTATCCCTCATGATCATGGTTTTGTGAGAATCGAGGTTTTTCTGTGCTGGGGCCCTGACAGCGTTGTCAGTTGGTTGAGGCATTCTTCCCCTGTGGCTGGGTGCTCGTCCTGAATTTCGAGGACGAAATTTCTTTAAGGGGGGAGGGCTGTAATGCCCCAGGTTTTTCGGATCCTTGTTCGTGGGTCCTGGATCTGGTTTCTCGGAGTGTCCAACTCCGTTGTGTCCAAAATTTCATTTTGGACATATTTCATGTTCGGATCGGCGCGATCCGGAGTTGTTTCGGAGGCCCGGAAGCGTTCCGTGGCTTTTCCGCGTGTGTTTTCCGATTCTCGGTGCGTGTTTCGGTAATTCCTTCGGAACCTCATTGCGGGTGCACCGGGCTGTTCACCTAGGCGAGTGTGGTACTGTTGCGATCGATACGTTTTGAGGATCGCGGAAACATGATTTTCTATTTTTTGGTATTTTCCAGAATTTCTGGATTTTCTTATATACATAACCTCCTTTTTCTCTCTCTCCCCTCTCATTTCTCTCTTCTCTCCCTCTCTCTTCTCACGCTCTCTCCTCTCTCCCTCTCTCTCCAGCGGCCGACGGGGTGGAGCGTGGGAGAGGTGGGGACGGCGCGGAGAGGCACGGGCGAGGATGGGTGAGGATCGAGGAGGTGGAGGCGCGGTGAAGCTCGGCCGTGGGTTCGTGGAACGACGAGACTTCAATGGCGTTTTCTTCGTGGATCGGCGTCCACGGTGCGTCGAATCTTCGGTGGAGGTAAGGAGATGGACCCTCAACTCGCGTACTTCATTTCCCGCGAATTTTGTAGGCCGTGGTGAGCCGAGCGGGCTTGTTTGGGCGTTTTGGGGAAAATGCATGTTTTTGGGTGTGTGAGCCGAATCTTGTGTTTTGATTGTGTTTTTGGGGTTTAAATGGGTCCTCTCGGTGCTGGAGGGGTTGGGGAATGTTTTCCCTTTTGTTTCCCCTTCACATGGGGGTGGATGGGGCGTGGAATGGGTTTTTCTGCCGTTTCCGTCATTTTCGGGCGCAGACTGAGAACGTGCTAGTCTCAGCTAGCACGTTCTTGAAGGTCGCGCCGCCCCGACGGGGCACGTTCATCGGAGAAGATGAACAATTAGGTGGTTCCTGTCTCGCTATTGGGTCCTAGCGCATTCTGCCTTGTCGTGCTAGGGGTTCCTAGCGCGTTCTGCCTTGTCGCGCTAGGGGATCCTAGCGCGATCTGTCCTGGTCGCGCTTTAGGTCTATAGCGCGATCTGTCTTGTCGCGCTACCAGTGTATAGGGCATTCTGTTCTGAACGCGCTTTGCGAGGGTAGCGCGATCTTGAGGGGACCAGTCGGGCCACCCAGGGCGGGCAGTCTACGGCTGATCGTGCTCCCCTTGGGCCGTGTCTGTCCCGGACACCCCGTGGAGTTCCGTGACCGTGTCTTTGGGTGTCCGGAGTTCCGTTTACCTCGATTAGTGTTCCCGAGGGTTTAAGGGTCCGGGTGACCTTCTAGCGTTCTGATTGTGTTGTGTTGGTCTCCGGTCCACCCGGTTGTGACCCAGTGGTTGACCTTTGGCCTCGTGAGTGTCCCGGGCACCCCGTGGGTTTCGTTACCGTGTTTTTGGGGTGTCTGGAGGTACCGTGTTACCTTGATAAACGTGCCCATGGGCTTGGTGGGTCCGGGTGACCCCAGGTGTTCCGGGCTTCTGTGTTCTTGCTAGATCAAGTCGCCGTGTATCGGTGTGAGTGCAGTGAGGTTTCCCCGCAAGTCGTTGCTTCTCTGAAGGTGGCTTCCGAGTGGGCCATGTGTGTGGCCTTGGACTGTGAGTCCAATCTCCCAACCTGAGGCTGGAGGTCGCTTAAGTTTCCCTCCTCGAGGGATGGGTCTCGGTAGTTGTGAACTGCCTTGTGAGTCTTCCCATCGTTGTTTTGGACATAGGGATTAGGCCAGATTGACGGCTCAGTGCTATCGTGAGCAACGGTCTTGACCCCGAGTCTTGTGACTCAAAGGCCGTTGGGTTTTGTAGGTCTAGTGGACCATCTAGAGTTTGGTGGCGTCGTGCCACCTGTTACTCCGTGTTACTCGCAATGAGTGCGTGCATGGTTTTCGGTATCCACATTCTGTGACACGTCCACTAGTCGTAGCCTTCTTACGGCACGCGTGTGCTGACCCACCTGGGAGTGGTGGAGCGGCTGACCCGAGGGAGACGGTGAGTAGGCTGGTTACCGTAGGGCCCCCACGTACAGCCGAGTCCGGGCTTAGGGGGAATTACCAACTGGAGGACAGGCCTAGGGCGTATGGTCTGAGTGTGCATATGAGGTTGGGGGCGTCGGACAGCGCCGGCAGTCGCGACCCCAACTAGTCCTTGTTCTGTAGTACTGGTTACTGAGTGTGTCTGAGTCTCACGCCTGGGGCGTCATAGCTAGACACTTGTGACGCTGTGTAAGACGTCAGGGGACGCATCCGGTCGTTCTTCTAGAGGGTGGTGCTTCTGTCACGAGACGTGAGTTGTCGTGTACCGGGTTCTGTTTCCGTCCGCAGGACGGGACTTCGTGAGTGGTTTCAGGAGTGTTCCCGGAGTCGAGGTCTGGGGTTTCCGGTGAGCGTCACCTAGGGCCTTTACCCAGACAGCGTTGTGTTGACGATGGTAAGGTTGTGACCGTGTTCCCTGTCCGTGTGGTTTTGGCTCGGGTCCTTTTTGTGAGGTAAGGCCTCCGCTACGGAGGTATCGTGGCGTTTTCATAGTGGCGTGGCTAGGGCAGTTCGTGTCTAGTGGTCCCCGATCGTTGAATCGGGTGGTCGGGTGTGTGGCTTGGTTGTCCCCCGACGGGAGACTAGGTCGTGTTTTCTAGTACAGTAGGAGTAGCTGTAGAGCCGAGGTTTTACCGGCCACCGTAGTTACTTCCTGCTTTCGTAGTTACTGCTTTCAATGCCACCGTTGTTCTCAGTTGGGGTTCCGCGGGATCCCTACTGGGCCAGTGACAGGAGGCTCACCCCTGCGTTTCAGGTGCGGCGGTTCTTCCTCGAGGTTCGAGGGCGCAGTACGGAGGTTCTTAGTTGCCAGCTTGCTGGGCCCAGTGTTCACTTGGCATGTGGTACGTTTTACTGCTTTGGACTGTACTTTCTGTTGGACTGGACTCTGTTGTAGTTGTTCATTTATTTCTGTTAATTGTTAAATTATCCTGTCTTATTTCCTATTTCCTTGTACCTCCACACTCCTTTTTAGCCCTTCCGAGCCCTCCCGGCTCGTGGGCGGCAGTTCGAGTCTCAGGTTATCGGGCCTTCCGGGTAACCATATTCTCAGGTCGTCACAGACATGCTTCTACTAAAATTAGGAATACGGCCTCTACACAGGATGGAATTTAGGGCTTTTACTATGTATCAAAAGAGGACTCGGAGATGAATCCAATGTTATAAACTACTTAGGGTTTGGTCTGCTAAAACCTACCTTAAACAAGAGGGGACGACGATGCCAGCCACGATAGAAAACCCCTTCAATAGATCGCCAGAATACGCCCTCGTCCTCTCACCTCGCCAGCCGTTGCTATCAAACGTCGATGCTAGGAGGCCTTAGGGTTAGTCTTATAGGATTAATCGATTTCTAGAGGGATCGATCGATAGGATAGAGTCCACGACTCTGGTCGCACGTGATTCGCGCATTGACCCGGTCACGCCGTCGCCTCGCCTAAAAATTCAAATTTTTGAGTTAGGGTTTCAATGAGAAAATCAAGGGGAAACGACCTACACATCGTGGCCGTTCGATTGAGTCCTATATGAGCTCAAACGGTTGAGAAACGGGTCCGAATTTGATGATCTAATGCCCGATAGGGTAAAACGTGGATCTAGCCCTAATTCTCTTAATTCGACTGGCTTCAAATTTTATTTAAGGCTTTTTGCAGAAGACATATTGCCTAAATTTTTAGTCCTCTACGTGATTATAATTTTTCTGGATTTTTATAAATTATTTGGAATTTTTCTTAACATATTTTCCATAGAATTTCCTGTTAATTTCCCGTTATTTTATCCAATGCTCTACCGGGGTGCTACACATTACTGCCCCTGGTATTTGGCAGAGAACTTAGGTCAGATGACCACCTCACGCTTAGTGAGAGCCTTCAAATAGACCTTACCTATCCTTCATCGACACACCATTTGATATACCATCAGGTGGTTTGCATCTAATGAGAAAGAGAGACAAAATGTGACAAGCCAAGGATAGACAATGAGGCTAGCTCCCCATCACTTATTGCAGCTATAGACTTAGACTGACAATTGACTGAAATAAAGAAATGTTGCATAGTCAGGTTGACCTGAAAAGGCCCAATTCCCTTTTCAAGGTGGAAAATTTTTCATGATCTAGTGGCTTAGTAAATATGTCTGCAATTTGATTTGTTGTACCAACATGAATCAATTCAAAAGTTTTCTTAGAAATTTCATTCCTTATGAAATGGTGTCTAATGTCAATGTGTTTTGCACGTGAGTGTTGGATTGAGTTTTTAGATAGATTTATAGCACTTGTGTTCTCACAATAGATGGGTGTGCAGCCAAGATCTACATTGTAGTCTTGTAACTGGTGCTTAATCCATATGACTTGTGTGCCACAGTTACCAGCAACCACATGCTCAGCCTCTGTGGTTGATAGAGCTACTGGGTGTTGCTTCTTGGAAGCCCAAGAAACTAGACACCCACCTAAGAATTGGTAGTAACCACTAGTGCTTTTCCTATCTAACTTACAACCAGCATAGTCTGCATCAGTGTATGAAATTAAATCTAAGTGGCATGATGCAGGAAAAAATAAACCCAAATTATGTGTGCCAGCAATATATCTAAAAATTCTTTTAATAGCAGACAAGTGTGATTCTTTTGGGTTAGCTTGAAACCTAGCACATTAACATACACTGAATTGGATATCATGTCTGCAAGTAGTAAGGTAGAGTAATGAGCCAATCATACCTCTATAGAGTTTTGTGTCCACTGGTTTACCTGACTCATCAGGATCTAGTGATGTGTTTGCTCCCATTGGTGTAGTCATGTGCTTCAACTTGTCCATGCCAAATCTTTTTAGAATTTCAGATGCATACTTGGTTTCACTGATAAAGTATCCTTCCACTGTTGGTTTAACCTGCAGACCAAGGAAATATCATAAGTCATCAACCAGGCTCATCTCAAACTCTTTAGACATTAAACTTACAAATTCTTCAGATAGTTCAGGACAGGTGGAACAAACACAATGTCATCTGCATATACCTGAACTATAATCATTTTCTGATCTGTATGCTTAGTAAAAAGGGTCTGATCAACCTTACCTCTGCAATACCCTTTGCTGATTAGAAACTCAGTCAGTCTATCATACCAAGCCTGAAAGGCTTGTTTCAGTCCATACAAGGCTTTAGTCAGTCTGAAAACATGGTTAGGCAGCTTAATAGATTCAAATCTAGGGGGTTGCTCAACATAAACTTCCTCTTTTATGATACCATTTAAGAATGCACTTTTAACATCCATTTGTTAAAGTTTTATGTTGTTAGAGCATGCAAAAGATATTAAGATTCTGACTGCTTCCATCCTAGTCACTGGTGCATAGGATTCATCAAAGTCTACCCCAAATTCTTGAGAATAGCCCTTAGCTACCAACCTAGCCTTGTTCCTACAGATTATTCCATCCTCATTCATTTTATTTCTAAATACCTATTTGGTTCCTATGACAGAAAAATTTTCAGGTCTGGGAACCAATGTCCCTACTTTGTTTCTTTCAAATTGACCCAATTCTTCATGCATTGCATTTATCCATGATGTATCTTTTAAGGCTTCTTCTTTAGCTTTGGGTTCAATTTGTGAGACTAATTGATGCGGGACGAATGAGACACGATACCAATTTGATGCAAACCTGAGACTCTAGGCGACGACACGACTAAATTGATGACGCGACCAGTGACGACACGAATAACTCGACACCAAAAGAACTCCAGAAGAGGAGTATGTGTCCAGAATAAGAATCGCTTGCTCACGATTCATCCCAAGCGAGGGAAACGCGTGGATATGCGCGGTTGAGAAATCGGAAGTGAGTCAAGGGTGGTCAACTCATTCACGTGCTCGGATCGAGTCACGGGACAGTCACGCTCTCTTTCTCATAGTGATGATTGAATTTGAGCGAGGGGCTTTCACGGCGGAGGCGAGCTGCTAGTCCAACTGGGTACTATTCAGATTGGCAGGATAGCAAGCGCGTGCGATCAGCAGAACGGTGGCCTCCGGGTGTCTCCTGGTCGCGACGACAAGCTGGGACGATGGCGGGGTGTCCCTCTTCAATCCCTGGGATCGGCGATGGCTGGATCTCAGCTGAAGTATTGAAGGGAGATCTGAAACCCAGATCTGTCCCGTAATCCTGTAACTGGATAGATCAGCGTGACCCGGCAAAAATAGTCACTGTGCTCAGATCCGAAGTCGGATAGGAACGAAATTAGCACCGTTGTGAAGGGCGCTCGACGATCTTCAAGATATCAGGATTGGAGAACCATCCACCTGCTGATTTTCCAGGAAAAACTTTGCAACAAGGATTTTATGCTGGAAGGGTGTGCAGGGCAGACTGTAACTTGCCTGAAGATGGAGGTTGACTGAAGGGGAAACGATGGATCTGGGTCAAGGGGTTAACAAGGATGAAAGAGGAAGAAGTTGGGCTCATGCACACCAAATTTGGTGGCGATCAGAGAAGGTTTAGGGGGTGGAAAAAATTGTTATGCAGGGTTCTATCTCACAAGTCTGTAGACAGAAAGACTGCGCGGGGTGGGAAAACAAAGGTGGGAAGGGGGTCAAACGGTGGTGTATTGGAGTAAAAATTGAACTGGGAAGAGGGGAGGATGTGGGGATGAGGCTGTCAAAGTTTTAAGACAATCAGACGGTGGGATTTAGCTAACCAACCTCTTCTTTCAGGCTCTATCCTGCTTCATATAGCTCTGGATAGCAAGCCAAAAGATGGCTTGTGGCAGCTCAATGGCAGCACAGATGGCGGTGGCAGTGGCGGTGGCTGGACGTCGCACCAAGTGGAGATGATAGAGGCCGGGAATCGCTCCCAACGAAAGGGTTTCACACCCCAGATCTGCAGCTCTCTCAGCTGTGAGAAGGAGGAAGTAGGAGGAGGAGAGAGGGAGAGGGCGCCGCTTGGAGTTTCTTCCACAAAAATGATATTATTTATCTATTAAAATTATTACAAGAGAGATTAAATATGAAACCCTAGACCTAGGACAGAGACCTAAACTACCCTTGGTCAATGGGAGAGGGAAGGGCATTATGGGGAGGGGAATTATTCAAATCCCACATGGGGGAGTAGGTGGGGGGCGCCCCCCTCCATGGTCAAATTTGGGTCCTTGGTCAAGGATGGTGACCATGGACCATGGACCATCATAATGGGCCCTCTAAGCTAGGAAGCCCATAAGAGAGAGAGTGGCCCAATTGGGCTTCAAGTGGCCTTGAGGCCTAATCTAAAAATAAACCCCCTGATAGACCTTTTGATGACATTAGCCCAACTAGTACTCCCTTGACCCAAAATTAACCCCAAAAAATACAAGCACACACTGCACACCAATTACACTCCAAATAAATACTGAAAAAATGTCAAGACTCAAGATGGAGACTCTAGACTATCTTCAAGCCAAAGCGATGTCTGCATAGCTCGAGTCGTACTGTGTGTCCTATAGTGTCGACCCACTGAGTCGTGCCGCTCGGAAGCTCTGGTGTCCACACCAATTCTCCCCGGGTGGGAAGAACTCGACCCCGTAGAGTAAGGGTCTCGATCACTCTGGTACCGCTCCAACAGATCTGGATCTATTCTCTGTGGCTCCGCCTAGGTGATCCATGTGTCATCGGATGAGGGTTGTCCTCTCCATCGTACCAGGTAGCTCTTGGTACACTCCACTCCTAGGAATCATCACCTGCTCATCCAGTATGTGCTCTATCTGCTCACGCTGCTGAGGTAACGAGGCTAGAAGTGGACACTCGAGGTGGGTCACTCACAAGGGGTGGAGACGGCTCAAATGCTCACTAGGAATCACCGCTGGGTCCCTATAAGCGACTAGATCCGAGACGTTCAACATGGAAATGATATCATATTCCTCTGGCAAGTCCTGAACGTATCCGTTAGATCAGACTTGCCTCACACTCGAAAGGATTGGCACTACGAGCTTGCATGTTCTTCACAGTTCAGAGGGAAACCATTCAGGTCTGACCCTGATAAAGACATCATCATCCTCTTGAAACTTATGGTGGTGCCTATGACCATCAAGTAACTCCTTGCATCGTGCCTTGCTGGCCCTCTAGACGACGACTATGCAACTCCTAACAAACTGTACAAATAAAGGAAAAGTAGACAAACCTAATGTTGTGCAAACTCATACATATGTGACTGCAATGGTGGTCCAGGACATCTAAATGTGGACTTAAGGTGCATAGGACCTCTATCAATTTGGGAAGACTCTCGACATCCTAAAGTGGACCATTCTTGCACGGGCTCTTGAACACTATTAGTAAATAACAGAGGAGTGTTTGGTCAGACATAGTGGACCGGGTGTGGGGCGGGGTAAGATGGTAGGTTTCGTGGAGGGATAGGAGGGAGACTTGTGAAGCTAGGGGTTCCCACGAGAAAGGATCAAAAGGATCAAGCAAGGTTAGGGATCCAGTGATGTAGCTCCCTTTCGGTCCTGGGTATAGGTCCCCAATGTAGGTTAGCTCTTCATCAATTGAGGGCATCAATGAGGTTGCTGACTCTTCGAGAGGTGTGGGCTTCTCTATGGGAGAGAAGGTGTCACGGGGTGGGAATGGGTTGAGCTCGTCAGGTAGAGGTAAGAACAACACGAGCTCACTAGTGTATGGACCCACAGTGTAGATGGAAGTAGTAGAACCCAAGGATGGATATATGAAGCTAATGCACCTGGGTGTATTGGGGCTAAGAGCCAACATGTTGGTCAACTTTACTTGCCAACCTAATCCCTCAAGAGGATCGTCCATGGTGTCCACGAAGAAAAAGGATTGGAAGGTGGTGCGAAAAGAGGTGGTGGACACTACATGTAATGCTGGCTCTATGGAAGGGTAGCAAGGAGTTGTGACATCCGAAAATAAGCGCTTCCTTAGCTAGCTAAGTAGGGGCTCCTCAATGACCAACTCACCACTAGATAGGACATATGGCTCATGATGGTGGTCGGAGGGTGAAGGTTGTGGCAAAGCATCTTCCTCGGATGGGGAAAGGATGTCCTCTATGATGGGGAGAGGACCTTGGGTCTCTATAGAAGGAATCGGGTCGAGTATGTCAACCACGACCTTCTTAGGTTCTAGCAGGACTTCATCCTATATCGGAGGTGGTGTAGATATCTTTTCTAATCCAAAGAAAGATGTGCGGGTGTGTGTGAGTGAATGGATATAACTAATGTGGCATCATATGGGACATGGAAGGAAATAAATAATGCAATGAAACCAATCACCCGCGTAAACTACCAGATCGTGATGGCCAGGGGTCCAGCTCGCATGACGATGCCATACCCAGGGCCATACCCAGGGTAGGATCTAGTCTTTAGGGAGAGAGTGGAAGAAAAGTTGGGGATAAGCCTCTCATTGGGATGGGAGATATCAGGGCTCGACTTCCTCCCAAGGCGCTGCCCCTCAAAGAGTAGGTCCATTGCGCCGGGGCTTTGTGTCTTCGATTTTATGACTTTCATTGATTTTGATACACACATGATGCTGCACAATCCTTCACCGTTTTACGTGAACCTCGACTCTTGCCTTAGGAGAAGCAGGCCCGATTACTAGGATCAGGGGCATTTTTCATGGTGTTTTCTCTTCTTCTTCATTCACTTTTTTCCCTTTTGTTTTTTTTATTTTTTTCCTTGTCTTCTTTCTTTTTTGAAGACTGCCCCTATTTGAGACCACTCTCGTATCGGGGATTGCCTAGGTCGGTTGTTTCATCCACCAGTCTCTTATCCCTACGTTCAGCCGAAAAAGAAAAGCAAGGACCTTCACCTCCCCTGAGCATGGCCGAAGGAGAAACTGTGTTTTGCAAAAAAGGAAGACCCTGACCAAAGGTGTCGTGTAGTGTATGGTTGTTGTGCCAAAGAATCTTCTTTAGTGATTAAGGGAAAGACGCATCGCCACCCCGTTATCGTTAGCCAGACTCTTTAAAGATAAAAACGCTTGAGATAAAGCCCATTCCATGCATGCGACAATTCCTCACCCTCGGTGTTAATTAAACGATACACGTTCCCAGGATAAACTTCCTTAACAACGAATGGACCCTCCCAGTTGGGTTGTAGCTTAGACCTAATACCACCTGCTCTAATAAATTTGCGTTTCAAAACCATGTTACCCACTTGGAATTTTCTTTAAATGACCTTCTTTTGAAAATGACGTGAGACGCGCTTTTGATAGACAGAGACATGATTGGCCGCGTTAAGTCTCTTCTCGTCCAAGAGTTCCAGCTGGACTAGCAATGCCTCTTGACGCTCATCGAGATTAAGTTCCTTATCAAGCTACACTCTTAGAGAAGGGATCAAAATCTCATATGGAAGTACTGCCTCCATCCCATAAGTAAGAGCAAAAGGTGTTTGCCCTGTGGGAGTACGGACGGAGGTGCGATAAGCCCATAGAGCTTCGACTAACCTTTCAGACCAATCAGAAAATTTGTGCGACTCGCATGTTTTCTTGATTATTTTAAGAAGGGTGGCCTCGGCTTAGCCATTGCCCTGAGGGTAATATGGAGATGAATGATGCAATGAAATATTAAACTTCTTACAGAGGTCCTGGAGTTCTTGTGACACGAACTGCGATCCGTTGTCGGTGACGATGTCGCTTGGCACTCCAAATCGCGAGATGATATTCTTCAGGATGAAGCGGCAAACTGTGGTTGCTTTGATTTCTGCGTATGCTTCAGCTTTGGCCCACTTGGTGAAATACTCAGTAGCGGTAAGGATAAAGGATTTTTACTTGACCTGAGAGTTGGGATCACCCAGTGGGCCTACGATATCAAAAGCCCACATGGAGAATGGCGAAGGAGCAGAAAGAGGATGGAGGGAGGAAGCGGGAGCATGAATCTTGTCAGCATGAAGTTGGTATTGACACACCTATGGACATAGGTGGAACAATTGTTTTCTAGGGTTGGCCAGTAATAGCCCTGCCTAAGAATTTTCTTTGCTAGCGCCTGACTATTGACATGCCCTCCACACTCACTTGAATGAGCCGCTTTAACGACCTTCCAGGCCTCATCATCGTCTAAACATCTCATTAGAACTCCGTTAAGGGCGCGTCTATATAATTCTCCAGCAACAATTGTGTATCTCGAGGCGACCCTTCTGATGGCCTTACGTTGCTCTGCATTAGCTGACTCCGGGAATGAACCATCCTTACAATACATCTCAATTTCATGGTACCAGGGCAACTCCTCTTTTCCAAGATATCTTCCAATTCTGTCAACGATACTTCTTTCACATTTTCCCTTTCAGCCTTCTTCTCTACGGACTCCCTAAGGTTATCAAACCAAGGATCCTGAAGGGAAGGAGCATCTAACCGCTGGACCACAATAGTATCAATAGAGTGACTGAGAGGAAAGGACAGGGAAGAAGCAAGCGATGCAAGTGCATCGTCAAGAATATTGTGAGATCGAGGGGTATAGATATAGATCAATTTGTGAAACTGCCGAGCCAAGAGAGTGACCAAATCTTGATAGGGCTTGAGCTTCGGGTCACGGGTGCGATAGGTAGAAAGGACTTGGCATAGCACCAGCTGAGAATCTCCTATAGTGTTCAAATATCGCGCGCCTAGGAGATAGGCGTGCTTTAATCTAGCGAGGAGAGCCTCATACTCGGCTATATTATTGGTAGCATGAAAAGAGATCTGATAAGCAAAAGGAATGGTCACTCCCTCCAGAGTGAGGAGTACATCGCCGATCTCTCGGCCTTGAGAATTAAGTGCACCATCAAAGTGTAGAGACCAGAAGGGATGATGATTAAGAATGACAAAGTGTTCATCAGGAAACTCGTCCTGGATGGAATCGGTACAAGAAATAGGCAAATGGGAAAGATGCTCAGCGATGGCATAACCCTTTACTGCCTTCTGAACGACGAAGGTGATATCAAATTGGGAGAGAAAACTCTACCAGCGAGCCAATCTGCTAGAGAGGACAGGTTTTTCTAAGAGGTAGCGAATTGGGTCTATTCTAGAGATTAACTTAACTTCATGGGTAAGGAAATAGTGTTTCAACTTCTGAGCTACCCATACTAATGTCATACAGGTCTTCTCCATTGCAGTGTACTTAGCCTCTACAGGGTTGAACAACCTAGAGAGGTAATAAACTGCCCTTTCTCTCCCTTCATCATCTACTTGCGTAAGGACAGCTCCTAGGGAGTCCTCAATGACAGAAATGTATAAGATTAGGGGTTTTCCAGGGACAGGAGGTTTCAGAACCGGGGGATTAGCCAGATAAACCTTCAGATCCTCATAAGCCTTCTGACATTCTTCATTCCACTTGAATTTAACCCCCGCCTTAAGCAGTTCATAAAATGGACGACACCTTTGAGAATGCCGAGATATAAATCTCTCAATAAACTACAAACGACCGATCAGACCTCAGAGTTCAATAATGTTATTTGGTGGGGGCATATCCATGACAGCCTTTTCCTTAGTAGGATCGATCTGAATCCCCCTTTTGCTAACTATGAATCCTAGCAATTTCCCTGAAGACACTCCAAATACATACTTCTTCGGGTTCATCTTCAATTTGTACTCCCGAGCTCTTTGTAACACCTTGGCCAAAATAGCGTGGTGTTTTTCTTTTGACCTCGATTTCATAAGAATATCATCCACGTAAGCTTCCATATACACATGCATCATGTCGTGGAAGATTGCCATCATCGCCCTTTGATAAGTGGCACCTGCATTCTTCAGACCAAAAGGCATGACCACATAATAATAAGTGCCTCAGGGCATGGTGAACGAGGTTTTCTCTTGGTCTTCTGGAGCGAGACAGATCTGATTATATCCTGAATAACCATCCATGAAGTGCTTCATACCCGGCGGTATTGTCCACCAATACATCGATATGTGGCAGCGGAAAATCATCTTTGGGGCATGCCTTGTTTAGATCCCTGAAATCAATGCAAATTCACACTTTTCCATCTTTCTTCATAATAGAGACTATGTTTGCCACCCACTAAGGATATAGAACCACTCGAATAAACCTGGCCTTATGTAATTTATCGACTTCTTCCTTCATCTTCAAGGCCATGTGGGGGTGAAATCTTCTCAGCTTTTGCTTCACGGGTCTTACCCCTAGCTTAAGCACAAGTCTATGTTCTACCAAAGAGGGGTCAAGACCAAGCATGTCCTCATAAGACCAGGCAAAGGAATCGCTATACTCCCTTAAAACTTTGACCAATTCTTCTTCAACCCGAGGAGGGAGATTAGTGGAAATGAGAATGAACCTGGGATCCTCTTCAGTTCCAAGATTTATTTCTTTCGTAGACTCATCCACTGCTGACGACGGCTTATCGAACCTCTTTAAACCTTGCGCATACAAGTTGACAATGTCATCTATGCCGCTGTCCTCAAAATCCGTTGGGTCTTCCACATCCATGATTTCGTAGACTCCTAGTCCATCATCACTCCACACCCCTTCTGGCTCCTCATCATCCTCGAGTACGATGGATGTTTCTACAAACTCCGGGCACTTAAGGAGGGCATGACAGCGTTGAGCTAAATCATGGATGAACCTATCAGGGATAGATTTGGAGTGACGCGTCATCGGGCGCGTCGCAAGCGTGGAAGGACTAGAAACCTCATAACAATAACCTACTTCAACAGACTCTACTACCCTAGGAGACTCGACAGACTCTAACCCTAGCCTAGAAGGGACAGAACCAAGCAAACCTAATGGAAGAGGATCAGGGGCCTCATGCCCCTGGGAGGGCAAATCAAAAATGGCATTGTTCTCAACCGAAATCTCCATTTTAAAATTGGCATTTTTTTTGGAGACTGGTGGAGACCATGCAACAAGATGGATCAGAGGGGGAAGGAGGAGGAAGTGTAAGAGGATAGAGGGATGGGAAAAGGACATCAAAGAAGGGATCAGAGGAGGAGAACCACATGCTTGAAAAATCAACTGGTGGGCAGCGCCCACATGGACATGTCACAATCAAAAATTTAGTTGGCATTTCTACCAACAATGGATCAATCATGATGGGAGGTGAGTGGGGTATAAATTCCAGCTTTTGAAAAAGGGAAGTAAGATGGTAAGGAGACCAAGAGAAGGTAACAAGTGAGCTCCCCTCTTCTCGCGGACTTTGGGCTAGCTTTCCCGGTGAGTATTCCACAATTCGCTTCTCCGACTTTACCGAACAGCTTTCTTCATGAAACAGCTTTTCAAAACCTTCACAAAAATCCTTCATATCATCAACCGGCCCCTTTGGTGGAGGTGGCGGTGGCGGGCCAGAAATAGTGCAGGCGTCATCTTTCTTCTCATCGGGACAAGGCGGTGTCTTCAAGGTATCAGGCTATAATGGTCCCTTTACAAAATGTTGGCGGTAGTCCCAGGTCAATGGCCCTGAGTCTCCCAAAACTGATACTAAGGACTCTCGGTATCTGAGGCCCCTTCTGTTCATTTTTCTGCCCCTGGGAATCGGCTTAGTCCACCCTTGTAGCTGAGCACCGAGACCCATGCCTGGGTTATAGCCTAATTTCAATATCATATTCCAACCTTTAGGGTCTCTCATCTTGGGCTTCATCTTGATATTGATCGGCGCGACGGCCAGCTTGCGGTGTGCATAAGCCCATGGGAAATCGAGGTCCATCACAGAAATGACAGGCTTGTTACTAGGCCAGAGAGTTGGCAATATCTTATTGGAAATGGCCTTGACTGTCTAGACTGTGGATATGCTCTTAACTTTTACCACCCACCCCTAGAATGGAATTTGAAGACACTAGTGGGCAGTAGATGGCACAACACGGAGATTGTCAATCCACAGACGACCCAGAATAGCCTTGAACATTGGGTCAATGTCCAACACATAAAATTCCACGGGCATTGTTAGCAGCCCGAGCTCAGCTTGAATAGTTATCACCCTATGGCAGGCCCTCCTTGAGTTGTCGTAAGCTGTAATGGTAGTCAGAGTAGGCCTTAACAAATCTTCAGAAATGTTACATGCACGCAGGGTGCTAAGAGGGCAAACATTTATGGAGGCTCCTGTGTCCACCAAAGCCGCGTCGATAGCCACCTTATTCAAGGTGATAGAAATGCAGAGCGGCATCTGGTGTGCCTGGGGAGGTGCCAATTCAGACTCAGAAAAGGAAATGGCCGACCCCTTAGTGATCGTGGCCAAAGCCGATGGTAGACTATCTATCGTCATATCCTTGTTTAGTAGTACCTTTTGTAAGAAATCCCTTAAAGCATCTTGGTGTATCTTGGACCTCTTAATTAATTCAAGTACTGAGATCTTAGTCGGCATCCTATCCAAGTGATGTAATAAATCATACTACGTGCCGGGCAAAGGGTCCACTTCTTCCTGATCAACAGCCTGCTGTGGGAACTGGGGATTGGGTGCAGCTGCACTAGTGGTGGGGTAGTTCCGATGAAATAGACGCCCGCTCTAGAGGGCAAGGTTTTATGCCGGCACGGCATCAGATGGGCTCATGAAGGGTGATTTAATGGGCCCAATAGGGTGGACAAGGGGGGTAGAAGTAGAGGTTGCGGGCGAAATGGGGGTGACGAGGGTAGAGGCAGGCTTAACAGGCACCGCGGAGAAGATGATGGGCGGAGGGTTAGGCGAAGAGGTGGTAATGGAGGGTGTAATGGGTGTTGGCGTGAAGATGGGTGAAACGTTGGGCGATGCAGTGGGTAGAATGAGAGGTTTTGGAAGAATAGTGGGTGCGGTGGAGGTCCCGTTGGTGGGTTGGAGGATAATGGGGGTAGAAGGCAAAGGGAACGGGTGATAGGTATGGTGGAGGGCCATGAGCAGAGCTGACGGATCATCATCATAAGACCACCCAGCGTTGGGAGCTGGGTGGTGAACAATATTAACCTGAGCTGGTGCCGGTGGCTAAGGTTGCGGAGTGGGCGGATGGTTGGGCATCGGATTCTGATGAATCCTCAATTCCTACGCAGGCTGCTGGTGCTGCTGTGGTGCTAACTGTTGTTGCTGTTGTGGCTGCTGTCTTCTTCTTTCCTTGATATTCGTGATAACTTTGATCATCTCAGCCCAGTCGATGCGTTGCCCTTCATGCAGGTCGTAAACGAGATCTCTGAACTGGAAGCATCTCTCAATCGTGTGCCCGGGCTGCCGGTGGAAAACATAGTACTTAGACTGGTCAACAGCCGGGTTCCAATTCGGCCGTTCCGGAGGATGTTGTAGCGCCCCGGCGGACATGAGGGCGGTGAAGATATCTGAAAGTGTTTCTGGCAAAGGGGGGTACTGGGCTCTTTTAGGACCTGGACGCGGGGGTGCATAGCCGTTTGGTGGAGTGACGTTATGGTACTGGGGTGGCTGTTGCGGTTGTTGGGGAGCTTGGAAGGATGGTTGGGCGTTTTGTGGAGTGGGGAACTGAGGGTTGCGAGGAGGTTGCCAGAAATGGGGTGTAGCGGACTGGTTGGTGGATTGGAAATTGACGGCCTGCACCTGTTCATTTGTTTGGACCCCCTCGGTGACTGGCCCCTGGGGCTTTTTAGTGTACTTGGGCTTCTGCGGTTCAAAGAGGGTGTGAATAGGGGAATCTTTAAATTGGGTCTAGATGAACCTGGCCCTACTATACAACTGGTGCATGCTAGCAATGTCGTTCATGGCCAAAATGTTCCTGAAGGTGGGGGTGGCATTAGAAATTAGGAGCTTGACCTTCTCTTCCTCCAGAATGTGGCCAGGAACACGGACGGCCATCTGCCTCCATCTATCAGCATACGTGGCAAAATCTTCATCGGCCTTCATCTTCTCGGCCACTAGATTAGTGAATGAATATTTCGGGCCAACCCGGTCCTGAAATCTCTGAATGATCTTTTCCTTCACGACCTTAAAACTTTCTGCGTCCTCCAAGGGCAGCGTATAAAACCACTCCAGGGCGACCCCGTCCAATGAGCGGCAGAACAAATACGCCATGAGGCGATCATCGTACTGAAATTGTGCTGACTCGTATAAAAAGTCCCTCACATGGATGTAAGGATTACCATTCCCATCGTACTTCTGGTACGTGGGGAGCTCTGACTGAGGAGGGAAACAGATATTATGAAAATTGGGAACGGGGACGTCAGCCAAGGACTGTGGGCCGACCCACTTCTGAAGGAGGTCAATCTGTTGCTGCATGGCAGCCCACTTGTCTAGGAGTTCTGGCTCTCAGGATGGAGGAGGCAAAGTAGAAGGAGTGGACCCGATGTGATGGGCCGAAGGATAAGTGGGTGTAGAGGGAAGCCCATAAGAAGGATATTGGGCCGAGGAAGGACTCATACCCGAGTAAGTCAAGTGGGCAGCCCCAGCCTGAGAGCGTAGAAGATCAACCAGGCACACAAGGGCCTATGGCACTAGTGGAATGGACTCATAAGGGTCAACCTGAGAAGATGGAAGGAGCCCAGCCTTCCCTTTGTCCAGAATTTGATGGATCGAGTTAGAGGACTGGCCCGCCTCTAGATTTGAAAAACGAAGAACCCTGGGTTGGACCGAGGTTAGATCAATTGGAGCAGTAGAGTAAGCCCCAGGCCCATTAACCATGGACTGGGAAGCATAGGTAGCAACAAGGCCCTACGGAATAGAAGTAGGTGGGGCACTCGACCCCTGCAAAGTCTGATAAATGACCTGAAGCTAGGCTGGATCCAACTGGGCCATCATCTGAAGGATCTGACCGGCAGAAACTTGAGTAGGAGGGTTTGAAATGGAGGGTTGACCACCCTCAATGACAGCAGATAATGGAGGGGCAGACCCCTGAACAATGACCCTGGGTGGGTCCTCTAGGAGGTCCTGAGCAAGGGGATCCTCACGGGGCTGAGAGAAGTCGTAAGCCGACATGGTAGAATCGAATAGTGGGTTGAAGTAAGAAATGAAGGAAGGATTACCCCTCGGAGAGATCCTATAAATGGATAACAACTCCACATGCAACGTGGTACCTAACACAAAGATGACAATAACAAACAATGAGCACACCTAATGTGATGACTAACAAGATGCACAAACAAGAGAGGAGATAAGGGGCAACCAAGGTCAATCAAGTTACAATGATGCACGAAAATTTTTAATTTGTTTCTCCTTTTGAAACTTTAATGATTTGAAATAGATCAAAGTTCTCTCCAAAATAGGATTCCTAAATAGGGGTGGATTTGGGGACTTGGTTGACTCTATGTGTACACTCTCTCTCACCGATGCAACGTAAACACGGGGCGGCAAAGGTACAACCTGCCCGGCGTCCATGTGGGAATCCATGACTCATGGGGGCTTACGGAGGTCCCATATAGGATTACCTAATCGACTCTAAGGAATATGGAGGCGAGAGGATCTCCTACCAAGGTAGGTATGAAACTACTGTGATAAAAGTGTATGACCCTATGTGCACCGGAGTGCATGCAAATTCTAGACTAAAACTAACAAGCAATGATCAAACAATGTTACAAATATGGCAACAATAGGATACACATGAATGATAACCAGGGGGAGATAAATAGCACCCAAAGCAAGTAGCGAGAGGACGAAAAAATAGAGCACAAGTATGAATCTCGGGATGCACTGTGATGAAATAACTGATAGGAGGCAAGGCCTGGATACAGAGGGGGGGTGAATGTATCCTGCTCTAAATATCGCCCAATTAAAACTCTAATGCTCAAGTATGCGGAATTAAAAGCAGTTGATGAAATGTGCTGAAAATACTTAGAAGCAACTCAGCAAGACAACACAAATATATTAGCTCTCACACGCTCCTAAGCAAACATCTAAAGATCGCAGCAGAGAAAATAACATATAAGGAAAAACAAACCACAAGAGAACACCAAGATTTTTTAGGTGGTTCGGTCCAAAGACCTACGTCCACCCCTCACTCCAAACCGGAGTGAGGCTTCCACTAGCTAGGCTAGAAACTGCAGACTCAGTCTGCAACAAATTGCTGCCACACAGCTTGACCAGGGGAACAACCTCCCCTCTTCCTCCCAACCGGAGGGACACCCCAAGTGACTCCCAGCCACTTGGAAACCAGAGACGCAAGTCTCTCTTCCTCCAGACCAGTAGGGAAGACCTAGTCTTGCAACCCACAAGACCAGAACCGGAGGACCAATCCTCCCTTCCTCCAAACCGGAGGGGAACCTAGAGACCTAAGTCTCTCTTCCTCTGAAACCCAGAGGGAAGCACAGGTGACACCAAGTCACCTACAAACTAGAGGTGTCAGACCTCTCTTCCTCCCAACCGGAGGGAACCTGACCTCACACAAGAGAATCGGAAGAACAACTGCTGAATGGTTAAAAAGAAAAACAAAAACGTAGCAACAGAAAGCTGTAAGAATAAAATGCACAAAAGCTCTTGTAGGAGCTGGCTAGCCTGGATTTGATCCACGGTCCAGCAGGAACTGATCTTCAGTTGAAGCTTCCTTTGCTCTAGCTCTCTCTTCTTCTTACTCTTCTTTTTCTTCTCTTTCGCAGGCTCTCTCTCTGTCTCTTCTTTCTTCTCTCTTCTTCTTCTGCTCACTGCCTTTCTGCAACTCTTTCTTCTATCTCGATCACTCTCTTTCTCTTTCATATCTTATCTCCTATTCTTATCATCTCTTATCCATCTTCTCCAGATGGAGGCGGCTGTGTATTTATAGCTGCAGCAATTAGGGCATTATCCTCGGATCACGTGCCAGGTGCCAACCTCGGATCACGTGCACTTCATAGGCCTTACGAATAGTACCTGTCACACAGACATAAGAAGATATCAGTTGGATGTATATACTTAGTTCAGGCTGTTAACAAAGTGTGTACAGGCAAGATGCAGCTAGAGTGTATAGACTTGAAGGTTAACAAACGAGTGTACAGACTTCGTGTGAAGGATAGAGTGTATAGACTGGAACACTTAACAGTCGAGTGTATAGACTTAAGGTTAACAATCGAGTGTATAGGGTTGAAGGCCTAACAATCGAGTGTATAGACTTGAAGGTTAACTGAGTGTACAGACTTCATGTGAAGGATCTTCACAGAAGGATGTTCAGACTTTAACTTCTGAAGAGTATATACTCTACTGAAGAACGTTCAGTTGATGTACAAGCCACAGGCTGTATAGACTTCATACAAGACACATGCTGTATAGACTTTGATGCAAAAGCTTAACAATGAGTGTGTAGACTTGAATGCTTGGAAGGATGTATACACTTCGTCTTTGAAGGAGATGCACATATACTGAAGTGTGTATAGACTTGCTGATCAAAGGAACAGAATGTATAGACTTGCTGATCAAAGGAACAGAATGTATAGAGACAATGCAATGTATGGACTTTGATGAACATATGCATTGTATGGACTTAACGACCCAACCGATGTATAGACTTAGAAACAGCAATGAAGCAAGTGTGTACAATGTGAGAGAGTGTATAGACTTAGCGAACTTGAGACACTGTACAGACTATGATGCACAAGCAATGTATAGACTTCGTGATGCCAACAGACAATGACTGTGCAGACTTGTTTTGAACAATGCACGCTGTATAGACTTGCAGTGCAAAGGCTGATGAATAGACTTGGTAGTCTGGGGGGTCGACCCATCAAAGAAAGGGGTCGACCCATGATGCATGGATGTATGGACTTGAAGATTCGAAGCCCCACAATGTTTAGACTTTAAGATGCATATGCCAAGGCTTGACACAGCGATGTACAGACATTGTGATGTATAGACTTAGGGGCATTTGCCAAGGCTGTACAGACTTTAGGCTGAACGTGTGTGCTGTGAGCAATGTATAGACTTGGTGAGCTACAAAGCACAATGTGTAGACTTGAAAAGGGAAGGGGCTGTACAGACTTGAGCAATGCAAAGGCAATCGGATGTATAGACTTCATGATGAGTAGACATGCCAAAACAACTGAACCATGTACAGACTTGAACAAGCAAAGTATGTACATACTTGAAGATTCACGATGTATAGACTTTGGCAAGAGATTGGCTGTACAGACTTCAACACAGCTGCGATGTACAGGCTTTGACAAAGCAGCGTTGTACAGACTTGATGAAGCTTCAGATGATGAATGTATAGACTTCCCAAACGAATGTATAGACTTCAGAAGATGAAGACTCCGTATAAACTTGAGTGCCTGTAACAGTGCTCTGTACAGACTCGCCACCGACCAATGTATAGACTTGAAGAAGCTGAGTGAACAATGTATAGGCTTTGAACTCTGTATAGACTTGAAGACCCTGAGCCAATGTATAGACTTTGCCTTAGAAACGAATGTATAGACTTGAAGCAGAAGCCAGGCTCACGATGTGTAGACTTGGCCAGAACGTAGGGAAAGGTATGAATGTATAGACTTGGCCAGAACGTAGGGAAAGCCGCCAATGTTCAGACTTGATCATCCAGCCGTGTATAGACTTTGTTTTGAGCAACGTAGGTAAAAGATACATTGTATAGACTTTGCACAGGAGTGCCTGAAGCGATGTACAGACTTGGAGTGCCGAAGCCATTGTATAGACTTGGCGTGCCGAAGCCATTGTATAGACTTGGCGAATGGCTTGAAACACAAGGACGCTGCTCGCTGTACAGACTTGAGGTTTCAACATAAGGATGTACAGACTTGGAAGGCTTTGAAGGCGATGTACTGACTCTACCAATGTGCAAACTTTACCTAAGTGCAGTGTGTAGACATGGAGATATGATGCATGAACAAAATGGCGTTGTATAGACTTGCCGATCTGGGGGTCGACCCATCAGGAAGGGGGGTCGACCCACTTCTGTCCAGACAATGCTAAAAGGGTATAGCAGCATCTAACATCAAACAATCCAGATTAAATGCAATTATGAAATGCATCAACAACTATGAAATGCACCAATACACACACCACACAGCCTTAGCCTGTTCATTGGGTATGTAATTCAGATAAGATGTTCAATGAAACATGCATATGCAACACAAACAGATTTATATGCAGATTCCAACAGTTGATGACTAATAGTGTTTGCTATCATCAAAATCACAGGGACACAACAATCTCCCCCTTTTTGATGATGGCAACACTATGAGTCATATTGACTTGATCAAATTATTTCTCCCCCTTTGACTTCAGCAAAAAGACATGAATTGAAGAAGGAAGAATAAGACTGCATAATATGAGTGAATTAAGAACTCCCCCTTGGACTAAGCTCCCCCTTATCAGAAACAATTTGATGGATGAAACCAAATGATAGGATGAAACCAAATGAGATGTCGGGAGAATATCAACAAAAGCACAGGGACACTCAAAACTGCTAACAAGATCTCCCTCTTTATGAAAAAAACACTCAGCATCACATGGAAACTCCCCCTGATTAGATGGAGTGAAAGAGGTGAAGAGCATCTATCAGCAAAACACATGGGTATCCACAAATTACCACAGACTGTATGATGTGGCACAGCCCAAAGACCACTAAATATGATAAGGTGACCCTAGGACTTAGACCCGCAAGCATACAAGCGCTCAATGATTCTCACAACGACGATTTCTGCTCACTCGGTTCACACGTTCACCCGGTGGGTCCGGGAGATGATGGTGAGGGTCCGAGGCGGGACCCAATTGTCCTAATGGACTTACAATGCTAAGGCTGACCTCCACTGGGCCTGGGAGTCCCAACTTTGTGGGTGGCTGGCCCGCAAGGCGGGGTGTGGGGTGGCACTCACTCACGGGCCGCGGTGGGCACGATATTGCTTAAAATGAATTCCGAGCACTCTCTTACCGTCCGACGGGCATTCAAGGCAATACTACATTTGCAGAAATGAAGCTACAAGGGTGTGATCAGAAGCTCACCTGATCGGTGTGAAGACACCGATCCCGTTCGGAGACGAGGGCGCGCCGGGAGGCGAGGGTATACACCCGATCGCCGCGGCGATGGAGCTTGACCTGAAAATGTGAAGAGGTACAGCACTACGCCCCTTGCAAGGGGGGGATCTTGGGGTGGGGGTTAATGTATTACAACCAAAAATTACCTCCACACAGGGAGGGGCCTTCAGCCGGCCAAGCGGGGAGGGGAACGAGCGAGATAGAGTCGACTTTCCGAGCTTTGCCGATTCTGCCTAGCTTCTGTAATTCTGGATAGAGGGCCAATGTCGATGCTGCCAATAATTCCACCGAGCTTGGAATCTGATGAGGCTTGCACCAAAAGCTTGCTAACCGGAGAGGGGTGCGGCTTGAATTTTTGGACGACGTTCTGATCTGGGGACTGACTGCTCCAGCGACTGGAAGATGGATGCAGCTCTGGTCTCTGGCCGAGCTCAGTCTGAAACAGCAGGTTACAGACACTGCCACGATCGCTCCTGAGCTCAAACTTTGGCACCGCTAGACTCGTTGGAATCGTGGATGAGTCTACTTTGTAGAAAAACAAACGGGGAAGTCTTCTGATGTTGGAGATGAGCTGGGTGTCCAGAGAAGTGGATGGTGGTCGGTGCAGACTGTGAGGAGGCAGACCGGCGTGGGTGTGGTAGAAAATTGGTATCTCTGGTTGTCGGATGCCGAACAGGGTTCTGCCTTCTGTTCCTGGACGCTGACAGGGGGAGGAAGAACTTTTTAGAAGACCTCGAAGACTGGTTCCTTCAAGGTTTGTGGTGGGAGAGTCTTCTCTGCCGCTCTGGCTCCTGGTCTGAGAGGTTCTGCGCAGTCGGGGAAGAACAGCCTTAACGGACGGCCATGAACTCGGAATGGAGTGATTATACCTCGCCTGCGAAGAGCACAGGGAGGCCTTTCCAGAAAGTTAGGCCACGCCACCAGCAGAACCAGGATGCAGTCGTGGACGTCACTACAACAGAGTGCTAAACTGCAGGTTAGCCTGCACACAAAGCTGGAGTGGAGAAGAGAGGAGGGGGCGAACTTGGCTTGAGGGGAGAGGAGGGGTGCGACCTAGGGAGCAAGGAGGGAAGGGGAGATTCGAATTTGGGGTTTGGAATGAGTTAATTCAGCCTTGGGAAGGTGGAGATATGCTTAGGGAAGTGAAAGGGGTAGGTGGTGGTTGGAGGGTGGGGTTTTGAGTGGTGGAACTTCCTTGGGACTAGGTGAGGATTAAAGAGGGGTTGTGGGAAGTTGTGGGGAGTTAATGGAGGTAGGTGGGGGTTGGAAGTGGTTGAGAGAGGGAGGAGAGAGAGTGAATTTTAAAATTTAGAGAGAGGAGGAGAGAGAATGGAGAGATAATGAGAGAGAGAGAGATATTGAGAGAGTTTGAAAGGGTTTTCTTCAATATTCATCAAAAGTTGAATACAAGAGGAGAGATGGGGCCTATATATAGGCAACCATTCTTTACATGACCAAAATACCCTTGACAATAAGATAAAAGACCGAGCATATCCTAGACTCAATCCTATGGGCCCATAACTAAAGTAATAAGGCCCAATTAAACATAACAAGGGAAATGGACTAAAACCATATGACTCAATAAAGGAAAATACATAAGATAGGACTCAATAAAAAGAAAATACATAAAATGAAACTTGGGAAATGAAGATAACAAGTGTAGATCATGATCAATCCATATCAAGAGTGTGCAGGCGATCAAAGCTAGAGGGGTGTCGGGAGATGCCCTCATCAAATCCCCCGGGGTGGGGAGAGCTCGACCCTGTCGAGTATGGGTCTGCCTGGCTGTTGTACTGCTCCATCATGTCGGGATCCAAGCATATCAAATCCTCCCGACTCACCCATGTATCCTCGATCGGGGGACGGCTCTTCCACCTAACCAGATAGCGCTGATACACCCTGTGCCTCGTAATGATACTCTGCTCATCTAGTATTGCCTCTACCTGCTCTCGTCGGTCTCTCAAGCTAGAAAGTGGAGTCCCTCCGGGAGTGTCTCTCATAAGGGGGGGTAAAGGCTCAAGCTCCTCACTGGGTTCCACCGCGGGGCCTTTGTGGGGTACCAGGTCCGCCACACTGAAGGTAGGGTGCACCCCATAGCTTTCTGGTAGGTCAAGCTCATAAGCATTGCTGCCAAGTCGTCGTAGAACTCGAAAGGGTCCCGAACCCCGTGCCCTCAACTTGGAGGCAGGTCCCGGAAGGAGCTGCTCCGTCCTCACCATCACCGAGTCTCCCACTTGGAACTCGTAGTGGCGCCGATGAGCATCTGCCCGCCTTTTGTAAGTCTCATTGATCCTTCCTATATGCTTGCGAGAATGCGTATGCCAAGGTGGACCTGGGTAGCCAAATGTAGACCGATCACACTTTGATGCTATGAAGACTGTGGTAGTCTTAGGAGGGCCGGGACATCCATAGATGAACCTTTTATGCATGGGTGTGATAAATGTCGGGGGACCCGGACATCCATGTATGCTCCTATCATGCTTAAGACTCATGATGAATGAAGGTGGGCCAATACATCCGAATATGGTCCACTTATGCTGCCTACTTGACATGTGGGTGATGTGGATGAATGTACCCGACTTATGAATCATGTCAAATGGTGTGGTAGGCCTGGACACATGCATGTTTATCCCAAAGGTGACTTCCATGTGCATAGATGTGGGATGACTTTTGAACGTCCACGTGAATGGGTCGAAGGGATCTACGAACGTGGTTATGGGGTGGGGCACTTCATCAATCCCAAGGTGTTTGTTGCCTAAGGTCAAGGCTCTCATGTTGTAACCCGATTCTAGGAAGGGAGGAGTTTGGGTCGACATGGGCGATGTGGGTAAGGTGAGGTGGGTGGTGAATAGGGAAAGTGGGTCACATGGAGATTTAGGCTCCCATAGAAAAGGGTCAAAGGGATTATGGTAAGGGTCACCTAGGTAGGGGTACTCCATGTTCTCAAGGTCCTCAATTGGCGAATCATCTCTCTCTAAGATAATTGGGCCAAGGTTGCTAATGGGTTGGCCAATCAAAGTACTTGGGATCTCAATGGTTGGGGAGTAGACTAGGATGGGTTCCTCCTCCATGGGAAGAAGGAGTATGATCTCACTTGTAAATTGGCCATTGGTGTAGATGGAAGTGATGGAGCCAATGGTGGGGTAAGCTAGGCTAATGGTGCTAGACTCTGATGGCCTCATGGCTAGCATATCGGTCATGTGGACTTGCCAATGTAGGTAGGCCACTAAGTCTCCCAAATATTCTAAACAATAGGAGGTTTGATAAGTGACATGAGGCTGAGTGGGAATGAGTTGGGATGGATGTCCCATGAGTAAGTGGCTTGGTTGTAAACTAGGAATGGTGAGGCCTCGCTTGAGCCATAGGAATATGGACTTATCTATGGTGATGGTGTCATGGGGAAGGGTGTATAGCTCTTGAGGAACTAGGTTAGGAGGGGTGGGTGAGTTGTATGGCCCTTGGATTTCCTTGATTTTGGGAGGTGGATCCGAATTGGTATCCCTCTCCACTTGGGTAGGTGTGTGGGTTGCAACTCCTAAGGACAATGGGGTAGGAAGGTCTATGGTGGGTGGGTTGGTGTTAGTCGAGGCATGGCGCACTCGAGGAGGTGAGCAAGGTCGGACATGGGTTGGACTTGGGAGTGGAAGTAGTGGAGGCCTAATTTGGGGTAAGATTGGTGTAGGAAGCGAGAGGTGGGTTGGGTGAGAGGTTTTGGGTTTTGGGGTGGTGGCCATTATGGGCCTTGGTGGAGGGGTGGACATGGTGTCCACATGGTTTTTAATGGTGAGGGTTGGAATAGTGGTGGTCACCATGGAGGGAATTGGGTTGGTTAGGGGTCTCTTGCCCTTGGGATCACTTGGGGTGGAAGTGGGGGCTAAAGGGGCTTGACTAGTGTAGGTTAGGGAAGGGGGTTTTGGTTGGGATGTGGGGGACCTCATGGGGTTAGGTGGGGAGGTGGAGGTCTTAGGTACTTGGGTTTTAGTGATAAGGGTTTGGACGGGTGGGGTGGGAGGAGTGGGAGTGCTCCTTGGGTTTTGGTGATCCGATTGGGAAGGGGACACATACCTAGCCCTTAGTTGATCCTTCATGTCCTCCCATGTGGTGAGGGGAGCTTCCCGTCTAATTATCCTTAAGCCCTCAATTTTACACCAATGAGTTTGAGCCCTTTTGGTTAGTTGTATTTTGGCAACCCATGCCTTTTCATCCTCAGAAATATGATACCAATTGAAGTATTGGTCCATTGTAGCTTCCCAATCTAAATATTTGCTAGGAGAGGTCCCATCAAAGGTGAGAAGTGGGAAAGGGGCCATCCTATCGTCTGTCCTTAGGGCGGGCCTATTTTTTCCAAGTTGGTTGAGTCGGCCCGATATGTTATCAAGCCGCTCATTAGCATAGGTCAAGGCTTTCATGAAGTAGTTGAAGTCATGAGTGTTAGTGGTAGGAATCCCTTGGGGTTTTGGATTCATTGTGGGATTGGAAGATGTAGTATTGGGTTGAAAGCGAGTACCACTACGAGTGGTCATGCAAGGTTGGGTGGGCTATGCAAGGGTGTGCGGATGCACCTATGAAAGACTTAGTGTGACCCAAGACTAGACTTGTAAGGACAAGCCTATGACCGCTCTGATACCACTTGATGTGGCACAGCCCAAAGACCACTAAATATGATAAGGTGACCCTAGGACTTAGACCCGCAAGCATACAAGCGCTCAATGATTCTCACAACGACGATTTCTGCTCACTCGGTTCACACGTTCACCCAGTGGGTCCGGGAGATGATGGTGAGGGTCCGAGGCGGGACCCAATTGTCCTAATGGACTTACAATGCTAAGGCTGACCTCCACTGGGCCTGGGAGTCCCAACTTTGTGGGTGGCTGGCCCGCAAGGCGGGGTGTGGGGTGGCACTCACTCACGGGCCGCGGTGGGCACGATATTGCTTAAAATGAATTCCGAGCACTCTCTTACCGTCCGACGGGCATTCAAGGCAATACTACATTTGCAGAAATGAAGCTACAAGGGTGTGATCAGAAGCTCACCTGATCGGTGTGAAGACACCGATCCCGTTCGGAGACGAGGGCGCGCCGGGAGGCGAGGGTATACACCCGATCGCCGCGGCGATGGAGCTTGACCTAAAAATGTGAAGAGGTACAGCACTACGCCCCTTGCAAGGGGGGGATCTTGGGGTGGGGGTTAATGTATTACAACCAAAAATTACCTCCACGCAGGGAGGGGCCTTCAGCCGGCCAAGCGGGGAGGGGAACGAGCGAGATAGAGTCGACTTTCCGAGCTTTGCCGATTCTGCCTAGCTTCTGTAATTCTGGACAGAGGGCCGATGTCGATCCTGCCAATAATTCCACAGAGCTTGGAATCTGATGAAACTTGCGCCAAAAGCTTGCTAACCGGAGAGGGGTGCGGCTTGAATTTTTGGACAACATTCTGATCTGGGGACTGACTGCTCCAGCGACTGGAAGATGGATGCAGCTCTGGTCTCTGGCCGAGCTCAGTCTGAAACAGTAGGTTGCAGAAGCTGCCACGATCGCTCCTGAGCTCCAAATTTGGCACCGCTAGACTCGTTGGATTCGTGGACGAGTCTACTTTGCAGCAAAACAAACGGGGAAGTTTTCTGATGTTGGAGATGAGCTGGGTGTCCAGAGAAGTGGACGGTGGTCGGTGCAGACTGTGAGGAAGTAGACCGGTGTGGGTGTGGTAGAAAATTGGTATCTCTGGTTGTCGGATGCCGAACGGGGTTCCGCCTTCTGTTCCTGGACTCTGACAGGGGGAGGAAGAACTTTGTAGAAGACCTCGAAGACTGGTTCCTTCAAGGTTTGTCGTGGGAGAGTCTTCTCTGCCGCTCTGGCTCCTGGTCTGAGAGGTTCTGCGCAGTCGGGGAAGAACAGCCTTCACGGACGGCCACGAACTCGGAATAGAGTGATTCCACCTCGCCTGCGAAGAGCACAGGGAGGCCTCTCCAGAAAGTTAGGCTACGCCACCAGCAGAACCAGGATGCAGTCGTGGACGTCACTGCAACAGAGTGCTAAACTGCAGGTCGACCTGCACACAAAGCTGGAGTGGAGAAGAGAGGAGGGGGCGAACTTGGCTTGAGGGGAGTGTGGGGTGCGACCTAGGGAGCAAGGAGGGAAGGGGAGATTCGAATTTTGGCTTTGGAATGAGTTAATTCAGCCTTGGGAAGGTGGAGATATGCTTAGGGAAGTGAAAGGGGTAGGTGGTGGTTGGAGGGTGGGGTTTTGAGTGGTGGAACTTCCTTGGGACTAGGTGAGGATTAAAGAGGGGTTGTGGGAAGTTGTGGGGAGTTAATGGAGGTAGGTGGGGGTTGGAAGTGGTTGAGAGAGGGAGGAGAGAGAGTGAATTTCGAAATTTAGAGAGAGGAGGAGAGAGAATGGAGAGATAATGAGAGAGAGAGATATTGAGAGAGTTTGAAAGGGTTTTCTTCAATATTCATCAAAAGTTGAATACAAGAGGAGAGATGGGGCCTATATATAGGCAACCATTCTTTACATGACAAAAATACCCTTGACAATAAGATAAAAGACCGAGCATATCCTAGACTCAATCCTATGGGCCCATAACTAAAGTAATAAGGCCCAATTAAACATAACAACGGAAATTGACTAAAACCATATGACTCAATAAAGGAAAATACATAAGATAGGACTCAATAAAAAGAAAATACATAAAATGAAACTTGGGAAATGAAGATAACAAGTGTAGATCATGATCAATCCATATCAAGAGTGTGCAGGCGATCAAAGTTAGAGGGGTGTCGGGAGATGCCCTCATCATTGTAATCACAGTGAATAAGTGAGGAGGACAGATTTTCATTAGCACACTACAAGGATGAACTATGGTTATCCAAAGACTACAAGTGCACAAGTTAAACTGAGAGAAGTGCCTCTCAAATATGAGAACCGGTGTGAATCAAAACACAGTGATAAAGAGCAATAGGATGAGCAGATTCAACAATTAGTGAGAATTGAGATATTGAACACTTCAGCAAGATATCAACTTCATAGAGTAGAATTTGAAGTTTTAGATTCCTCCATTATAAAAACTTATGTAACCTTGATTGTCAGATGTGGTTTAAGAATGATGTAAATCAAAATTTTTCAAAGAGAAATTGTACTCATATCTGAACCAACTCTTAATAAAAAAGAACTACAAGCACATATAAGATTCTAGTTCAACCAACTTCCATCTTACTTAGTTTACTTTCCATGACAGCTTTAAGAGAAACATAAGTGAATGCACCTGAATTTTAATTGTTCTTTCAGAAATTGATTTACACATATTCAAAAAAAAATTTAATGAACAATTTTGGTTTATCAGCACCTTTTGGCGTGGGGAGACACCTTGATCAGAGGCCAGAATCCCCAGTTACTCAGTGTGGCAACCGTATTGCTTCTTCCATTTTAGAGAACAGAGGTAGCATTAAAAGTATCTTTGGCATGAGGATACACCTTGATCGGAGGCCAGAATCCTCAGTTACTCAATACAACTATGCCATTGCTCTACCATATTTTCACAATTATTTCCAATCATCTCTTTAAGCAGAGTTAACCATGGTACTTCATGACACAATCCTTTGGACAGGTTTCTCAGTAACCATAGTCATTGCTCTGTCCATACTTTTACTCAAAATGGATTCAGAACAAATTAGATGTTTAGGAACAACTACATACACTATATATCTCAGTCAACGTAGACATGGATATCAACTTTTCAGATTTCAGAAAGTCTTACATGAATTTACATGAAGCAGACAGTTAAAGTTTATTAAGAGGTTGAAACAGATATTTTCAAGTTCCTTGTGACCAACCAAGAGTACATAAGACTTAAACCAATTCCAGTTAACAAATGTTCTTAAGCATGTATAATGGAAGGTTCCTCATTAAAAATGTTTTAACTTTTATGAAGTAGTATACAGGTTGAAAGTTTACTTCATATCTCAGCTCAGTAATTCAAGTGAGAATATTCAACAGACAGCATGGATTCTGAGGAATTGTAGCAAAGGAGCTGCTCTTGAGCAAAGAAGTTCAAGGTTGACTGAATAGAGGTGAAGCTCTCCTTCAGCAGATTTAGGAGAGGCAGACAGATACCAAAAAGGTATAAATTCAGAGTATGAACAACTTCAGAAGTAGTCAAGAAAGATCATTTGATACCACTTTGATGATGGAATCACTGACACTACAGAATTGACAAGATGAATCAAGTAGGTGGATAGGAAGAGTTCAGATAAAGACACAACTGAACGGATTAAGCATGCTCCCCCTATCTATATGTAGTGAGACACCACCTTCCCCCCTTTTTTTGATTTTTCAAAAATAAGTGATATGCTATGCTATGACTCCCTTTAACTAAAAACAATGAATCATCTTATATGTCATGAAGACAATGCAGATAATGAATGACTATGCAACAACAGATTTAACATGCTATGCAGTAAATCTAAAAATAGTTGTGTGATTTCAAGAGTAAGAATAATGCTCCCCCTAAATGTATGCATTCAATCTATCTTTTTGGCATTTTCAATGTAATGAAATGCAATGCAATTAACTACATGTATGCACGGGCATGAAGCAAAATATTCACATGAAGATGCAGACATTCTCTGATATGCAAATTTGACCCTTGGTATTTGGCGGAGAACTTGGTCTAAAAGATCATCTCACACAAAGTAAGAACCTCCAGACAGATTTCCTCTGCCCTTTAGTAGCTTACCATTTGATATACCAAAGTGGTCATGCATGACAATGCAATACCAACAGTCCTATATGCATCAGATTTTCAATGATTGTATGTCAAGTGCATGATTATGCAATACTCATATATGCACTCAGCTCAAAGTACAAACAAGAAAGCCCACAAAGCTCAATGCAAGAGTCAAACCAAATAAAAAGTATGTATGCATGAAACTATGACTTATCAACTCAACCATAAATTTCATTTGAACAGATGTGAGGAAATTACCTGAATGGGGTTTTATCAACTTGGGTGCCTTGGTTTATTTCCCCATTTTTTTTTTATTCTTCAGCTTCCAAGGCACACCTGCAAGTTAGCACACTATTTTGCATGGGCAGGTACCCAAACAGTCTTGGGTCCTGCATGGTTAATAGTGACACCTTTGGCAGGTGTTCTAAACAACCTCTTAGCATGTAGGTCATCTGATCTCATCAAATAGCAATTATTCATTGGATGACCTAATGTACCACAATAATAGCAAGATGGAGCAGATTTCAGATTTGATTTAAGCACATTCTTATTAGCATGAATTCTGTGTGCATATGTATGAAAATTTCTATTAACAGAATTAAAATTCTATTTACCAAAATAAGCCAGCCAACAGTCAGCAGCTCTATGGCCTGGCTTCCCACATTCAAAACATGTAAGTGTTTTCTTTTCAAACACAAATCCATTTCTACCAGAAATGTTTCTATTGACTGGGAATTTACCAAATTTATTGTCAAACTTCCTTCCCTGAGCATGCCAACATTGGGCTGCAGTGTGGCCCATCTTGCCACAGTGAAGACACGAGTTAGAATTTCTTCCACCAGCCCTCAGCCAGCATTCGAATCTCTTATGACCCAATTTTCCACAATTGAAGCATGTCATATGCTGGTTTATTGAATCAAATTTGTTCTTGTTAAAAGCATGACTGTTTGCATGAAATTTAGCATGATATGAATGTGATTTTTCCTTATCACTTGTAAACCAGCACTGTGCAATTGTGTGTCCTAATTTACCACAGTGGAAACATTCAATTTTCTTTTTCTGAATTGAAGGATTTCTATCATGAAGTTTCCTAGCAGTCATATCATTCTTCTCCATCAATTTACATTCATGCATCAGATGACCAAATTTATGACAATAATGGCATGACATTATCTTTTTAGATGCATGTGAATGTGTGTGAGAACTGTGATCAACATGCCCTAGTGAACCCTTTTTATTTATTTTCTGTTTTCCAATCTTTTTCTAATTTTTGTTCTATTTTTCAGTTTTCTGAACAATGGGCTGTTTATCTTTTGAAGTGGTGGCTACATTTGAAGCTTTTACAAAAGATGTCATCAACTTGCTCTGAAATTCTTTCTTGTTAGTATTATTGTAGCCCAGCCCTTCCTTCCTAGTGTTGATTTTTTACACCTAGTAGCTTGTCTAGGTTTTTCTGCCCACTTACGAATTTTGACAAAGTATTGTTCAGATCATTTATTTCAGATTGAAGAGAAGAGACCTGATGTTCATAGTTGACTATATCTTCTTCACAGACCAGAATTTGTTGATGCATCACATCATTCAAAGTTTTAAGGGTATCAATTTTTGATTTCAGTTTGAGCTCATTTTGATTTTCATCAATAGATTTTCCTTTTTCAAATGTCAGCAATCTCTCTGACATGGTGGAGTTCAACTGTTTTAGTTTCTCAATTTCCTCCTTTAGACTAGTGTTCTCTGCTCAAGTTTATCATCATCAAACAAAACATCAGTTAGGAAACTTGGATATTCTGATTTACAGTTTTCAAAGTTTTCCTGAAACTTTAAGTTCGCAACACTAACAGCCTTGAACTCTTCATTGATCAATCTGTCTTCATTCTCAAGACTGATTAGTTTTTGTTCAGATTCCTGACATTGTTTTCTGAGTTTAGTGTTTTCAGATTTAACATGATCAAGTTATGATTGGATTCCATCTAGTTTCGACACTTGTCTTCTGAGTATTTCATTTTCAGTTTTCAGAATTTCAGGATTTTCAAGATTTTCAGTTCCAAAAATAGGATCCCCTAGACTTGTTAACTTCTTTATCAGACTTTTATTCTTCTTCCTCAATTTTTCATGGGAGTGTAACAGATTAGCATAGGCATCTTCCCAGTCATCTAAAGTGTAACTATCGAAAGGATTGATTACCTCTTCAGCATCTTCAAATTCATCTTGATCAGTGCTATGGTCGCTCTTATCAGCCATCAGGCAGCTGTCCACATTCATCCTCTGAGCTAGCTTCAACTGATCCAGAATGTCTTTAGCGGACCTGCAGTCATAAAAACAAGAATGTAGAGCCTTGTCAGTAGCTTCTTTCATTAATTTCAAAACTTTCTGATTCTCTCCATTTCTTGATCTGTCACTTTTAGTCCATTTGGACTCTTCCTGTGGCAGTCTATGAGGACCATGTGAAATTAACTTCCACAGATCCGGATCCATTAAATTCACATAGTTATGCAGACTGCTAACCCATGAGTTAAAGTTAGAGCCATTGAAAACCGGTGGAGAACCCATTGATTAAATCGGCAAGCAGATTAATGCAACAGAGAGAAAATTCAGAAATGCACCAAGGGCAACAGGATCCTCTGTAGATCATTGGATCTGTTCAGTCAGAGACCTATGCTCTGATACCAATTGATAGGAGGCAAGGCCTGGATACAGAGGGGGGGTGAATGTATCCTGCTCTAAATATCGCCCAATTAAAACTCTAATGCTCAAGTATGCGGAATTAAAAGCAGTTGATGAAATGTGCTGAAAATACTTAGAAGCAACTCAGCAAGACAACACAAATATATTAGCTCTCACACGCTCCTAAGCAAACATCTAAAGATCGCAGCAGAGAAAATAACATATAAAGAAAAACAAACCACAAGAGAACACCAAGATTTTTTAGGTGGTTCGGTCCAAAGACCTACGTCCACCCCTCACTCCAAACCGGAGTGAGGCTTCCACTAGCTAGGCTAGAAACTGCAGACTCAGTCTGCAACAAATTACTGCCACACAGCTTGACCAGGGGAACAACCTCCCCTCTTCCTCCCAACCGGAGGGACACCCCAAGTGACTCCCAGCCACTTGGAAACCAGAGACGCAAGTCTCTCTTCCTCCAGACCAGGAGGAAAGACCTAGTCTTGCAACCCACAAGACCAGAACCAGAGGACCAATCCTCCCTTCCTCCAAATCGGAGGGGAACCTAGAGACCTAAGTCTCTCTTCCTCTGAAACCCAGAGGGAAGCACAGGTGACACCAAGTCACCTGCAAACTAGAGGTGCCGGACCTCTCTTTCTCCCAACCGGAGAGAACCCGACCTCACACAAGAGAATCGGAAGAACAACTGGTGAATGGTTAAAAAGAAAAACAAAAACGCAGCAACAGAAAGCTGGAAGAATAAAATGCACAAAAGCTCTCGTAGGAGCTGGCTAGCCTAGATTTGATCCACGATCCAGCAGGAATTGATCTTCAGTTGAAGCTTCCTTCGCTCTAGCTCTCTCTTCTTCTTACTCTTCTTTTTCTTCTCTTTTGCAGGCTCTCTCTCTGTCTCTTCTTTCTTCTCTCTTCTTCTTCTTTCTTCTTCTTCTGCTCACTGCCTTTCTGCAACTCTTTCTTCTATCTCGATCACTCTCTTTCTCTTTCTTATCTGATCTCCTATTCTTATCTTCTCTTATCCGTCTTCTCCAGATGAAGGCGGCTGTGTATTTATAGCTGCAGTAAATAGGGCATTATCCTCGGATCACGTGCCAGGTGCCAACCTCGGATCACGTGCACTTCATAGGCTTTACGAATAGTACCTGTCACACAGACATAAGAAGATTTCAGTTGGATGTATATACTTGGTTCAGGCTGTTAACAAAGTGTGTACAGGCAAGATGCAGCTAGAGTGTATAGACTTGAAGGTTAACAAACGAGTGTACAAACTTCGTATGAAGGATAGAGTGTATAGACTGGAACACTTAACAGTCGAGTGTATAGACTTAAGGTTAACAATCGAGTGTATAGGGTTGAAGGCTTAACAATCGAGTGTATAGACTTGAAGGTTAACTGAGTGTACAGACTTCGTGTGAAGGATCTTCACAGAAGGATGTTCAGACTTTAACTTCTGAAGAGTATATACTCTGCTGAAGAACGTTCAGTTGATGTACAAGCCACAGGTTGTATAGACTTCATACAAGACACATGCTGTATAGACTTTGATGCAAAAGCTTAACAACGAGTGTGTAGACTTGAATGCTTGGAAGGATGTATACACTTCATCTTTGAAGGAGATGCACATATGCTGAAGTGTGTATAGACTTGTTGATCAAAGGAACAGAATGTATAGACTTGGTTGAAGAAAATGCAATGTATGGACTTTGATGAACATATGCATTGTATGGACTTAACGACCCAACCGATGTATAGACTTAGAAATAGCACTGAAGCAAGTGTGTACAATGTGAGAGAGTGTATAGACTTAGCGAACTTGAGACACTGTACAGACTATGATGCACAAGCAATGTATAGACTTCGTGATGCCAACAGACAATGACTGTGCAGACTTGTTTTGAACAATGCACGTTGTATAGACTTGCAGTGCAAAGGCTGATGAATAGACTTGGTAGTCTGGGGGGTCGACCCATCAAAGAAAGGGGTCGACCCATGATGCATGGATGTATGGACTTGAAGATTCGAAGCCCCACAATGTTTAGACTTTAAGATGCATACGCCAAGGCTTGACACAGCGATGTACATACATTGTGATGTATAGACTTAGGGGCATTTGCCAAGGCTGTACAGACTTCAGGCTGAACGTGTGTGCTGTGAGCAATGTATAGACTTGGTGAGCTACAAAGCACAATGTGTAGACTTGAAAAGGGAAGGGGATGTACAGACTTGAGCAATGCAAAGGCAATCGGATGTATAGACTTCATGATGAGTAGACATGCCAAAACAACTGAACCGTGTACAGACTTGAATAAGCAAAATCTGTACAGACTTGAAGATTCACGATGTATAGACTTTGGCAAGAGATTGGCTGTACAGACCTCAACACAGCTGTGATGTACAGGCTTTGACAAAGAAGCATTGTACAGACGTGATGAAGCTTCAGATGATGAATGTATAGACTTCCCAAACGAATGTATAGGCTTCAGAAGATGAAGACTCTGTATAGACTTGAACATCTTATCTGAATGTCTGTACATTGCATCTCTGTACATTGCATGTCTGTTTGGACAGAAGTGGGTCGATCCCCTTTCCAGATGGGTCGACCCCCCCAGATTCGCATGTCTGTACATTGCATCTGTCTGTGCTGCACTCATAAGTCCATACATTGTCTGTCTTCCTTAGTGTCTCAAGCATAACGTGAAGTCTGTACAATGCATTTACATTCACAAAGCCTTCACAGTATGGAGTCTGTACATTACATTCGCCTTCACAAGCTTACACATAGTGAAGTCTATACATTCAAAGTGTCTGCATGTCTAAGGCAATGTCTATACAGTGGGCAGTCCTTTGAGTGTCTCTCGTTGCATCTCACTTCATAGCAAGTCTGAACATCTCGTTTGCATTGTCTAGTCTATACACTGTCTAGCACATGCATTTCGTCAAGTCTGTACAGCCTTTGCGTCTCACAAAGTCTATACACTGCACGCTCACACAACCAAGTCTATACATTCTGCTGCTGTTCAGCAAGTCTATACACTCGTTGGCTAGCTCTTCAAGTCTAAACATTCAAGATACATTGATCAAGTCTACACATTAGCACTGTAGCATGTAGAGCACTAAGTCTATACATTGCAGCGTGTCTGTGCTTCAAGCTTTCCAAAGTCTATACATCGCTTGTACCATTAAGTCTAGACATTGCACTACAGCTTGCTGAGTTGAAGTCTATACATTGCTGATCGAACGTAAGTCTATACATTCCAACCTATTCCTACGTTCGCTGCTTTTGCTACACACTAAGTCTACACATTACAATCATTAGCTACGTCCAAGTCTGTATAGAGTCTGGCAGCATCTCACGCATCATCTCACCAAGTCTATACAGCGTCTGCCTTGTCTCGCCATACACGACCAAGTCTGTACAGCCTTCTATTGCAAGAGTTCAAGACTGCACATGCCTTCCAATTCTGTATAGCCCAAGTCTGTACATCCAATCGTCTCATGCATTGTCGCTTGCATCGTTTGGCAAAGTCTATACATTGGTCGGTGGCAAGTCAATACATTGCACTATTCTTCAGGCATTCCACGCTAAGTCTGTACAGTCATTCCTTGAGATCGAAGTCTATACATCACTGTTCATGCATCGGTTCTTCATGTCTATACATCGGTGCACTATACATCATCATTCAAAGTCTATACATCGCAAAGTCTGCACATCACAGTGTTCAAGCCTTTCAAGTCTGTACATTGGTTCAGGGTTTCCAAGTCTGTACACTGGTCCTCAAGCGTTTCAAGTCTATACATTGATTCAGGCTTTCCAAGTCTGGACATTGGCCTTCAATATTCTCAAAGTCTGTACAACCTGCTTTGTCGTTCAGAGCTCAAAGTCTATACATCGTGGGGCTTCGAGTCTTCAAGTCTGTACATCCTTCAAGGGCCAAGTCTACACATTGTCTCGCTCACATCTTCAAGGGGTAAGTCTATACAATGGATATGGGTGTGCATCGTGAAGTCTAGACATTGATTGCCTGCCCTGCACACACCAAGTCCATACATTGCATATGTTCATCAAAGTCTAAACATTGCATTGTCTTCACTCTAAGTCTGTACATTCTGGTTGCTTCAACTTAAGTCTATACATTATGATTGCATCGTTGCACGCCATGTCGGCACATCGGTTGCACAGCACAACTAAGTCTATACATTAGACTGCTTCATGCATTTCACAGAAGTCTATACATTAGACTGCTTCATGCATTTCACAGAAGTCTACACATTTCTCTCTGTTATATTAATGCATCATTCTGCAAGTCTGTATAGTGAGGTCGCATGAAGGCTTTCAAGTCTATACATTCTAACGTTGTATATACTTGCTTATTTGCTGCCTCTAAAGTCTATACACTCTGTGTTAAAAGGCTGAACTAATTCGATACATTCTTTTGTCTCTGGCTGTAGATGACTCAGGTTAATGAGTGGCACGTGATTTGATGTTGTCACCTGGCACGTGATCCAAGATGCTGAGAAGCCGCCACGTGGTCTGAAGCTTGGGCGGGAATCGAAGAGAGCACACGCCCTAGCTGCTTGCGGCTGCTATAAAAGGAAGGCTTCTTCCACTGAAGAAGACTGACGAAGTGGATGAGAGACAGAAGAAAAAGAGAGATCGAGATAGAACTATAGAGCTGCAGAGAGGCAGAGAGGCAGTGAGCAGAAGAAGAAGAAAGAAGAAGAGTGAGAGATCAGAAGAAGAAAAAGGAAAAGAGAAAGAGAGATGGAGAGCTCGTGAAGAAGAATAAAAGCTTCATTGTTCACTGGACCTTGGATCAGATCCAACCCAGTTTGCTCCTTCGAGAGCTATTGTGCATTTCATTTTTCCAACTTTCTGTTGCTGCATTTTTGTTTTCCTTTTAACTACTCACTAGTTGTTCTTCCGATTGCCCTGTTGGGGATTGGGTTCCTCCTGTGGTTTCAGGAGAAGGGAGATTTGTTTCTCCAGGTTGCTGGTGACTTTGAGTCATCAGTGGTTCCCTCCTTGGTGGAGGAAGAGAGGTCCGAGACCTCTGGTTTGCAGGTGACTTAGTGTCACTTGCGCTTCCCTCTGGGCTTCAGAGGAAGGGAGACTTGGGTCTCCGGCTGTAGGTAGTAGTTGCTACTTGTAGGTCCCCTCCTGGTCTGGAGGAAGAGAGACTTGCGTCTCTGGTTTGCTAGTGACTGGTGTCACTAGTGGTTCCCTCCGGTCGGGAGGAAGAGGGGAGGTTGTTCCCCTGGTCAAGCTATGTGGCAGCATCTGTTACAGACTGAGTCTGCTTGTCTAGCGTTGCTAGTGGAAGCCTCACTTCGGTTTGGAGTGAGGGGTGGACGTAGGTCTGTGGACCGAACCACCTAAAAATCCTGGTGTCCCTTGTGGTTTGATTTTCTTATATGTTTTTTTAATTGCTGCGTATTAGATGTTTGCATAGGATCGAGTGAGGGCTAATTCTATTGAGTTGTCTTGCCGAGATGATCCTAAGTATTCTCAGAATATAGCTGCAACTATTTTTAATTCCGCATAACTGAGCTTTAAGTTTTTAATTAGGCTATATTTTTAAAAGGGGAGATTCATTCACCCCCCTCTGAATCTATCGCACCTGACTCAACATTTACTATTTTTGAAACTCTTTTGTTATCAAGCTATGAGCCAGCAATTGCAGTGGAGGTTTCCACTGGACAGGTGAAGCTGTAATCCTCAGCAGGCGAGACAAGGTCTCGGACGGCTAAGCTGTATCGCCCAGCGGTTGTAGAGGATTTGTTCCTCTGGTCGGCAAGCTGTAAAGCCCAGCGAAGCTGTGTATCAGCGGTCTGTTGGCAAGCTGTGAAGCCCAGCTGGTCAAGCTGAGTCAGCAGGATCCACATTCCAGTTGGAGTGTAGGGTGGACGTAGATCTCTGGATTGAGATCGAACCACCTTAAAGATCGGTGTCTACTGTGTGATTGCCTGTGGTTTGTGTGATTTCATAGTGTTCCTTCTGTCGTTCAACAGTTGCTTGTTTTAATTCCGCATTAGAGTTCAACTGTGTTCTAAAATTAGACATTAGATCTATTCACCCCCCTCTAGATCCACTCTCAGTGGTAATGGACTGCGTCCATCTAACATAATAGTTGGTATCAGAGCCTAACTCTTCTACAGGGACTTACAGCCCGAAGAGGAAGGTACAGATGGATTCTCGAGGGATGATCGCTGAAGGACACTCAACCACCAAGCCCCCTTTCTTCGATGGATCTAACTATGCATACTGGAAGAACCGTATGCAAGTATTTTTGAGGGCAAAGGATTATGAGATCTGGAAGGTAGTCAGCAAGAGACCTTATGAGCTGTCTCCTAATGAGGAAGTCTGGACCAAGGAGGAGATCAGAAGGTCTACTCTAAACTGGAGCGCCATAAATGCTATCTCAATGCTCTCTGCACCCCACGAAATTTTCTCGAGTATCAGCTGATAAGTACAATATGAAGTGATCTAGAAGGGGAGGGGATGAATAGATCACTGTTTTTCGTAGAATTAAAAAATACTACAGAGTATATCGCTAAACGCAAATAACCTCGAGCTCCGACTATCGAAAATGATGCAATGCAGTTAATAGCTCAAGCAAATAGAAGGCATACCACAATATTACCACAATCGATCACACAAGGACTCAGAGGATTTTAAGGTGGTTCGGTCCTTCAGACCTACATCCACCCCACACTCAAACCGAGTGTGGCTTCACTAAAGGCTGGGCAACACAGCTTGCCAAACAACTGCTGATACACAGCTTCCCAGGAGAACAACCTCTCCTCTTCCTCCTACCAGGAGGGAACCTCTAGCGACCAGCAGTCACTAGAACCCAGAGACTCTCGTCTCTCTTCCTCTTTACCAAGAGGGAACCCCACTAGTAGCAGCCCTGCTACTAGTGAACCAGAGGTCGAAGACCCCTCTTCCCCCCAACCCGGAGGGAACCTACAAGCAGCCCACCTGCTGCTTGCAGACTGGAGATTGACTCTCCCTTCTCCTGATCTCACAGGAGGACCCCGACCTCAGTCCAGAGGATCGGAAACACAAACAAGAATAGTTGAAGAAAGGTAAGAACAATAAACGAAAAATACGATCGAAGGAAATCAAATGCCAGAAAATGGAAACAATGTAGCTCAGTACAGAGCAATAGACTTCGGATTTGATCCGCAAGTCAGAACAACTCTTCTGATCACTCTTCTGCTCTCTCTCTCTTTTTCTCTCTGCTATTCTTTCTTCTTTCTTTTCTTTTCCTGGATCGAAGGACTCTCTATTTTCTTGCTTTTTCTTCTATGCCACTCTTCTTCGATCACCTTCATCTTAGGACGAAGGATTCTATTTATAGCAGTAACAGCAGGTGGATAGGGCACAAAACGCGTGTGCCTCCCACGCTCTATCCAGAATATTCCTGCCACGTGCCTTTATCAGATTGGTTCCTCTTGTCTCGGATCACGTGCAGCCCAGGAGTGTGGAATGTTCTTCCTCGGACCTGTAATGAGATTAAATCCATTAATACGCTGCATGGCCACAAAGACCAAAACTGCATGAGGTATATAGTAACAACACGACGTGACTATTACTCGAAATGACACAAGAACGACACGAGATACTCTGTAACAGGTCAGACACACAGAAGGAAATGACACGAGGTGAGGTTATAAGCCAAAAGAGACACGAGGTCACGAAAGCAAAAACAACACAAGGACAACACGGGCTAACGACAGAAACCGACACGAAGTGGTTGCAAACATTCAAGACACGAGGTCTACGGAAGGCAACACGATGTGTGGTCAAGGCGAAAACGACACGAAGTCTAAAGCGAGAAACCAACACGAAGACAGAATATAAAGAAACGACTCGAAGTGAAAACAACACGAAGTGAAGTTTGACACGAAGTGAAGACAACACGAAGTGAAGTTTGACACGAAGTGAAAAACAACGACACGGAGTATAGTGGTGACAAACACACACTACACAGAAAATGACACGAAGCCAGTAAGAACAGCACGAGATGAAACCAACACGGGCTGACCACAACTTAAGGACGAAAAATAGAAACCGACACGAAGACAGATAAACACGAAGATGTAAACACAACACGAAAACATGGACAACAGTAACCGTCACGAAGTGTGGTTACTAAGTAGGAGCGACACGAGGTCTACAGGAAAACTACTCGAAGTTCATCAGAACTTTTAGAGCAGCTTCAGGAATACGACACGAAGACATGAGAAGAGAAAACAACACGAAGTGAAACGAACACTTGAACTTAGACTGACTTAGAGACTCAGCGAAAATAGACTCGAAGACAGGAATACAAACGGATGACATGAGCTAAGGATGACACGGAAACAACACAGTAATCAAAGACTGCACGAGGTGAAAGACAACACTCAATCAGACGACAACATGGCTAACTCGACACGAGGTGAAAACGCAAAGTAAGAATGACATGAGGTTTAAGGAAAAACAGCACGAAGACCGAACTTGTACGAACGCACGAAGTGTTACCTCTTAGCAGCTTTTTCATATAAAACCATGGATAACTCAAGTGCAAGATATCTGATCAAAAATATCAACAACAATTAACATAGTGTTGCTCATCATCAAAACACTTAGGGAAGACACAAAAACCAACAATCTCCCCCTTTTTGATGATGGCAACACTATATTAAGTATAAGAGATAAGTTCAAAAGAGATCATTTCAAGAGATTTAATGCAGACAAATTAAAGCAGACTTTCAACGTAGTAGCTTCCTTGCTTCCTCTGATGACACCAGAACACTCCCCCTGAACACAGCAACAGATTACCTCAGACTTGATAACTAACTCCCCCTCAACACAATGGCATGCAACAAAAACTCTGAAACCGAAACCACCACACAATTCTCTCCCCCTTTGACATCATCAAAAACTAGGGGCAAATCTGAAGATACAAAGAAAGGAAAATTGCTGACTATAGAGAGAAAACAGGACAGAGTAAGGCAGATAAATGGAGGTTATTGAGATGTTTAGTCAATTAAGAAAGCCATTAATTTTATGTGAGGATTTTTGAAGATCAGTTAGTCAGACTGTGCAAAGACTGTGAATAAGGATTCGCTCCATACACAGAACCAGATTCTAAGCAAGTGAGTTACAAGATACCAGTTTGATCAAAGTAAGTCTTTACTGAGAGAGTATAAAGTAAGACAGTCTGAAGACAAAGACCTGTGGTATTGAGAACAAACAAATCAAGAGCTATACTTCAAGTGAGCAGGATCTTTAAAGATAGTCAAGATCAAAGGTAAGTCTGTCAAGTACACCTTTGACATTAGGGAGACCCCTTGTTTAGAGGCATGAAACCCCAGTTACTCGGTGGCAGGACCACATTACCCCTTCTGACAAGAAGACAGAGATAGTATTCTAACTAGTGTTGACATTAAGGTGACACCTTTATCAGAGGCCAGACACCCCAGTTACTAACCAGATATGTACCATAGCTCTGTATGATCAAGACAATTAATAAGAAACCAGATAAGTACTGCCATCTCATGACATGGGATGTTTTTTCACTTCATTGATGAAAATCCCAGTTTCTCAATGAGCAGTTAACAAGGTTGACAACAATTTTATGAAAATTTTTGTTTTTATTAACCAGCTCTTAAAATCTTGTTAATTAAGCTTGAGTCCGTTTGAGAACAATACACCAGATCCAAGGTGATTCAGACTAGAGCACAAAATACCTCATTTCGGACTCAACATTGACTAAGTAGGTATGCTGTACTGGCTAGATCAGAAGACAGTTACCGTGTAGGAAGATAATCTTTGAATACAGATTTTGATCTCAGTGGGACTAACAGCTGAAATTCCAACAAGAAATTAGATGAACAGTCTTAAAGGATAAAGCATCCAACACTTTCTTTTATACACCTAATCAACCTGATTCTCTTTTGATGTCAGCAAGATGTCATTCGGAGTATGTTCAAATTAGGCCGAAGACCAAAGCACCTATTATAAATCTAGCTCCCCCTGAGACCTTGACCCCAACACAGACTTAACCAAGACAACCCTCAAAACACTTCAAAGAGAACACCATAAAGTTTGAACAGACTATTCAATCAAAACGGAGTGAGTCACCAAACACTCATAATGAAGTTATTTCTTCAGCAACAGACAATGAATATGATAAGCACAATAACACATGACATGGTATTCAGAAATCAAATGTTCAATCATGAAATTCTGTAAATACCTAGTTCTCTGCGCAAAGTGCTAAATTTTTCAGTATCCAGTGGCTTAGTGAAGATATCTGCAATTTGTGAGTTAGTGCCAACATGGATCAACTCAAAAGTCCTCTTAGCTACTTCATCTCGAATAAAATGATGCCTGATTTCAATGTGTTTAGTTCGGGAATGAAGTACAGGATTCTTTGTAATATTTATTGCACTAGTATTGTCACAAAAGATAGGAGTACAACCTAGCTCAACCGAGTAGTCCAGAAGCTGGTGTTTTATCCATATAACCTGTGTGCCACAGCTCCCCGCTGCTACATATTCAGCTTCAGCAGTAGAAAGAGCCACAGAGTGTTACTTCTTGGATCCCCAAGAGACTAAGCATCCTCCTAGATATTCACAGTGACCACTAGTACTCTTCCTGTCCAATTTACATCCTGCATAATCTGCATCAGTGTATGCAATGAGATCTAACTTACATGATGCAGGATACCAGAGACCTAGATCATGGGTGGTAGATAAGTATCTAAAGATTCTCTTTACAGCTGCCAGATGCAATTCAGTAGGCCTAGCCTGGTATCTGGCACACATCCCTACACTAAATTGAATGTCAAGCCTGGATGCAGTTAAGTAGAGGAGTGAACCGATCATACCTCTATATAGTTTAGCATCCACCTCTTTACCTTTTTCGTCTGAATCCAGTGAGGAGCTGGTACCCATGGGTGTTGAGATTGTCTTGAGGTTGGTCATTCCAAACCTTTTCAGCATCTCCAGAGTATACTTGGTTTGATTTATGAAACAACCATCCTCCATTTGTTTGACCTGCAGTCCAAGAAAATATTTTAGTTCGCCAACTAGACTCATTTCAAATTCTTGGGACATAGACTCAGAAAAATCTTTACATAATTTTGAATTGTTAGATCCGAAAATGATATCATCAACATATACCTGGACCACAATTAACTCCTTTCCGAGACTTTTGGTGAATAGGGTTTGGTCAACCTTACCTCGAGTTTAGCCCTTGCTCACAAGGAACTCAGAAAGTCTCTCATACCAGGCTCGGGGAGCCTGCTTCAATCCATAGAGGGCTTTATTCAACCTAAAAACCATGTTAGGCTGAACAGAGAAATTAAACCCAGGAGGTTGTTCAACATATACTTCTTCCTTCAATAACCCATTTAAAAATGCGCTTTTGACATCCATTTGATGTAGCCGAATATTTCTAGAGCATGCAAATACAAACAGAATTCTTATAGCTTCCATCCTAGCTACTGGTGCATAGGATTCATCAAAATTCACACCAAATTCCTGACTGTAGCCTTGAGCTACAAGTCTTGCTTTGTTTATAGAGATAGCACCATTTTCATCAATCTTATTTTTGAAAACCCATTTAGTGCCAATGACATGAGTGTTTTCAGGTCTAGGAACTAGTTTCTATACATTATTTTTCTCAAATTGATTTAATTCCTCACCCATGGAGGATACCCAAGAATCATGCTTTAAAGCCTCTTCCACAGTCTTGGGTTCTACTTGAGATGTCAAAGCAGCTAAGTCCTGTTCTTGGACAGTTCTAAAATGAGACCTTGTCCTAGTGGGATCATGCAAATTACCTATGACATTTTCACTAGGATGATCTTTGTGAAATATTACCTCACTTGAGGGTTCACCTACCTCAGTTGCTCCTTCTTGTTGTAAGTTTTCTGGTTGAGCAGTTTGCTGCATCTCTTCTTCTTCAATTTTCTCCAAGAAATCTCCCTCATCAGGTGACTCCCTATCATCATTTATCTTTTTGTCAGATAGAGCATTCTCATCAAACACTACATGAGGTGTTTCTTCAACAGTTTGCTCATCTTTATTGAAGACTCTGTAAGCCCTAGAGGTTTCTGAATATCCGAGAAAAATTCCAGGAGAGCTTCTTGCTTCAAACTTATCCAAACCATTCTTACCATTATTGTGGATGAAACATTTGGAACCAAAGATTTTAAAGTAAGAAATGTTTGGCAGCTTACCCTTGAGGAGTTCATAAGGAGTTTTCTTATGAGTAGGTCTTACCAAGGCTCGATTTAAAATGTAGCATGCTGTATTTGCAGCTTCTGCCCAAAATCTCCTTGGAAGTCCACTCTCAATCAGCATAGTCCTGGCCATTTCAATTATTGACCTATTTCTTCTCTCAACAATTCCATTCTGCTCCGGTGTCCTGGGAGAAGAAAATCTGTGAGTCACTCCCTCTCTTGAGCAAAATTCAGAGAATGAAGAGTTTTCAAACTCTCCTCCATGGTCAGACTGAATTGTAATGATATTATGTTCACCTTGCAGTTTGATTTTATTAAAAAGTTCTTCAAAGTGAACAAAAGCATCATTTTTATTTGCTAAACAGAACAACCAAGAAAATCTAGTGAAGTCATCAACTATGACTAGACCATATCTCTTACCTGACAGGCTTTGTATTCGAGTAGGACCAAAGAGATCCATGTGCAAGTGCTGTAGTGGTTTAGATGAGAGACCTTCAGTTCTCAACTTAAAAACTGCACGAGTCTGTTTACCTTGAGCACAAGCATCACAGAGCTTGGACCCTAACTGGAATTTTATTTTGGGCAAACCTCTGACTAGGTTATAATTAGACAGTTTATTCAAAGTAGACACACTAGCGTGGCCTAGACGCCTATGCCAGTCAAAAGCAACCTGTTCAGAATTAGCAGACAGACACAAGTTTGTTTCAGAATTATCATCTAGATCAACGATGTACACATTATTTACTCTATGACTTTTGAACATGATGTTATCAGAGTTCAGCTCAAAAACAGTGCACGAGTTGTGGTCAAAGAGTACCTTGTGTCCTTTGTCACAAAGTTGACTTATACTTACCAAGTTGTGCTGAAGTCCTTCTACAAGATACACATCTTCAATGGAGTTAGTGGAGGACTTACCAATCGTACCAATTCCAATTATTCTACCTCTGTTATTTCCTCCGAATTTGACCAAGCCCCCAGACTTCATTTTTAGTTTGCTGAATTTGGACCGGTCTCCTGTCATGTGCCTGCTACAGCCGCTGTCAAGATACCACTTGTTATGCTCAGCTGCCAGGCTGACCTGCAAAAAATTCAAACAGAGTAATGTGGGACCCAATTCAAATTGGGTCCAGAACCAGTTTTTAGATTATGCAAAAAACACTTGGGAATCCACATTTGTTTTATAGTTCTCTTCAGTGGTTTTATGTGGGTTGATTCTTCCCTTTTGTCGTTTCTTGGTGGGTGTTGAATAAGCTTATTCCTATTTGAACTATGCTGTTTCTGAACAAAGACATTGTTGGTTGGCCTCTTAGAGGATACGCGTGTGTGTTGAGCATAATTCATGTAAGCATTTTTACTCCAATAAAATTTGTGCTGAACCTAGTGAACGTTGCCATGTTCTACTTGATAATTAGCATGATGAGCTTTCTTAACAAAACTTTTCACCCCTTTTGTGACATCAATAGGACTGGTTCTGTGAGAACCTTTGTTCCCCACCTGTTGCACATGAGCAGTTCTTGTTTCAGGATTTCCCGACTTAGGTTGCTGACCAGTGGATTGAATGAATTTGCCGGTCGAAAACTTCATTGTAGAGACAGATTTGGAACTGGATGGTGTTTCCAGTTTCTCTTTGCCTTTGACGGGGCAGAACGTGGTAGTCTTAAATTCAAAGGGTTTTTTACTAGTAGGATTGTATCCTAATCCCTCCCTATTGAAGTTTACCCTCGACCCCAGAAGGACATTCAGGTTGTTTCTCCCCTCTGTAAACTTCTCAAGCACTTTTTCTTTGTCCTCAATCTCCTTCTGAAATTCATTGCATTTGTCCTGGAGTTCCTGATTAACTTTTCTAACTGCCTCATATTTTTCAGCCATCAGTCTAATCTCTCCTTTACACTCTTCAGCTTTACACTTCAGCTCATCCATTCTAGCTAGACTCTCCTCTCTTTCCATTCTCAACCTCTCAATCTCACCTTTAACCTGGTCTAGCTCAATGGCCATCTCCTTGGTTTTCATGCTATCAGTGACAATAGAAGAGTGTTCTTCAGACAGAGAATGAAACTTACGTCTAAGCATTATGTGCTCCTTGTTTAAACACTTATATTTACTTAACAGGTCGCCATAGGCGTCCTCCCAATCATCCAAGGTAAAATTCTCAAATAAGTTTGTTACCTCTTTCTCATGGTCGGCCATGAGGCAGATCTTTTCTTCATTTTCACTGGACGAAGTGGCTTCTGGGTCCTCCTCCTCATCGCTCCATGTGCACAGCATGGCCTTCTTCTTCTTGTGCACCATCTTCTTCTGGTGTCCTGGAGCCTTAGCTTGTAGCTCTGGACATTCACTTTTCATGTGACCGGGTTTCTGACAATGATAGCAAGTGATCTTCTTAGCAGACCGGTTCTTCTCAAATCCTCGCTCAGGAGACTTCATTGCAGCATTAAATTTCTTCCTCCTGTAGAATTTTCCTTTAGTTCTCAGGAACTTTCTGAATTGCCTGGTGAGCATAGCTCGCTCGTCCTTGTCCAGGTCTGAGAATCCATCAGAGCCTTCGCTGCTATCATCACTGCTGCTGCTGCTGCTGTTGTTCTTCTTAGCATGTCGTGAGACCTTCAGAGCAACATTCTTTCCCTTTCTGTCATGCCCATCGTTTCCATGTTTGAAATTCATTTCATGGGTCATGAGGGATCCAATCAGCTGGGTTACTATCATGATGGATAAATTTCTTGATTCCTCTATTACAGTCACCTTGGTTTCCCAGACGGGAGTTAGAGACCTAAGGATCTTCCTGACTATGTCTTCTTGTTGAATATCCTTTCCAAGGCCCTTCAGACTGTTGATGATCACAGATAATCTGGCATACATTTCTGTGATCGGCTCCTCTGGCTTCATCTTAAATAACTCATATTGAGTTGTAAGTATGTTGATCTTGGTAGCCTTCACCTGAGATGTGCCCTCATGAATTAACTGCAAATCATCCCACATGTTCTTTGCAGTCTTGCACGCTGAGATCCTCGAATACTCTTCCGGGTGGACGGCGCACTGTATGATGTTAAGAGCTGTCCAATTCAGTGCGGAGAGTTTGACCTGATCTTCTGTCCACATATCTTCATTCGGTGGAAGGGTGTATGGACCATCTGTAATAACTTTCCATAGCTTGTGTGGTGAGGACACGCGCCGCATCACTCGACGGAGCACACGGAGCTTGCCGATATCCCTTTGGCTTGGCGACCACTTGGCGGACTAGCAGAGTCCCTTTTATGCTTCGGGCCATGCTGGGCCTTAGTTTAGTCCCTGCGTGGACACTTTTTGCATTGTTATGGACCTTTGTAGGCCATTTGGAGCCAATTAGGTTTTAGTTGGGCCCTTTTATGCTCATTAGATAGGAGATAGGGCTATTGGGCCATTTCTTTGGTTCAATCTCTGGCCCATTTGGGCTGGCCACCCACTCCCCTGCTTAGCCCACCTAGGGGTTTGCGCCCCCACCTCCTAGGGCTAGGGTTTGGGCGCCCCTATCACATCCTCCAAGAGGAGGAGGTGGCAGCCGCCCCCTCTCCTAGAATATAGGAAGAGGGTGCGGTCACCTTCCCCCCCCCCCCTCTCTTGACCGATTCCTTTCCCCCCCTTTCCCCATGCCATGTGCGGCCCCCTTTCCCCTCCCTCTTGGCTAGGGTTCCTACCCTAGCATATAAAAGAGCTTATGTACTTTTCTTTTGAAGTTAATGAAGAAATTGATGCTTGAGTGTTCATTGTGGAGTGCCACATTGTGAAAAGGGGCGACCCCTTCTTCTTCCTCCTCCTTGAGGGTGCGACGCCCTCACCTCATCTCCAGTCCTTGGGTGCGACGCCCAGGGGTAGGAGACCTCCCCCAAGGGATTCCACGCCAGCAGCCTTCAGTCATCGTCCACGGCGACGAGTTCGGTGGAGCGACGGTGCACGCAGGATCGTCATCCTCTTCCCCGGGCGTCCCTGTGCTGACAGCAAATTTGGTATCAGAGCTTAGGGAACCAGTTTGTTCTAACAAATTGGGGTCTTAGGTCATTCGAGTCTTTAGGTTGTCTAGGGTGCAATTGAGGCCTTAGAGTTATCTAGGTTGCATTGAGTCTCTTAGTTCATCTAGGTAACCCACCATTGCATTGTAATGTTAGGTTTGTGTCTAGTTAGAGTTTTGTCCTTGTCTCGTTGAGTCTTGCATGTCCAGCTCCGCGCCAACCCCATGGTGGTTCCTCGAGCCCACATGTCAGGTGAGTCATCCCTATTGGTCCGATTCGATGCTCTTATAGTACGACCTCTAAGTGTCGCCCCTACCACTCAGTCGTCGGGAGACCCGACCCCGATACCGATGACCGAGTCATTCCAGCGCCCTGTCATGTCCACTGCCATCCTACCTAATGGGATGCATACGGAGATCGACTTCATCAGTAGGGTGTCGTCTAACTGTGTCTCACAAGACATTGTTGAGTCACTCTCTAAGACTGGGGAGATTGTTCTCCGTGATGGTTTAGCTTTTATCGAGTTTCAACGGTGGTTTGGCCCCGTTAAATATTTCGATGGCGCTTGGTGCAAGATCAGCACACTTGCTGGTCCATGCATCATTTTAGGGCGAACTTGGTTGGAGGAAAGAAGTGCGACCATCGACCTGGATAGGAGGACCTGCACCTTACACCCATCTCACCTTCCCGGTGAGTTTGTCTTCCATGACGGCGTTACGCCGACCACCTCCATGTCATCACCTGGGTTTGTTCCAGTGAGTTACGAGGCTGAACAGGAGTTGATGGAGGAGTACCTAACTGAGGTTGAGGAGTTAGGGAGTGACCCCCCCCACATCATAGAGGACTCAGTTTCCACTCCCGAGAGAGAGGCTTCACCCTTATACCCTCATATAGAGACATTCTTACCTTCCGAGGGTGAACTGGTCATTGGAGAGTCTTTAGCTAGCTGGCTAAGGGAGGGTCCACTTCTAGATGTCTCCATTCCTTGCTATACACCCATGGGACCAGCCCTCCCAATAATACCCCTTAACTCCTTTCACACCACTTTTCGGTCCTTCTGCTTTCTTGAAAATGTGAAGGACTTCCTTAGGAGTTTAGATTATCAATGGGAGTTGACTTACATGTTGACCTTAGGGTCTGACCAACCCTATAGTCATAGCTTTACACTCCCTGCTTTGGGGTCTATTACCTCGGTCTACACCATAGGACATATCACATCCGAGGTCCTTTTATTATTTCCTATACCCGTGGAGGTTGATTTTGTCCCCGCTTATGGTTTCACGGTCCCGAGGGAGGAACCTTGCCTTCCTTGCCTTCCTCATGAGCCCCTTGCCCCATACATGAGAGTGCCTGAAGGTGATTATCTGCACCTGGGCGAATGTCGCATATGGGCAAGTATAGTGAAGGGACCTGTCGGGAGGGGTCATCATTTCTTTGACCCTTTCGATCCCCTCCCTAGTGAGCCTCTCGACCCATATTCTTTTCCCCACCTTGTCGAGGAGGTCCACTATCATACACCACCTAGGACTTCTAGTCAACACCTCACCTTACCGGCATCCAGATGCCCGAGCTTAGGAGGCCAGGGACACATGTCTCTTCCCCATGTTTCTGCATGTCCACCATCATATAGGGGTTTGTCTCATGTAGGGAATGTCATGAGTGAGTTTGGGCAATTTAGTCCCCATGAGTCTACCACATTCCGTAGGACACCCATGCATGATAGATACAACTTTGGTTGTCCTGGTCCTCCCCGTGTTGTCCAATCATTTAGGAGTCATAGGCATGCTAGGTCTGTGTTTGGATGTCCAGGACCACCACTGCATTCACATAGGTATGAGTCAACACAGTTAGTTCGGAGTCTACATCATCATCACCCCCTCGAGGCCAGCAACGCACGTTATAAGGAATTAGCTGATGTGCATCGACGCACGCGTGAGTTCCGTGAGGGAGAGTACGTCATGGTCAGGGTCAGACCTGAACGGTTCCCTTTTGGGGCCGTGAAGAAACTCCAGGACCGCGGTGCAGGACCCTTCCGAGTTTTGAGGCGGATCGGGTCTAATGCGTATGAGATTGAGCTGCCAGACGATTATGAGATCAGTTCGACGTTCAACGTCTCTGACCTAGTGGCCTATCGGGATCCCGCAGTGATTCCCAGTGAGCTTTTTGGGCCTTCCCCTCCTGTTGAGAGCCTTACACCCTCTGAGAGTCCACCTCCTCCAGCCCCGTTACCGAGACGCGAGCATGTAGATTGCATACTGGATGAGCAGGTGACCACGACCCGGAGCGGAGCCTACCAACGCTTTCTAGTGCGTTGGAGAGGGCGCCCTGCGACAGACGACACCTGGATCACACGTGGAGAGCTGGAGCGGATCGACCCGGACCTGCTGGAGCGTTACTTGAGCGACCGTGACCCTTACTCGACGGGGTCGAGTTCTTCCCACCCGGGGAGAATTGGTGAGGACACGCGCCGCATCACTCGACGGAGCACACGGAGCTTGCCGATATCCCTTTGGCTTGGCGACCACTTGGCGGACTAGCAGAGTCCCTTTTATGCTTCGGGCCATGCTGGGCCTTAGTTTAGTCCCTGCGTGGACACTTTTTGCATTGTTATGGACCTTTGTAGGCCATTTGGAGCCAATTAGGTTTTAGTTGGGCCCTTTTATGCTCATTAGATAGGAGATAGGGCTATTGGGCCATTTCTTTGGTTCAATCTCTGGCCCATTTGGGCTGGCCACCCACTCCCCTGCTTAGCCCACCTAGGGGTTTGCGCCCCCACCTCCTAGGGCTAGGGTTTGGGCGCCCCTATCACATCCTCCAAGAGGAGGAGGTGGCAGCCGCCCCCTCTCCTAGAATATAGGAAGAGGGTGCGGTCACCTTCCCCCCCCCCCTCTCTTGACCGATTCCTTTCCCCCCCTTTCCCCATGCCATGTGCGGCCCCCTTTCCCCTCCCTCTTGGCTAGGGTTCCTACCCTAGCATATAAAAGAGCTTATGTACTTTTCTTTTGAAGTTAATGAAGAATTTATTTTGTGAGAGAATTGCTTGGTGCGCAACCAGCTCCAAAGGAAGAGGGCGATCCTCTTCCCCATCCTCTAAGGGGTGCGACGCCCCTCCCACCTCCGCCATCTTCTTCTTCAGCCATCTCCTTCAGCCTCTAGGGTGAGACGCCCTGGAGTTGAGGCCTGGAGGTCACGTGGTACGCTTCAACGCCAGCGGTCTTCTTCCCCACGTCCACGGGCGATCCGGTCGACGAGGTGACGACGTTCGTGGTGGCGTGCTGCTCAACCCCGGAGTGCCTGTCCGACCTGCACACTAGGGGTCCAAAGATGCAAACGGTACGCCCAGTTCCCGACAGCAAATCCCAGGGGTGTCTTCAAGGTTTTGTTCCTTTGCCTGTTAGCTTTCCAACCCATCCGGCCTCGCCCCAAAACTCTTTCGTCACAGAAAGTTGTCTTCACAGGCACTTTCATTGCGCAGATCGCATCCCTGGCAGTCTCGCCTGTGACCAGAGTCCACTTGGGCACCCGTTTACGGACCCTTGCCACCATTTCTAGCCCCATTTCCCTTCATAAGAATTGTTCCTCTGCCAGTTACGAAGCCACTCCAAGTGGTCTCGCCTCAAAATTCCATCGGGGCTGAGAGTTCCCTTTTTACACACTTTCTGTGCGGAGTTCTCTGCTACAGTACCCGTGCGGGACCAGTCAGCAGAGACCTCCAAAGGGACCACCCTCTAGCCACCTCTGATTGACCTGAAATTTGGTAGGCCACCCCCTCACACATTACCCCATCTCCAGTAATCGCCACAGGCCCGGAGTCCACCTACAACCCCTCGCCATTACTGCCCTCCCGGGAGTCACAGTTCTGACTGCCCTGAAGTGCAGACTGTGACCCCAACTCCCATCGCCACCCACGCCCAAAAGTCCCACGGCACCCCGCCAGCCACCACAACCCACCATTAGCCTCCCCTGTCAGTCACCTACCAGAGAAGACCTCGCCCCTATTGCTGTCCGGAAGGCCCCGTACCAGCCGCGTCTCTGCCCCCCTGTTGCAGCAACCAGCAAGCAGCAAGCGTTGTGGATCGTCACTCTTCACGGACCATCACCGGCTCGTGACCCCAGCAGCAGTTCAGCATCCTAGCGCACGACCTCGGCGACGTGGACCACCTCTACACCCAACTTCGGAGACGAGTGAGGCCCCGGAGATCGACTACCGGCGCCTTCCACCCACTTCGACTGCTGCCCGTCAGCCCGTGCGCCGACTGCCCGAATTATTTGTGTTGTTGTAGCCTGTTATCTCCCTGCGAGGAGTGGGCACCATTTGGGTTTGTAATAGTTATCATCTTGTGTATCGGGTTGTCGGACTCGGCCGGGGTTCCTTCGCCACGCCTAGGCGTGGAGGTACGCGTTCCACTCCTTCCCTTGGTACTTGCTTATTTTAGTATGTGATTGCATGTGGCGCGTCCGAGCGTAGGATCCTAGCCAGCATACACAATCACTGCGGATTGGTGAGGAGAGTGTCCCCTTTTGTTCCCCGGGCCCTAGTCGAGCACCGAGCTCGAACTAGACTTCCATTTTTTGCTCGGCGGCGCCTTGCCCGCTTAGATCCTAACGCCTCCCTCATAGGGACGGCCGTGAGTCCGGAGATCTTGTTGAGTGACGCGAACGCCCGAAGGAATACCACGCTAGTCGAGAACTCCGGCTTACCTTGTCACGTGCGCGTGCTGGTCGCACAAATCATAGTCTTAGATTAGTTGCATTGTTGGTCAGTCCCGCATCAAATTTGGTATCAGAGCCTATTGTCCCGCATCATTGTGGCTTTGGGCCCTGATAAAGACATCCATCCTGTTCTTCCAGAAGAAGTAATTATTACCATCAAAGAAGGGGGGATGGGTGATAGACTGCCCATCAGCTATGAAACTGCGAGGACCAGTGGATCCGTTTCCCTGGCCGTTGGACCACATTCTGGGAAAAACCTGCTCTAATACCAACTGATAAGTACAATATGAAGTGATCTAGAAGGGGAGGGGATGAATAGATCACTGTTTTTCGTAGAATTAAAAAATACTGCAGAGTATATCGCTAAACGCAAATAACCTCGAGCTCCGACTATCGAAAATGATGCAATGCAGTTAATAGCTCAAGCAAATAGAAGGCATACCACAATATTACCACAATCGATCACACAAGGACTCAGAGGATTTTAAGGTGGTTCGGTCCTTCAGACCTACATCCACCCCACACTCAAACCGAGTGTGGCTTCACTAAAGGCTGGGCAACACAGCTTGCCAAACAACTGCTGATACACAGCTTCCCAGGAGAACAACCTCTCCTCTTCCTCCTACCAGGAGGGAACCTCTAGCGACCAGCAGTCACTAGAACCCAGAGACTCTCGTCTCTCTTCCTCTTTACCAAGAGGGAACCCCACTAGTAGCAGCCCTGCTACTAGTGAACCAGAGGTCGAAGACCCCTCTTCCTCCCAACCCGGAGGGAACCTACAAGCAGCCCACCTGCTGCTTGCAGACTGGAGATTGACTCTCCCTTCTCCTGATCTCACAGGAGGACCCCGACCTCAGTCCAGAGGATCGGAAACACAAACAAGAACAGTTGAAGAAAGGTAAGAACAATAAACGAAAAATACGATCGAAGGAAATCAAATGCCAGAAAATGGAAACAATGTAGCTCAGTACAGAGCAATAGACTTCGGATTTGATCCGCAAGTTAGAACAACTCTTCTGATCACTCTTCTGCTCTCTCTCTTTTTCTCTCTGCTATTCTTTCTTCTTTCTTTTCTTTTCCTGGATCGAAGGACTCTCTATTTTCTTGCTTTTTCTTCTATGCCACTCTTCTTCGATCACCTTCATCTGAGGACGAAGGATTCTATTTATAGCAGTAACAGCAGGTGGATAGGGCACAAAACGCGTGTGCCTCCCACGCTCTATCCAGAATACTCCTGCCACGTGCCTTTATCAGATTGGTTCCTCTTGTCTCGGATCACATGCAGCCCAGGAGTGTGGAATGTTCTTCCTCGGACCTGTAATGAGATTAAATCCATTAATACACTGCATGGCCACAAAGACCAAAACTGCATGAGGTATATAGTAACAACACGACGTGACTATTACTCGAAATGACACAAGAACGACACGAGATACTCTGTAACAGGTCAGACACACAGAAGGAAATGACACGAGGTGAGGTTATAAGCCAAAAGAGACACGAGGTCACGAAAGCAAAAACAACACGAGGACAACACGGGCTAACGACAGAAACCGACACGAAGTGGTTGCAAACATTCAAGACACGAGGTCTACGGAAGGCAACACGATGTGTGGTCAAGGCGAAAACAACACGAAGTCTAAAGCGAGAAACCAACACGAAGACAGAATTTAAAGAAACGACTCGAAGTGAAAACAACACGAAGTGAAGTTTGACACGAAGTGAAGACAACACGAAGTGAAGTTTGACACGAAGTGAAAAACAACGACACGGAGTATAGTGGTGACAAACACACACTACACAGAAAACGACACGAAGCCAGTAAGAACAGCACGAGATGAAACCAACACGGGCTGACCACAACTTAAGGACGAAAAATAGAAACCGACACGAAGACAGATAAACACGAAGATGTAAACACAACACGAAAACATGGACAACAGTAACCGTCACGAAGTGTGGTTACTAAGTAGGAGCGACACGAGGTCTACAGGAAAACTACTCGAAGTTCATCAGAACTTTTAGAGCAGCTTCAGGAATACGACACGAAGACATGAGAAGAGAAAACAACACGAAGTGAAACGAACACTTGAACTTAGACTGACTTAGATACTCAGCGAAAATAGACTCGAAGACAGGAATACAAACGGATGACATGAGCTAAGGATGACACGGAAACAACACAGTAATCAAAGACTGCACGAGGTGAAAGACAACACTCAATCAGACGACAACATGGCTAACTCGACACGAGGTGAAAACGCGAAGTAAGAATGACATGAGGTTTAAGGAAAAACAGCACGAAGACCGAACTTGTACGAACGCACGAAGTGTTACCTCTTAGCAGCTTTTTCATATAAAACCATGGACAACTCAAGTGCAAGATATCTGATCAAAAATATCAACAACAATTAACATAGTGTTGCTCATCATCAAAACACTTAGGGAAGACACAAAAACCAACATCAGCTTGCAGCTCAGCTAAGGAGATGTGGGATGCACTGGAAGTTATTCATGAAGGGACTTCTCAGGTTAGAGAGACGAAGGCTAATTTCCTTGTGTCAGAATATGAAGCCTTCAAGATGAAGCCAAATGAGACCATCAAGGAGATGTACTCTCGATTAACTATCATCACAAATGGTCTTAGAGGTCTCGGGAAGGCTCAGACAGAATACGATGTAGTGAGGAAGATATTGCGTTCCCTGACTCATGCTTGGCATACTAAAGCTACAGTAATGGAGAAGTCAAGGGATTTGCGAAATACAAGGGCAGATGAGCTAATTGGCTCACTGATGGCATATGAGATTAATCTGCCAAAGATAGAGGAAGCTGAAAAGAAGAAGAAGCCAATCACTCTGAAAGCTGGTGCCAGCAAATCCAGCAAGTCCAGCAGATCCAGCTCTAGTGGATCATCATCCGAGGAGAGCCTGAATGAACAAGATATAACTCGTACTGAGATGGCAATGATGACCAGAGAGTTCAGGCGGTTCCTCAGTAAAGAAGGAGGACGATTCAGCCAAAAGAAGTACAGTGGCGGCCGAAGGGATAAAAGGTATAAACATAACCATGGAAATAAAATTGAAACTAATACTTGTTATCAATGCAGGAAGATAGGCCATCTGAAAGCTGACTGTCCAGAGAATCAAAAATACAAGGACAAGTCAAATAAGAGGAACACGAAAGGGAAAGCTATGGTGAGTACCTGGAGTGATGAAGATGAAGGCTCCTTGAGCAATACCTCTGACAGTGAAGCCGAATCTGAAAATCCCATTTGCCTTATGGCAACAAGCTCTGAAGACAGAGAGGAGGATTCAGATGAGGTAACTTATCGATTCGATAATTTTACTATTGCTGATTGGGTAGATGCCTATCATGAAATAGCTGATAAAGCAGATGACATTAGAAGGGAAAGCGGGCATCTAAGAAGAAAGATTAACTCTATGCAAAATGATACAACTCGAACTGATAAAATTGCATGTCTTGAATCTGAGAATAATAAACTCAAACTCACATATTCTGAATTAGAAGAAATCAAGAATGAGTCAAAAGCCTCTAAAGAAGATAATGTGAGGTTAGAAAAAGAAGCTGATGAATGGAAGTTAAAAATTCAGAAATATGAAAGTGAGATAAAAATTGTGAATGAAAAATATCAAGCTGTCCTAAGTGTGAATATAGAACTGAAAAAATCCATTGAAGACATTCAAAAGGATAATGAGGACAAGCTTAAAACTATTGAGAAAATGACCCAAGGTTCAGATAACCTAAATGCTTTGTTAGGGTCAAAAGTCAACTTCAGAAAAGAGGGCCTTGGATTTAATTTTAGTGCAACAAAAAGCTTTGGAATGAAAACTATTTCATTTGTCGCACAAAAAGAGAAAGGAACTCTAATCAACATGAAGTCAAACATTTCAGTGAACAAAGCTGTAAATCTGAAAAAGCCTAGTGCTGAGGAGAAGGGCAAACAAAAGTTGAGTGAGCCTAGTAGAGCTAGCACATCCAAGCAAAATCCCAAAGCTCAGTCTCAGGTTAGGGGTCAACCTACACAGTCTTATAAACCACATGTTAAGGTCACCAAGTCTCCACCATCACCACCACCTCTGAAGAAGACCCAATACACACCTATGAATAGGTCAGCAGGGTCCAAGGTGTAGGGGAGGCAGAATGCTTTTAGAGCTCAACCCAAACATTTCTACCAACCTAGAGCCCAGTCCCACTTCTTTGCACAGTCAACCTATCCAAATAGGTCAGGATGGACTAGGACTCAAGGAAGGTTTATAGGTTATGGACATCAGGCTACACAGTCCTATAAACCTTACACTAGAAATTGGGTTAATGGGTATGGCTCTTGGACACCTAGGAACCAACATTTCTACAGCCATCCCAATGATTACTATGGCCAAAATTTCGTGAATACACCCTGGCCAAGGCACTGGCATAGAAATAATCAATCTGTAAATAATCATGCTAGTGTCAACAAGAAAAAGCATAACAAAAATAAATCTGGAAAATCCACTAAACAGAACTATTTCAAACAAATGTGGATTCCTAAAAGTCTGCTTTCTTGTTTTAATTACTTTTCATTTTCTATGGAGCCCAATCAGTCTTGGGTTCCAAACTTCTCTACCTGATTGTGTGTGCAGGTATGCCTGGCAGCCAAGAACAATTTGTGGTACTTGGATAGTGGCTGCTCCAGACATATGACAGGAGATAAGGCCAAGTTCTGTATGCTGACAGAGAAATAAGGAGGCCTTGTCACATTTGGTAGCAACACAAAGGGTAAGATTGTTGGGACAGGTAAGGTAGGTAAGTGTACTACTTGTTGCATTGAAGATGTCATGTTGGTTGAAGGTTTAGCATATAATTTACTTAGCATCAGCCAACTATGTGATAAAGGATGCAAAGTTCTTTTTGACTCTCAATGCTACAAAGTTTTTGAACCTGATTCCGAAACTGTTAAATTTTCTGGTAAAAGGATAAATAACACTTACATGATAGACTTAGATGATATACAACATTCTAACCTATGCCTTACTGCTAGCAGAGAGGATTTAGCATTTTTATGGCATCGTAGGTTAGGCCATGCTAGTTACACTGTATTGCATAAACTGAATAAGCATAGCATGGTTAGAGGACTTCCTGAAGTTTCCTTTAAGAAAGAAAATAAAATCTGTGATGCATGCACTCAGTCAAAGTTAACTAGAAAGTCATTTAAATCTAGAATAGAAAATCTGTCTTCTAAACCCTATGAGCTGATACACATGGACCTTTTTGGGCCAACTAGGTCTGTCAGCTTATCAGGGAGGAAGTATGGATTTGTCATGGTAGATGACTTCTCTAGGTATACTTGGGTATATTTCTAATCACATAAAAGTGATGCATTCTCAGAATTTCAGGAGTTCTGTCTTAAGAAAAACAAGAAAATTGAAAATATTTTAACTGATCATGGAGGTGAGTTTGAAAACTCACAGTTTGATGAATTCTGCAGGTCAAATGGAATTCATCACAAGTACTCCTCACCAAGGACACCCGAGCAGAATGGAGTTGTGGAGAGGAGGAACAGAACCTTGGTGGAGATGGGTCGTAGACTCTTGGTTGAAGGTGGTCTGCCAAGGAAGTTCTGGGCTGAAGTAATAAATACTGCCTGTTATGTAATTAACAGAGCCATGGTAAGACCTTCTACCCAGAAAACACCCTATGAGATCATAAAGGGTAAGAAACCTTCTATTGCTCATTTCAAGGTATTTGATTGTAAATATTTTATTCATATAAATGATAAAAGAGACCTTGATAAATTTGAACCTAAAGGTGAACCAGGAATTTTTCTTGGTTACTCTGAAAACACCCAAGCATATAGAGTGTATAATCTGAATTCCAAAACTGTTGAAGAATCTCCACATATTGTTTTTGATGAATCTTTGGTAAAGTCTAATATTGGTCAATGCAGGAATGAAGACAATGGTGATATTCTGAAAGAAGGGAATCCTGCAGAAAAATCCGAAGATGAGAAAGGAAATGAAGAGCTTAATGAAGAAGAGCCTACAGTTCAGGGGGAGGTAAATGAAAATCATGATAATGAAATTGTCAACATTAGATATCTAAAAGATCATCCTGTAGATAATGTGATTGGCAATTTGCATGACCCTCCTAGGACTAGAGGCCACTTAAGAATTCAAAATGAATTGAATGCATATGCCTTTGTGTCAAATGTAGAACCCAAGTCCATTGACTGTGCTCTTAAGGATGTGCATTGGATTAATGCCATGCATGAAGAGCTCAATCAATTTGACAGGAATAAGGTGTGGCACTTGGTTCCACCTCCTGATCATGAAACAGTCATAGGGACTAAATGGGTATTCAGAAATAAAACTGATGAATCAGGGAATGTCATTAAAAATAAGGCCAGACTTGTAGCTGAGGGGTATAACTAGGAATTTGGAATTGACTTTGAAGAGTCCTTTGCCCCTGTAGCCAGGTTAGAAGCTATCAGAATCTTATTGGCTTATGCATGTTCCCTAGGAATAAATCTTCAGCAGATGGATGTAAAATCTACTTTTCTGAATAGGGAAATCAGTGAGGATGTCTATGTGAGGCAACCTCCTGGCTTTGAATGTTTAGACTTCCCCAATCATGTGTATAAACTTCGAAAAGCTCTCTATGGTCTTAAGCAAGCTCCTAGAGCTTGGTATGACAGGTTGAGCAAATTCCTCACTGATAAGAACTTCACAAGAGGTGTAGTTGATCAAACCCTGTTTACTAAGGTAAGTCATTCAGATATTCTTATCATTCAAATTTATGTGGATGACATTGTCTTTGGGTCAACTAACCCCAAATTGTGTGAGGAATTCTCTCAGATAATGACTAATGAGTTTGAAATGAGCTCAATGGGTGAGCTCAAATTATTTCATGGACTGCAGGTGACACAGTCAAAAGATGGAACTTTCATCTCTCAGTCCAAGTACATAAGGGATTTATTGAAGAAGTACAAGATGGATAACCTCAAGGAAATAGCTGCTCCAATGGGTACCTCAACAAGTTTAGATGAAGATCCTCAAGGTAAACCAGTGGACCAAAGGTTATATAGAGGTATGATCGGATCCCTTCTATATCTTACAGCATCTAGGCCTGATATTCAATTTGCAGTGTGTTTATGCTCTAGATTTCAGGCTAGTCCTAAATAATCACATCTTAAATCTGTGAAAAGGATTTTTAGGTATTTACTAGGCACCCAAGAGCTAGGTCTTTGGTATCCTGCCAAGTGTGAGTTAGAACTTCTGGCCTACACTGATGCAAATTATGCTGGGTGTCGAGTAGAGAGAAAAAGCACTAGTGGCTATTATCTTGCTAATGAGTGAAGGGCTTTATGTGTGTTGCTTAAGTGAATGGTTTGAATATAACCATGTATAGATACATGGTTTGAAGTTACGTGGGTTGTTATGGAAGTTGGCTTGTTTGGGCTTGGGTAGGCTTGTAGGAAGGCTCACGTATGTGGGCTATTTGGGTAACATATGTGTTTAGCATTTAAATCTTTAGTAAGGCCCATTAGTATTATTTGGGTTAGTTTATAATATATTTATATATATATTACGTATAACTATTTTAATGCAAGAGCCTACTAATTATATTTAGTAGACTAATAAATAGTTTTATCTAATTGGTAGAACTTTATATACATACTTTATTTCCTTTAACTTTATTTATTTGTATATCTTATCTATTTTGCATTGTTGACTCAGGTATCAGAGTCGGGTTCGATCCTATAAATGTCTTTATATGTATGTGTACTCATCTATTCTTGAATTATATTTTTAATTTCAAACTCAAATAAATAAAGGTTATTCTAATTTTCATTTCTCAATTTATTTACTTATACTTTTATTATTATTTAAGCTCATTAACTATTTAGCTAACTATTGCTTTTCCTTCATCGAAATTTAATTTCCATGACAAATATTTATAGTTGTTTTATTTATTTTATATTTAAATTTTCGGGGTGTTACACACAGAGAAGAAGATTCAGAGAGAAGAAGAGAAAGAGAGAAGAGAAGATTGAGAGAGTTGAGTTGAGAGAGTCTTTTCGAAGTCTTGTAAATCAGTCTCTTGGTTCAGATACCAGAGTTGATACTGCTCAATTGAGCTACATTCGTTTTGGTTTTCCATTTCGTTTGCTTCTGTCTTTACTATTTTTGAAACTCTATTGTTATCAAGCTGTGAGCCAACAATTGCAGTGGAGGTTTCCACTGGACAGGTGAAGCTATAATTCTCAGCAGGCGAGACCAGGTCTCGGACGGCTAAGCTGTATCGCCCAGCGGTTGCAGAGGATTTGTTCCTCTGGTCGGCAAGCTGTAAAGCCCAGCGAAGCTATGTATCAGCGGTCTGTTGGCAAGCTGTGAAGCCCAGCTGTTCAAGCTATGAGTCAGTAGGATCCACATTCCAGTTGGAGTGTGGGGTGGATGTAGATCTCTGGATTGAGATCGAACCACCTTAAAGATCGGTGTCTACTGTGTGATTGCCTGTGGTTTGTGTGATTTCATAGTGTTCCTTCTGTCGTTCAACAGTTGCTTGTTTTAATTCCGCATTAGAGTTCAACTGTGTTCTAAAATTAGACATTAGATCTATTCACCCCCCTCTGGATCCACTCTCAATGGTAATAGACTGCATCTATCTAACATAACAAATAGCGCTGGTGCAGGATGAAGACGGTCTTCTAACGATCGTTGAAGGGTGAAAACGGCCGGACGATAGGCCGCTACCAGCACCGAACCAGAGCGCGGGAAGAAGGCCTGGGTGTAGAACTTGGATGGTCTTCAATCGGCCGCAAGCAGAGGAGAGACGGTCTGAGGAAGACCACTATCTCTGGCAGACAATCGGAGGTAGACCGCAAAGGCTTCCAGAACCCGAGCCGGGGAACTCAATCCTCCACCTCTTCCGGCTGGCCAGGAGGGATGGGCCTTGCGTTGAAACACCTGCTCACCTGCAAAATAACACAAATGACAAACAAAATGACCCAAATTAGTTTATGGAAGTGTAATATCTATAAGTGGGAACGATGAGTGAAACACATAATTCAAATGGGAAATACCTGGGGGTTTGGGTTTTTAACCCCTATGGGGTGTGGAAAACAATAGGAGGGTGAAAGGATGCCAGAATGTCAGTGAAAAACATAGAGAAAAATGAAGGAGAATGGTGATGAAATGACTAAAAGACGTGACCAAAATGACTTAAACTATGATTCAAAACGGGACGGAAATGGACTACTCCCTAGACCAAAGGCTTAGAGGACGTAGAAAACCTTTCTCCCTGACTGGATTGTGCTCTGGAAAATGGCATCACTTTGACGCAAACTCTGAATCTCCCCCTTCGCAACCATAAGTCAAGGGTTCTATTTATAGACCCTTGAAACCCTAGCTCGAATGGAGGGCTCTTGGGCGGGAATTAGACCTCAATTACTTTGAATAAAATGAAGATAAAACTCCCAGCCGCCAACAGGATCAAACGGTGCCCAATTTGGCTGAGAATCCGCGGAGAAATCCATGGATGAAGCAACCATTTTGACCACGGATTGAGAGAGAAACCGCCTGTCGACGTAGGAATCTCGGTTGATAAAAATGGTCCATCGATAGACCGCCCAGGATGCTAAGTGGCCCATCGACCGACCGCTATTCCTCTGGCCATTCAAAAATAAAAAACAAGATAAATACGCTCATTTATCCAAAGACTAAGTCAAAACAAGAATTTCCACCAAGTATAACTGGTCTTTGACAGATCGCTGCCTTCATGGAACGGTCTATCGTGAGACCATTTACAAAAACAACAGGTCGACGCAGAAAAAGACAGGTTGACACAGAAAAGAGACAGGTCGAAGCAGAAATGGGACAGGTCAATGCAAACCAGAAAAAATGGTCATCCAATAGACCGCCACCTTCCAGAAACGGTCTATCGTGAGACCGTTATTAAGGTGGTCGTTTGAAAAAAAAAGAGATAAATATGCATACTCAGCCCAAAGACCAAGTCAAACCAAGTTCCATTAGGCCCAAACTCGAGAAAACACGGGAGCAAGCCCGGCCAGGGAGAAAGACGCCCATAAAATAGGCCCAAGAACCATCAAAGAAATGACTCAAATAAATGACGGACAACTTGGGACATCATAAATGAAGGCAAGAAAAAGACTCAACTTGAAGGTATAAAATGGGTGTTAGCAGGTGGGGTAGGGGAAATCGATGACTCAATACGAGTGCACATCCTATCCAACCGATCCGAAAAGATTTTCAAGAGTTCAACAAAGGTGGGGTTTGGAATAGGGCCATCATGGTGGATTCGCCCACAGTCACCAGGCCTAGTCTAGGACCTAGGCTTATCTACATGCGGGACCCTTCGTCTCCGACTATGACCTTCTTGGTTGGAGGTGACTAGGTGAGGCAGGTAGATCCTTCTAAGCTCATCCTTCATTTGGCACCATGTCTCGATGGACCCTTGCCTCCTAACATCTCTCATGTGTTCAACGCTTCCCCACTTCTCGGCAACATCGTGAAAAAGCCTCTCCTTGGCAAAACTGACTTTCATGGCATCGGACATAGGGTAACACTCAAAATATTTGTCCATGGCGGCTTCCCAGTTTAGGTAGTCACTCGGGACTTTGGAGCCATAAAAGTTCAAGGCTTCGGGCCTAATGAAGAAGAGGGTTTGGTTTCTAAGCCCATGGGTTCTATGCCACCATTCATATCGCCTGGGCGACTTAGAATCCATGGGAAACTGGGGGAACTACAAGATGGGCATGTGATGGAGCTAAATGCAGAAGTTGAATGAGACACCTAATGCAAGACTACTCTAGACTTTAACCCATATCTAGTACGTGGCGGAGATAAGACCCAAAGATCCGAATCATGCAAGGCTGCCACCTTCCCAATAGATGTAACCTATCATTCTAGTAACACATTTTCATATACCAGACATAGGAATGGGATGCAACAACTAGGACAAGACTTCCCTAGACTCAAACCGTACTCTGATGACTACCCTAGACTCAACTTAGCTCTGATATCAATTTGATGCGGGACGAATGAGACTCGATACCAATTTGATGCAAACCTGAGACTCTAGGCGATAACGCGACCAGCGACGACGCGAATAACTCAACACCAAAAGAAATCTAGAAGAGGAGTATGTGTCCTGAATAAGAATCACAAGCTCACGATTCATCCCAAGCAAGGGAAACACGTGGATTTGCATGGTTGAGAAGCCGGCAGTGAGTCAAGGGTGGTCAACTCATTCACGTGCTCAGATCGAGTCACGGGACGGTCACGCTCTCTTTCTCACAGCGATGATTGAATTTGAGTGAGCTAGGATCCTATCAATCTCACATGCAGTGGCATCAAGAATGCATACAGAATAGGCAAATGCGACAAAGGGGGAGCGAAAATGTACCTCCACGCTCAGAGCGTGGGGAAGACTTCCCGGCCATGACACATAACTCTCGGTATAGTAAATAACGAATAATTACATATCCAAATTTACTACCCACTCCACTCAGGGAGGTAATAGACAACACACTAGATCCGGGAGCGGCGAGCTTGGGTTGACGGGTCGCAAGCTGAAGGGTCTTTCAGGGCGGAGGTGAGATGTTGGTCCAACTGGGTGTTGTTCAGATCTGCAGGATAGCAAGCGCGTGCGATCAACAGAACAGTGGCTCCGGGTGTCTCTTGGTCATGGCGACAGTGGGACAATGGCGGGGTGTCCCTCTTCGATCCCTGGGATCGGCTATGGCTGGATCTCAGTCGAAGTATTGAAGGGAGATCTGAAACCCAGATCTATCCCGCAGTCCTGTAACTGGACAGATCTGTGCGATCTGGTAAAAACAATCGCTGTGCTCAAATCCGAAGTCAGATCAGAACGAAGTCAGCTCTGTTGTGAAGGGCACTCGACAGTCTTGAACATATCAGAATTGGAGAACCATCCACCGTCCCAATTTTATAGGAAAAAGTCTGCAACAGGGATTTCATGCTAGTAGGGTGTGCAAGGTAGACTGTAACCTACCTGAAGATGGAGGTTGACCGAAGGGGAAACGATGGATCTGGATCAAGGGATTAACATTGATGAAAGAGGGGGAATTGGAGCTTGTGCACACCAAATTTGGTGGCGATCAGAGAAGGTTTAGGGGGTGTGAAAAATACTTCTGCATGGTTCTATCTCGTAGGTCTACAGACAGGCAGACTGCGCGGGGTGGGAAAACAGAGGTGGGAAGGGGGTCAAACGGTGGTGGATTGGAGTACAAATTGAACTAGGAAGAGGGGATGACGTGGGGATGAGGTTGTCAAAGTTTGAACATGATCAGACGGTGGGATTTAGCGAACCAACCTCTTATTTTAGGCTATATCCTGCTTCACGCAGCTCTGGACAGCAAGTCAAAAGATGGCTTGTGGCGGCTCGATGGCGGCACGGATGGCGGCGGCGGTGGAGATGGTGGTGGCTGGATGGCACACCCAGCGAAGATGATAGAAGCTGGGAATTGCTCCTAATGAAAGGGTTTTCACACCCCTGATCTGCAGCTCTCTCAGCTGTGAGAAGGAGGCAGTAGGAGGAGGAGAGAGGGAGAGGGCGCCCCTTGGAGTTTCTTCCACAAAAATGATATTTTCTATCTATTAAAATTATTACAAGAGAGATTAAATATGAAACCCTAGACCTAGGACAAAGACCTAAACTACCCTTGGTCAATGGGAGAGGGAAGGGCATTATGGGGAAGGGAATTATTCAAATCCCACATGGGGGAGTAGGTGGGGGGCGCCCCCCTCTCCATGGTCAAATTTGGCTCCTTAGTCAAGGATGGTGACCATGGACCATGGACCATCATAATGGGCCCTCTAAGCTAGGAATCCCATAAGAGAGAGAGTGGCCCAATTGGGCTTCAAGTGGCCTTGAGGCCCAATCTGAAAATAAACCCCCTCATGGACCCTTTTGATGACATTATCCCAACTAGTACTCCCTTGATCCAAAATTAACCCAAAAAAATACAAGCACACACTACACTCCAATTACACTCCAAATAAATACTGAAAATTGTCAAGACTCAAGATGGAGACTCTAGACTGTCTCCAAGCCGAAGAGATGCCTGCATAACTCGAGTGGTACTGCGTGTCCTGTAGTGTCGACCAATTGAGTCGTGCCGCTCGGAAGCCCTAGTGTCCGTACCACTAATGCTACTAGGTGTTGATTATTGACTTCTCTGTGAAAGGATCTAGTTCTAGTGGGATCATGAAGATTTCCTATAATGTTCTCAGCAGGATGATTTTTTAGAAATCTTACATTGTTAGAAGACTCACCTTGTTCGATCGATTGAAATGTTGGATCGGTCGACCTACCTTGCTTGAGATTGGGCTCTTGAGCTTCTTCAAATGATTCTTCATGTGGTTTCTCTTCCAGAAATTCTCCATCGATCCTCTTTTGATTTCCTGTCATCATCTATTATGTCAGTAGAGTTGAATGTTTCATCAAATTTCACATGAGGGGATTCCTCTACTGTTTGATCTTGAATATTAAAAACCCTGTAAGCTCTTGAGATTTCAGAATATCCTAAGAAAATGCTTAGACTACTCTTGGCTTCAAATTTATCTAGGTCCCTTTTATCATTGTTATGAATGAAACACTTAGAACCAAAAATTTTGAAATAAGCCAAGTTAGTTTTCTTACCTTTCAACAATTCATATGGAGTTTTCAGGTGGACAGGTCTTACCATTGCCATGTTTATTACATAACATGCTATATTTGTAGCTTCTGCCCAGAATTTCCGTGGATGTTGGCTTCCAATCAGCATGGTTATTGCCATCTCCATGATTGTTCTATTTCTCCTCTCTACAACTCCATTCTGTTCAGGGGTCCTATGAGAAGAAAATTTGTGAGTAATTCCTTCTTTATCACAAAATTCTGAAAACTATATGTTATCAAACTCCCCCCCCCATGGTCAGATTGAATGATGCATGTTTTATGCAAGCCTTCCCTGTTTTATCTTGTTGAAGAAAATCTAAAATTCATGAAAGGCTTCATTCTTGTGGGCTAAAAAGAAAACCCATGCAAATCTAGTGTAGTCATCTACAATGACATACCCAAATCTTTCGCCATTAAGACTTTGAGTCCTAGTTGGACCACACAAGTCCATGTGCAGAAATTCTAGTGGCCTAGATGATAGGGGTTCAAGTCTTAATTTGAAAGATTTCTTTTTTTATTTTCTTGAAGCACATCATCACAGATTTTTGAATTTATTTTGAATTGAATCTTAGGCAATCCCCTAACTAAGTCATGCTTGACCAATTTATTCAAAATGTTATAGCTAGCATGGCCTAATTTCCTATGCCAAATGAAGGCATTGTTATCAGAATTGGCAGACAAACAAAGATTGGATGTAGAATTATCATCTAAGTCTACTATGTAGACATTGTTTATTCTGTGACATATGGATTTTATTGATTCTGAGTTGATTTCTAAAATTTTGCATGCATGATGTAGCACCCCATATAAAAATATAATAATAATGTTATTATTATTATTAGTATAATTATTATTTTAACTATATACATATATAACTTATAAAAATTTTATAGAAAACTTAATTAAGTGGAAGTAGAAACATAGAGTAATCATATGCAAAGAGTATCCACTTATCAATTGATTTCCTAGAGTAGTTGGTTAAGTGTCTTATCCTTCACCTTGAGGTCTAGTGTTCAAAACCCACGGTCCACAATAAACCTAATTAATTAGGGAAATGGCTAGATGGTGTACCCAGCATCGCACCTAATACTATCCTACAGGCTGGAAGATCATGGGCTGAGGTGGACATTGTCCCTTTGTTCCCCGTAGAATTAAATCCAGTAGCCTTTAATACCCACCTAGGGGCTAGACCTCCCTTCCACCTGCTGTTGAAGGGCTGGATCGTGAGGTTTGCAGAAGGGCTGTGGCTCCTGTGTTCGTTGCAGAGTTTTCTTCTTCTTCTTTTGTCTAAAACCAACAGGAACAAGTAGGTGTTCTCAATCTCCTAGCTAAATTAATAGTTAGTAAATTGTTCATCTCCATACGTTGTTTTCTACATATATTGGCATGTATTAAACTTAATTGAGTAAAATACATCATGTAGTATCCTCATATTAGATCATAACCAAGCCTTAATTCCATCCGTTAACATGCATCTAAAATATTTAACTTTAAACTTAAACTTTATTATGTTAATTTAAAGTTGCAGTTGATGTAAGGATCATTAAGATTTTTATATACCCTGTTAATAACGTACATATCTTATTAATGTTAGCATTAAAATTAGTGATTTGTGGTTTATAAAAGCACCTGTAGCAAAACCTGAGAGGAGTTTAATCAGCATGTTTTGTTTAAAAGTTAAACTTTATTATGCTGATATCTTATTAATGTCAGCATTAAAATTAGTGATTTGTAGTTTGTAAAAGCACCTGTAGCAAAACCTGAGAGGAGTTTAATCAGCATGTTTTGGTTAAAAGTTAAACTTTATTATGCTGATTTAAAGTGGGTGTATGTGTTATTAATGAAAGGATCGTGATAATGTGTTAATAATGTATAGATCTTATTAATAATCTTGTGTTTTATGGCTGATAGAATAGCTGGTAGCAGAACTGTAAGTGGGGTGTTGATATTGTTAAGCAAGCAGTATACAGTTTATGTTTTGAACAAAATTATGTACAGGGTTGTGTTAATTTTGTTATTAACAATATTAACAACTGAACTAATACAATACTTTTTAAACAACAGTAAGTGTAAACGTTTTAAACTTGATCTATCTAAATCCTTAACTTGCTGATCTGTACTGGTCGACCCCTGGTCGACCAGTTTCTGGGAAGATTAGGCCTGGTCGACCAGGGGTCGACCAGGGTCACAGCGAAGGTTTAAGTGTTTATGTATTTGTTTCAAAGTGTTAATACATATTATTTTAAGTACTTGAAAAATGTTAACACATCTTCATATGCTTCATTAGTGAGATAAACCTTTCTTTGGTGGCAAATAATGTTAAATACAATATGATTAACATTGTTAAAATAAGTGTTAACAGCATTAAAACAGTGTGTCAATATCATAGAAATGCTTAAAAAAAAGTATATAGATCCAAATATAAATTTTTCCTAAAAATACTCAAGAAGACAACAGTGTTCTATAAATATTGATGTATCATTTTCTTATTTTTATACATTTTTGTAAGATAGTAAAATTTCTACGTGAATAGTGTTTTCCGAAGTGAATAGTGATTTAAGTCATGCTTAAAAAAAAGGTATATAGATCCAATTATAGATTTTTCCTAAAAATACTCAAGAAGACAAAAGTGTTCTATAAATACTGATGTATCATTTTCTTATTTTTCTACATTTTTTTTGTAAGATAGTAAAATTTCTACGTGAATAGTGTTTTTCGAAGTGAATAGTGATTTAAGTCATGCTTAAAACACTGATTTGGTCTTGTAAACAATTTTATTAGGAATAATCATAGAAGACAACAGTGATCACCAATATGTTAGCAATTTAATTACTATTTTTATAATTTTTTTCAAAATTTTTGTTAAACAAGAATATAACAATATTTTCATTAGTATATTAATGTCGTTAACATTATTTAATATGGTTTAACAGTATCATACATGTTCATTACAGCATTATAATACGCTCATTAAGTATAGTAATCTTGTCAATATAAATTTTTTAAACGCTTTATTAGTAATATTTTCACTAGCACTCTAACATTAACCCTTTAAGTATGTTATGGTGATTAATATTTTTATGAAGCATAATGGCACTGTCAATTAATATTTGAAGCGTTTTAACAATGTTAATAATATTTTCGATCCTTTAAAAACACCTTAATACAAATTTTAGTTGGGTTGTGGTTAAAAGAGGAGGCAGCGTCTGGCCCTTCTATTGGGTTGCTGGAAGACCCTTCTATTGGGCTTGCTAGATGGCTCTTCCATTGGGCTTGCTGGATGGCCTTCTTTTGGGCTTGCTGGATGGCCCTTCTTTTGGCTTGCTGGAAGGCCCTTCCTTTGGCTTGCTAGATGGCCTATTTCTGCTTAAATTGTAAATGATCAGCAGGCAGTGGCATGTTAAATCCCGGTTTAATGCATACATAATATTGATATTGTACACGAGTTAGTTAATGTTCACATACTGATATTGTACACAAGTTAATTATTGTTTACAGCTAATTAAGCACGGTATACATGTCTAAAACCTAACATAATATTGTACACCATTTAATCATGTACAACATACATATTTAATCTGACGAATGTATATGCATGATTAATATATATATATATATATATATATATATATATATATATATATATAACCCATCTTACCAATGTTTAAATTATTGATGTTATAACTGCGTTTAACAAGGTTTAATATGTTTTTAGTAGTATTTCATTTATTGTAACAGTGTATAAATGAACACTGTCACCATCGAGCTTGTAACGGGTACTCCTGACCAGGGTGCCACCTTCTATCAACCCCTATATACTCCAAGAAAAAGGATGACAGCAACAGTGTAATAAAAGGGGACGTAATGGAACTCATTAACTTAGTAAATCTGCACTAGTTAGAATGGATAACTAATCATACAAATATCAATTCCCAGCATTGGTTTTACTTTATCTGTACCTTTGGATTCCAAATCTACCTTATAATCCTACCGGTCACACCTTGAATTCTATATTGGCTATAAAGAGTGAATGTCGCAAAAATATGTCTAATAATGCTGGCAAATAAGGGCCCGGTCTGGTCCTGGGAGGAGCGCCCAAAACCCGAGGGAAGATCTCTTTCTAGCGGTGTCTCGCATTGCACCGAACCACATTCTAGATTAAAGACATTCCATCACTCTCTCTCTCTTTACTTGACTTATTTGACTTGCGTGATCCGAATGGGAAATTACTTGAATGAATTGATTGATTTATGTGTATAGCCAATTCTAATTGCTGCTTGAACTTACTTGTTTATTGTGCTATCATGATTATTATTCCAGTTATTCACTGCTTGATATCAATTTCTATTCCTATGTGGAATTGATCTATAATCTCACTTTTACTCCAGTCGATTCCTTGTTGTCTACCTGTCTGCATGCATATACATATTTTTCTTTTACATTAAATGAATGTGTAATTCACTTATAGTATGTTAGAAATTGAGATGTAAATCCTACTGGGCGATTCGCTCATATAGTTGCTTTCTAACCTTTTCAGGAAATGTGGAAATCGATCAGGACTCAGTTGGGGATGAGACGGAGTGATGTAGTTTTATGTCTTAGATTTAAACCCTTTAGTTCATTTGTCATCGTCTGGTTTTGTAATAAGGGCTTGTAGCCTAATGGTAAAGAATGACTTGGATCAGTTGTAATCATCGGTGTTATCATTTTATGGAATTTTAGCGAATTTTGAATTAAATTGCGCACTCTATTCATGGTTCGATGGTAGGATCTCGAACGGTTAGATTAGCTCGCTTTGGTTCTATATAAAGGACTGTCGCGCCTCGGGTATACTTCCGCGCTCGGGACGTGACAGATCTTTCTTGGTATCAGAGCCTTAGGTTTCAAACCTAGGGAACTACTAGAAATGAAAACCTGAGTCCAAGGATAGAAAAAGGTCTAAGGATTGGTTGATTACTATTTAAAATCCTACCTAGTAAGTGGGGTAGAGCCAAGGGTTAAAGGAATAACGATAATTGACCCTTAACATTAACTCAAACTCCATATTCATTACACCTTGATTCTTTTGTAGGAAATGGCCGCTGAAAGAGCACAATGGCGCGAGATGCAGCGCACCGTGCAAGGACTTACCCAGGCGCTACAACAAGTGGCACAAGGTGGTGCTGGCGGTGCTCACCGCGGAGCTGGTGACCTTCATCGGGATTTCCGCAACATGAATCCACCAAGGTTCGCGGGATCAGTGGACCCCGATGACGCAGAGCATTGGTTGAAGGAGATCGAAAGGATTTTTCGCGTGATGCAGTGCGCGGATGATGAAAAAGTTTTACTAGCAGCATTTCAATTGGAGCGGGACGCTCGATGCTGGTGGGAGTCCGTGGAAGCAACATTACCCGACAACCATATCACTTGGGCGGAATTTGTTGAGCACTTCAACAATAAATATTTCTCGGATCGGGTACAAGAGAGGAAAGCTGCAGAATTTGCCGCGTTAAAACAATGGACCCGAAAAGTGGCCGAATATGAGGCCCAGTTTTCAAGACTTTCCCGTTATGCACCACATTTGGTGTGTACGGAAAAGATGAAGGCGAGGAGATTTCTCAACGGGTTACGACCCCAATATATCACCCAGCTAGCATCGATGGACATCCAGGTCTACTCAGAGATGGTGCGGCGCGCTCAATTGCTAGAAGATGCCACGGAATTCTCAGATAAGATCCGAGGGAAGGACAAGAAGGCACATGTTACAAGTCCGGGAAGCTTCAAACCGTCATTCGGTAAGAAGCGATCTTTTAACGAAGGGGAATCTTCCAAGGAGAAGAAATTTCAGAAAAATAACAAGCCCTTCTTCTCTAACAACAACAAGGCTTTAGCAATCACTGGACCTTCCAAGGACATTTGCAAATATTGTGATAAGACTGGTCATAAGACCGAGGATTGTTGGAGGAAGCTGGGAGCGTGTCTCCGATGCGGGAGTCGAGAGCATCGAATTCCCGATTGCCCTTTGATGAAGGAACACTCCAACCTGGACGAGAAGCGTCCGGTCAAGAAGCAAGGCCGACTGCAAGCACTGCAAGGGACAGAACCTATGGAAGGAGGAATCGTGGAAGGTATATTATCTATTTGCTCTAAACCTGCTAAAGTTCTATTTGACACTGGAGCAACTCATTCATTTATTTCCAAGAAGTTTACTGCATCATTTATTAAGGAACCTGAACGGTTAGACTTAGTCATTTCTACACCTCTTGGAAAGAAATCAGACATCATGCATCACTACCCAGATTGTGAGGTTAAGGTACATGGTAATAATCTACCAGCCGACTTGATATGCCTTGACATGGAATATTATGATGTCATATTGGGAGCTGACTGGTTATCAATCCACCAAGCAACAGTAGATTGCCGACATGGCAAGGTAATTTTTGTGGATTATCCCGAGTTAGTTTATAGCGGACCTCGGAATAAATCTCCACTCATCTCAGCTCTCCGAGCTAGTAAACTGGTGAATAGGGGATGTATGGCTTTCTTGGCTTTCGTGACTACCACGGAAGTCGATAAAATAAAAGTCGAAGACATTCGGGTGGTTTGGGACTACCCCGACGTATTCCCAGAAGAATTGCCTGGTTTACCACCGGAAAGGGAAGTGTCGTTTTCCATCGACATTATTCCTGGTGCTGGCCCTGTTTCTAAAGCACCCTACAGGATGTCTCCTGCTGAATTGAAGGAGTTGAAGGAACAGTTGATGGATTTACTAAAGAAGGGTTTCATCGGGCCGAGTACTTCCCCTTGGGGAGCACCCGTGCTGTTTGTCAAAAAGAAGGATGGAACGATGAGGCTATGTATCGACTATCGGCAGCTAAATCACCTCACAATCAAGAACAAATACCCGCTGCCGAGGATCGACGATCTATTTAATCAATTATCTGGAGCCTCTTATTTTTCCAAGATTGATCTTCGTTCTGGTTACCACCAATTGAGGATCAAAGAAGAAGACATTCATAAAACTGCATTCCGGAGCAGGTATGGGCATTACGAATTTACTGTTATGCCTTTCGGACTAACAAATGCCCCTGCAGCCTTTATGCAGTTAATGAACAGTATTTTCAGGCCCTATTTAGACCAATTTATTGTGATCTTTATTGATGATATTCTGATCTACTCTAAGACTGAAGAAGATCATGAGGAACACCTCAGGAAGGCCCTACAAATATTAAGGGACAACAAGTTGTATGCCAAATTTAGCAAATGCGAGTTCTGGCTCGAGGAAGTAGCCTTCCTGGGTCATATTATTTCAAAGAATGGAATTGCAGTTGATCCGTCAAAGGTTGAAGCTGTGAAGAACTGGGATCAACCCACTAATGCAACAGAGGTGCGAAGCTTCATGGGTCTAGCTAGTTATTACCGGCGTTTCATCAAGGACTTCTCCAAGATTGCGGTACCTCTAACCAGGCTAACCCGCAAAGGAGTGCCATATGAGTGGAATGGTGACTGTGAAAAGAGTTTCCAAACCCTTAAGGATCTCTTAACCACTGCTCCAGTCTTGTCACTGCCAATTGAAGGAGAAAAATACGAGGTATATACCGATGCTTCTGGTATTGGCCTCGGATGTGTATTAATGCAGAATGGGAAAGTTATTGCATATTCTTCACGTCAATTGAAGAAGCATGAGGAGAATTACCCGGTTCATGACTTGGAACTGGCCGCGGTAGTTTTTGCTCTGAAGGTCTGGAGACACTATCTCTATGGAGAACAATTCACTGTGTACTCTGATCATAAGAGCCTCAAATATCTATTTTCCCAAAAGGAGTTGAACATGAGGCAAAGGCGTTGGCTTGAATATCTCAAGGATTTCGACTTCATTATACAATACCATCCTGGTAAGGGTAACTCTGTAGCAGATGCCCTCAGTCGAAAGCCAAAGGTAATTTTGGCCAACTGTATGATACAAGAATGGAAGCTGTTAGAGAAACTTGCAAAGCTTGACATCAACACAAACGGGAAGAATACATGTATTATTCTCTCTCATGTAAGTCTACATCTCGACTTACTACCTGAAATTACAAAGCTACAAGAAGAAGATCCTATGCTAGTAGAGATAAAAAGTAAGCTGGATGAGAAGCCTGATTTCGAGATGGTATCAGATGGAAGACTGCTATTTCATAAACGGACATGCGTCCCCGATTGTCCGGAATTGAAAAGAAAAATCCTAGAAGAAGCTCACCGATCGAGGTACACGATCCACCCTGGAGCTACTAAAATATACCAAGATTTGAAAAGAACTTTCTGGTGGCCGAACATGAAAAGGGAGATAGCAGATTTTGTATCTCGTTGCCTCACATGCCAACAAGTGAAGGCGTAACATCAGAAGCCTGCTGGAAAGCTACATCCACTGGATATCCCAAAATGGAAGTGGGAAGACATTGGCATGGACTTTATTATGGGATTGCCCAAGTCTAGGAGCGGATATGATGGTATTTGGGTAATTATCGATCGACTAACAAAATCGGCCCATTTCTTACCAATTAAAAGCCGATGGTCAGTCGACGTACTGACTGCCTTATATATGAAGGAGATTGTTAGATTGCATGGCATTCCCGTCTCGATCGTATCAGACCGAGATCCCCGTTTCACCTCTCATTTTTGGAAGAGTCTACAACACTCTCTGGGAACGAAGCTCAACTTCAGTACGGCTTTCCACCCCCAGACAGATGGACAGACAGAAAGAACAAACCAAGTTGTGGAAGACATGTTGAGAGCAAGCATTATAGACTTCGGCGGAAGCTGGCAAGACCACTTACCCCTGGCAGAATTTGCATATAATAACAGCTACCAATCCAGTATACAAATGGCCCCTTTTGAGGCATTGTATGGCAGGAGTTGTCGATCTCCCATATGCTGGAATGAAATTGGTGAAAAACAGCTTCTGGGTCCCGACATAGTAAGGGAATCCACGGAGAAGATTTACCTAATTAGAGAAAGGTTGAAGATGGCACAGTCCAGACAAAAATCATATGCTGATAACAGAAGGAGAGATCTAGAATTCCAAGTTGGAGACCATGTTTTTCTCAAGGTAGCTCCCGGTCGAAGTATCAGAAGATTCGGTGTTAAGGGCAAGCTTACACCAAGGTTTATCGGTCCATTTGAAATATTGGAGAGAGTAGGCGAGGTGGCTTACCGTATTGCCTTGCCCCCTCAACTCTCGGAAGTGCATAATGTATTTCATATATCGATGCTGAAGAAATATGTGCATGACCCTTCTCACATCATCAATTATGCTGAATTGGAGATTCGGAAAGATCTTACTTATGACCAAGGACCGGTGCGGATTCTAGACCGTGAAATTCGAGTTCTAAGGAGCAAGGCGATCCCTATGGTGAAAATCCAATGGAATCGATGCTTGGAGCAAGAAGCAACTTGGGAGACCGAGGAATCTATGAGGAGAAGATACCCAGAGTTATTTTAAATTGTAAGTATGGTATACACCCTGTGTTATCCTTACACAGTAAAAATTTATCCTCATGTAAGGGAATTTGGGGACCAAATTCTTTTAAGTAGGGGAGGGTGTAGCAACCCATATAAAAATATAATAATAATGTTATTATTATTATTAGTATAATTATTATTTTAACTATATACATATATAACTTATAAAAATTTTATAGAAAACTTAATTAAGTGGAAGTAGAAACATAGAGTAATCATATGCAAAGAGTATCCACTTATCAATTGATTTCCTAGAGTAGTTGGTTAAGTGTCTAGTGTTCAAAACCCACGGTCCACACATGTCCCTTTGTTCCCCGTAGAATTAAATCCAGTAGCCTTTAATACCCACCTAGGGGCTAGACCTCCCTTCCACCTACTGTTGAAGGGCTGGATCGTGAGGTTTGCAGAAGGGCTGTGGCTCCTGTGTTCGTTGCAGAGTTTTCTTCTTCTTCTTTTGTCTAAAACCAACAGGAACAAGTAGGTGTTCTCAATCTCCTAGCTAAATTAATAGTTAGTAAATTGTTCATCTCCATACGTTGTTTTCTACATATATTGGCATGTATTAAACTTAATTGAGTAAAATACATCATGTAGTATCCTCATATTAGATCATAACCAAGCCTTAATTCCATCTGTTAACATGCATCTAAAATATTTAACTTTAAACTTAAACTTTATTATGTTAATTTAAAGTTGCAGTTGATGTAAGGATCATTAAGATTTTTATATACCCTGTTAATAACGTACATATCTTATTAATGTTAGCATTAAAATTAGTGATTTGTGGTTTATAAAAGCACCTGTAGCAAAACCTGAGAGGAGTTTAATCAGCATGTTTTGTTTAAAAGTTAAACTTTATTATGCTGATATCTTATTAATGTCAGCATTAAAATTAGTGATTTGTGGTTTGTAAAAGCACCTGTAGCAAAACCTGAGAGGAGTTTAATCAGCATGTTTTGGTTAAAAGTTAAACTTTATTATGCTGATTTAAAATGGGTGTATGTGTTATTAATGAAAGGATCATGATAATGTGTTAATAATGTATAGATCTTATTAATAATCTTGTGTTTTATGGCTGATAGAATAGCTGGTAGCAGAACTGTAAGTGGGGTGTTGATATTGTTAAGCAAGCAGTATACAGTTTATGTTTTGAACAAAATTAACTATGTACAGGGTTGTGTTAATTTTGTTATTAACAATATTAACAACTGAACTAGTACAATACTTTTTAAACAACAGTAAGTGTAAACGTTTTAAACTTGATCTATCTAAATCCTTAACTTGCTGATCTGTACTGGTCGACCCCTGGTCGATCAGTTTCTGGGAAGATTAGGCCTGGTCGACCAGGGTCGACCAGGGTCACAGCGAAGGTTTAAGTGTTTATGTATTTGTTTCAAAGTGTTAATACATATTATTTTAAGTACTTGAAAAATGTTAACACATCTTCATATGCTTCATTAGTGAGATAAACCTTTCTTTGGTGGCAAATAATGTTAAATACAATATGATTAACATTGTTAAAATAAGTGTTAACAGCATTAAAACAGTGTGTTAATATCATAGAAATGCTTAAAAATAAAGTATATAGATCCAAATATAGATTTTTCCTAAAAATACTCAAGAAGACAAAAGTGTTCTATAAATACTGATGTATCATTTTCTTATTTTTATACATTTTTGTAAGATAGTAAAATTTCTACGTGAATAGTGTTTTCCGAAGTGAATAGTGATTTAAGTCATGCTTAAAAAAAGGTATATAGATCCAATTATAGATTTTTCCTAAAAATACTCAAGAAGACAAAAGTGTTCTATAAATACTGATGTATCATTTTCTTATTTTTCTACATTTTTTTTGTAAGATAGTAAAATTTCTACGTGAATAGTGTTTTTCGAAGTGAATAGTGATTTAAGTCATGCTTAAAACACTGATTTGGTCTTGTAAACAATTTTATTAGGAATAATCATAGAAGACAAAAGTGATCACCAATATGTTAGCAATTTAATTACTATTTTTATAATTTTTTTCAAAATTTTTGTTAAACAAGAATATAACAATATTTTCATTAGTATATTAATGTCGTTAACATTGTTTAATATGGTTTAACAGTATCATACATGTTCATTACAGCATTATAATACGCTCATTAAGTATAGTAATCTTGTCAATATAAATCTTTTAAACGCTTTATTAGTAATATTTTCACTAGCACTCTAACATTAACCCTTTAAGTATGTTATGGTGATTAATATTTTTATGAAGCATAATGGCACTGTCAATTAATATTTGAAGCGTTTTAACAATGTTAATAATATTTTTGATCCTTTAAAAACACCTTAATACAAATTTTAGTTGGGTTGTGGTTAAAAGAGGAGGCAGCGTCTGGCCCTTCTATTGGGTTGCTGGAAGACCCTTCTATTGGGCTTGCTGGATGGCTCTTCCATTGGGCTTGCTGGATGGCCTTCTTTTTGGCTTGCTGGATGGCCCTTCTTTTGGCTTGCTGGAAGGCCCTTCCTTTGGCTTGCTAGATGGCCTATTTCTGCTTAAATTATAAATGATCAGCAGGCAGTGGCATGTTAAATCCCGGTTTAATGCATACATAATATTGATATTGTACACGAGTTAGTTAATGTTCACATACTGATATTGTACACAAGTTAATTATTGTTTACAGCTAATTAAGCACGGTATACATGTCTAAAACCTAACATAATATTGTACACCATTTAATCATGTACAACATACATATTTAATCTGACGAATGTATATGCATGATTAATATATATATATATATATATATATATATATATATAACCCATCTTACCAATGTTTAAATTACTGATGTTATAACTGCGTTTAACAAGGTTTAATATGTTTTTAGTAGTATTTCATTTATTGTAACAGTGTATAAATGAACATTGTCACCATCGAGCTTGTAACGGGTACTCCTGACCAGGGTGCCACCTTCTATCAACCCCTATATACTCCAAGAAAAAGGATGACAGCAACAGTGTAATAAAAGGGGACGTAATGGAACTCATTAACTTAGTAAATCTGCACTAGTTAGAATGGATAACTAATCATACAAATATCAATTCCCAGCATTGGTTTTACTTTATCTGTACCTTTGGATTCCAAATCTACCTTATAATCCTACCGGTCACACCTTGAATTCTATATTGGCTATAAAGAGTGAATGTCGCAAAAATATGTCTAATAATGCTGGCAAATAAGGGCCCGGTCTGGTCCTGGGAGGAGCGCCCAAAACCCGAGGGAAGATCTCTTTCTAGCGGTGTCTCGCATTGCACCGAACCACATTCTAGATTAAAGACATTCCATCACTCTCTCTCTCTTTACTTGACTTACTTGACTTGCGTGACCCGAATGGGAAATTACTTGAATGAATTGATTGATTTATGTGTATAGCCAATTCTAATTGCTGCTTGAACTTACTTGTTTATTGTGCTATCATGATTATTATTCCAGTTATTCACTGCTTGATATCAATTTCTATTCCTATGTGGAATTGATCTATAATCTCACTTTTACTCCAGTCGATTCCTTGTTGTCTACCTGTCTGCATGCATATACATATTTTTCTTTTACATTAAATGAATGTGTAATTCACTTATAGTATGTTAGAAATTGAGATGTAAATCCTACTGGGCGATTCGCTCATACAGTTGCTTTCTAACCTTTTCAGGAAATGTGGAAATCGATCAGGACTCAGTTGGGGATGAGACGGAGTGATGTAGTTTTATGTCTTAGATTTAAACCCTTTAGTTCATTTGTCATCGTCTAGTTTTGTAATAAGGGCTTGTAGCCTAATGGTAAAGAATGACTTGGATCAGTTGTAATCATCGGTGTTATCATTTTATGGAATTTTAGCGAATTTTGAATTAAATTGCGCACTCTATTCATGGTTCGATGGTAGGATCTCGAACGGTTAGATTAGCTCGCTTTGGTTCTATATAAAGGACTGTCGCGCCTCGGGTATACTTCCGCGCTCGGGACGTGACAGATCTTTCTAGATTGTAACACCCTCAAATATAGCTAAGTTGTACTCTATATCATCGAGGTGCCTTTTCAAGTATTGGCTCAGTTCTTGTAAAGAACTCCGAAGTTAAGCGTGCTTAATGGGGAGTAGTACTGGGATGGGTGACCTGCCCGGGAAGTCCCCCATTCTGGAGCCGATCACCCTTAAAAAGGGATAAAACCGTGAGGCTAGTAGGTCAAAGCGGACAATACCTCGACGGTATAGAGTACAGGGCGTGACACATGATCATCAAAAACAACCTTGTGACCCCTGTCACAGAGTTGACTAATGCTCAACAGGTTGTGTTCAAGACCATCTACAAGTAAAACCTTTTCAATGGTGTTGGAGGGAAACTTACCAATTGTGGCTGACCCAATTATGTTACCTTTATTCTTCCCTCCAAACTTGACCAATCCACCAACCTTCATCTCTAGCTCACTAAATTTTGTCCTATCTCCAGTCATTTGCCTCGAGCAGCCACTATCCAAGTACCACCTGTTGTGCATAGCTGCTAGGAAAACCTGCAAAATAAATTAGGCAAAATGTTTTGGAACCCAAGACCAATTGGGTCTACACACATCATTAATGCTATTCAACAAGTTCTTAAAAAAGGCTTGGGCTGGTTGGCTGGTTTTGTGCGCATGTGGATCGAGGAGATTGACTCATGCGATCTCGAGGCTCCATCTTCACGAAAACCTTTGAGCTGGTACGTCAATCAATCTTGCACATAACTAGGGCAGAGATGAACTCGAACTGAGACTGGCCGGGCTAGGTGAAGTGGCCCCGCCCCGGGGGAGTTCGCCCCTACCTAGGCGCGGCCGCGCCTAGGGTGAACTCCCCCCCTGGCGAGCTGTGGCCACGAGGGGTGGTCTCGGGGGCCCTTCCGTTGTTGTTTAGTGTTGTCCTTTGTAGGGCTTTAGGTGTCCGGGGTGCTGGGATTGGCCCGTGGGGGTCAATCATTTGGTGTAGTCACAGTCGCTCGTAAGGTGTTTAGGGAAATTCCCGACACACTTCGGGTTGTCGAACGGCTTGGGTAGCGGGCTGGTGGGCCTTAGCTTTGGCCCCTGGGCAAGGATGGTAGCTTATAGGAGCTGAGGGATGGTGTGCTGGGCTTGTCGGCCCCGCCTTGGTGAGTTAGACCGCGTTGCATGTCGGCCCCGCCTTGCGGCCTGGGTGTTGAAGATAAACGGCTCATCGCCGTGCGTCTGAGGTCCGGGGGTGGCCCCAACTTGCTGGAGGGTTGCCGTAGGATACGGCTAGTGTGTTCGAGCCGTGGGTTGGCCCCCAGCTTGCTCTAGAATGGCTGGAACACACGCACCTGTAAGGTGTTTGGGGAAATTCCCGGCACGCGAGCGTGTGCCGTACGAGTGTTGTAAGGGCTCTCGTAGCCCGTGGTTCACTGGGAAAAACCTTCCTTTGAGTTTGGAAGGCTAGAGGGAGGCATCTTGGGGAGAACCCCGGCCTCGTTGATGGGTGCCATGTGTCATGGCTTTTGGACGGGGCGCCCCCAGGTTGGCCCGGGCGGCTTAATTGAAGGCAGGTAAACCAGCGAGCTGGGTGATCGGGGTGGCCCCAATCAATTTTTAATGTCACCGTGGGTCACGGCTTGCTAGTTAGGACCCTTGGTTGGGCCCGGTGTGACGTAGAAAGGGCTGGGTAAACAACGCCTTGAAGATGTTTGGGGGAATTCCCGAGCCCTTATTTCTTGTTATTTTTACATGGAAAATGTTTGGGTACAACAACCCCATGGTTAATAGTATATTTTTGGCCATCTACTGAGGGGGCTAGACTAGAGCCCTTGGACACCGTCTGTTGCCGCCCTTACATCTTTAAGTTATAAATCAAGCTACTTCCACGAGAAATAACAATAAAGTTTGGCCAATAAAGTAAAGTTTAATAATTCATTAAGGATGATAGTAAACAAGGTAAGAAAGCACACGAACATTAAGAATTGAGAGGTCAAGACTGAATTAATAGAACGTTGTGCTACGGAAGTATTTCGGTAGCATAATGGTATATTCTTTAATTTCCATAGTTCATTAATGACTTAATGAATAAAGTTTTGACATCAGACAGTAAGAAGACCATCTGGGAGATAGAACATGATCAACCCTTGGGTCAGACCTTGGGTGGGACATAGTTTGACAAAATGAGGTTCGATGAGGACCGCTATCTTGAGGTAGCAGTCTAGTGCAGTCTGCTATTAGGTAGTGCATTGACTCAAGAGAAGAATAGGTCGACACACCCAGAAATCTACTGACTGAAACATGAACGCAGTCATTGGCCAGCCGCTATCTGCAGGTAGCGGTCGCTTCCTGGCCGCGATCAGGACAGAGCACAGAAATCATGAAGTGCTCTCTGGACTTGGGCTTTTAGGGTACAACCAGCTCCGTGTCCTTGTACGAATCCCAGGCTCACGGAGACTTATGGAGGCCTTGAAATAAGATAACCTAGTCTGGCATAAGAAATATTCGACAGAGAGGCGCTCAAGTTTAAGAAAGTGTTCCTATCAAGTGCAGTGACTAATAGCAACATATCGGAGTACGACTATGTACAAGTGATAAAGAAAGACAGGAGATGAGAGTGAATCATATAGAAACAACGATCAATGTATAGAAAGTTCCAAAGAAAATCTCGTAAGTACAAAATTATAGGGTCTATTTGTGAAACTAACATATAATGAAATTAACTTTTTAAAGCATGATATGTCAATAAAACACAACCACATTAAACCTGATGTAAAAGAGAATCATAATAGCATGAAATACTATGGAACCTACTATATGTATAACAAGAAATCATAATGCTGATCTGGTTACTATTTAGGATTAACAGAACGTAGATCGCGGTTTGTTGAGAACCGCTATCTGGAGGTAGTGGTCTTTGTAGGACCGCTATCTGGTCGTCTCCCGATAGAAGCAGAAGTCTGACTTGTAGAGCCTATTCCATGGCAAATAGAGATGCAACCTAGCATGAAACTGAAAGAAAAACATGCTAACATGCTAACCATGCATGAAAAGGGGCAAGTGATCAAAGAAAGTTGCTATCTTTTAGTTAAGATTACATGGATAGCATGAGTGTAAAGCCCTATTACGAGATCATACAAAAACATGAAATACTCCATATAGAAAGCATGAAAACAGGAAAGATCAGAGGGCTTTTACTCCTAACATGCTATTTGAGCCAATCATGAGACAACCTACCTCTGGGATAGTCCTTAAACTTTGAATTTCTCTTAGAAAGAAGGCTCCCGTTCTTACGCATCCTATGTAGAAACAACGACTTCCGATCATTCTAACCTGTTGACCACTTGATCTCCTAACACGAAAATCGGAAGAGAGTTAGACAATAATAAGGGGAACAAAATGTTCTAAAGAACGAACTTACGAAAATGATGTTCTACCTCTGTTCCTCGTGCTCCAAAACTAAGGTTCGCGCAGAATAGATTTGGGTCCTATTTATAGGGATTGGCCTAGGGTTAGGGTTTTAGGTCGAATTAGGAGTCCTTATTGGAGGTAGAGTCGACCCCTAAGAGTCCTAGATTGGTCTCTTTGCCAGATCACATCGAATCATGGCTGGTTGGGAGATAGAAATCTAAGTTTTCCCGTGTTTATCACTTTTCATTTTCGGAAGAAGGTCGCGGTCGGGTTGGACTGCCTTCACCAGGTAGCGGTCATGCGATAGACCCCGACTTGCCTGGCTTTCCAAAAATAGAGTTTTACCCTAATTCCACTTCTAATTATCCCTATTTATCCACTTTAATTAGGGAAATAACCCCTATTACGTCTCTAGGGTGTGGGCTTGGGCCAAAAGACTTAGGTTTAGGTCTTAAGGTCCATTTTAAGTGGGCTTATCTTCTTAGTTAATAGTTGGGCCTATTTATTAAAGGCTTTAACCTATTAATCAATTAATTAGCCCATTAAGCCCTTAAGCCTTATTAAATGCTTAAATAAACCCCTTTAAATTCTTAATAATTCTAGAAAATTATCAGGGGTGCTACACCCTTCCACACTTAAAAAGAATTTGGTCCCCAAATTCATTGCATGAGATTACGGAGAGTTCATTTTACTTACAGTCAAACAGCTCTGGGAATCTTTTGCGCATTGCTTCTTCCGTTTCCCACGTAGCTTCCTGTTCCAGGCATTTACTCCACTGGACCTTTACCATGAGAATAGTTTTGTTCCGAAGCTGACGTACCTCACGATCAATTATTTTATGTGGCTTTTGCTCGTACATCAGGTCCTTCTGTATTACAAGATCGTCATGACTTATAATATGATATGGGTCATGAATGTACCTTTTCAACATCGAGACGTGGAACACGTCATGAACTCCAGCGAGTTGAGGAGCAAAGCTATCTGATAGGCGACTTCACCAACCCTTTCTAGAACTTCAAAAGGGTCAATAAACCTTGGAGTAAGCTTGCCTTTGATGCCGAATCTCCTGATTCCATGACCTGGTGAAATCTTGAGGAACACATGGTCTCCAACATGGAATTCCAGGTCTCTTCTTCTAATATCAGCATAAGTCTTTTGCCTTGACTGTGCCATCTGGAGTCTCTCTTTGATAAGTTGTACCTTCTCGGTTGCAGTGCTGACAAGTTCTGGGCCTAGAAGTTGTTTCTCCCCAACTTCATTCCAGCAGATCGGTGAGCGGCAACTCCTTCCATACAATGTCATGAACAGTGCCATTTGGATGCTAGCTTGATAGTTGTTGTTGTAAGCGAACTAGACTGGAGGCAAATGGTCGTGCCAGCTTCCACCAAAGTCTATAGCACAAGCCCTGAGCATATCTTCTACCACTTGATTAGTTCGTTCAGACTGGCCATCAGTTTGTGGATGAAAGTGAAGTCCCTCGATCAATGACACCCAAGAGAGGGGGGTGAATTGGGTGATTACCTTTTTAAAGAAACTTTTATCCGATTTAAATAGATATGATGAAATAGCAACTTAGAAACTTAGATATGTTATATTACAGATTAGATCTATCAAAATTTATCACCACGATAGTTCTTCGGTACTAGGCGGAGGTAAGAATCTAAGGATTCTGCTCACACAAGGTGTCATCGTCCTGACAAGACTGGCCTTGTCAATTCAAACCCACCTTTCGATATACCAAAGATCTATTAAAGAAAAGATTGATTATGCTAGATCTGAAAGATCAAACGTGGAAGAAATAATATGCACGAACGATCACACAGAATGGGGGTAAAAGAAATGGACCGAACCACACAATAGACATCGATTTTTAGGTGGTTCAGATGCAACACTAGCAACCAACGTCCACCCCTCACGATCCGTGAGGATTTACACACTATCTTGTAACGATGACAAGATAAAAACCATACACATGGATCTGAATAGATCCACACACACACACGGATCTGAATAGATCCACACACACACACGGATCTGAAGAGATCCACACACACTTGATGTTCACATATTTAAGAAGATTACACACACGAAGCTCAAACCAAATAAGATGAAGAAAAGATATGAAAATTTTAGATCTAGGTTCCCCTTGTTTGATTGATGCAGATCTAGGACTTGATTCTTGAATCTTCAGTTGAGCACCACTTCTTCGGCTTCAGAAAGAGCTTGAAATGTTTGATTCTTGATGAAGGATAGCTGGATGGATCACTGTTCATGCAGGTTCTTGCATCAGCTTCTTTCCGCTTTTGATGGCATCCCTTTGATCTCCTTGGATAATTAGGGCTTCTTGACTCATAAGATGTTTTTATATAGCCTAGGATAGTCAAGGGACATGCCAAAATAGCATCCCACATTTCTTGGCAGATTAGGAGGCTTTTGGACTCAAAAGTCCAAAGGAGAAGCTTGCCCATGTTGGTGAAATCAAAAGTCAACAAATGTGGCATCGAAGGGGTCGGTCGACCGAATTGTGTAAGTCAGTCGACCAATCTTTGAGAAATCTCAGAGCTTTCAATTTTTAAAACTTCGGTCGACCGAACTGATGAAAAATGGATGAGCTGCTGATCTAGAGGGGGGGTGAATAGATCAACCCCAAATTTTATACTCACACAACAGTTAATGAAAAGTGGAATAAAATGAAATTGTTGTGAACATAACTATTAATTCAATCTAAATTAACAGCTAGAAGATCTAGTAGAGACTGACCATCATCCTTACTGAATTTCAATAGAAGTGATCAGCCAACGCAGTATGGTACTATGCAGAGGTTTGATTCAAGAATCTCCTCATGTAAGGGTTAGTTTTCCAGATAGGCGTAACCCATCCTTCCAACTAAGCCTTTTGATATACCACTGTGTTATCGATCAGTAAGTAAATGTAAGATAGAGGAACTATAGGGCAGATCAACACAAGACAGATTGAAGTCAGATTCACACAGTAGCAAGAATCAACCAACCAAGTTCAGTACTGGGCAGAGGTTCGATCTAAGAACAATTAAGCACATCTAAAGCATTAGATGATTATAATGAACATTCCTAGGCATTCATCTTAGTTGTAGATATAAAGAGTTGAGCAATCACACACAAGACAAAGCAATTTTAAGGTGGTTCGATCTCGAGCTTGAGATCTACGTCTACCCTTACTCAAATAAGTAAGGCTTCCACTAACAAATAGCTTGCAAATCCGCTGATCCACAGCTTTGGGGATGAAATCCTTATAGATCGCTAAGCTTCACAGCTTGCTGAACCCGCTGAGCTTCACAGCTTGCTGTCCGAGGATCAGATCCTCGCCGCTGCCTCACAGCTTGAACTGCTAATTACACAACTTACAATAATTCACAAAGTTCTGAAAGAAACAAAGAAAAATGATGACAAAGACAAGATGTAGCTCTTTCTCTAGAGCAACTTGACTCTAGATCTGATCTAGAAGTCGAGACAAGCACAACTTCTCTCTCCCTCTCTTTTCTCTCAACCTTCTTCCGATACTCTGTTTTCTCTCACTCTCTTTCTTTTCTGCAACGAGCTCTCTTTTTCAGACTTTTCTTAGAGTAGAGACTCTCACTCTCAGGCTTTCACTTCTCTCAAGCTCTTCTGCTCTAGTTCTCTTCTTTCCATCTGTTCATTACACTTGCCGCTCGAGCTATGGCCTCTATTTATCCTCACGAGTAGGAGTTCTTATGGTCCCCAGAAGATTTGATTTGGGCGCGTGGAAGAAGCGCTCCCGCCCAAGTATTTTTGAAGAAGCTCGGCCACGTGTCAGATGAGGCAGTGAGGAATCTTCAAGTTACAGCCACGTGGAAAGTTGCTTCGAACGGAATCTCCCAGGATCTGGGAATTCACCTCGAATCACATGCCGCTGTCAACTTCACTTACGAACCCACGTGACAGACATAATTTCTTTTATGCATTTCAGGTGTATGAGTGTAAACCTGAATTGTCACTTGATGAACTTCATCTTGTTTTTCCTGCCAAGTCAATTATAGAAACTTAATAACAGTTTTGTCATCATGTGGCTCATGAAACAAGTAATAAGTTCTTGAGAAATGCAAGCTCGGATGGTTCATGAAAACATGAGGAAATCACATGTAAGGATATGAGAGGATATACACAAGCATCGATGTATAAACAAGGTACATCAACCTGTGAATGAGTACAGCAGCATGAGTATAGTAAATTTACTATAGCTGCACCAACCTGAGTAAACTATAGGTAGACCTGATATGTACCAAGATAATGATGAAGACAGGGTGTCATGAAGATGCACCGACCTATATATCACACATGTAGATGTTATTCAGTCAGAGAGACTCTTACTGTAATGATGGTGCATCGACCTGTCAATGCATAAGGCAGTACTGCATGCACTTCATCATAGAGGTGCCATTGAGGCGTGTCGGCTTGACCTGGTGATATATAAGGAAATGCTTAAAGCATCGACGCAAGACCTTAATGCACCAACCTGACTTCAAGGAAGATGCATATGGTGCACCGACCTTAAGAAAGATGGCCTCTAACGCACCGACCTTATACAACAATCACTAGCTCACCAGCATCGACCTGTTTAATGTGTGCATCGACCTGTTGTTACAACATCTAGCCTATAGTGTGACGACCCGGACTCCAGATACCGGATATATCCGATAGGATTACTGAGTAGACCCGATACCACTTGCAACCCGTGAAGCCTCCCAAGAGTTGTAAAGCTCCGAAGGGATAAAAGGATTGTCGTGTAGTACATTGAAGTTACAGATATACCAGTAAGCAATTAAATTTCATTAGATCGGTTTGCTAAAGTAGCAGAAATAAAATTACTTTTTAATTAACAGTTTAAGGTAACAATTTTACTAGAGTCCAGTCCAAAGGAAAGATAAGTACAGTCCAACTGAAAGAAAAATGTACACTGAGGTCGGGGGAAGCCCGATGTAGGTACTGCTGGCAACTACGAACACGCCACACCAGGAACAGCGAAGGAAGCAGAGACGACCACACCTGAAAAGTAGGGGTGAGCCTCGTGTCATTGGCTCAGTAGAGGTTACGCGGATCCCCACTGAAAAATAACGCAGTAACACACAACAACAACTAAAACAACAGTAGTAGTAAAGTAGGAAAAGCAGGGAAAACTACTACTAGAAAGCTGTAAGAGAAAGCCGGAAGAGTAGGAGTAGAACGGCTAAAAGAAAAGGGAAAAGCAAAGCCGTAAAGAACGAGAACACGGCTCCCTAAGCTACTCCAAACAGTGATAGAAGGGCGAACCTTGATCTCACAAAGTCTGGAGTTACCGATCCGTCGACACAGGACAAGGCCTAAGGCGAAGGCCAACGAAGACAGGTAGAAAACCCTGGAAAAGACCTAGACAGACACGGAACACTGAAGCATACATGACTAGATCATCGTGCACGTAGCACAAAGCTATCATCGGGCAAGATCGAGAACAGACTAACTCAAAAGGGGAAGCTGAACTTGGACGAAGCCAATAACAGACCAACTCGGAAGGGGAACACAGACTCCGAGAAACACGATAGTCATGCACCAAGTGACGGAAGCACCTCCTCACTAGAAGAATAGCCAGATGTGTCCACTGACGTCTTACACTGCGCCACAAGTATCTCGCTACGGACGCCGAGAATGACGGAGACTGAGATACTCACTGAACCAGAATAGGAACTACAGTAACGAGTGACTAGTCAGGGTCACGCCCGTCGGCGTTTGTCCAAACGCCCATGACCACGTGTGCACACACATGCTCAATGCCTTGAGCCAGGCCTCTAGTTAGTTTTCTCCCCCAGCAAGACGCTACTGCGAGGCAAGGGAGCCCACGGAAACTAGCATAAAAATCGTATCTCGGGAACTGCCCCACCACCACTCCCAGGTGGGCTGACACTTGAGGTCATCAGGCTATGACTAGTGGAGGCTCACTAGACACAGAGACTCTGAAACACGAGTGTTGAAGTACAGACAGGCTAAGGACGCACTGTCACCCGTACTACGAAGTACAAAGGCAGTACACCAACTGCCAACAGACTCAGGATAGGGCAACTAAACCTACTGACACAACGATCCTTGAGTCTCGCGACTCGAGGTCAAGATCATCGCACAACGGCGGTGAAAAGCCGCCAATCGCCTAATCCTAAGCCACAGGAAACGACAATGGATCATCGGATTCACAAACCCGTACAAAATGACACACGGAGACCTGAGGGAACACCAAGACCCTCAAAGCACCTGGACACGCAGACCGAGCTAAGACACTACCTCTTAGGCGTCCAGAACCATTTCTTGATCTATCAAGACACACATAAGGTTACTTGTCAACCACTAGGTCTCACCCGGTTGACCAGAACCTAACAACGACTCTGAGGCAGTACAGAAACCTAACAAATAGCAGGGTACTCCTGGCTACCTGATAACATGGTTATAGCCCACGGGACAATGGGCAAACCACAAGGTCAAGCCGAGGCACTTGGAAACCAACACATCGGGAAACGATACTCAGGAATTGAGTAGAGAAACATACGCTGGCGGACATAGAATGGGCCGCTAGGGGACTGTAGCGTTCAAGGATTAGGCCGCTAAACCCAGTCAACCCTGAACCGACCTATTCGGTCAAACCACCAAAGCGGTCAAATATAGACGCGCCACACGGACTAGGCGGTCTAAGAGTAAACCGCCACACTAACCGCCTTAACCTATTGACCTAAGACAAAACGGACTATAGCGTCCTAAGAAAGGCGCGCTACAATGAAGAAACACACAAAGGTAGGGCCGCCAAAGTCAACTAACTTAGAACCATGACCCGGTCAAACACACTGTAGCGGCCTAAGGAAGGCGCGTTACAGAAATCCTGGCGGTCGGAACTAGAGCTGCTAGCTCGAATCGACCTACACTAAAATTGAGAAACGATGCCACTTGGCGCACCACTATGGGGCCGCAAGAGGCAAGAGGCGGTCCAAGTTTAGGCCGCCAGCCTAAACTGACCTAGAACTAACCGACACACTATCGGGTGTGGCGGTCTATCGTGGGGCCGCCAGAGACAAGAAACGGTCTCCGGAACGACTGCGAGCACGATAATGGCGGGAAAACAAGGGAATGGCTGGATCTGGCCGTTCCACACCCCATTCACGTCTAAACGAAGGGGAAACAATCCTAATCGACAAAAACAACCTTCCACAGGCCGGAAGGGGTCCATGAAACATCTAAATCGCAAGAAACGGGCGATTCTATTGAATCGACCCTAATTGGGTCATCGGGGTTCCCGGGCTCGTATCGGCCCCAAATGATGACCAATCGCAATAAAAACAACAGATCTGGAATGCTAACATGCTGGGGGTCGCAATGAAACTAATCTAGTCAAAAATCGTCGCTGTTTTCCGGCGAACCCGACGCACACCCCCCAGCATGCTTTTCCCAAAACTGAACGAAACCCACTCGTACGCGCACCGTTCGAAGTAAAACTATGAGAGAACATAGAGGAGAAGTAGGTGATCCATTTCCCTACCTCCACCGAAGATTCCGAGCACCGAAGCGACTAAACTGCGTCGAAAACCATGGCACGAGCTGTACCGTCAGCTTTGAATCCACCGAATGGGATCGCGCCAACCATGCTCTGATCTTCAAGCCAGCACACTCCGGACCACCTCCACGGCATCTCCACAGCATCCCCAGGCCTCCTCTATCTGCAGCCGGAGCAGAGGGGGAACAAGGAGAGAGAACGGGAGAGAGAGAGACACGTGCGTGCGAATGAGGAGAGAGGAAGGAGAAAAGAGAAATAAAAAGAAAAGGAAATATAATTTTCCTAATTTTAGTAAATTCTGATTTTTGGCCCGAAAATGCACTAATTCAAAAAAATAGCCGAAACGATCCTCTCAAAGAGTATATTGCAGCTGTAGCATCCTCGAGTCGATGAATTGAGAAATAAACTCTCCACTAGGTTCCGTAACTTGTACGAGAGAAAAATCCACGCGGATCGTAAAACTCAACTCAAGACCCACAAAAGCGATCCGAAAGGACTCTAATAAGGATCCGGAAGATTCAATAAGAATCCAGAGTATTACAACCTCCCCTCCTTCAAGAAATTTCATCCTCGAAATTTAAGGAACTACCAAGGAGAACTACGGAAGAACAAACCCAAACATCTAAACTCGGAACAACATAAATCTCAAAAAACACAGTTCAAAGGGACACCGCCAGACCATCATCACAAGCACACGCTCTGGATCACAAGGTAATTCGATCCACAAAACGAGCATGGCACACAAGTGAACACAAGTCTGACACCTCCGAAACAAGGCAACGCCACTTACGTCTCACAGGAAAGGAGACACGACCCATGCCACGACAACATCAACCGATAACACAAAACGACCGACACAACAAGCATCAGCTTAAACCAGGAAGCATAGTCCTTTCAGCTGATAGCTCGACACATCAGCTTCTGTGCCAAAAGCAATGACGAACGCCTGGCACACAGGACGCTAATGACAGCACCGGACCACAAGCACAATCAAGTCAGTCCTCACTCAGATATTACATCTGATCGGGTCGCATGCTAACTCTACCAGGAAAGAAGAGTGCAGCACAATCAATTGACAAGATCATGATCCACACGGTGCCAGAACAGATGCATAGGGAAACAACGATAAAACAACAACAATGACAACAGCAGCACTTGCAGGATCCCGGCTCCGTACTGAACATAAAACCATGGAACACGATTGCAAGCTAGGTTACATCAAGGCACGATAACAGCTGAGCACACGACTACAAGGTACTAGTCATGCATCGGGCATCTTACCAAGAAAGACCCACAACAACAAGGACAACAATCGCAAGAAAACGCATCTCAAGGACCACGATCACGTCCCGAGAACACAACACCTAAGAAGAATTACAGAGAAGCGAAGGGTACTCAACCAGCAGAATGCCGAAAAATTCCCCAACACCCACAAATGCCAGTGCTAACACCAGAATGCCTTCAAGAACAACGGCACGGCAACAAACAACATCAAGGCACAGGAAGCCAAGATGAAGTCACATCAAGGAAGACAATTCTCTCGACTGGTCAGAATCTTACAACCAACGATCCTCGACCCGTGGGTTATCAGCCCACATGCTCCCGCGGCACACTCATGCAACGCACACAGGCATCAAAAATACCTCGGTATCCGCATCTCAGCACACACTCGACGCCATCGCAATTCATGAAAATCACAATATCTCACGCCACGATACTAATCATGCTGACAACCGATCACAAGTCACCTAAGTGCAAGTGAAGGAGTACCAGTTTCAGCACAAAGCACAAAGAAAGGCTAATCTCAGCTTACCATTACATCCTGAAAGAATAAATGAGCCTTCACAACACATCGGCCGCTAGACACGGCATGACAAACACGGTGCACAGCGGCTCTCAACACAAAGATTAGGTCCAAAGCCAAGCAACCGTAGAACAAATAGCACATCATGCTCAGAATAAATACTATCTACACTTAAGTAGACACAGGACAAACGTCTCACCAAGACAGCAATTCTAAGGCTTACCTCGAAAAGACTCCACCAAACGGGATGAGAAGCATCAAGCTCACTAATAGTAGCTCACTAGGAAGGAAAATCCTAGGTTCGCTTGAGCATCTTCTCAATCGAGGCAACAAAGCAACCACTTCAACAGAAGCGAAACACCTCAGGAGCTGAACAGACTTAAGTTGGGATGACCAAAACAATATAAGAAAGTGCATGGCCATCACAACAACTCTAAAAGTCACCAGCCACCTGAACAAGCCACGGAGAAATCTCGAACAATGTACTGCAGATTCAAGCCTACCGGCGAACTCTGCCAAGTACAACACGATCGAGACAAACACCACGGCGAAAAGGATCATCCCGTTGCATCCTGACGAGAGCAAAACCATCTCGTACAATGCTAACACAGCACGCACAAGACAACACACGGAAACAAAGCGACAATGAATCGTAAAACCTACGCCAGCGAAAGACTGTACTAGACTTTCAGGACTCTGGAAACTGAATTATCTTAGATTCCCATGTACTTCACACAACAACGCTCTGATACCACCTGTGACGACCTGGACTCTGGATATACTCGATAGGACTACCGAGTAGACCCGATACCACTTGGAACCCGTGAAGCCTCCCAAGAGGTGTAAAGCTCCGAAGGGATAAAAGGATTGTCATGTAGTACATTGAAGTTACAGATATAACAGTAAGCAATTAAATTTCATTAGAACGGTTTGCTAAAGTAGCAGAAATAAAATTACTTTTTAATTAACAGTTTAAGGTAACAATTTTACTAGAGTCTAGTCCAAAGGAAAGATAAGTACAGTCCAACTGAAAGAAAAATGCACACTGAGGTTGGGAGAAGCCCGATGTAGGTACCGCTGGCAACTTCGAACACACCACACCAGGAACCGTGAAGGAAGCAGAGACGACCACACCTGAAAAGCAGGGGTGAGCATCGTGTCACTGGCTCAGTAGGGGTCACTCGGATCCCCACTGAAAAACAACGCAGTAACACAGAACAACAACTAAAAGAACAGTAGTAGTAAAGCAGGAAAAGTAGGGAAAACTACTACTAGAAAGTTGTAAAAGAAAGCCGGAAGAGCAGGAGTAGAATGGCTAAAAGAAAAGGAAAAAGCAAAGCCATAAAGAACGAGAACACGGCTCCCTAAGCTACTCGAAACAGCGACAGAAGGGCGAACCCTGATCTCACAAAGTCTGGAGTTACCGATCCGTCGACACAGGACAAGGCCTAAGGCGAAGGCCTACAAAGACAGGTAGAAAACCCTAGAAAAGACATAGATAGACACGGAACCCTGAAGCATACATGACTAGATCGTCGTGCATGTAACACAAAGCTATCCTCAGTCAAGGTTGAGAACAGACTAACTCAAAAGGGGATGCTGAACTTGGACTAAGCCAAGAACAGACCAACTCGGAAGGGGAACACAGACTCCGAGAAACACAAGAGTCACGCGCCAAGTGACGGAAGCACCTCCTCACTAGAAGAACAGCCAGATGCATCCACTGACATCTTACACTGCGCCACAAGTATCTCGCTACGGACGCCGAGAACGATGGAGACTGAGATACTCACTGAACCAGAACAGAAACTACAGTATGAGTGACTAGTCAGGGTTACGCCCGTCGACGTTCGTCTAAACGCCCCTGACCACGTGTGCACACACAAGCTCAATGCCTTGAGCCAGGCCTCTAGCTAGTTTTCTCCCCCAGCAGGACGCTACTGCAAGGCAAGGGAGCCCACGGAAACTAGCCTAAAAACCGTATCTCGGGAACTGCCCCGCCACCACTCCCAGGTAGGTCGACACTCGAGGTCGTCAGGCTACGACTAGGGGAGGCTCACTAGACAAAGAGACTCTGAAACACGAGTGCTAAAGTACGAACAGGCTAACCACGCACTGTCACCCGTACTACGAAGCACAAAGGCAGTACACCAACTGTCAACAGACTCAGGATAGGGTAACTAGACCTGCTATCACAATGATCCTTGAGTCTCGTGACTCGGGGTCAAGATCATCGCACAACGGCGGTGACAAGCCGCCAATCAGCTTAATCCTAAGCCACAGGAAATGACAATGGATCATCAGATTCACAAACCCGTATAAAATGACACACGAAGACCTGAGGGAACACCAAGACCCTCAAAGCACCTGGACACACAGACCTAGCTAAGACAGTACCTCTTAGGCATCCAGAACCATGTGTCGAACTATCAAGACACACACAAGGTTACTTGTCAACCACTGGGTCTCACCGGGTTGACCAGAACCTAACAATGACTCTGAGGCAGTACAGAAACCTAACCAATAGCAGGGTACGCCTGGCTACCTGATAACATGGTTATAGCCCTCATAGAACATCAAAAGACGTCCACAGGACAATGGGCAAACCACGAGGTCAAGCCGAGGCACTAGGAAACCAACACATCGAGAAACGATACTCAGGAATTAAGCGGAGGAACATACGCTGGGGGTCATAGAATGGGCCGCTAGGGGACTGTAGCGGTCAAGGATTAGGCCGCTAAACCAAGTCAACCCTGAACCGACCTATTCGATCAAACCACCAAAGCGGTCAAATATAGACGCGCCACACGAACTAGGCGGTCTAAGAGTAAACCACCACACTAACCGCCTTAACCTATTGACCTAAGATAAAACGGACTGTAGCGGCCTAAGAAAGGCGCGCCACAACGAAGAAACGCACAAAGGTTTGGACGCCAAGGCCAACAGACTTAGAACCTTGACCCGGTCAAACACACCGTAGCGGCCTAACGAAGGTGCGCTACAGAACTCCTGGCGGTCGGAGCTAGAGCTGCTAGCTCGAACCGACCTACACTAAAATCAAGAAACGACGCCACTTGGCGCACCACTATGGGGCCGCCAGAGGCAAGAGGCGGTCCAAGTTTAGGTCGCTAGCCTAAACCGACCTAGAACTAACCAACACACTATAGGGTGTGGCGGTCTATCGTGGGGCCGCCAGAGATAAGAGACGGACTCTGGAGCGACCACGAGCACGATAATGGCGAGAAAATAGGGGAATGGCCGGATCCGGCCGTTCCACGCCCCATTCGCATCTAAACAAAGGGGAAACAGTCCTAATCGACAAAAACAACCCTCCACAAGCCGGAAGGGGTCCATGCAACATCTAAATCGCAAGAAACAGGCGATTCTATCGAATCGACCCTAATTGGGTCACCGGGGTTCCCGGGCTCGTACCGGCCCCAAATGATGACCAATCGCGATAAAAACAATAGATCTGCAATGCTAACATGCTGGGGGTCACAATGAAACTAATCTAGTCAAAAATCATCACCGTTTTTTGGCGAACCCGACGCACCACCCCCCCCCCCCCCCCCGAGCATGCTATTCCCGAAACTAAACAAAACCCACTCGTACGCGCACCGTTCGGAGTAAAACTGCGAGGGAACGTAGAGGAGAAGTAGGTGATCCATTTCCCTACCTCCACCGAAGATTCCGAGTGCCGAAGCGACTAAACCGTGTTAAAAACCATCGCACGAGCTCGACCATCGGCTTTGAATCCACCAAACGGGATCGTGCCAACCACGCTCCGATCATCATGCCAGCACACTCCGGACCACCGCCACAGCATCTCCACAGCGTCCCCAGGCCTCCTCGGTCTGCAGCCGGAGTAGAGGGGGAACAAGGAGAGAGAACGGGAGAGAGAGAGGGAGAGACGTGCGTGCGAATGAGGAGAGAGGAAGGAGAAAAGAGAAATAAAAAGAAAAGGAAAATAGAATTTTCCTAATTTCTGTAAATTCTGATTTTTTTCCCGAAAATGAACTAATTCAAAAAAATATGAAAAAATAGCCGAAATGATCCTCTCAAAGAGTACATTGCAGCTATAGTGTCCTCGAGTCGATGAACTGAGAAATAAAGTCTCCACTGGGTTCCATAACTTGTACGAGAGAAAAACCCACGCGGATCATAAAACTCAACTCAGGACCCACAAAAGCAATCCGAAAGCACTCCGATAAGGATCCGGAAGATTCAATAAGAATCCAGGGTATTACATATAGTGCCTAGCGATATCGGCCTATGTACAAAGTGCATCGACCTGATAGTGCAAGACTTCTGCATTCGCACCGACCGTCTAGACTAGAATGCATATGTGCGCAGACTTGACTTTCTCAATGAATGAGTATGCATCGACCCTATATCGCAACAGCATGAGTATGCATTGACCTTATATCGCAGCAGCATGAGTATGCATTGACCTTATAAATGCAAGAATCATATTCTGACTTAATGAAATGACAATAAACACACATTATAAATCTTGTTGTGCCCCGGCTTATTTTAACGAAGACAATTTGGTTTATTTTCGTGTGATTTGCATTGCTTAACCTTTGTTGGATGTGAGTCAAATTGATTGGTCTTTCATGAGCTAAGCATGATATCACTATTGTGTATGGTTGGTTGAAATGGCAATGGACTGAGCTTTGCATGATTGGTCTATTTTTGGAACCCTTGGAATTTATGAATGGTTCGATTGTATTCAATTCAGATATGGACTGTTTGAGTCTATTTGATTTGTGAGGTTTGTGAATGTTTAGTCTGCCTTAGACTGAATTTGTAATTAAAGAGAGATATGAATGAGTTAAATTAAAAATGGCTTATCTATGCGTGAATCAATGTTTGAAATGAGAGCATGTATTTTGAATGGTTAGAGGTATTGGAATCATCTCTAGATGTGTTTGCAATACCTACTTATCAACATGCAGGTTGGATACAAGAAAGTGGCTCCATTATGAGCATTGATTTAAGATTGATTTGAATTTGAGTTTCTATAAAATACAGGTTCAATCAAGCCCATAAAATCTTGAAGTCATGGTAAGAATCAATGTTTGAATGTATTTCAATATGGGCATCTTGCTATTGATGCGTCTTCCATGTATGTGAGGTTTATTTGGCTGCATAAGGCCCTTTTATGTCTCTACTCTGCAAGTGTCGACTCTCAGAGTCGACACTTGATGGGCAGATTGCTGCCTCGATGTAGCAGGCTGCAAGTGTCTACTCTAAGAGTAGACACTTGCAGGCCTGGTGGTCGACTTTATTGCTTACAGCAGCTCTGGCAAAAAGTGTCAACTCTGAGAGTCGACACTTTCTGCTGTGTGTTGTTGTTGTTTTTGTTCTCTAGCAGAACACCCGCGAACAAGAGTCGACTCTGAGAGTCGACACTTGTCCCGGACGTCCAAAATGAGTCTACCGGGTTTGGTTCCGAAACCACCTTTACTTGATCTGTTTGCCATGGCTTTTTACCCCCTTACCCCTAGGGTTTCACCACTTGATTAGGTGTTGTTTTGAAGGGTTTTCTCATGGGTTTTATTGTCCTTTTGCATCTCTTTCTTTGGGCATATATATCATGTGATTTCCTTTCGTCGAAGACAATCTTTTGAGCTAACGAGACTTATCCTTGCAGGAAAGGAGGAGAGCGATGCACATCTACTGGAGGAAGAAGAAGAGGCTACTGGAGATCGCTTCTCACGAGCCTGAGCTCAGATCTGGAGGCAGCTGCGACTGTTCTCCACCATCTACTGTCTTAGGCGTTTGAATCTACAAGGGGCGGCTGCTTCCACTCCCTGGTTTATCATTTCTAGTGCACCCTTCCACCTTAACTCCAAGATCAGTTGAAGATTTAAAGGGGGATCTCATGTTCTCTTGCTTCTATATCTCTATTTGAGCATATATATTGAATCTGGACTGGGCTTTGTATTTCCATATATTGTTCTTCATAGACGATTTTGGAGCGTCGTCTCCGTGTGTGTGGCTTCTCGTCGTTGTGCGAGAATGCGCGTGTGTAGGGTCGTTGACCCCATGTGTGTTTGTTTTGCTGCCGTCGTGCTGCGGGTTTTAGTGAAATCCTCTCGGGTTGAGAGGGGTGGATGTAGGACGGCACTCGGGTGCGCCCGAACCACCTAAAAATTCCTTGTACTGTGGTTTGCTGCCTGTGAGAATGCCTTTCTATTCCATCCGTTCTGATTTACGAGTGTGATGCAGTGAGCTGAGAGTTCATACAATATGTCTGCTCTTTATATTTTATCCGAGTGGTTCATCAAACTGCGCTAGAGAGTTGTGAGAGCTTGCTTGATCTTCATCATATCTAAATCTTCTTGTTCAACTTTCTAGATATCTTTTGTCATCTTTGCATTGTGTTTTAAAAAAGGGTGCAAAATCAATTCACCCCCACTCTCGATTGCTTTCCTAACCAGGCCAACAATTGGTATCAGAGCCTCGGCTCTATTTTATCTTGAAACCTCATGGTTTAGAGTGATCTGTTAGGAATGACTAACAAGGGGTTGATCCCCGAAGGGCATTCGATACACTTTACCTCCAGATGAGGAGATATGGAATGATGATCATATAAAGAAGTCTACTGTGAATTTCAATGCTTTAAATATTCTTCAGTGTGCTATTCACCCGACTGAATATGCTCGTGTTTCTACGTGCAGCTGTGCGAAGGAAATGTGAGATAAGCTAAAATTAATTTATGAAGGCACTTTAGAGGTCAAAGAGACGAAGGCTAACATGCTTATCCGAGACTACGAGTTGTTCCATATGAAGGAAGGAGAGACAATCTCTGACATGTTTGCATGTCTCATGGAGATAACAAATGGTTTGAAGTCACTCGGGAAAGAATTCAAGGACACTGAGTTGGTCAGGAAAGTGCTGAGGTCGTTGTCACCTAGTTGGCACACCAAGGCTACCGTGATAGAAGATTCAAAGGATCTTTCTACACTCACTTTGGATGTTCTCATAGGGTCTTTAATGGCCTATGAGATAAATATCAAGAGGATGAAAGAGGACACCAAGAAGAAGAAGTCGATCGCATTGAAAGCAAACCCAGAGTCTATCTCAAGTAAGAAGGATTCCATGGACAATACATATGATGAAGAAGTTGCCATGATTACAAGGAAGGTTAGATAGTTTCTGCGAGAAAGAAGAAAGTTTAGTGGAAAGTTTAGGAAAGGAAAGAGACAGAGAAAGCAGAAGATTGAGCCATCTAAAGTTACCGAAATTATGTGCTATGAATGCAAAAAGATGGGGCACATGAGAGGTGAATGCCCCAAGCTACAGAAAAGGGCCAAGAAGGTGAAAGGCAAAAAGCCAAAGGCCATGAAAGCTACATGGAGTGATGAGGATGAGGATGAGTCTACGTCCGAGGAAGAAGAAGATATCGAGGAGATGGTCAAGAACTTGTGCCTTATGGCACGAAGTGATCAAAACGAGGTGCAGGTAAATTCTGATTCTGAACTCATTACCAATGATCAATGGGAACTAGCTTATGAGGAGTTATATGGAAAATACAAGAAGATTAGAAATGAAAATAAAAACTTGAGAAAGAAAATTCATGAAATCATTCATTCACCTAATTCTTGTGATAAGTGTAGTCCGTTTGAAATGCAAGTTCAAAAGTGTTAATGAATCTCTTGAATCCAAGTTGATCATGTTTGAAGATGAAATTTCATGCTTAGAGGTAGAAAAACAGAATGCATTCAAAACCAAATAAGAAATTCAAGAGAAGAATGAAATGTTGAAAAAGGAATTGGATGAACTGTGATGCAGGATGGACACGGGGACCGACTCTACGTGGTATGAACCTCAGACTCTAGATGCGGACACGACCAGCAACACATGATGGGAGAGACACTAGGCCCGAGATGGAGAGCTCCTATGGGCTATACGTCCCTAACAGAAACACAAGCTCACTCATCGTCCCAAGCGAGGGAAACGCGGATCGTGCGCGGTTGAAGAACCGGCAGAGTTCACGGGTAGTCGACTCACTTCCGGACTCGGATCGAGTCACGGGACGGGTCACTCTCACACTCACAGCGGTGACATGGACTCACGGGCTAGTACCTATCGCTCTCGGTAGCGGCAAAAGACCATATACTAAACTAGCAAGCGAATGCCGAGAAGTTGAAACCTTTACCTCCACGCACCCGGCGTGGCGAAGACAACCCGGCCAATTCACGGACTCCCGGTTAACAATATTACAACAGTACAATATTTTGACCCACTCCACGCAGGGAGGTAAAAGGTCACATGTGGGGTCCGGGAATCACGCAAATTGGGTTGACGGGCAGCATCTTGATGTCGCCCGGCGGTGCCGAACTCCGCGTTTTCGTGCTTTCTGAACAACGGATTCTACGGGTCCGTGGGGCCCACGGACGGCGCTGTCCTCCGGATCTGCGGGGGTGGGACCCACTGTGATGGGGACCCCTGGTGGCACGCCTCCACGGACGGCGGTCGGCCGGAAACACCGATCGGGGGTCGATCGGCCCCGATTCCCAATTCGTGAACTAGCTGCCCACGGATTTCTGGTTCTATCCTCCGACGCGCGCTCCGGAGAGAATGGCCTCTGCGATCAATCCCGACGTCAGATCAGGGCGCATGAGCTATCGCTGGAAAGCTCTTTTGAAATCCTTCGATCTAGGCCCTGAGAGATCTGCTAGATCAGGTCGGATCTGGACTTTACAGAATTTACAAGCTCCTATTGTACAATACCTGAAACCTCAGATCTGCAGGTGAGTTGTCTGAGAACTACCATTGACTACTAGGTAGGTGGCCGATTCAGCTCTTAAGCTCTTCACGAAAGTTGTAGGATTTCGAACAAGGAAAACAGGGATATATTTTGTGGACTGATTGGAGGTAGCTGTGATTTGTTATGATTTGTTTACTGGAAGGTGATCGGATCTGGGAACAGGTGGACAGCACTGTAGCTTGCTCTGAGAACGAATTTTGAAAAATAGGTGGAGGGCTGATAAAAAATCAAGAAACATTGTGGGTGGAGGGGCTGATGGATGGAACTCCTAGAAAAATTGGAAGCTCCAGAAAAAAATCAAAAGATGGGTCGGAGATGTGAAACTCAGGAAAGGTGGAAATCAGAACAGGAAGCAGACAGATCTGGTAATTAAAGTTGGGTGAAAATGAAAAATTATCAAAGGGGATCTTTATGACCAACCAAATTTTGTGGGATGTGCTTGACAGCTCTGGAACATCCCCTCAAAATCCCAGATCGATAGGAGCACGTGGCGGACTGCAGAAGTTCGTAGAAGGGGCAGTGGTCGACTGAAGACAGAACTCCGGCGATCCCGATGGCGGTGCGGTGGCGGCTCGTGGCGGAGGCGATGATGACCGGAACCGATAGGGAGGAGTCACACCTCCATAAGGTAGCCTTCTCAGCTGCAAGGGGGAGAGGGAGAGAGGGAGAGGGGGGTGCCCAAGGGCTGCTCCAAGGATTTTCCAAGTTCAAATGGCATTAATTCATCAAAAATGAAAATTACAAGCATATATAGGTTACATGTCTAATCAATCCTCAACCGTTGGATCTAGGGATGGGAGATGGAGGGCTGGGATTGTATGTGACCATCCACAAAAATTAAAATTAAAAATACAAGGGGGGGGCAGCCCATTGATTAGGGAGGCAAGGGGGGGACATGGTAGGTGAGGGTGGGTTGGAATTGTTGGCATTTTCATTCCAATGTCCCCCCACTTGGCCCACCCTTCTAGAAGCCACCATTTGAATGGTTGACCGACCCCACATGGGGCCCTAGGGATGAGGTGGATCAATGGGAGGGGGCCTGGGGTCCCGTGGGGCCCAGGGGTCCCATTTTTACAAATAAGCCCCTCTTACAATCAAAATTACATACCGAATAAAATGAAGTAAACACACATTAAACATAAATAAAGTCTAACTAAATATGATAAATGGGGAGACTCAAGGTGGAGTCTCCAGGCTGTCTCCGAGCCAGATGGATGCTGAGGTGGCTCGAGTCGTGCTCCGTGTGCGGTACCGGTGGCTCGGCGTATCACGCCGCTCAACTGCTCGGGTGTCCGCACCAATTCTCCCCAGGTGGGAGAAACTCGACCCTGTCGAGTAAGGGTCTGCATCGCTCCTGTATCACTCCAGAAGGTCTAGATCAATCCGCTGCAACTCGCCATGTGTGATCCATGTGTCCTCGGTAGCGGGCCATCCTCTCCATCGCACTAGGTAGCACGGGTAGGATCCACTCCTGGTAACCGTCACCTGCTCATCCAGTATATGATCTATATGCTCACGCTACCGTGATAAGGGGGCTGGAGGTGGACACTCAGGTGTGGGCTCACTCTCAATGGGAGGAGATGGCTCAAAAGGCTCACTAGGGATCACCGCTGGGTCCCTATATGCAACTAGATCCGAAATATTAAAAGTAGAGCTTATACCATTTTCCTCGGGCAGGTCCACAACATACACATTGGATCCAACGCATTTCAACACTCTAAATGGACCGGCTCCATGAGCTTGCAACTTCTTAACGGTTCCAGAGGGAAACCGTTCAGGTCTTACCCTGATCATGACATATTCGCCCTCTTGGAACTGTCGGTGGTGTCGGTGAGCATCGGCTAGCTCTTGGTAACATGCATTGCTGGACTCAATGTGACGACGGATGTCGTCATGCAAACTCCTAACATGCTTAACAAAAAGAAAAACACACAGATGCACACACGACCCTACACAAACCTAATGTTAGTCAAACCCAATCATATGCAAGGTGGTCCAGGACATCCGAATATGTGCCATGCATGCATTTGACATAACCGGAGGTTAATGTCATGGTGGACTCCTAGACATCCTACGATGCACCAATCATGGACATTGGGTTTGGATGTGGGAAATCCGGGAGCTTTGGGTGGTTTAGGTGGGACAGGAGGGTCGGGTGTCTCTCGCCCATGAATGAACTCGGTGGGTGCCGATGGCCCGGTCCATAGGGGAGGGGTAGAATGGTGACCTCCTTTAAAGAAGTGGAAGGGAGATTGTGGACCAAGGGGACCACTAAGAAAGGGATCGAAGGGATCAAAGAATGTGTGACCCCTCGATATGGATTCCCTCATCTCAAGATCCCATGTGTGGAAGTCTAGAAGGTGTTGCTGATCTCCTTCATCCATGAAGGGAGATGAGACGATGGGGGTATGATGGTGGACTCTCTCGAAAAGGTGGAGTAAATATGGTGGGTCACGGGGTCCATAAGAGAATGGGTCGAAGGGATCAAAGAAGGTATGACCCCTCAGACTAGGCTCCCACAAATCACTGTCCCACATTTGGAAATCTTGGAGGTGTAAATGATCACCTTCATTCATTGCGAGAGATGGGACGACAATCATAGGTAGAAAGTAAGATTCCTCCCTTGGGCAAATGGGAATGAAGTCAGGCTCGGCCGGCATAGGGACGAGTAGAAGAACCTCCGTGGTAACATGACCCACGGTGTACACGGAGGTGATGGACCCTAAGGATGGATGTGTGAAGCTACGACCTGTAGGTCGGTCGAAGCGCGGGGCCAACAAGTGCGTAAATGTCAACTGCCGGTCTAATCCTTTAAGAAGATCATCTAATGTATCCACATGGTGACTACACCGGAAGGTGGTATGGAATGAGTTGATCGGCACTAATGGTAGGGTAGGGTCCATGGATGGGAGGAGAGATGGGGCCAGGCCATTCTTAAGCCAGCTAAGGAGTGGCTCGGCTACAAGTAGCTCTCCTGTTAGAAACACGGGTAGCTGTGGCTGAGGTGGCTCCGAATAAAGATCGGAGAGTGAGGCTTCTCCAACCCTTTTGTCCCCTAGGGCTAGAGATGTCCGAGTGGGACACTGTCCGGCAAAGTGGCCGAACCCCTGGCAGCGATAACACTACTGTCGTGATCCACTACGCTCCTTGATAAGTGTGTCCTTATCCTTATCCTCCTGATGGACAGAGGGTGTAGGCAAAGGGGCTCTCGTGGGTGGGGGAAGAGGATCCACTATGATGGAGAGAGGACCTTAGGATTGCACCTTAGACGGCAACGGGTTGGGGCTCTCGTGGGTGGGGGAAGAGGATCCACTATGATGGAGAGAGGACCTTAGGATTGCACCTTAGACGGCAACGGGTTGGGGCTACCGATTGTTACCTCCTTAGGCTCGTGTAGGAGTACATCACTAGGAGTACGTGTCCTATCCACCCCATCCAACCGGTCCAAAATCATTTGCATAAGTTCGACAACGGAGTGGGTTGGAATAGGGATATCATGGTGGACTCGCCCGTATTCAACCGTCCTAGGATTGGGTCTTGGCTCATCTACGTGTGGGGCTCTTTGCCTCTGACTAGGACCCACTTGGTTGGAAGTGATTGGGTGGGGCCGATTGAAGGTGATCGGTTGGGGCACGTAGACCTTCCTAAGATCTCTCTTCATGTCCCACCATGATTCGATGGGCCATTGCCTCCTAACCTCTCTCAAGCGCTCAATGTGGTCCCACTTTTCGGCGGCCTCGTGTAGAAGCCTCTCCTTGGCAAAATAGAATTGCCCGGCTTCGGACATGGTATAACAATCAAAGTATGTATCCATGGCGGCCTCCCACTTGAGGTAGTCGCCCAGGCCATTGGAGCCATAAAAATCCGAGGCTTCGGGCCTACGGAAGTGGAGTGGGTGGTTGCCAAGCCCATGGGTGGACCAACGGCCATATTGCCTGGGTGATGGGGATTCCATGTGAATTTGGCGGAACTACATGCTAGACATGCCGACACTTGGACAAGACCGACTGACTCTTATTGGACTACACACGAACTAGGAGACACAAACTGATGTAAACACTGACTAATGCACCTAGACCTAAACCAATATCCGGTACGTGGCGGAGTTAATCGATCCGAAGATCACTCCCGCAAGTGTGCGACCTCCCGATAGGCGTAGCCTAACGTTCGGACAACACCTTTTAAGATACCAAATTATCGGGATGAAATGTAATTTTAAAACACTTTTTTTTTATTTTGAAGATAATGATGATCCTAGACTCGACTTTAGACCATGATGCATGCAAGACTTATGCAATGACTACCCTAGACTCAACTCTCTCTGATACCAAACTGATGCGGGACGGACACGGGGACCGACTCTACGTGGTATGAACCTCGGACTCTAGATGCGGACACGACCAGCAACACATGATGGGAGAGACACTAGGCCCGACACGGAGAGCTCCTATGGGCTACATGTCGCTAACAGAAACGCAAGCTCACTCGTCGTCCCAAGCGAGGGAAACGCGGATCGTGCGCGGTTAAAGAACCGGCAGAGTTCACGGGTAGTCGACTCACTTCCGGACTCGGATCGAGTCACGGGACGGGTCACTCTCACACTCACAGCGGTGACATAGACTCACGGGCTAGTACCTATCGCTCTCGGTAGCGGCAAAAGACCATATACTAAACTAGCAAGCGAATGCCGAGAAGTTGAGACCTTTACCTCCACGCACCCGGCGTGGCGAAGACAACCCGGCCAATTCACGGACTCCCGGTTAACAATATTACAACAGTACAATAATTTGACCCACTCCATGCAGGGAGGTAAAAGGTCACATGTGGGGCCCGGGAATCACGCAAATCGGGTTGACGGGTAGCATCTTGATGTCGCCCGGCGGTGTCGAACTCCGCATTTTCGTGCTTTCCGAAGGGCGGATTCTACGGGTCCGTGGGGCCCACAGACTGCGCTGTCCTCCGGATCTGCGGGGGTGGGACCTGCTGTGATGGGGACCCCTAGTGGCGCGCCTCCACGGACGGCGGTCGGCCGGAAACACCGATCGGGGGTCGATCGGCCCCGATTCCCAATTCGTGATCTAGCTGCCCACGGATTTCTGGTTCTGTCCTCCGACACGCGCTCCGGCGAGAATGACCTCTGCGATCAATCCTGACGTCGGATCGGGCGCATGAGCTATCGTTGGAAAGCTCTCTTGAAATCCTTCGATCTAGGCCCATAGAGATCTGCTGGATCTGGTCGGATCTGGACTTTACTGAATTTACAAGCTCCTATTGTATAGTACCTGAAACCTCAGATCTGCAGATGAGTTGTCTAAGAACGGCCATTGACTGCAAGGTAGGTGGCCGATTCAGCTCCTACGCTCTTCATGAAAGTTGTAGGATTTCGAACAAGGAAAACGGGGATATTTTTTGTGGACTGATTGGAGGTGGCTGTGATTTGTGATAATTTGTTTACTTGAAGGTGATCGGATCTGGGAACAGGTGGACAGCACTGTAGCTAGCTCTGAGAACAAATTTTGTAAAATAGGTGGAGGGCTGATAAACAATCAAGAAAAATTGTGGGTGGAGGGGTTGATGGATGGAACTCCCAGTAAAATTGGGAGCTCCAGAAACAATCAAAAGATGGGTCGGAGATGTGAAACTCAGGAAAGGTGGAAATCAGAACAGGAAGCAGACAGATCTGGTAATTAAAGTTGGGCGAAAATGAAAAATTATCAAAGGGGATCTTTATGATCAACCAAAAGTTTTGGGACGTGCTTGACAGCTCTAGAACATCCCCTCAAAATCTCAGATCGAAAAGAGCTCGTGGCTGACTGCAGAATTTCGTGGAAGGGGCAGTGGTCGGCTGAAGACAGAACTCCGACGATCCCGATGGCGGTGCGGTGGCGGCTCGTGGCGGTGGCGATGATGACCGGAACCGATAGGGAAGAGTCACACCTCCAGAAGGTAGCCTTCTCAGCTGCAAGGGGGAGAGGGAGAGAGGGAGAGGGGGGGTGCCCAAGGGCTGCTCCAAGGATTTTCCAAGTTCAAATGACATTAATTCATCAAAAATGAAAATTACAAGCATATATAGGTTACATGTCTAATCAATCCTCAACCGTTGGATCTAGGGATGGGAGATGGAGGGCTGGGATTGCATGTGACCATCCACAAAAATTAAAATTATTAATACAAGGGGGGGGGCAGCCCATTGATTAGGGAGGCAAGGGGGGGACATGGTAGGTGGGTGTGGGTTGGAATTGTTGGCATTTTCATTCCAATGTCCCCCCACTTGGCCCACCCTTCTAGAAGCCACCATTTGAATGGTTGACCGACCCCACATGGGGCCCTAGGGATGAGGTGGATCAATGGGAGGGGGCCTGGGGTCCCGTGGGGCCCAGGGGTCCCATTTTTACAAATAAGCCCCTCTTACAATCAAAATTACATACCGAATAAAATGAAGTAAACACACATTAAACACAAATAAAGTCTAACTAAATATGATAAATGGGGAGACTCAAGGCGGAGTCTCCAGGCTGTCTCCGAGCTAGATGGATGCTGAGGTGGCTCGAGTCGTGCTCCGTGTGCGGTACCGGTGGCTCGGCGTATCACGCCGCTCAACTGCTCGGGTGTCCGCACCAAACTGAATGTGAAAATGAGTGAATGCGAGAAAGTCAAGACTGAGGCAGTGAGAAAGAGTGAATCACTTACCACTGAATTGAATACATTGATAACTGTCCATGAAAACCAGTTAAAGGAGAAAGAAGTTCACCTAAAAAAATTCAAGTTTCATGCATGGCAACAAAAATGTTTTCAATTACAAAGTCATAAATTCATAAGATCAGGGAGAGGGCTCACACACACGCACTAATCCACAAATTGTTCATTCTCGATTCCCCTCTACTTCTAGGAATGTAAATAAAAGAAATAGTTTCGGTAGTAAAAGACCCACCTATTTTTATTGTGGGAGAATAGGTCATGACATGTATATATGCCAGTTGATGAAGTATGATGATGATTTATTTTTGAGAAAGTACAGTCACACTGTGATGAATGATAACACCAAGGGACCCAAGCTTGCTTGGGTACCTAAATCAAAATGAGATTTCATGTTTGCTCTTGCGGGTCTGCATTAAAGCAATGGAAAATAAATGGTACCTGGACAACGGATGCTCCGGGCACATGACTGGAAATAAACAACTTTTTGTAGACCTAGCAGAGAAAGATGGAGGAATAGTAATTTTGGTGGACAGGACAAAGGTAAGATAGTAGGCATTGGGAGAATTGGTAAGGATCCTAAACACTGCATTAAGGATGTTTTGTTAGTTAAAGGTTTGAATCACAATTTGCTTAGCATTAGTCAACTTTGTGACAAAGGCCACAAGGTTATTTTTGAATCTTCTCACTATTCTATCATTGATGCAAACACTCATGAAATTAAGTTCATAGGAGTGAGAAGTAACAACACTTATCATGTTGATTTCAATGAAATTGCTTCTGGAAATTTGTGTTTGGTTGCTAATAAAGATGATGATGTTTGGTTGTAGCATCGCCGTCTTGGGCATGCCAGTTTTAATGTCATTAGGAAATTGACAAGAAATGATTTAGTTAGAGGTCTTCCATGCTTAAATTTTGAAACTTCAAAAATCTGTGAAATATGCAATAAAGGAAAATAAACCAGAGTTTCATTTAAATGCAAAAACATTATTTCCACTAAAAAACCCCTACAGTTACTTCACTTGGACTTGTTTGGTCCCACCAGGACTCACAGACTTGGAGGGAAACTATATGGTTTTGTCACTGTTGACGATTTCTCTAGATATGCATGGGTGTTGTTCTTGGCTTAGAAAAGTGAAGCATTCGATGAATTTGTTGATTTCTGTGTGAGAGTTCAGAATGAAAAAGGATATGCTATTCATAAAATTCAGAGTGACCACGGAAAGGAGTTTGAAAATTCTGATTTTGATGAATTTTGCAGGAAGTAGGGGTATGAGCACCGGTTTTCAGCACCTAGGATCCCGCAACAAAATAGAGTGGTCGAGAGAAAGAATAGAACGCTCGTGGAGATGGCGCATACCATGTTGGCTGAAAACGGTTTACCACGGTATTTCTGGGCTGAAGCAGTTAATACTGCTTGCTACATCACAAACCGAGCTATGGTAAGACCGATTCTTAAGAAAACTCCCTACGAGCTATACAAAGGTAAGAAACCGAACATATCTCATCTCAAGCCATTTGGATCCACCTGCTATATCTTAAACAATGGTAAGGATAATCTGGAAAAATTTTATGCTAAAAGTGATAGAGGAATTTTCCTCGGGTATTCCTTAACATCTAGAGCCTACCAACTGTATAACTCTAGAACTCTTGTAGTCGAAGAAAGTCCTCATGTTGTGATTGATGAATTTACTTTGAGAAAATCTAATGATGATCAACATTTTATTGGTTCATGTGAATGTGAGATTGAGAAAGGAGAATCTAGCAAACAAGGTGAGGCAAAAGGTCAAGAAAAGGAAGAGGAGAAAGAACATGAAGAGAAGCAAGTACAACCAACCCTACCACACCAATGGACTACACATAAAGACCATCCCTTGGAGAATGTAATTGGCGGTGTGGATGAAGGAATATGGACACGGGCTTCAATTAGGGAAGTTGAACTTTATGATAATTTAGCTTTACATTCCAATATTGAGCCTAAAACTTTAGATGTTGCTCTTAATGATAATTCTTGGGTTCTCGCCATACAAGAAGAACTACACCAATTCCAAAGGAATCGGGTGTGGTTCCTCGTGTCCCGGCCTTATGATCATCCCATAATCGAAACTAAGTGGGTTTTTCAAAATAAACTTAGTGAAGATGGAGTGATTGTGCGGAATAAGGCAAGATTAGTAGCCAAGGGGTACTCTCAAGAATTTGGTAATGATTTTGATGAATCGTTCGCTCCTGTGGCTAGATTGGAGGCAGTAAGGATTCTTCTTGCTTATGCTTGTCACAGGAACTGTAGATCTCTTTTAAAATCCACTTAATGAAAATTAATTAATAAGCAATGCAATAATAGGAGAAAAACATGCACGAGGTGCACAAGGGGAGTTTGTGTGATCGCCAGAGACGCGAGGGTCTCAAGTGGAGATTATATGGGGAGATGATCGCAAAATACCTCAAATATGCGGGGGATGTGAGTACTCCTTTCTCTTCAAATCGGCCGGCCGATGAAGAGAGTTCTTCCTTTGATTACCCTTGCAAAACAAAGACGAACACCAATAAAAGAAATTGAATTAGAACATGGTGAGTGTAGCATCAATCCTTAAAAGATATGAGCATGTAAACATATGTGAGAACACACCTTAAGGGTGGTTGCCCCTTAAACCCCTATGCAAAAAGGGTATGGGAGATGATATGAATGATATGAAAAATATGAATAAAAATGGGGGGAAAGAGTGCAAGAGTTGCACTAAGGAGAGATCTCAATATGATAGTTGAGAAAAATCAATGAAAACAATGATATATGATGCATGAATTATGAAGATAAGAAATAGAATAAAAAGGAGATAAGATAAAAATCTTGTTTGTGGTCCCTTTGGCTTGATGCTCGATGGAGAGAAACTTCAAAAGATGGGATGATGACTTGATGTGAAGAAGCCTCCTTAGCCGATGCCACCTTCGGTTCCTGTAAAGAAAGAAAACAAACAGAAGAAGAAGGAGAAGACAGAAGAAGAAGGGGAGGAAGAATACAGAAGAAGAAAGAAGAAAAAGAAACAGCACAGAAGAAGAAAAAGAAGACAGAAGGAGAAAGAAGAAAACCGTGGGAGGGAGAAAAGGAGAACAGAAGAAACAAAAACACAGAAGAAGAAGAAGAAAAAAAACGGAAGAAGAAAAAACAAAAAATCCAAGAAGGAGACCGGAAGCCGAAGTAGGAGAATAAGAACCACCCCTTAACAGAGCTACAGAAGTTCTATTAAGGATAGAAGAAGAGATAAGAAGGAAAGAGTCCAATGGAAGAAAAGATAAGAAGGGGCAAGAGCCCAAAGAGGGGAGGATTAAGCTGGGCAAGAACCCAAACGAAGTAGGGACTCTCTGGGGAAAGGCTGCGTTCGTTCGGAACACAAAAGTGAAACACGACTTGGTTCAGGGCGTCAATTGTTGAATTGACGACCTGCCTAGAGGGCGTTTCTTAAAAACACGCCTTAGACTAAGGCGTCTCTTCCTGGATCAATTTTGGAAATAAGTCTTTCTTTTATTTGAAAATTCTGAAACACGCCTTAGGAAGAGGCTTTATTTAAAACACGCCTTAGGAGAAGGCGTTATTTATTTGAAACATGCCTTAGGAAGAGGCTTTATTTAAAACACGCCTTTGGAGAAGGCGTTATTTAAAACACGCCTTAGGAGAAGGCGTTATTTATTTGAAACACGCCTTAGGTGAAGGCGTTATTTAAAACACGCCCTAGCCCAGGTCGTTAATTCTGAAAAATTAGAGAAAATATTCAAAAAAATCCAGAAAAATTCAGAAAATAGAGAAAAATAGGAAAAGAGGAGGAAAAGTGAGAAATCCAAGAAAAGTGGGAAAAAACACTCAAACGAAGCTAATTTGAGGGTCAAATTGGGGCATTACAAGGCAATATGAGATGTACTCACAGTAACGTCAATTTTGGCGTGTCTACAGCTGCCCCGCCTTGGCGTCTGCTTTGCAAGGGAGCGTAGCAAACTGAAAAGTAGATGCCAAGGTGTGATGAGACACGCAATCAACATCACTTGATGAGAATCAAATCAAAAGCACGAGATGAAGCAAATCTCGGGAAATTCAAGGAAATCAACAATGTTTGGATAAAAGGGGAGATGCGCACGCGGTGCACGAAGGAGATAAAATAAATGATCAACTTCCAACGCGGTGGAAGTACCCCAGGTCACAAACCTGTAGGTTTCACCATTGGGGAGCGGTTACCAGCCAGTGGACGTGCTGCAGCCAAGGTGGATCAAAGGAAAGGAGATTAAAAATAAGATGATAAAAATCCAAACAAGGAGCTTTCGAGAAAATGACCCAGAACAGCGACAAAACGAACTGAGGATCCAATTCGGCAAGGAAAATCTCATATTGAGAAAGATTAAGATCAACTTCAACCCTCAACATCAGCTTATCAAAATGATTTTTCAACAATTGCTTCAAAGTCCTACATGAATGCATGCTGGGCTAAAGGGAAAAATAACAAATGAAAATATAATATAATCAAGGATAATATTGTTAAACTGCCCAGACTGAGTCAAGAAACTAATTCTGCGAGCTGATACTAAGCCGAAGCCCGTTTATCCACGCACCAACTCGTAAAAAGGGAACCATCGTCCCCAGTCTTGGACGGCTCAACGGCCTATCCGTATGACTAAGATGCCTCTGAAATCGTCATTGTTTTTGATGAAGGGGAACTCAAATCCCAGATTTTACCAAAGCCACAAGGTCCTTGATATAATCTAGTAACATATGTAACATATAGTAAAATGCATACAAGGAGATGGTGATAGCAATAGGCATGGGAACTGAGAAATGAGCTGCAAGCACCGTGGGACTTGGATGATGATGCCCAGCCGGCGGGACCAAGAGCTTCTTCCTGCGCTCAAAATTTCATTAGCCAAGATATAAAAGATAACAAACAATGAATAAGACATTTAAGCATAGCAATCATCAAAGCATCAATTATAGCATGTATATGGCATGAATAGCATAAGTCAAATCATAGCATTGTTTGTTGCTTTATCATAAGGAGACAATCTTGGCTAATCAAGATTTGGAATTGAATGATCAAGATCTGATATAATGCCCATCGGCGGAGTGATCAGATGAAATTAGCAGGAGTTGATTAAAAAAGATTTGGAGATGAATAATCATGAGATATGATAATCAGAATGATATAGGGAGATGATAATCAAAATGCCCAGGGTGGCATGTCATGAGAATATCGGGAAGAATCAATAGATTGATAGCAATGAGTGGAGATAGGACTCATCCCGTGTTCTTGGTCCTTGCAAAGTTGTTCCTGCAAAAGCACCATCAGACAATACAATGCAATTTTTTTGGATTTTGAAATATGCAAATTTTTATGAGTTTTGAAAAAGATATTCTAATTTTTATGAATTTTATCAATATGCAAATTTTTGTGGTTTTTTTTTTAGGAAAAGATATTCAAATTTTTATGAAGTTTTGAGAAAGAAATATTCAATTTTTTTTGTTTGATTTTGGTTAGACATTGCTAAAGTAGCATCAAATGGTGTCTTAAACCACTGGCTAGGGGCCCTCGTTCCCTCCCCTTTCGCTAAAATTTCCCAAAGCCGGGCGTGCATTGAAGGGTGGCGCCCTATAACCGACCGTCTTTGATCAACGGTGCCCCTACCAAGGCCATACCCGAGAAACATTCGGTCTTAGAGGGAGAAGAGAAGAATAATTGGAGATAAGCTTTATGCAGGATGGGAGATATCGGGACTTAAATTCCTTCCAAGGTGTTCCCTTCAAAGAGGTAGTCTGTTGTGCCGGGGCTTTGTGCCTTTGATTTTTAGACCCTTGACATGCGTACGACCAGGGTTTTCCCTGCGGGGACTTTGCCACTCTTGACATACCTTAATTCATACTTTTGCTTTTATCGAAATTCTGACTTGATTTTCATAATAGCCCTTTTGGCTAGATGTATATCATGAAAGCTCATATGAAAACTCATATTGATGTTGATTTTGGGTCAAGACTGCCCCTATTTGAGACTCCTCTCGTATTGGGGATTACCTAGGTTGGTCATCTCATCCGTCAACCTCTTGCCCCTGCATGTGGCCGAATAAAGAAGAGAAAAAGACTTCCAGATATACTCATGGCATGGCCAAGATAGCAACGGTGTTTTTATCAAAGGAGCCGGCTAAGGACGCCGTGAAGTGTGTGGAATGCCCAGCTAAGGGTTACTCTTAACAAGCGGGGAGAGAATGTTGAATTCCCAGCGCGGGGTTCTTATTACCAAAGGTGCTGCAAAGCAAGTCTAAAGACTCTTTTTGACAATGATTTAATTAACAAAAGCCTAAGATAAAGATCTGAAACACCACTCTTAATCTTGTTAAGAAGCACTTGATTTTGCAAATCATGCGTGAAGTAATGAGAAAATGATATCATTAAAATGCATACTTACGCCAATATGTTACCTTGCAACCTTTGTAGAAGCAGCTGCTGCGAGGCGATGTTGATCATCGTGGGATAGTCCTCTTTGGCAGTCCATAGGATTGGAAGCAAAGGATTGAAAGTGGCTTAACAAGAAGGAGTGGTGCTCAAACCAGACTCAGACGAATAAGGAGAAAAGGGAAGAGAGGCGAGGGCTAGAACTCCCTCACTAAGGTGTGGAGACCCTGATCACATAAAAGGTCTACAGAAGAAGCGGAGAATTAGAAGGAGGAGTGAGGACTAAAGCCTCGAAAGCAACGGGAGAAAGGGCAGATGCCCAAGGCAGTGGATGTGGAAGAAGTTGGGTCGGACCCATAATCAGGAGGAATTAGAAGAAGAAATTGATAGATGGAAAGAGGCGGATCTGGAGGGTCCGGAGGCAGAGGAGAATCATGAGAGGAAAAATCCGAAGGCTCTGGAGGGATGACAAAAGAAGGGACGCGATGCCCTGAGATGAAATAGGGAAAAAGATGATGGAAAAGGAAGAAAAAAATGAAGGATGTGGTGTTCAGGAAGATTAGAAAGATGAATCGGAAGAAAGATGGAGGGTCCGGAGGTTCCGGAGGGAGAAAATGCCGAGGGACGCGATGCCCAGGGAGGAGAGAAAAATCCGGAGGTTCCGGAAGAATGAAATCAGGAAGGAGAAGGTGGAAAGGGGCGTCGTGCCCAAAGGGAAAGTCCGGAGGTTTCGGAGGAAGCAAATAAAGAAGGTGGAGAGGGGCGTCGTGCCCAAAGGGAAAGTCCGGAGGTTCCGGAGGAATGAAATCAGGAGGGAGAAGATGGAAAGGGGCGTCGTGCCCGAGAGATAAGTCCGGAGGTTCCGGAGGAGGAGAATCAGAAAGGGCGAGATGCCCAAAGAGGAGGGATAAAATTCCTGGAGGTTCCAGGGAGATAGCAGGAAAGGGGACGCGATGCCCCAATGAGAGTGTACAAAAGGATGAATATGAATAAGATGGGAAGTGCGGAATATCCGGAGGTGCCGGAAGGCGGGGAAGATACGGGTTTGGAAACCCGGGAAGTAGGAGGTGCAAATGCATGCAAAATGATGGATGTAATGGATGCAATGAATGCATGAATGCAACAGAATGCATGAAATGCAGAGAATAGGAAGAATGTGAAGGGCGAGAGGATGAGATCCTCCTCCTAACCCTCGGAATGGCCCACGAAGAAAAAGTGATTGAAATGGATATGGATGAAGTTGAATGAACAAGAGTGAAAAAAATAGGGGATGACCCCTTAAGACAATTGCCCCTCCACGGCAGTGAACATGTGCGACCAATTGGCCCAATAAAGGAAGCTTCAATAAATGACACCCCCCTTGGAAAGCGAAGATCAATAAGGTGAGGGAGTCGTAGAGTTGGAACATGAAGCATCGCCATGCCCATTGATGGTGATGAATATGGAATGTTGAATAAAATTGGCATTCGCCCCTTGTAAATGAATTCAGAATTCGAAGGTTTGAACAAAGGGTGCCCTGCCCGGCCTTCAAACGGCGTCGACGCTTGGCATCTATTGAGCAACGGCGATGACTTGACTTCTTTGACCATGCTTGGCACAATAACCCGGATTGGCATCCGGTAAATGAATTCTTGCATCTTGAATGGCACAGTCGTGGCCAAAGTCTTCTTGCCCGGCTCTTGCTTGTCTTCGGCACCTGTGCTTGTAGAAGGCCCCCCATTCCGAGTAGTAAGGGGAGGTGAAGCGGAGGCGGAAGGCTTTGTGAGTGGTGGAGGTATAATGGAAAGTGTTGGCGTAAGTGGAGGCGGAGGTTCAAACACATCGAGTTTCTCCCTTTGCTTGCAAGCGGTCGGGGTTAGCTCGAGTGCAAAAAGCAAATGAGGCACTATGAGATGATGAAATTGAATAGTAACATGACTGCAAATGAGGCACTATGGCTGCAAAAAGGACACCAAGAGGGGGCTTTCCTAAGGAAAATTCAGCCATTACTTCCAAAAGACTCCTCTAACTGCCCACAACTCACGGTGAATACTATTAGCAACAAAGATTATGATTTTGTTATTATTATCTCACAGATATTGACAAAATAATAGAATCTTGAGCTAAAAGCATGTAGATAGGATCAGCTATGGTTTCTTATTCTTGTCATTTGTTTCATTCTTAATTCAGGTGGGAATTGATATCATGGAGACTTCCACATAGAACTGCATAAGTAGTGGAGAAGTATTGGACAATGAAGGAAAGAAAAAAATGTGTGCAAACCAAGCTTTTCAGAACCACTTGTGTAAGACCACATCTACGTATGAAGCCAATAATAGGTGAATCAAGCATGGGAAGAATAACTTAATGAATCTTATGCAGATGTCGATGTTTGCTAGTGGACAAGTAATAAAGGAAGCCAATTTTGTGCAATAGCTTGCTGCCATCTATATAGAATTGTTCATATAAAAAGTGAAAAACTAGTGAGTATATGATCAAGTAGAACCACCAACTACTAGCAATCATCAAAGCTTGAAGACTTGATCTCAGCAGCCGCAGAGAGGAGTAGGGCCAGCGAGGGCAGTGCCACCAGCGAAAGCAGGCAGCGGCTCCGGGGGCGTCATTGACTAGTGTAGCCTTTTAATCAACATATTCACAAATCCCTTGAATAAACATGCTTAAAGACTTGCAAGATCATGTGTTTTCAAAGTGGTGACAAAATGTAAATGCATATGGCTTGACTTACATGCATTACTGCTACACTGCACAAGAGGTCCCGTGATTGATCCAGCAAGGCATGTTCTTGTGCTGCTAACTTTGCAAGCTCAGACATAAGGGTGCTCATCTCCTCTTCCTGGAAAATGGCAAAAGAGTTCTATTACACTCTTCATATTGCCTATACAGTTGCTGGCAGAATCATGACCAAATGTCCTCATCTCTCACAGGAAATACTAAAACCAGTTTCTTTGGAACGTTTAAACAATCTGTTGGATACCACCACTATTTCATAATTTCACAATACAAGATCCACATTTCTGCTTTACCTGGGTTAAGAACCCAATGATGGATACAGTAAACCCCACAGTCATGGCAGATGATGACTTGCTAATGAAAGGTGATATCATGAGGGCAAATCCAAGCAGCATAAATTATATATGTAAGATACTGAAGAAACAGAGGGAAAAAATGAGCATGATTCAGTATGCTACCGTCCTTGTAAAAAGCATAATGCAAACAAAATTCTTCTTGAGAACTAGACTTAATAAACAGAATAATAAGTTCAGTAACTCGTGAACATGAAAAAGAATATTGTTAATCTTTGGAGACTAGTTGCAATGGTGCACACACGGATTCAGAGGGGGAATGAATGAATCCCTCTTTAAAATTTTGCACTTAAAACTAAGCAAATAAGCTCTATCCAGTTAACAATTATGGAATTAAATTGATTTACTTAGTTAACTGAAAGACTCACTAAGTAACATATCGATGGCCTAAAGAACAGCTAGGTATCTAATGTGCAGTTAGTACACACACAGATAGGTAGCAAACTGATCAAGAGGCTTCAACAAATATGCAATTAGAACACGATCCTAAGCATGCATCTAGCGAAATCAAAGTAGACAATCAAATCACAGCACACAGAAGATTTTTAGGTGGTTCAGTCCTCCAGACCTACATCCACCCCACACTCCAACCAGAGTGTGGATTCCGCTGATACATAGCTTAAACTACTGGGCCTTACAGCTTGCCTACAACCGCTGACTTACCACTTGCTCCGCTATGCATTACAGCTTTAGCCACCGCTGATTCACAACTTCAAACTGCTGGGCCTTACAGCTTATGCCACCGCTGATTCACAGCTTCTGAAATGGAATGTAGAATGGAAAAACAAGAATGATAAAAATCAGCAATATAAATTTGGAATTAAAGCTCAGAAAATATAGCTCGCTCCGGAGCAGTGTAGCTTGGATCTGATCCAGAAGCTACATATCTTCTTTCTCCTTCGATCATGCTGCTGCACTCTCTTCTACTTCTTCAACCACACGTACTGCTGGAAATTCACTCACAGACGGCTACTAACTCTCTCAAGATCTCTGCTCTCAAAACTCTCTCTGAATCTTCTCAGTCTGCTCTCTCTCTCTGATCTCTTTTTCTGACTTTCGGCAATTCTATCTCCCTCTCTCTCTCTCTCTCTCTCTCTCTCTCTCTCTCTCTCTCTCTCTCTCTCTTTCTCTTTCTCTTTCTCTCTCTCTATTTCTCTTTCTCTCTCTCTACTTTCCAGCTTGCTTTCTGCCTCTCTCACTTCTTTTCTTTTGCTACCATCTTCTTTATTTGTTCTTCTCTGCAGGTGCTTTTATATGGAGAACAGGGGCACCAGAGGTAATTTGATGAGAACGATGATGCTCCCTCAGTCAGATGGCTCCACGTAGTAGGATCCCAACGATCTCCCAAAGGAATCGCCTGGTCATGTGGAGGGAATGTTCCCGCCATTAATTGGAAAACCATGTGTCAGATGGAGGAGGTTCACTTTCCACGTGGCAGATGCTCCAGGCGACATTTCTTCTTGAAGCACGTAACTCCATTAAGTGTAAGGCTCCTTGCTCGAAACTGAGTCCTTTAGTTGACTTAACCCTGTCACTAAGGAATAGGACATTTCATCAACCACCTTATACTTATAGCATCAGAGTGAGAATATATGCTTAATCAATATTCAGAAACATTAATTGATCAGATCAAGCCTAGTACATGTGCACAGAGCTTACCAAATGCATGTGCACATACCTTGCCTTATGCATGTGCTCAGACTTGATAACACTGCAAGTGTCGACACTCCTAGTATGCATAGACCTTACCAAGTGTATGCATAGACCTAAACAAGCACAATCCAAATGTGCACAGACTTGAAGACTGGACATGCACAGACCTTTATACGTTGAAATCAAGTGTGCACAGACCTGAAACCAAATGTACACAGACCTTGAGGTGTAAGTGTGCAAAACCTACACCGACCTCATATGTGTTTCTATAGAGACGTGCACCGACTATATGCAAGCATAATGCAGATGATGCACCGACCTTGGTCTTGCACAATTGGGATGTGCACCGACCTTGGTCTTCCATATGCATGAGACAAAAGATGCACCGACCTTGTGTAAAATATGCTATAACTTTTACATGCGAAAGACGAGACATGCATCGACCTTTGCATGCACAATGTGCATGGACTTTATATGTGAACAGCAGAAGATGCAACGACTTTATGACAATGCAAAACGTGCAAACTATGCACCGACCCTAGTAAGACTAAGGTAGATATGCACTGACTCAGGTCCAGTATGAACTGGAATATGCACTGACCTTATATGCAAAATGCTTACAAGTGCACCGACCTGACTATTCAGTCAATAGTGACTAGCACCAACTATGTATGCACAAGGTGCAACTAGCACCTGCCTTATGCACAAGGTGCAACAAGCACCGACCTTAAATGCAATATGTGTGATGCTAGCATCGACTCTACATGTGATGTATTGACTCATGCACTTAAATAACATCAACTAGCATCGACCCTAGTTATGCATGATGCAACTGGCGTTGACTCTATATAAGCACAATGCAGTATGAAGATCATGCACATCACCTGTTCGACCAAATGCCATGCACACAGGTTATTTAGTAAAATGTCATGTGCACAAACTTTATGCAAACACGTTGACTTTATGTGCACAGTATTGACTTTATGTTGACTTTTTGTTGGCATGTGATGCGTTGACTTATATGAATAGTTGTAGAAGACTTTATGCAATGCTTATACAGAGACATCCACAAACTTGCACAGACATACAGTCAACCACATATGAACTATGATGCTCATGTGCAGCAGTTCATTCCATGTAACTCATATATGACAGCAATACAAATGCTTATGAGATCATACATGAGTCATAGTGTTTGTCATCATCAAAACACAATATCAACCACTCTCCCCCTTTTTGATGATGGCAACACTATGAGTCATATGAGTCATGAAAACTAGACACTGAAACTACAACAATATGCAATCAACAATCTGCAAATAAGGAAAACTATGCTGACACAGCTATGTACAAACATCAATGCAATCTCTCCCCCAATGCAATCTCTCCCCCTTATACAATGACTTAATGCAATCTCTCTAATGACAATCAAGAACATTTTCCAAACAATCTCCCCCCTTGATCTCTTCCTCTTTTGACTTCAGCACTATATGACCTTTTCACACCTCAGCTCTCATACGTACATGACGTATATGACTCAACCAATCTCTCCCCCTTTGACGTCATCAAAAAGTGAAAAAGAAAAGAAATCCAAGTGGTGAGAGCAAGTGAGAAACATGATGTAGAAACAAAAATGATACCAATTGATTAGAAGGAGTTAGGAGAAAACAGAAAGAAACTGAAACTCCCCCTGAGAAAATAGAGGTCAATACCAGAAGCATGCTGATAATTAAGAACACGCCAAAGAATCACATGCTCCCCCTGATATAGCCATGACAAGTCACAGACATTTCTCCCCCTATGAAATGCATTAAGTGTAGTACTGACATGATCTATCCTCCCCCTTTAAAGTAATGCACTGCAAAGCTTCCGGAAGAAATTTGCAGCAGTAAAACACAAGGGTTTTCTGTGACACGTTCAGGAAGATAAAAAGAGACAGGGACACAATGTAAAGATAACATGAGATATGAACAAATATGCAAGTTGACTAAGTTTTCAAAAATATAACTGATCAGAAGAATTTTATAGCAGGTACCACTGTTATAAACTCAAGTAAAGATTTGACTCTCCTATTATAAGGGCTTATGAATTAGACTGCATGACAAAATTGGTTTAAGCATGATGTATACCAAATTTGTCAATCGTATTCAATACTCATATCTAAAACTGGGTTTTATTAAAGGTGAACCAATTATTCATATGACATTCCAGTTCAACCTTCTTCCATCTTACTCAAATAATCTCAATGACTCCTTTAAGAGTTACACATTGTAGTATTGAGATTAAACACCTTTAATTGTATTTGAAGTTAACTATGTTACAGAAGATCAATTTTACAGATTTTACTTTTGAACATCACTTTATTTTTACTAAGCAATCTTGGTTGATCAACACCCTTTTTACATGAGGCACAACACGTCTTAGGTGAAGTGACCTAGTTACTCACTGTGATAACTGCATTGCCTCTCAATCATGAGAATAGAGTTAGCAATGAGAGTGTCTTTTTACATGAGGAAACACCTTGATTAGAGGTCAGAATTCCCAGTTACTCAACACAACCATGCCATTGCTCTGTCATATTTTCACATAATTTTTAGAGAATTCGTTCTTTTAGCAGAGTTAACTATGTTACTTCATGACACAGTCCTTTGGACGAGTTTCTCGGTAACCACAGTCATTACTCTGACTTTTGTTTTTCTTTTTAGTCAACTTCATACCGATTTAATGTTTAAGAACAATATTAACAACATGTATCTCAACCAAAGTAACCATGATTTCAAATTTTTAGATTTCAGAAGATTTTATCCAGAGGTTACATGAAACAGTTGGTTAAAATTTATTAAAACTTATGATTCAGATACTTTCAAGTCTTTCAAATCAAATTCAAGAATCAATTAAACTTATACCAATCTAGATCAATCAGTTATTCTTAAACCTATATAATAGGAGTTTCTTGATAATTTTGGATTCATATACGAGGTACAATGATTTAAGTAACTTCAAGATCAGTTCAATCAGCATCTTCAGTCAACTTGCTAACAGCAGAAGTAATGACAGATTTACAAAGATGACAGTCAGAAGATTTGAGTGTGTAGAATATGTGATCAGAATAGAAACAAGCAGATAATAGGAGTTATTCAGAAGTTTTTGACTAGAGAAGAGGAGAAATGATTTTCAAATAAGTGCAGCAATAAGATTTTTTGATACCAAGATTCTTCAAGGTTCATAGCAAAGAACAAGATCAGACAAACCAGATTGTCAGGAGTAGAGTGAAATGTATGACAAAGATAAGCTGGCAGTAGATGAAAAGACTGAACTAATTACAGATGGATACATTGTACACTAATGAGTCATGAAGAGGTACGAGGGGGAGGTGGGACTTTAGAAGTCTACTCACCCAAGAATAGTCCACCTTCCAGGCAGGCATAACATACCCTTCATGTGAAGTCTTTTGATATACCTTCTTGTAACTCATGAATACACAAGGAATCCGGCAATTATTTCAGACACATTAACAGTAGTAACCAAAGTTTCAGAAATCTGATTTTAGATGAGAATCAGTGATCATTTGATAATGTAAGTCACTGTCATACAGACAGTATGAATCAATTGAAGGATAGATGAATATGTGACTCACTGGTATGACAAATGAGGCAAAATAATCAATTTAGTTAGACAGTGGGATTTCAGTCAAAGATACATTGAAGAAATGAAATGCTCCCTGCCTTTATGCGATGTGAGAGCTCTTTTTGTGATTTTCTGAGATGAATGATATGTAATGCAATTAATTACATGTATGCATATGCAATGACTTCCTTTTAGCTAAGTGCATTACATGATCATATGTGGCATGAAAACATGCAACGGCTAGACAAACTCCCCCTGACTTTATGCAATATATGCAATCAAGGCTAAACATATGATTTTATGATTCATGCTCATGATCATTCAGACTACCCTATATGCAATATGACCCATGGTACTAGGCAGAGGACTTGGTCTAATTGACCACCTCACACATAGTAAGAACCTCCGAACAGATTTCATCTGCCTTTTAGTAACTTACCATTTGATATACCATAATGGTCATGCATGACAATGCATCAGATTTTCAACGACTGTATGTCAAACACATGTGTGTAAGCGGACAATTGACATATGCAATTCACATATATGCACTAATATGCAGACTATGCTTATGAATTTCTAATATTTTCTATGTGCACAATCAAGTGGCAGGACGTTAATGAATCCAGATGAGAAATGAATTCAACATGTCTTCAATGAATATGTGCACATATAGCTCAATATATGAGGAAGCTCATATTGTGCAGTGCAAATGACAAAGCAATTAAGAACATGATATTTTATTTAACAACTTAAGCATGAAATGTAACAAACAAGATTTCTGAAGAATTCAAATAAACAAGCCTAAAGAATGCAAGAATGTTACATGAAATGTACAGAAATGGGGTTTCCTTGGTGCCCTGGCTTATTAACCCCCCTTTTGTTCATCTCCAAGGCACACTTGCAACAAACACATCATTTTGATGTAGTAGGTACCCAAGAGACATTGGGTCCTCGTTTACCACTGACACCACCAAATGGTGTTCTAGGCTTTTTGTGAGCAACAGAGTCATCAAAATCCATCAACTTACAGTTGGACATGGAATGTCCAAACTGAACACAGTGATGACAAGTAATAGATTTCAAGTTCTTTTTATGCACATTATTGTGAGCATTGAATCTATGTGCATAAACATTGAAATTTCTATTATGAACATGAAAATTCTATTTTCTGAAACCTGCCAACCAGCACTGATATGCTCTGTGGCCAGGTTTTCCAAAGTTGAAACAATAGAAAGTCTTTTTCATGAATTCAGTTCTCTTCTTATCAAACTTATTATGATGAACAGGGAGTTTATCAGATTTATAAATGGGTTTACTCACCTATGCATGCCAACACTCAATGGCCCTATGGCCTGGCTTACCTTAATTGAAACACACAACATACTGGTTCTCATGAGAATTAACATAATGAGAATGAAACTTACCTTTACTTTTAGCAAACCAGCATTCCGAGGCACGATGGCCTAGCTTACCGCAATAAGAACAGTGAATTATCTTTTTCGTAAATGCATGATTTCTTTCTAGCATGCGTTGCACTTGCATTTATATCATCTTGTTCCATTAATCTACACTCATGCATCAAATGATCAAATCTATGACACTAATGGCATGACATTTTCTTTTTGTTTGCATGTGTATGTGTGTTCGAGCTGTGTACAGCATGCATAGTTCTAGCATGAGTGTTTCTTGACTCTTTCTGCAAGTGATCATTCTTTATCACTTTGTCAGGTTGTTTTTGAATTTTCTGGACATTGGACTGTTTAATCTCTGAACTGGTGGCTACGTTTGATGCAGTGACAAACGATGTCATTAACTTGTTTTTAAAATCTTTCTTATTAACATTATTGTATCCCAGCCCTTCCTTCCTGAAACTTACCTCGACTCTTAGCAACTTGTTCAGATTATCTTGCCCACTAAAAAATTTAGGCAAAGAACTTTTCAAATCCTGAATCTCATTTTTTAGAGATGCAATATGTATTTCATAACTTGCAATCTCTTGTTCACTACAAATAGCTTCATTCAATACTTTGTTAGAAGTTTTGTATTTCTCAATTTCTTATTCCAGATTGCTCAGTTTTTCAGATTCTTCATGACAAACAATTTTTCCTTTTTCTAAGGCAAGAAGTCTTTCAGACATGATACTATTAAGCTCCTTCAATTTCTCCATTCCCTCTATTAGCTCCTCATTTTGGACGAGTTCATTTATTAGAACCTGATCATTTAAGTTAGTCCCCTTTTTTAGATCAATTTTTACCTTATCTAGATTCTTTTGCAGTTCAACATTTACAACTTTAATGGCTTCCAATTTTTCAGACATTAAATTATTTTCTTCCTGAATCTTTTCAATTCTTCTAATTCTTCTTTGAGAGAGTCAATTTGTTGTTCCTGCATTTTCAGTTCGGATTGAAGACTGTTATTCAAATTTTTCACAGGAACACACTTATTGCATGAATTTTCATTTCTTTTCAGACTATCTTTCGGATTTTCATTTTCACATTTCAATTCTCTGATTTCATATAACATGCTCTTTTTCATCTTTCTCATTTCAGTTTTAACATATTTGTATTTGTTTAACAAATCATCATACATCTCAATCAATTCATCAAGAGACATTTGTTCAGAGTCAGAAGTTACCTGAGATGGAGATTCATCTGATTGATCACTTATGTGATCTCTTGTTGTAGCATCATGTCTTTTTCTATTATAAATATTTCCATATAAATTAATTGTTTATTGGCTCAACTTCTAAAGAAATTATTATAATTCTGGAAAAATATGAATCTAGTGTAAAATGGAATTTGTAATAACTTTGTCTTCAGGTAAGAGCTTAAAATAAAATTCGTGTAGGCCCAATTTCGCATTTTTAGCAGTTTTTCGTGGGTTTAGAAGGCCTAGTTTAACCATCGCAATTTGGGCCCAATCATAGCTTAATTGTGCTCCAATTCGAGCCAAACCCTAGCCCATTGCTAGGTCTTTGCTTTCCCTCCGAAAACCCTAAGTCTAGATGCTTCTACCGGCGGCGGCGGCGATGGATTAGAACCTTATCGAAAGTTTTTGCCGGAGTTTCTTCATAGAACTCTTCAACCAAATTCGATCTCTAGGAGTCCCCCTAGGTTCTATTTATAGAGGGCTTTCGACACCCTAGAACCCTATTTGCGCCAGCATCAGGCAGCGAGACCGATCGTGGCCGGGCGAGGGAGAATTTGGGCATTCTAGGAGTGGTACCTAGGGTTCCGACGACCCTTCTTCTTCATCCTTCTTTCTTTCAAGCAAAGGTAGGTGTCTCTCAGGCCAAACAGAAATCTAATAATACCAACTTGTGCGTCTCCATGAGCTCTTTCTTTTGATACCTAATTGCCAAATTTTCGTTCATCATGCTATTCGAATTTTACGTTTTAATCCGAGGTGTATCAAAAGGATAACTTTCATGATTATTAGTTAAAGATTGAATCTTGTTGTGTTAGATCTAAATTGAAGCATGCTATCTTGTACGAAATTTTATGCTCTTTCGAACGGTAGTATTTTCCCTAATTTTGATTCATCCTATCATGAGAAATCGAAGTTTTTAGTGTAACATGTCGAAGTTCATCGTTGGCAGGTTTCCAGGTCGTGTGACGCATCTTTCAGAAGTCGTTACAGCCTGACAGCCGCTCGATAGGCCGTCACCTGAGCCTGACGGCCCCATGACAGACCATCACATGCCCTGTGTTTTAAATTTTTGAAATTTTAATCTATTTATTTTTTTGGTACGTAATGCACCTACTATAGACCGTTACATGCCTTTAATGCCCCTTTTATAGACCGTCAAATTCTCCTGACAGGGTATTTTTATCTCTGATTTATGTGTTTTAAAACTAGAAACTTGCTATGTTAGTATGATATCTTGATCTATAAACAATTTAGAATATGATATTAATCTAGTATTATGATCATAGACATATATTTTTCATTGATGGAAGATGTTTAGAAAATCCTAAGTTGAATGATCATGAAGAATTTGATAAAAACCCTTAGTTAATACTTGTATAAATTTTGATTTATGTAAGATATATATATGATCTTAGCATTATTGTTTGACAGTCATGCCACTCCGGTGGGATTGACTGACCGCACCGTCTTGGTTTTCGTGTTTATTAGCCTCAAATCTTGTAATAGATGGAACTCTCCGCCGGATATTCCTTCTATCAGACTAGGACCACTATTATGAGACCTCCGTAAGACCCCGTGAGCCTGGGATTCCCACCAGGACGTCGGGCTGGTTGTACCCTAAAGACCTGAACCCATGAACGTGATTTGAATCGTGTTTTGGGCCAGTTCAAGTTGGACTGCTATGAGTATTGTAACGGCCCAAGATTGGACCGTCACATCAGCGTAACGGCCCTGTGTAAGACCGTCACGTTCCTGTAATGGCCTAGTTATCGACCGTCACAGGTAATATATTAATAAGGTTTCTATTGTTTTATTATCATGAAGCAGTCATCAAGGTTGGCCTTGAACTGTGAAATCATGCGTGATCCTTGTTTACATCCTTATTTACCTAAATACTCATAGTCATTCTACTTAATGTCATTCCAATCTTGTTTGAATTTCTCTTGATCTTAGAAGTAAGTTCTTGAGCTTAACCTTGGAACTCTTGGCCATTAATGTGAGGAATGTCTAGACTAGGATCTATGATCCAACCTTTCAATGCCAACGCATCATAAAGGGCCCGGTATGGTCCTGGGAGGAGCGTCCGAAAGTACTTGTGCCCTGGGGAGTTTATAATGACAAGGTGTGGCATTGCACCGAAGTGCATGACTAGCGTGATTGGTCTATGACATTTTCCACCTGTTACTCAATTACTTGAAATTCCTGCGTGACATGATATGCGTGCTTGGTATGGCCAATTCCATTTTGTCATGCCCCGAGCATTTATGACAGCGGAAGAGTCGCTCGAGAAACGTGAACAGTCGGCATGGTAAGCCTTTTGCAAGCAAGAACGATCAGAGCGCAAGACAATCACACATAAAGATGCAATTGCACAATATATATTCAAACTTCAACTTTATTTCATTGATAATCAAATACAACAACTAATTCAATTTCCATTATGCACTAGACTCAAGAAATAGGAAAATTACATAGACTCAATCTAAACAATATAGACTTTCCTAAGTCTTCACTCTCATCTTGACAATATTTTCATTCACTCTTGGACCCGCTACTTGTATAACCCGAATCCGAATTTGAATCACTTTCATCTCCTGAAAAGATTGGAAATAGGTAATGAGCACACTTGCCCAGTAGGTATCTTCGCATCAACATGAAGGCACTATTAAAGTAATTAACAATTTAGCTCTAAAGAATGAGATAAAAATCATGCGAATGCGATCAATCATGCGATTAAACCAAAGTAACAAGATGATCAAGTAAGTTAGAATGAGAGAAAGTACGAACTAGTAAGAATGCAACAAGAACATGATATTTGCCCTTCATGAATAAGAATGTATCGAGAATGTACTAGCAAGCCACAAAATCATCACTCCAGTGTCAATTGCTTATGAGCAAGTACTTCGTGAATTTCTATGGAATATCAAGCAAGAAAGTCATGTACAAGAATGTCATGTCGTGCCGTGGATTTTCACTTATTTATAGAGAAAGTACTCCCAGCACAATGCGACGCCAGTTGCATCATATCCCATGGTTTATAAAATAGTATGTTTCCGATAATCAGCCGAGGGGACTATCATAGAGCTCCTGAACACAATCAGTGCTCGATCCCATCTTCAAGTATAAATCAAGTTACTTCCACGCATGTTAACAATAATAAAATATGGCTAAGAAAGTAATAAGTTCAATAAGCTCATGATAACAATAATTCAATGAATGAATGCTTCAATAAGAATCATGTAAAATCAAGAATGACTTAAGCAAGGTTATACTTATGGAAATAAATCGGCAGCATAACGATACATTCTTTATCTTCCATTCATTATATTAGATTTCTTGATCAATATGATAAGTTCTAGATCATCAATAGTCTATCTAGAACCTTGGAATATCAACCCTTGGTCAATCCTTGGGTTAAAATACTCAAGCAGTGTGACGGTCGTGTACTGGCCGTTACATGATGTGACGCTCCAGTATTGGGCCATTACATTAGTCTGAATCCAGAACCAAGAAATCGGACTCAGTGGAATGTGACGATCCTATATTGGGCCGTTACTTGTGCCTGACAGTCCAACATAGAGCCGTTACATTACTGATAACCAAAATCATCGATAGTGTAATCTAATCAATGGGCTTTAATGGTACAACCAACTCGGCGTCCTAATGGGAATCCCAGGATCGCGGAGAATTACAGAGGCCTTGAAACAAGATTTCCTAGTTCATTGGAAGGAATATCCAATAGAGAGGTCCTCATGTCCAAGAATGGTGTTCCTATAGTGCAAGGTGAACTAATGGACAACATACCGGAATATGTGCCATATACTTAAAGAAATAACTCTATAGATAGGAAAGAATGTGTAACATTATGAAACCAAGATAAAACTCCGTCAATAAAACTTTGGAAAATCATGATTTAGAATACAAAACTATAGATTTTTAGCCAATGAAATTAGCATAACTTAAAATAACATAAGACACATTAATCATGCAATTTGATTATGAATCAGAAACTAAACTCAAAGTCGTGATAATAGGTCCAAACTTAGCTATCTAAGCTTATTTATAAGTAAACTTAACTGGTTATTATTCTGCCTTAGGCTGACAGAACACAGGTGTCTGACGGTCTAGGATAGGTGCGTTACAGTATCGTGACGATTTATCGAGGGGCCGTTACAGTGGTGTAATGCTCCTGCTAGGGTGCGTCAGAGATAATAGAGCAAATAAAAGCATAACAGGATGTGACGGTCTATCGTAAGGCCGTTACATGCATGTGACGGTCTCACGCTAGTGCGTTAGAGAACCTGCTGGCAGTAAACTAAAGTGAAGGTTTATGAAAACATAACATGCCTGGAAATCAACATACTACCACTGTCCTAGTCATGATAACGATGCATAGGCCTACTATATGCAAGGGTTTAGTGAATAGACAAGATAATACATTTTTTATTTCCATTTAGGGCTAAGAGATGCATGAATGTATAAAACTATGAAATTATGAAATTCTTAGTCTATAATGCATAAAATCAAGCACAATCAGAGAGCTTTTATTCCTAACAAGTTGTTTTTGCCAATCATGAGATAACCTATCTCTTCTATGTTGCATCCCTATGGTTTTGATGATGTCTCACACTATAAATCAATCTTCTATCTCTAGATCTATGTTGGTTCATCATGAAAGTAAGTACAGTTCATATGCTGCGTCATTATTTCATATACACTGTTTGGTCAGTATGGACAGTAGTGGGTCGACGCATCAGCAAGGGTGGGTCGACGCATCAGAACAAGGATGATTGTCTGGGTACCAAAGTCTTTACACCAGCTTGATCAATTAAGTCTGTACATTGGCTTATCTTCTTCTAGTCTGAACATCGGACTACCTCTAACTGATGTCTAAACACTGGTGTTAAAAGCCTAAGTCTATACACTCGTTTGTGAGACCTTCAACTCTGTACACTGCTTGAGCCTCACCAAGTATGTACATCGCTTCAAGCGATTCTAGTCTATACAGTCTGCCTTCACACTAATAGTCTGTACATCTGTCCTACAGCTGATCGTCTCACTCACTCTTTGCAAGTCTGTACAGCCTACCGTCTCATGCAGCGTCTAATGTTAAAGTCTCCACATCGCATTGCATCGTCTCTATCAGTGTCTCACTGGTCTAGTCTGTATAGACTTTAGCGTCTCATGAAAGTCTATACAACGCATCGGTTTTTAGAAGTCTGTACACTGGCCTTTGCATTAAGCCTCATAGTCTGTATAGTCGTGTACAGTGGATTCCAAGTCTATACATCCTTCAGCTGGATCTGTTCAAGTCTGTACATCGCCCAACTGATTTGGCAAGTCTATACAACGTGAAGTCTTCACCTCGTCTTGGTTCAAGTCTATACAGTCTGAAGTCTACATTGCTTTACATCCACAGAGTCTGTACATCCTATCTGACTTCATGGGTAGCATGCCTTTAGTGCGTTGACGCACTTGGCTGACTGCGTAGACGCAATGGTGCGTCTTTCGCTTCCTTCTTGTTCACTGCGTCGACGCTGACACTGGATGCGTTGACGCATTGGTCAGCTTGCCTAGGGAGTGAGCATTTTTCTTGAGGAAATGAGGCGACGCTGCACACTGGAAGCGTTGACGCCTTGGCTGTTGACCAAGGGTCTTTTGATCAGCATCAAAGTCTGACAATTGTCCACTCATTACAAGTCTGTACACTGGTTAGGCTTTGTGAAGTCTACACAGTGGCTGAGCAATGTGAAGTCTACACATTTGTCTCCTCTAGAGGTCTATACATTGGCTAAGGGTCTTCAAGTCCATACAGAGTCATCTGATGCATGCTGTCTGAAGTCTGTACAGCATGCCTTGCTGTTTACAGCTTTCAAAGACACATTGCACTGCGTCAACGCAGTGCATAGGCACGTAGTGTAGCGTCAACGCATTGCATTGTGCATACCCTTGTAAAGTCTATACATGCGTTTATTCACTAAGCCTATACATTCCATCTGTCTGTCTGTAGGCGATTCAGGCTGATGATTGGGCACGTGAATCAAGGTGGGCACCTGACACGTGATCCAAGACAACAGGCGCATGACACGTGGATGGCAACCTTGTCAGGATGCTGCCATGTGGTCAAAATTCAAATGATATGGCCAAAAGTGCATGGGCGGGAACCTGGCAGCCACACGCCTTTATCTGCTATAAATATAGAGCTTCATCCTTCAGTAGAAGTTCGATCGTGAAAAAGAAAAGGCAGAAGCCATTGGTGAGAGTCTCCACGATCCAGAAAAGAAAAAGAGCAGAGAGTTCCATATCTGAGAGGAGTTTGTTCGAGAGAAAGAGAGTGTGTGTGGATTGATGAATTGCTTCATTTGAAGCTACATTTGTAATGGGTTTCAGAACCGATTTCTTCTTCATTGGTTTTTGTTTCTATTTTGCTTTCGTTTATTTTTGTTCTTCCATTCTGATTTGAATTGGTTTCCCTCCGGTGTGTGGAGGAAGGGAGTACTACTCCAGCTTCCCTCTGAGTTGCAGAGGAAGAGAGATCGGTGATCTCTGGTGTTGTTAGTGACAGGTTGTCATTAACAGTTTCCCTCCGTGTGTGGAGGAAGGGAGAGGATTCTCCAGTTGTGTTCTAGCTGGAAGCTAGAACAGGTTTCAAGTTCTGTGGGTAGCAGAACTTGGTTGAGGGATTTGTTTCCCTTGGTGTTCAAGCTGTGTGGCAGCATGTTATTCGCAGACTGAGTCTGCATTGATCTAGCATCGTCTAGTGGAATCCTCACTCTAGTTGGAGTGAGGGGTGGATGTAGATTGCGGACTGCAATCGAACCACCTAAAAACCGAGTGCCTCCTCTGTGGTTTGCTATTGTTATCTACGCTCTTCATCTGCTTGTCCCTTTGCCTTCAAGTGATCAGTTCTTCACTCTCATCTATATCTCTCTGTGTACGGGTTAAGGTGGTGCGTTAGCAGTAGAATCTATTTTTCGCCTGAGTTTCTGCAAATTGGGAGTGATCTATTCATCCCCCCCTTCTATATCACTCTTGCTGCGCTAACAATTTGTATCAGAGCAGGTTTACGCCATGTGGACGAACGGTCAAGGAAATGCTGGTGGTCCTAGAACCTTCATGGCCGAAGGTCAATCCATTAGTCGCCCTCCTTATTTCGATGGTAGTAACTATCTGTTTTGGAAGAACAGGATGGAAGTGTTCATCAGGGCTCAGAGTCATAAACTGTGGAGAGTAATCACGGTGGGGCCATATGAGCTGCCACCAAACGAGGATGCTTGGACAGATGACCATGTCAAGCTCTCCTCACTCAACTGGACGGCGCTGAAGATAATCCAGTGTGCTGTTCATCCAGAGGAATATGCCCGTATATCTGCATACAGAACTGCCAAGCGAATGTGGGATGAGCTGCAATTGATCTATAAAGGTACAGCTCAAGTGAAAGCCTCGAAGGTAAATCTCTACACTTCTAAGTATGAAATGTTTAAGATGAATGCAGATGAGAATATAACCGAAATGTATGCCAGGTTATCCTTGATCACTAACACTCTTAAAGGGCTAGGGAAGGATCTTGCTGAGGCAGATATAGTCAGGAAAATCCTTAGATCTTTATCCCCGTCATGGCACACTAAGGCCATTGTGATTGAGGAATCAAAAGATTTGACTGTCTTGACTGTGAATGAACTCATAGGATCCCTTATGACCTATGAGATGAATTTCCAAGGAGGTGGAGAAGGAAGTGAGAGGAAGGGTAAAAATGTAGCTCTAAGAGCTTCCCGCAACAAGGGTAGTAACAGTGGGAGCAACAGCAGTAGCCCCGAGTCTTAGTTCGAGCTTGAAGGTTTATTAAATCTCGACCAGGAGGAGCAGGCAATGCTCACTAGACAGTTCAGAAAATTTTTGAAGAAAAAGGGAAAGACCTTTAGGAAGAAGAAGCCACAACCCTTTAACAAGAATGCTGAATTTACCAGTTACAGGGATAGAAATCCTAAGAAACTGACTTGTTTTAATTGTAACAAACAGGGACACATGAGAGGCGAATGCCCAGACCTCCAGAAGAAGGGTCCCTATCTTCAGAAGAAAAACATAAAGGTGCAGAAGAAGAAGAAGCCACAGACGATGGTCTGCACATGGAGCGAGGAAGAAGAAGACCCCGAAGATGCTTCCTCAGAAGAATATGAAGATGGAATTTGCCTTATGGCAAACAGTGAAGAGGAGGTAATAAACGGTTTTGAAAATTTCTCAATTGATGACTGGGAGGATGCTTATGGTGACTTGCTAGATAAATTTAATTCTCTTAGCAAAGAGCACAGAGTTCTGAAAAGAAAATTTAACACAAATATTGAAGAACAAACTCTGGTCTGTGAGGAAAATGAAAAGCTAAAAGAACAACTAGAAGAAATGACCTCACTAAGGAAAGAGAATGATAAGCTTAAGGGAGAAATTCAAGAAAGTCAAAAACAGCTCAATGAATTCAAAACTAAAATTGAAGAAAGCATGAATGAAATTAGAGTGAATTCAGAGAAATATGAAGCTGTGAAGAAAGTAAATGCTGAACTCCTAAAGAATTCTGAGTCTCTTCAAAAGGAGTTGGAAGACAAACAGAAAGTTTTAGAAAAGTTTGTCCAAGGAAAAACTAGCCTAGATGCCATACTAGGGACTAGGGTCAATTTCAATAAGGAAGGTCTAGGCTATGACCCAACCAACAAGAGACCCTTGCAATTCAAGACCATCACCTTCTGTCTAGAGAAGGGAAAAGAAAAGCTGGACACACCATCCAGCTCAAACAACTCTAAGGAAACTCAAAGTCCTAAAGAAAACATAAAAACCAGTACTGGACAACCATTTAAGATGGGAATGAACTTTATGAAGAATAACAGTAAGTCCACTCACCAGATCACAAATGGTAGATGGACCAAGAAAATAAATCAGAATAAGAGCTGGAATTACAACAATCAGATGGGTCCAAACAGGACCTACTGGAGAAATAACTTTCATGGTCAAAGATATGCTAATCATCAAGCCTACAGGAAATTTCCTAGGAATAGGAAGACTAATGAATGGAATAGAACTCACTTCTCCAGTTCAGCTGAATTCAACTTTAATAAACCAGAAAGGAAGGTGCCAGAGAAAACCATGCTGAAACAAATCTGGATACCTAAACACTTGATCAGAGATTTGAACAATGTCCTTGGACCCAACTCATCTTGGGTTCCAAATCACTCTGCTTGATATATTTGTGTAGGTCGGCCTGGCAGCTGAAGACAACAAGTGGTACCTCGACAGTGGCTGCTCCAGGCATATGACAGGAGACCGATCCAAGTTCAGCAAGATAGAGATGAAGCCAGGGGGTCTGGTCAAGTTTGGAGGAAAGAACAAAGGTAAAATAATTGGAGTTGGCACAGTAGGTAAGTCTTCCACAAATTCCATTGAAAAAGTATTACTTGTGGAAGGGCTTCAACACAACCTGATTAGCATTAGCCAATTATGTGACAGGGGTCACAAGGTTGTATTTGATGATAATTCATGCAAAATCCTTGAAACAAATTCTGACATGGTTAAATTTGTAGCCAACAGGATTAATAATGTCTACATTGTAGACTTAGATGAGAAATCTGAATCTACTATTTGCTTATCTGCCAATTCTGAAAATGATGCCTTTGAATGGCATAGACGTCTAGGTCATGCTAGCTTTTCAACCTTAAATAAATTGGTCAAGCATGATTTAGTTAGAGGTATGCCTAGAATTAAATTCAACTCAATATCAAAAGCATGTGATGCCTGTGCTCTAGGCAAACAGACCAGAAATTCTTTTAAATTAAGATCTGAGCCATTGTCTTCTAGACCAATGGAACTTCTTCATATGGACCTTTTCGGTCCAACTAGAACTCAGAGTCTTAATGGAAACAGGTTTGGCTATGTCATCATAGATGACTTCTCTAGATATTCATGGATATTTTTCTTAGCAAATAAGAGTGATGCATTTCAAAAGTTTAATCTGTTTTTCAATAAGGTCAAACAAGAAGGGAAGTACAAGGTTAGTTCTATTCAATCTGACCATGGAGGTGAGTTTAAAAACTCCATGTTTACTGATCTTTGTGACAAAGAAGGACTAACTCACAGGTTCTCTTCTCCAAGGACACCTGAACAAAATGGGATTGTGGAGAGAAGAAATAGAACAGTGGTGGAGATGGCCCGAACCATGTTGATTGAAAGTAAATTACCTAGAAGGTTTTGGGCAGAAGCGGCCAACACAGCAACCTACATAATCAACAGGGCCATGGTAAGACCCATACACAAGAAAACACCCTATCAGCTTCTAAAAGGTAAGAAACCAAACTTGTTTCATTTCAGAATTTTTGGAGCAAAATGTTTTATTCATAACAATGATAAGAAAGATTTAGACAAGTTTGAAGTCAAGAGTTCACCTGGAATATTCTTGGGTTACTCTGAAGTGTCAAGGGCATATAGGGTATTTAACATATCAGATCAGAAAGTGGAAGAGTCTCCACACATCTTTTTTAGTGAAAAGAAAGATGTTCCTAATGTTGAAAATCTTGACAGGGATTCTAATCATAGTGGAGATTTTCTAGAAGACCAACAGGAGGAAGAAAAGACTCAGCCGAGTGGAGAAACAAATTCCCCCAATCAGGAAGGACCAAGAGAAACAGGTGAGTCTTCAACAAATATCAGATTTCTTAAAGACCATCCTTTAGATAAAGTCATAGGCAATCCTGAAGATCCTCTTCGGACTAGGTCTCATTTTAGAAATGTGAATAATGATGACTTAATTGCTTTAGTCTCACAAATTGAACCCAAACAGTAGAAGAGGCCTTAGCTGATCAAGCTTGGGTAAATGCTATGAGTGAGGAATTAGGTCAATTTGAAAGGAATAATGTCTGGGAGCTTGTCCCAAGACCAGATGGTATTAATGTCATAGGAACCAAGTGGGTGTTCAAAAATAAGATGAATGAAGATGGAATCATCTCGAGGAATAAGGCCAGATTAGTAGCCAAAGGCTACTGTCAGGAATTTGGTGTAGACTTTGATGAATCCTATGCACCTGTTGCTAGGATGGAAGCTATAAGATTGTTGCTTGCCTTTGCATGCTCAAAGAACATAAAACTCCAACAAATGGATGTTAAAAGTGCCTTTTTAAATGAAGTCATTAAAGAAGAAGTTTTTGTTAAACAACCTCCTAGATTTCAATATTCTCCTCAACCTAACCAAGTTTTCAGGTTAAACAAAGCCTTGTATGGTCTAAAGCAGGCTCCAAGAGCTTGGTATGAAAGATTATCTGAATTTCTGATCAGCAAGGGCTACAAAAGAGGTAAAGTTGATCAAACTTTATTTACCAAAGGTATAAACAGAGATCTCATCATAGTTCAGGTATATGTAGATGACATTGTATTTGGATCAACTAAGAATGAACTATGTGATGAATTCTCTACCATGATGTCTGCTGAATTTGAAATGAGCTTGGTTGGTGAACTAAAATATTTTCATGGATTGCAGGTACAGTCGCTAGAAGATGGGTGCTTCATCAACCAAAGCAAATACACAATGGAACTGTTCAAAAGGTTTGGCATGGAAAACTTAAAGCACATTACTACACCCATGGGCACCAATACTTCATTAGATGCAGATGAGACAGGTAAAGAAGTAAATGCCAAACTTTATCGAGGTATGATTGGATCACTACTTTACTTGACAGCTTCTAGACCTGATATTCAATTCAGTGTAGGAATGTGTGCAAGGTATCAGTCTAGACCTACTGAACTACACTTAGCTGCAGTTAAAAGAATCTTCAGATATTTGTCAGCTAGTCACTCTCTTGGTTTATGGTTTCCTGCATCTCACACATTTAACCTAGTAGCATACACAGATGCTGACTATGCAGGCTGTAAACTAGACAGGAAAAGCACAAGTGGCCATTGTGAATTCTTGGGTGGGTGTTTAGTATCTTGGGGCTCCAAGAAATAACATTATGTGGCCCTCTCCACTGCAGAAGCTGAATATGTGGCTGCAGGGAGTTGTGGAACACAAGTCATATGGATTAAACACCAGCTTCAGGACTACCAAGTAGACCTGGGGTGCACACCTATTTACTGTGATAATACTAGTGCCATCAATCTTGCTAAAAATCCTGTTTTGCATTCACGAACCAAACGCATAGAAATAAGACATCATTTTATAAGAGATGAGGTGTCTAAGAATAATTTTGAACTGATTCATGTAGGCACAGATAATCAGATTGCTGACATTTTCACAAAACCTCTGGATAATGTAAAATTTTCCATATTGAGAAGAGAATTAGGCCTATACAAATTGTCTTAATTATGAAGCCTGTTCTTGTTGTGAGGGGGAGTTGTGTTTGTCTGATGTTTAGCTTTCTTACATGCTAGTTTAAGGGGGAGTTCAGAATGCTTACTAGGTAGCTTTCAGGAATGCTCTAAATAAGGGGAAGCCTTGAGATTTTGCTGGAATATCTTATTGAGGAATGCTATGTCTTAGGGGGAGCTGAGTTGTGATGTGAGAAGAGAAGTTCTTTGACAGATTCAAAAGGACTGTCCAGATGTGTACCTTTGCTGGCCTTGCATGACTGATTTAGTGTGGTTCTCTTAGAAAGTAGAGTGTCACTTATCTCTTAAGTCTATAAGTCAGTAACTCTAATCTCCAAGTTAGAATCTTTCCTTTGGTACTCCTTCAGAGATCTGGACTAATTGCATAAAGTATATCTTCCTACATTGTCATTGATTATGGTTCAGGCCAAAAACTTGTATGTCTTGATATCTGACCCAATCAACTTGAAATCTAGACTTCAAGACTCAATTCAAGAAAAGTCCTTTTTGGTATTGTCTTCAATCATTCTATCTCTTTAACTCAAGGTCTTAAATGTTCAAACATGTTCTGTTTTGATCACTGAGAAACTGGGAGCTTCATCAATGAAATGAATACTTCTCCCAAGTCATGAGGTGTCAAATGCTTAAAATGAATGAAACGTCATGACAGAGCAATGGTGGCTTGCTGGTGAGTAACTGGGGACTCTGGCCTCTAATCAAGGTGTTTCCTCATGTCAAAAGCCACAGTTACTAACTCTGTTCCTTAATAAAAAAAAAGGAAGGAAGTAATGAGGTACTCACTCTGAGTAACTGGGGATTCAGGCCTCTAATCAAGGTGTCTCCCTAATGTCAAAGGAAGTGAACTACCAACTTACTCATTGATCTTCTTGAAAGTCATCTCCAACAAAAATTCCTTGTTGTTATGCAACTAATGGATTGCTTGTCTTCAATACCTTGAGAACACCTCTCTGATTTAGTCTCTTGCTGTCTTGTGGAATAGTTGAATGATCAGCTATATTTGGCCATACTTGTGAACTCCTGCTCAAAATCATCCACTATGTATGCTGATAAACTTGTCTATCATTCTACTTCTCGATTGTGTACTGAAGTCTAAAGAATCTTCTCTTGCGATTAGAAACTCACTTATTCTCTTAAGACCTACTCATGACTTTCTGCACTAAGAAGTTACTGCCCTTAGTCCTCATGTTTCCAGCACTGTCACACATTCTGTAGTTCTTTTTGCTGATGTCAAAGGGGGAGAGAAGTTTGCAATGTCTGCAATTTCAGTGAGAAGTTTTGCAATATCAGTGAGTCTTAGATTTGTCTTGAGCTTTGGGGGAGTAATGTTCCTTCACGCTGATATGTTTATGAGTTGTGGGGGAGATGAGAGTGTGTTGTAGGGAATGTTTAATTCATTTGCATGAGCATGCCTTGAATTTAATCTGTTTGTTACAGCTGATATAATTTTTCTGTTGAATCTTGATATTGCTTGATTCATAGTGTTGTCATCATCAAAAAGGGGGAGATTGTTGCATCCCTATGGTTTTGATGATGTCTCACACTATAAATCAATCTTCTATCTCTAGATCTATGCTGGTTCATCATGAAAGTAAGTACAGTTCATATGCTGCATCATTGTTTCATATATCTACACTGTTTGGTCAGTATGGACAGTAGTGGGTCGACGCATCAGCAAGGGTGGGTCGACGCATCAGAACAAGGATTGTCTGGGTACCAAAGTCTTTACACCAGCTTGATCAATTAAGTCTGTACATTGGCTTATCTTCTTCTAGTCTGAACATCGGACTACCTCTAACTGATGTCTAAACACTGGTGTTAAAAGCCTAAGTCTATACACTCGTTTATGAGACCTTCAACTCTGTACACTGCTTGAGCCTCACCAAGTATGTACATCGCTTCAAGCGATTCTAGTCTATACAGTCTGCCTTCACACTAAGAGTCTGTACATCGGTCCTACAGCTGATCGTCTCACTCACTCTTTGCAAGTCTGTACAGCCTACCGTCTCATGTAGCGTCTAATGTTAAAGTCTCCACATCGCATTGCATCGTCTCTATCAGTGTCTCACTGGTCTAGTCTGTATAGACTTTAGCGTCTCATGAAAGTCTATACAACGCATCGGTTTTTAGAAGTCTGTACACTGGCCTTTGCATTAAGCCTCAAAGTCTGTATAGTCGTGTACAGTGGATTCCAAGTCTATGCATCCTTCAGCTGGATCTGTTCAAGTCTGTACATCGCCCAACTGATTTGGCAAGTCTATACAACGTGAAGTCTTCACCTCGTCTTGGTTCAAGTCTATACAGTTTGAAGTCTATATTGCTTTACATCCACAGAGTCTGTACAGCCTATCTGACTTCATGGGTAGCATGCCTTTAGTGCGTTGATGCACTTGGCTGACTGCGTTGACGCAATGGTGCGTCTTTCGCTTCCTTCTTGTTCACTGCGTCGACGCTGACACTGGATGCGTTGACACATTGGTCAGCTTGCCTAGGGAGTGAGCATTTTTCTTGAGGAATTGAGGCGACGCTGCACGCTGGAAGCGTTGACGCCTTGGCTGTTGACCAAGGGTCTTTTGATCAGCATCAAAGTCTGACAATTATCCACTCATTACAAGTCTGTACACTGGTTAGGCTTTGTGAAGTCTACATAGTGGCTGAGCAATGTGAAGTCTACACATTTGTCTCCTCTAGAGGTCTATACATTGGCTAAGGGTCTTCAAGTCCATACAGAGTCATCTGATGCATGCTGTCTGAAGTCTGTACAGCATGCCTTGCTGTTTACAGCTTTCAAAGACACATTGCACTGCGTCAACGCAGTGCATAGGCACATAGTGTAGTGTCAACGCATTGCATTGTGCATACCCTGGTAAAGTCTATACATGCGTTTATTCACTAAGCCTATACATTCCATCTGTCTGTCTGCAGGCGATTCAGGCTGATGATTGGGCACGTGAATCAAGGTGGGCACCTGACACGTGATCCAAGACAACAGGCGCATGACACGTGGATGGCAACCTTGTCAGGATGCTACCATGTGGTCAAAATTCAAATGATCTGGCCAAAAGTGCATGGGCGGGAACCTGGCAGCCACACGCTTTTATCTGTTATAAATATAGAGCTTCATCCTTCAGTAGAAGTTCGATCGTGAAAAAGAAAAGGTAGAAGCCATTGGTGAGAGTCTCCACGATCCAGAAAAGAAAAAGAGCAGAGAGTTCCATATCTGAGAGGAGTTTGTTCGAGAGAAAGAGAGTGTGTGTGGATTGATGAATTGCTTCATTTGAAGCTACATTTGTAATGGGTTTCAGAATCGATTTCTTCTTCATTGGTTTTTGTTTCTATTTTGCTTTCGTTTATTTTTGTTCTTCCATTCTGATTTGAATTGGTTTCCCTTCGATGTGTGGAGGAAGGGAGTACTACTCCAGCTTCCCTCTGAGTTACAGAGGAAGAGAGATCGGTGATCTCTGGTGTTGTTAGTGACAGGTTGTCATTAACAGTTTTCCTCCGTGTGTAGAGGAAGGGAGAGGATTCTCCAGTTATGTTCTAGCTGGGAGCTAGAACAGGTTTCAAGTTCTGTGGATAGCAGAACTTGGTTGAGGGATTTGTTTCCCTTGGTGTTCAAGCTGTGTGGCAGCATGTTGTTCGCAGACTGAGTATGCATTGATCTAGCATCGTCTAGTGGAATCCTCACTCTAGTTGGAGTGAGGGGTGGATGTAGATTGCGGACTGCAATCGAACCACCTAAAAACCGAGTGCCTCCTCTGTGGTTTGCTATTGTTATCTACGCTCTTCATCTGCTTGTCCCTTTGCCTTCAAGTGATCAGTTCTTCACTCTCATCTATATCTCTCTGTGTACGGGTTAAGGTGGTGCGTTAGCAGTAGAATCTATTTTCCGCCTGAGTTTCTGCAAATTGGGAGTGATCTATTCATCCCCCCCTTCTATATCACTCTTGCTGCGCTAACATTCTAGAACCTTAAAACTTCGAATTTGATCCTAGGTGCTACCCTTACACCCTTGTACTTCTTGTGATAAATCAGCAACTTCAATCTGCTCTATTTCCTCAGCCTCTTGACCTAAGGATGTAAAATTTTGAGGGTAAGAAGATGAAACTATTGGGAACAAAAAGTTTTAAAGGATCGTACTCTAATTACCTCGTTTAGTCATCCTAATCTTTGGATCTTCAGGGGACTTGCATTCAGATTCCTAGGTTGCTAAGGTTGAATCAGCAACTTTGGAAGCTTCTATCTCCTTGTTTGCTTGATCTCCTAGCATGAAATTTGGAGAACCATTAGTCTAAAGTATACTAAACAAAAGCTTCTAAAGAACTTACCCGAATTTATGACTCCTTACCTTAATTCTTCACGAGCCAAAAGTAAGGGTCGCTCAGTTCAGAATTAGGTCCTATTTATAGGGTTTTGACTAGGGTTTGAAGATTAGATCGATTCTAGAGTCCTTAATTTGCTAGAACCTAATCCCTAAGAGTCCTTAGTAATGTTATAAGCTTCCCTAAGTCGATCTCTTGTAGATAGGATTTCAAACAATTTCCTCACCTTACAGAATCTGCAGGATGTAACGGTCGTGTCTAGGTGCGTTACAGGGCTGTGGCGGTCGCTCGATAGACCGTTACATTCAACGTATATAGAGTTTCAATTTGATAAAACTCTTTTATTCATTTACCCATACAATTATCTTATATAATTAGTATTTATCCTTAAAATACGTGAATAAGCCAATTACCCTTCTAGAATATGGGCCAAACTTAATGGGCTTAGTCCATTAACCTTTTGGATAATAATTAGATAGGCTAGGTTAACTAATTACCCTAATTGAGCCTTATAATGACTTATTAATCAAATAATCCAGCATTAATTTATTTAGGCCTTTATAATTTCCAGAAAACTATTTTATAATTCAAAAATTATATATATAAATTCTGGGGTACTACATCCTCCCCCACTTAGAAGAATTTGGTCTCCAAATTCAATATATGGATTTCGGAGAGTGTACTTACAGTTAAATAATTATGAAAATCTTTTCCGCATGGCTGCTTCGGTTTCCCAAGTTACTTCATATGGCCATGTTTTCTTCCATTGAATCTTGACCATAGGAATAACTTTATTTCGTAGTTGACGCACTTCTCGTTCCAGAATCTTTATTGGCGTTTGCTCGAACGTCATCCTTCTGAATCTCCAGATTGTGATAAGTGATAATATAGTCGGGATCATATACATACTTCTTCAGCATGGAGACGTGAAATATGTCATGAACTCCTGCTAATTGTGGAGGTAAAGCCAATTTGTAAGCCACTTCACCAATCCGTTCAAGAATTTCAAACGGGCCTATGAATCTTGGAGTTAGCTTTCCTTTAATACCAAATCTTCGAATACCACGACCTGGAGAAACCTTTAAATATACATGATCTCTTACTTGAAACTCCAAGTCACATCTTCGATTGTCAGCATAAGACGTTTGCCTATCTTGTGCCATTTTCATTCTTTCTTGAATGAGCTTGATCTTTTCTGTAGAATCCCTGATAAGATCGGGGCCTAGAAATTGCTTTTCCCCTATTTCATTCCAGCATATTGGTGATCGACAGCTTTTTCAATATAAAGCTTCAAAATGTGTCATTCATATGCTAGCCTGATAGCTATTATTATATGCAAACTCTACTAGAGGCAAGTGATCATGCCAACTACCTCCAAAGTCGATAGCACAAGCCTTGAGCATATCTTCTACTACCTGATTTGTTCTTTCCGTTTGACCATATGTTTGTGGATGAAAAGCTGTGCTGAAATTCAATCTAGTCCCTAGTGAATATTGTAGACCCTTCCAGAATTGTGATGTGAATCGAGGATCTCTATTGGATATAATAGTGACGGGGACACCATGTAGTTTGACAATCTCCTTTATGTATAATGCTGCTAGAATATCCACAGACCATCAACTTTTGATTGGTATGAAGTGTGCGGATTTAGTCAATCGGTCTATGATTACCCATATTCCATCGTGTCCACCTCTGGTCTAGGGTAAACCCATAATAAAGTCCATCCCTATACTCTCCCATTTCCATTCGGGAATACTCAAGGGGTGTAATTTACCTACGAGTCTAAAATGCTCTGCCTTTACTTGTTGGCAGGTGAGACAGCGAGATACGAAATCAGCTATTTCTCTCTTCATATTGGGCCACCAGAAATTTCTTTTGAGATCTTGATATATATTTGTTCCTCTTGGATGAATTGTGTATTTGGAATTATGCGCTTCCTCTAGGATTAGTTTCTTCGTAGCCTCATGATCTGGTACACATATTCGGCCCTTAAATAACAATCTTCCGTCTTTGGAAATAGAAAAATCTGGCCTTTGTTTCATATTGGCTTTAATTTCCAGTAATATAAGATCATCATTTTGCAGCTTGACCAGATCTTCTATCAATGTAGGTTGAGCTCGGATATTAGCTATGAAACAATCTTCTTCCTTTATGTCAATATCTAAGTTCAACTGAGCAAATTGAGGAACAATGTTAGTTATAGTTATCATAAGACTTGATAGCATACCCATTAGTTTTCTGCTGAGTGCATCTGCTACAGCATTAGCCTTGCCAGGATGATATTGAATAGTAAAATCAAAGACTTTGAGATAATCTAACCACCTCCTCTGCCTCATGTTAAGCTCCTTTTGAGAGAATAAATATTTCAAGCTTTTATAGTCCGAGTAGACCGTAAAATTTTCTCCATAAAGATAATGACACCAAATTTTCAAGGAGAATATAACCGCTGCTAATTCCAGATCATGTACGGGATAGTTTTCCTCATGACGTTTCAATTGTCTTGAAGAATAACAGATTACTTTTCCATTCTGCATGAGAACGCATCTTATGCCAATGCCAGACGCATCCGCATACACTTCGAATCCACCACCCTCCTGATGTGAAACCACCTATGGACCTATATTACAAGCAATCAAATTGAGCAGTGGACTCACATTAGTGAACATGATCGCGAAGCACACACTAGTACCCGTAGGTGACTTAGCGATGACGGAGAGGGTCCGAGTCGGGACCTTGATACTCCAATGGTTGGCTAGCTTATGGAGGACCCCAAATGGGCCAGGGATGCCCAATTCACGGGCGGCCGGTACGCCAAGGGCATGGGTTAAGTGGTCGCTCTCACAACTCGCCCCGCGGTGGTCACTCAATTTGATGGCAATTTGAGACCGGACACTCTCTCACCGCCGACGGAACAACTAAAAGCAATACTAAACTAAGCAATTAAATTTAAGCAATGAAAGGTGTTCAGGAGCTCACCTGATCAGCGCGAATATGCCGATCCCGGCCGGAGACGATGTCGAGCGGGGAGGCGTGGGCACGCACCCTCACGCCGCGTCGATGATGCTTCAAACCTACGACTTAATAATTACATGAACTACACCCCATGCAAGGGGGGGATCTCGGGGTGGGGATTATGAGATTACAACTAATACTACCTCCACACAGGGAGGGGCCTTCAGCCGGCCAAGCGGGGTGGGGAAAAACCGAGCTAAACGTAAAGAACGGAAGTCGGTGCCGAATCTGCCACCCTCTGCGCTTCTGGATAGACACTTGCTTATCTGGACGCTGTGATCACTCTGGATTTTTGTTGAGGATGAAACTAGTGAGAAATTCTTTGTGATTTGATCAGGATGAAGCCAGAATTTTACTGATTTCCCTGATCGCCGGCGCGGGTCGGGGCAGAGACACGAACAGGAGCTCAGGTCGCTGGTCCAGACTATCACAGTACTTCAGTAGCTGGAAGATGATGGTGTCACGGGCACTCTAAAGCTCCAATTCAAGCATAGCTTGTACCGATGGATTCGTTGTCGAGTCCTTTTCGAAACGCAAGCAACAGGGATGCCAGATGATGTCGGAGTAAATCGATAGAACTCGAACAAGGAGGGGAGGTCGGAGCAGACTGACAAGAAATAGAACTAGGCACCAGGAGGAAGAAATTGATAACTCTTGATTACAGATGATAATTGGAGTTCCGCTTCTTGATCCTTGAAGTCAACAGGTCTAGGAAGAATTTTGTAGAAGAACTCTCACCCAGATTCACGATAGAATTTCCGTGGAAGAGCTTCCACTCAGATTCTGGTCCTCTGCCTGAGAAGTCTTGCGCAGTCGTAGTAGATCGCCTCGTCTGAGCAGCTCCAATCTTGGAAGTAAGCGGGACCACCACCATTGGAAAGCTGACTGGGAGACGCTTCCAACGATATATAGTATGCCCTCTGAAGCTTCCAGGTGAAGATGTGGCAGCCTCTGCAACTAGGCACTCCTCTGCTGCCTGCAAACTGAAAACTGTAGGTTGAAGATGATGGGGGGAAATGGGGTATATGGGAGGGAAAGTGGGGGTGGATGAGTCTGGGGAGAGCCCTGACTGTGAGGGGGTCTAGGAGAGGGTGTTCCAAGGTGTGGATGGGGGAGAATGGGGTCTGGAAGGTGGTGTTTGCAGTGGGTGAGAGAGGAGCTGCGAATTTGGGGCTTGGAGGGAGAGGGGGAAGGTGAGGGGGGCACAAGTGGGTGGAGGGAATGTGACTTTGAATTTTCCTTAATGGAGGGTGATCAATGATGGTCTTGGGGATGGGAAGAGGTGCCTTGGGAAGGTGGGGAGATGCTTGGGGAAGGGTAGTGGGTAGTTGGGGGTTGGAGGGTGGGGTGTGGATTGGGTGGAGTTATCTTGGAACTAGGGGGTAGTAATGAGGGGTTATGGGAAGTTGTGAGTATGAGTAATGTGGGGGAGAGAGAGAGTTGATGATGTGGAGGAGAGAGAGAGGGGGGCGCCCTCCTCCTTGAAGAGAGAGAGAAGAGAGAGAAGGGGAATCCACCCCAATAGAGAGAGAGAGAAGTGGAGAATCCTCTCCAATGACACTAAACACACTTGATTTTGGATTGATCATAAAAGTTGTTACAAATGAGAGAGGGGAGGGACTATTTATAGACTCCATACTTTTCCTAAGACCAAAATAACCTTGACAAATAAGTAAATGACCAATAACTCCAAGGGAGGGGCACCCTTGGGCCTAGCCCACTAGTTGGGCCCAATTGACTAACAAACTGACCCATTAACCTATTAACTGACTCAAAGAAAGAAAGATTACACATACATGACTCAAATGAAATAAAAATTACATGCTATGACTCAAGATTAACGGCCACAAATGATGATGTGCTGATGGCGAGCAACCAGAGTATCCCAAAAAGTGAAGTGGCTGGGGATGTCCCCATCATACCCCCGGGGTGGGGAAAACTCGACCCCGTCGAGTATAGGTCCACCGGGGAAGTAGTGTACCAAATGCCGCTCCAAGCGTGCCACGATCTTCGAACTCAACCCACGTCTGTAGCCGGGGAATGGCGCTTCAGCTTTTCAAAGTGGTTCAGACACACTCTCATGCTGGCGATGAGATCTTGCTTGCCTAGTATTACCGCCGTGTGCTCACGTCGGACTCTCAGGATAATTTGGGGTGGCACTCCGAGGGTGTCTCTCGCAAGGATAAGTGTAAGCTCAAGGCACTCACTAGGATCCACCACGGTGCCCTTAGAGGGTGCCGGATCTACCACGTGGGAAGTGGGGTGAATCCCAAAACCCATTCGAAAGTCCAACCCATAAGCCGGGTTGCCAAAGCCACTCGGAACTTGGCAAGGTCCAAGTCCTCGTGCCCTCAACCCTAAGGTAGAGCCATCCCAAAGCCATCATCGCCAAGTTGCCAACTTGGAATTCCAAGTGGCGCTTACGAGTTTGTGCTCGCTTCTTGTGAATCTCACCACTTGTTGCTTGATACTTGCTTATATGCCATGCACAATGATGCGGTGTGAGTGGGCAATGCATGATGTGCAAAGGTGGTCCAGGACAACCACATATAGACCTATCGTGCATTGATGTTATGAAGACTTTGAATGATTTGGGAGGACTGGGGCATCCATAAATACTCTTAATATGCTTAAGACTCATGATGAATGAAGGTGGACCATTACATCCGAATATGGACCACTCATGTTTCCTACTTGACATGTGGGTGATATGAATGAATGGACCCGACTTATAAATCATGTTAAGTGGTGCGGTATGCCTAGGCACATGCATTCCTATCCTAGAGATGACTTCCATGTGCATGGGTGTTGGGTGGCCCTTGAGCTTCCACTCGTATGGATCAAAGAGATCTAAGAAGGGGGACATCATGGAGTGGGGCAATTCATCAATCCCAAGGTGTATGTTGCCTAAGGTCAAGGCTCCCATAGTGTAACCCGATTCTAGGAAGGGAGGGGATTGGCCCAACATGGTGGGTGGGGGTAGGGTAAGGTGAGTGGTGAGTAAAGTGGGTCGGTCACATGGGGAACTAGACTCCCATAGGAAGGGATCATGATAAGGGTTACCGAGAGAGAGATACTCCATGTCCTCAAGGTCCTCACAAGGTGGTGAATCATCCTCTTCTAGAGAAATAGTTGGGCCGGTGTATGGGGTGGGTTGGTTGGTCAAGGTTCTAGGAATCACAATGGTAGGGGAGTGGACCGGGATGGGCTCTTCATCCATAGGGAGAATGAGAAGGAGGTCACTAGTGTAGCAACCAATGGTGAAGACCAAGGTGATAGAACCATCACATGGGTGGATGAGACTAAGGCTTCTTGGGTGGGCCATTCCTAAGGTCAATAAGCAAGTTAACTTTAGTTGCCATTCTAAACCCTTGAGGATATCATCCCAACCCTCTACCTCGTAGTAGGATTGGATCGTGGTGTGAAAGGAGGGGAGGGCCACAATTTGGGATTGATGTCTCATGGGTGAGAGGTGTGGGGGTGAACTAAGGATGGTGGGGCCTTGCTTGAGCCATTGGAGTATGGACTCATTCACGGTGAAGGTGTGTGGCTCTTGAGGATCCGGTCTAGGAGAGGTGGGTGGAAGTGGAGGTTCTTGGATTTCCTTTATGGTAGGTTGTTGATCGGGACTAGCATCCATTTCCATGTGGATGGGTGTGTGGGTTTCAACTCCTAATGGGTTGAGTAGGTCTAATGCGGGGGAATTGGTGATAGCCGGTGCATGGTGCACCCGAGGTGGTGAACAAGCATGGGCTTGGGTTGGGATTGGTAAGGGAAGTAGTGGAGGTCTAGGTTGTGGTTGGGTTGCGGTAGGAAGAGGAAGATGGGTGGGTTGAGTGGTTTTGGAAAGATTGTTTTTGGGAGGAGTGTCCTTGTTGGGGAACGATGGAGGGGTAATGGTGGCCGGGGTGGGAGATGTTTCAACCACTAGGGACATGGGAAAATGCTTCCTTGTGGGGCATTGCCCGGTGATGTGCCCCAATTGGTGGCACCTATAACATTCCGGCTCACCCTTACCCGGGGTTATTTCACTCACTTCTATCTCCATTGGGCTCTTTCCCTTTTGAGAAGGGGTGAGGTGAGGGGTGGTCAAAGGGGCTTGGGTAATATGGGTTGTGGAATAGGGTTTTGGTTGCATTGTGGGGAATTGAGGAGTTGGAGTCTTGGGTTGGTCGGGTGGGGATGGTGGAGTTGAAATGCTCCTTGGGTTTTGGTGATCCGGGTAGGAGGGGAAAACATATCTAGCCCCAAGTTGATCCTTCATGTCCTCCGATGTGGTGAGGGGAGCTTCCCTTCTAATTATCCTTAAGCCTTCAATTTTTAACCAATGAGTTTGAGCCCTTTTGGTTAGTTGTGATTTGGCACATCGGACTTTCTCATCATCGGACATGGGATACCAAGTGAAGTAATGGTCCATTGAGACTTCCCAATCTAAATAGTCAATAGGATGAGTCCCATCAAAGATGGGAGGTGGGGGACATGTCCTTCTATCGTCCGTCCTTGGGGCGGGCCCCTTTTCTCCAAGTTGGTTGAGTCGACCCGATATGTTATCAAGCCGCTCATTGGCATATGTCAAGGCCTTCATGAGGTAGTTGACATGGCCAGGGAGGTCATGTGTGTTAGTGGTAGGCATCCCTTGGTGGTTTGGATTTATGGAGAGGGCCGATGGGTAAGGTCGGTAAGAGGTGGCCATGCTAGTGGACAAAGAGATGCAACCGAGGACTCTAAATGCATAAACATGCCCTAGGACCAACTTGATAAAGATAAGTTGTGAACTTGCTTTGATAACACTTGATGTGAAACCACCTATGGACCTATATTACAAGCAATCAAATTGAGCAGCGGACTCACATTAGTGAACACGATCGCGAAGCACACACTAGTGCCCATAGGCGACTTAGCGATGACGGAGAGGGTCCGAGTCGGGACCTTGATACTCCAATGGTTGGCTAGCTTATGGAGGACCCCAAATGGGCCAGGGATGCCCAATTCACGGGCGGCTGGTATGCCAAGGGCGTGGGTTAAGTGGTCGCTCTCACAACTCACCCCGTGGTGGTCACTCAATTTGATGGCAATTTGAGACCGAATACTCTCTCACCGCCGACGGAGCAACTAAAAGCAATACTAAACTAAGCAATTAAATCTCAGCAATAAAAGGTGTTCAGGAGCTCACCTGATCAGCGTGAATACGCCGATCCCGACCGGAGACGATGTCGAGCGGGGAGGCGTGGGCACGCACCCGCACGCCGCGTCGATGGTGCTTCAAACCTGCGACTTAATAATTACATGAACTACACCCCATGCAAGGGGGGGGATCTCGGGGTGGGGATTATGAGATTACAACCAATACTACCTCCACACAGGGAGGGGCCTTCAGCCGGCCAAGCGGGGTGGGGAAAAACCGAGCTAAACGCAAAGAACGGAAGTCGGTGCCGAATCTGCCACCCTCTGTGCTTCTGGATAGACACTTTCTTATGGGGACGCTGTGATCACTCTGGATTTTTGTTGAGGATGAAACCAGTGGGAAATTCTTCATGATTTGATCAGAATGAAGTCAGAATTTTACTGATTTCTCTGATCGCCAGCGCTAGTCGGGGCAGAGACACGAACGGGAGCTCAGGTCGCTGGTCCAGACTATCACAGTACTTCAGCAGCTGGAAGACGATGGTCCCACGGGCTCTCTGAAGCTCCAATTCAAGCGTAGCTGGTACCGATGGATTCGTTGTCGAGTCCTCTCCGAAACGCAAGCAACGATGATGCAAGATGATGTCGGAGTGGACCGGTAGAACTCGAACAAGGAGGGGAGGTCGGAGCAGACTGACAAGAAACAGAACCAGGCACTAGGAGGAAAAAATTGATAACTCTTGATTTCGAATGCCAATCGAGTTCGCAGGCAGTAGAGGAGTGCCCAGTGGGTGTAGAGAATGTGAGGTTGAAGATGATGGGGGGAAATGGGGTATATGGGAGGGAAAGTGGGGGTGGATGAGTCTGGGGAGAGCCCTGGCTGTGAGGGGGTCTAGGAGGGGGTGTTCCAAGGTGTGGATGGGGAGAATGGGGTCTGGAAGGTTGTGTTTGCAGTGGGTGAGAGAGGAGCTGCGAATTTGGGGCTTGGAGGGAGAGGGGGAAGGTGAGGGGGGCACAAGTGGGTGGAGAGAATGTGAGTTTGAATTTTCCTTAATGGAGGGTGATCAATGATGGTCTTGGGGATGGGAAGAGGTGCCTTGGGAAGGTGGGGAGATGCTTGGGGAAGGGTAGTGGGTAGTTGGGGGTTGGAGGGTGGGGTGTGGATTGGGTGGAGTTGTCTTGGAACTAGGGGGTAGTAATGAGGGGTTATGGGAAGTTGTGAGAATGAGTAATGAGGGGGAGAAAGAGAGTTGATGATGTAGAGGAGAGAGAGGGAGGGGAGGAGAGAGAGAGGGGGGCGCCCTCCTCCTTGAAGAGAGAGAGAAGAGAGAGAAATGAGATAGAGAGAGAAGGGGAATCCACCCCAATAGAGAGAGAGAGAAGTGGAGAATCCTCTCCAATGACACTAAACACACTTGATTTTGGATTGATCATAAAAGTTGTTACAAATGAGAGAGGGGAGGGACTATTTATAGACTCCATAATTTTCCTAAGACCAAAATAGCCTTGACAAATAAGTAAATGACCAATAACTCCAAGGGAGGGGCGCCCTTGGGCCTAGCCCACTAGTTGGGCCCAATTGACTAACAAACTGACCCATTAACTTATTAACTGACTCAAATAAAGAAAGATTACACATACATGACTCAAATGAAATAAAAATTACATGCTATGACTCAAGATTAACGACCACAAATGATGATGTGCTGATGGCGAGCAACAAGAGTATCCCAAAAAGTGAAGTGGCTGGGGATGTCCCCATCACCTCCATTGGTAGTGATAAAATAGGGGCTATCGTAAGATGATTCTTAAGAGTTTGGAAACTCCTCTCACATTCCTCTGACCAGACAAAATGATTTTCTTTTCTTGTAAGTCTAGTTAAAGGAACCGTAATTTTTGAGAAGTCCTGAATGAATCTTCTATAATAACTAGCTAGACCCAGAAAGCTTCTTACTTCAGATACAGTCGTTGGCCGACTCCAATTCTTGACAGCTTCTACCTTAGAAGGATCCACAGCAATACCTTCTTTTGAAATAATGTGGCCTAGGAATGAGACTTCCTCGAGCCAGAATTCACACTTATTGAGTTTGGCATAAAACTTGTGTTCTCTAAGTGTTTGTAAAGCTATTTTCAAATGTTGTTCATGTTCCTCTTTCATCTTGGAATATATTAAGATGTCATCAATGAAGACGACGATGAACTGGTCCAGATATGGCTGGAAGACATTGTTCATAAGTTGCATGAATGATGCTAGGGCATTAGTTAACCCAAACGGCATCACTACGAATTTATAGTGGCCATAACGACTTCGGAAAGCCGATTTATAAATGTCATCTTCTTTAATTCTAAGCTGATGATACCCTGATCTGAGGTCTATCTTAGAGAAATATTCTGCTCCTGAAAGCTGATCGAAGAGCTCATCAATACACGGCAACGGATACTTATTTTTAATTGTGAGTTGATTCAGTCGCCGGTAATCGATGCATAGCCTGAGAGAACCATCATTCTTCTTGACAAATAGAACCAGCGCACCCCGAGGGGATGTGCTAGGTCTGATGAAACCCTTGTCCAGAAGTTCCTGCAACTGCTTCTTTAATTCCTTGAGTTCTATGGGGGACATCTTGTAAGGGGCTATAGAAATAGGTGCTGCTCTCGGAATGAGTTCAATGGTGAAGTTCACTTCCCTCTCGAGCGTTAAACTGGGTAATTCGGACGGAAACACATCGGGGAACTCATTTACAATAGGAATGTCTGCTATGTTAATTTCTTTGGATTCGGTGATAATGACAGAAGCAAGAAAAGCTTTACATCCTCGCGAGATAAGTTTGCAAGCGTGAAGTGAGGATATGATAGTGGGGTGTTTCTTGTACTTGATGCCAAGAAAAGGGAATCTTGGAAGACCGGGCTTTCGAAAGGATATATCCTATTTCGGTAATTGATATAAGCATCATGATCTACAAGCCAGTCTACCCCTAAAATGGCATCATAACCTTTCATGTCAAGGCATACTAGGTTTGCGGGGAGATCATGACCTTCTACCATCACTTTGCTATCAGGATAATAGTTGGTAAGTTTTGTTTCAGAACCTAAGGGTGTGGAAATAGCAAGATCTGAAGGTAAGGGAACTGATGCGATTGGTAATGTTTTAGCAAAAGTAGTGGAGATAAAAGAATGAGAGGCACCAGTGTCAAATAGCACAAATGTAGGACGACAATAAATTTGAAGAGTACCTGAGAGAAATATAACAACTTGTTACCTCTCGTGGAATTGGGAGAAAATAATCTTAAGGCTAATTAACTATCTTATCTCGGGCTCTACCCAATTCTCACACGGGTATGGAATTTCTTCCTTAGTTCATAGGTAGGGGTCCTTAAACCTTGGACTTTTCCTATAACATGACTCTTCTTCATAAGTCCTGAGACTTAGGCTCTGATACCAACTTAACTGTCACGCCCCGAGCCTTTATGACAACGGAAGAGTCGCTCGAGAAACGTGAACAGTCGGCATGGTAAGCCTCTTGCAAACAAGAATGATCAGAGTGCAAGACAATCACACATAAAGATGCAGTTGCACAATATATTTTCTAAACTTCAACTTTATTTCATTGATAATCAAATACAACCACTAATTCAATTTCTATTATGCACTAGACTCAATAAATAGGAAAATTACATAGACTCAATCTAAACAATATAGACTTTCCTAAGTCTTCACTCTCATCTTGACAATACTTTCATTCACTCTTGGACCCGCTACTTGTATAACCCGAATCCTGAATTTGAATCACTTTCATCTCCTGAAAAGATTGAAAATAGGTAATGAGCACACTTGCCCAGTAGGTATCTTCGCATCAACATGAAGGCACTATTAAAGTAATTAACAATTTATCTCTAAAGAATGAGGTAAAAATCATGCGAATGCGATCAATCATGCGATTAAACCAAAGTAACAAGATGATCAAGTAAGTTAGAATGAGAGCAAGTACGAACTAGTAAGAATGCAATAAGAACATGATATTGGCCTTTCATGAACAAGAATGTATCGAGAATGTACTAGCAAGCCACATAATCATCACTCCAGTATCGATTGCTTATGAGCAAGTACTTCGTGAATTTCTGTGGAATATCAAGCAGGAAAGTCATGTACAAGAATGTCACGTCGTGCCGTGGATTTTCACTTATTTATAGAGAAAGTACTCCCAGCGCAATGCGACGCCAGTAGCACCATATCCCATGGTTTATAAAATAGTATGTTTCCGACAATCAGCCGAGGGGACTAGCATAGAGGCCTTGAACACAATCAGTGCTCGATCGCATCTTCAAGTATAAATCAAGTTACTTCCACGTATGTTAACAACAATAAAATATGGCCAAGAATGTAATAAGTTCAATAAGCTCATGATAATAAAAATTCAATGAATGAATGCTTCAATAAGAATCATATAAAATCAAGAATGACTTAAGCAAGGTTATGCTTATGGAAATAAATCGGCAGTATAACGATACGTTCTTTATCTTTCATTCATTATATTAGGTTTCTTGATCAATATGATAAGTTCTAGATCATCAAGAGTCTATCTAGAACCTTGGAATATCAACCCTTGGTCAATCCTTAGGTTAAAATACTCAAGCAGTGTGACGGTCGTGTACTGGCTATTACATGATGTGACGCTCCAGTATTGGACCGTTACATTAGTCTGAATCTAGAACCAAGAAATCGGACTCAGTGGAATGTGACGGTCGTATATTGGGCCGTTACTTGTGCCTGACGGTCCAACATAGAGCCGTTACATTACTGATAACCAAAATCATCGATAGTGTAATCTAAACAATGGGCTTTAATGGTACAACCAACTCGGCGTCCTAGTGGGAATCCCAGACTCGCGGAGAATTACGGAGGCCTTGAAACAAGATTTCCTAATCTATTGGAAGGAATATCCAATAGAGAGGTCCTCATGTCCAAGAATAGTGTTCCTATAGTGCAAAGTGAACTAATGGACAACATACCGGAATATGTGCCATATACTTAAAGAAATGAATCTATAGATAGGAAAGAATGTGTAACATTATGAAACCAAGATAAAACTCCGTCAATAAAACTTTGGAAAATCATGATTTAGAATACAAAACTATAGAGTTTTAGCCAATGAAATTAGCATAACTTAAAATAACATAAGACACATTAATCATGCAATTTGATTATGAATCAGAAACTAAACTCAAAGTCATGATAATAGGTCCAAACTTAGCTATCTAAGCTTATTTATAAGTAAACTTAACTGGTTATTATTCTACCTTAGGCTGACAGAACACAGGTGTCTGACGGTCTAGGATAGGTGCGTTACAGTATCGTGACGATTTATCGAGGGGCCGTTATAGTGGTGTAACGCTCGTGCTAGGGTGCGTCAGAGATAATAGAGCAAATGAAAGCATAACAGGATGTTACGGTCTATCGTAAGGCCGTTACATGCATGTAACGGTCTCATGCTAGTGCGTTAGAGAACCTGCTGGCAGTAAACTAAAGTGAAGGTTTATGAAAACATAACATGCCTGGAAATCAACATACTACCACTGTCCTAGTCATGATAACGATGCATAGGCCAACTATATGCAAGGGTTTAGTGAATAGACAATATAATACCTTTTTATTTCTATTTAGGGCTAAGAGATGCATGAATGTATAAAACTATGAAATCATGAAATTCTTAGTCTATAATGCATAAAATCAAGCACAATCAGAGGGCTTTTATTCCTAACAAGTTATTTTTTCCAATTATGAGATAACCTACCTCTTCTAGAACCTTAAAACTTCAAATTTGATGCTAGGTGCTACCCTTAGACCCTTGTACTTGTGATAAATCAGCAACTTCAATCTGCTCTATTTCCTCAGCCTATTGACCTAAAGATGTGAAATTTTGAGGGTAAGAAGATGAAACTATTAGGAACAAAAAGTTCTAAAGGATCGTACTATAATTACCTCATTTAGTCGTCCTAATCTCTGGATCTTGAGGGGACTTGCGTTCAGATTCCTGGGTTGCTAAGGTTGAATCAGCAACTTTGGCAGCTTCTATCTCCTTGGTTGCTTGATCTCCTAGCATGAAATTTGGAGAACCATTAGTCCAAAGTATATTAAACAAAAGCTTCTAAAGAACTTACCCGAATTTATGACTCCTTACCTTGATTCTTCACGAGCCAAAAGTAAGGGTCGCTCAGTTCAGAACTAGGTCCTATTTATAGGGTTTTGACTAGGGTTTGAAGATTAGATCGATTCTAGAGTCCTTAATTTGCCAGAACCTAATCCCTAAGAGTCCTTAGTAATGTTATAAGCTTCCCTAAGTCGATCTCTTGTAGATAAAATTTCAAAGTTCCAATCTTTTTACAATTTCCTTAACTTACGGAATCTGCAGGATGTAACGGTCGTGTCTAGGTGCGTTACAGGACTATGGCGGTCGCTCGATAGACCGTTACATTCAACGTATATGGAGTTTCAATTTGATAAAACTCTTTTATTCGTTTATCCATATAATTATCTTATATAATTAGTATTTATCCTTAAAATACGTGAATAAGCTAATTACCCTTCTAGAATATGGGCCAAACTTAATGGGCTTAGTCTATTAACCTTTTGGATAATAGTTAGATAGGCTAGGTTAACTAATTAGCCTAATTGAGCCTTATAATGACTTATTAATCCAATAATCCTTCATTAATTTATTTAGGCCCTTATAATTTCCATAAAACTATTTTATAATTCAAAAATTATATATATAAATTCTGGGGTACTACACATTTCGTGCAATTTCATGAAAAGTCTTTTTATACTTGTGTTTACTCTTTACATTGAAAGTTCATATTCATTTTCCCATCTATCTCGTGTCAGCTATTTATCATTGTTTTTGTTATAACGTTACTCATAAATGGTTAATCACTTTAATTTTGCCTGATGATAGAGATATAAAATCCTACTGAGCTTTGTTCACCCCTACTTTCCAATCTTTTTCAGGTAGTTCTGATGAGGACGTGCGTTCCGATGGGGACGGGAACGAGTGAATCCAAGAGCGAGCCATTTAGGGTTTTATTCAAGTCAAGTTTGATTAGTTGTTATCTAGAGTTGTTGTATTCTTCATTAATGAGATAGAAGTCCAAAAGGAGTCAAGTGGAATTAAATACATTCTATTTTGATTATCAATAAAGTTAGGTTAATTGTTTCTTTATTTATTAGCCTTGTGGTTTAGTCTCTTGTGGCAATGTATGCTCTGATTGACATGATTGATATAAACTGCTACGTTCCGATTTTCCGCGTCGGGACGTGACAGTTTTTTTGGTATCAGAGCTTAGGTTTTCTTTAGACCCTACGTTGAACCTCTAACCATGGTAAAGTCAGAATCCAACCCAGTGAGTTGGATAGAGACTTGGGCTAAGATTAATTAATTAATTAATTAGCTATAAGAAGGTAGATTCAATAGAACGTTCTTAATCACTTTTCTTATGCTGTAGGAATTTCCCCTGATGGCGACAAAACATGCTCAATGGCGAGACATGCAACGTATAGTGCAGGGCCTGACCCAGGCCTTACAGCAAGTAGCTCAAGGCGGCGGACAGTATGGAGCAGGCCATCTACATCGGAACTTTCAAGGCTTGAATCCCCTACGTTTCAGTGGATCTTCGGACCCGGATGAGCCAGAGAACTAGCTGAAGGAGACGGAGAGGATCTTCAGGGTTATGCAATGTGGAGATCAGGATCGTGTCTTGCTAGCAACTTTCCAATTAGATCGTGATGCTCGTGCTTGGTGGGAAGCCGTGGAAGCCACACTTGGGAATAGGCGTGCCACGTGGAACGAGTTTAAAGAGTTTTTCAATAGCAAGTACTTCTCAGATCGGGTGCAGGAAAAGAAAGCGGCCGAGTTCATTGCTTTGAAACAAAGGAACTTGTCGGTTGTAGAATATGAAGCCCAATTTTCTAGATTATGTAAGTATGCCCCACACTTGGTGTCCACTGAGAAAATGAAGGCAAAAAGATTTTTAAATGGTTTGAAACTTCAATACATCAATCAATTGGCACCCTTGGAAATCTATATCTATGCTGAGATTGTAAGGAAAGCACAAGTTTTGGAGGACACGATGGGAATGACTGACTCGATAAGAGGTCGGGATATGAAGAAGGAGCAGACTACCAGTTCTGGGAACTTTAAACCCGGTAATGGACAGGAGAGGCCTAATGGCGGGCCAAGTTTTTCTAAAAACAAGAAACTCAAGGAAGGCGAGAAGAAGTTTGGACCAGCTGTGCCTTCTAAGGCAGTTTGCAAGTATTGTGACCGTCCAAGTCACAAGATGGAAGAGTGTTGGCGCAAGTTAGGCGCTTGCTTAAGGTGTGGTAGCAGGGACCACCAAATTCCAGAATGTCCCCTTATTACTGAACCGACAGCATCTGATAAGTCGCAAGGAAGTTACAAGCGACAAGACAGGCTCCAAGCCCTCCAGGAGGCAGAGATCGAGAACCAAACTATCAAGGAAGGAGGTATTGTCGAAGGTACTCTTACTATTCTTTCCAAGCCGGCATTCATTCTTTTCGACACTGGAGCCACTCATTCTTTTATATCTTTGAAATTTGCTAAGACTTTATCGGTGGAACCGGTGTTATTGGATTCTGATCTTATGATATCCACTCCTATTGGTTCGGGATCCGAGCTTAAATATTATTATCCTTCTAGTGGAGTTTTGATCAATGATTGTAATTTATCTGCCGATTTAGTATGCATGAGGATGAAAGATTATGATGTAATCTTAGGGGATGATTGGTTATCTAAGCATGGTGCTAGTGTTCACTATAAGTCAGGAGTAGTGTCTTTCTCTGGACGTCCGGAGCTTTCTTTCTCTGGCTCTAGGCTATCCAAGTCCGTGCCACTCATTTCGGCACTTCGGGCAGATAAGTTGTTAAGGAAGGGGTGTCCAGCATTCTTGGCTTTGATTTCTTTAACTGATAAGAAGGAAGTGGAGCTGAAGGATATTCTTGTTATTCAAAATTTTCCGGAGGTATTTCCAGATGAATTGCCAGGTCTTCCCCCTGAAAGGGAGGTGGTTTTCTCTATTGATTTGGTTCCTGGCGCCTCACCTGTTTCGAGAGCCCCCTATCGTATGTCCCCTGCTGAGTTAAGAGAATTGAAGGTGCAGTTGTTAGACTTACTAGAAAGAGGGTTCATTCGTCCGAGTACTTCCCCTGGGGGTGCCCCTGTTCTTTTTGTAAGGAAGAAAGATGGTTCCTTGAGGCTGTGTATTGATTATCGTTAGTTGAATCAGCTCACTGTGAAGAACAAGTACCCATTACCAAGGATCGATGAATTATTTGATCAGATATCAAGAGCCCAGTATTTCTCAAAGATCGATCTCTGATCTAGGTATCACCAATTGAGGATAAAAGATGAAGATATATTTAAGACGACATTTCGTAGCAGGTATGGGCATTTTGAATTTGTAGTGATGCCATTTGGACTAACTAATGCTCCTGCAGCTTTTATGCAACTAATGAATAGTGTGTTTCGGCCCTACTTGGACCAGTGGGTCGTGGTATTTTTTGATGATATCCTGATATATTCAAGGAGCAAGGAGGAGCATGAAAAGCACTTACGAATGGCGTTGCAAATATTAAAGGATCATCATCTATACGCCAAGTTTAGCAAATGTGAGTTCTGGTTACAAGAGGTATCCTTTCTAGGGCACATTATTTCTAAAGAAGGAATCGCAGTAGACCCTTCTAAAGTTGAGACAATACGTAATTGGGAAAGACCTGTGAATGTAACTGAGATCAGAAGTTTCTTAGGCTTAGCAGGCTATTATCGAAGGTTCATCAAGGATTTTTCTAAGATTGCAGCGCCCTTGACGAGGTTAACTCGTAAGGAGAATTATTTTGAATGGGCGGATGATTGTGAGAAGAGTTTTCAGACTTTGAAGGAGTGTTTGACCACTGCTCCAGTTTTGGCCTTACCCTTAGGAGAAGGAGGTTTCGAAGTTTATACCGATGCTACAGGGATCGGTTTAGGTTGCGTGTTGATGCAACGATGGAGGGTGATAGCTTATTCCTCCAGGCAGTTGAGAAAACATGAAGAGAATTATCCTGTGCATGATCTGGAGTTAGCAGCTGTTGTGTTTGCTCTGAAGATATGGATGCATTATCTTTATGGAGAGACATTCACCGTATACTCAAACCATAAGAGCTTAAAGTATCTATTTTCTCAAAAGGAGTTGAATATGAGATAGAGAAGGTGGCCAGAGTACTTAAAGGATTTTGATTTCTCTATTGAATATCATCTCGGAAAGGGGAATGTTGTAGCAGATGCTTTAAGCAGGAAGCCGACAGCTAGACTAGCCAGTTTGATGATTCAAGAGTGGAAGTTTTTAGAACAGTTCGCCAGTTTAGATATTACAGAAAAAGAAGATCGAATCTTCATGGCTCACGCCTAGCTTCGTTCAGAATTGCTAGCAGAAATTAAGCAGTTGCAGGATAATGACCCAGTGCTAGTTGAAATTAAAGAACAGATGGCTAGTCGACCAGATTTTATGTTTGCTGATGATGAGAAATTGTTGTTTCGAGGGAAAACATGTGTCCTTGATTCCACAGAAATAAAGAAGAAGATTCTTGAAGAAGCGCACAGATCTAAGTATACTATACACCCAGGAGCTACAAAGATGTACAGAGATTTGAAGAGAACCTTCTGGTGGCCGAACATGAAAAGAGAAGTGGCCGATTGTGTAAGCAGGTGTTTAGTATGTCAACAAGTTAAAGTAGAGCATTTCAGACCTGCGGGGAAGTTAAAGCCTCTCGAAATACCACAATGGAAGTGGGAAAGTGTCGGTATGGATTTTATATGGGTTTATCCCGAACACGAGGAGGCCTTGATGGAATTTGGGTGATCATTGACCGACTGACGAAGTCCGCACACTTTTTGCCCATTAAGTCAAAGTGGACTGTGGATATTTTGGCTGCCCTGTATATGAAGGAAATAATAAGATTGCATGGAGTGCCTGTGTCCATCATATCTGACAGAGACCCCAGGTTTACATCTCATTTTTAGAAAGGACTCCAAGCATCATTAGGTACTCGTTTAAACTTCAGTACAGCTTTTCACCCTCAGACTGACGGGCAGATGGAGAGAGCAAACCAAATTGTTGAAGACATGTTGAGAGCCTGTATAATTGATTTTGGAGGCAGTTGGCATGAACATTTACCTCTGATTGAATTTGCTTACAATAATAGTTATCAATCCAGCATTCAGATGACACCGTTTGAAGCCTTGTATGGCAGGAGTTGTAGATCTCCTCTTTGTTGGGAAGAAATTGGTGAGAAGCAATGGCTCGGACCGAATCTTATCTCAGAATCATCAAAGAACATCCAAGTTATTAGAGATCGTTTGAACGTCGCCCAGTCCAGACAAAAGAGCTATGCAGATAATAGAAGAAGGGAGTTAGAATTTCAGATTGGGGATCATGTATTTATGAAAGTATCACCATCAAGAGGAATTAAGAGATTTGGAATTCGAGGGATGTTAAGCTCAAGGTTTGTTGGCCCATTTGAGATTTTAGAAAGAGTAGGCGAAGTTGCCTATAAATTGGCCTTACCACCACAGTTAGCTAGTATTCATGATGTGTTTCATGTATCTATGCTTCGAAAGTATGTATATGACCCTTCGCACATTATCCAACATGCTGATTTGGAATTAAAGAATGACTTATCTTATGAAGAGAAGCCTATCAAGATATTGGACTTCAAGCAACAGCAACTGAGGAATCGATCCATTCCGATGGTCAAGGTCCAGTGGAGTCGGCGTGGAGCAGAGGAAGCAACATGGGAGTCCGAGGATGCGATCAGGAAATTATATCCCGATTTGTTTTAAGGTTGGTTGTTAGCAGATTCAGTGAATTTGGTGACCAAATTCCTAAAGTGGGGGAGGGTGTAGTATCTTATCCTTTTCTATTATAAATATTTCCATATAAATTAATTGTTTATTGGCTCAACTTCTAAAGAAATTATTAAAATTCTGTAAAAATATGAATCTAGTGTAAAATGGAATTTGTAATAACATTGTCTTCAGGTAAGAGCTTAAAATAAAATTCGTGTAGGCCCAATTTCACATTTTTGGCAATTTTTCGTGGGTTTAGAAGGCCTAGTTTAACCATCACAATTTGGGCCCAATCATGGCCCAATTGTGCTCCAATTCGAGCCAAACCCTAGCCCATTGCTAGATCTTTGCTTTCCCTCCGAAAACCCTAAGTCTAGATGCTTCTACCTACGGCGGCGATGGTGGATTAGAACCTTATCCAAAGTTTTCGCCAGAGTTTCTTCATAGGACTCTTCAACCAAATTCGATCTCTAGGAGTCCCCGTAGGTTCTATTTATAGAGCGCTTTCGACACCCTAGAACCCTATTTTCACCAACATCAGGCAGCGAGACCGATCGTGACCGGGCGAGGGAGAATTTGGGCGTTCTAGGAGCGGTACCTAGGGTTCCGGCGACCCTTCTTCTTCGTCCTTCTTTCCTTCAAGCAAAGGTAGGTGTATCTCAGGCCAAACAGAAATCTAATAATACCATCTTGTGCGTCTCCATGAGCTCTTTCTTTTGATACCTAATTGCCCAATTTTCGTTCATCATGCTATTCGAATTTTACATTTTAATCTGAGGTGTATCAAAAGGACAACTTTCATGATTATTAGTTAAAGATTGAATCTTGTTGTGTTAGATCTAAATTGAAGCATGCTATCTTGTACGAAATTTTATGCTCTTTCGAATGGTAGTATTTTCCCTAATTTTGATTCATCCTATCATGAGAAATCAAAGTTTTTAGTGTAACATGTCGAAGTTCATCGTTGGCGGGTTTCCAGGTCGTGTGCCGCATCTTTCAGAAGCCGTTACAGCCTGACGGCCGCTCGATAGACCATCACCTGAGCCTGACCGCCCCACGATAGACCGTCACATGCCGTGTGTTTTAAAATTTTGAAATTTTAATCTATTTATTTTTTTGGTACGTAACGCACCTACTATAGACCGTTACATGCCTTTAACGCCCCTTATATAGACCGTCACATTCTCCTGACAGGGTGTTTTTATCTCTGATTTATGTGTTTTAAACCAGAAACTTGCTATGTTAGTATGATATCTTGATCTATAAACAATTTAGAATATGATATTAATCTAGTATTATGATCATAGACATAATTTTTTCATTGATGGAAGATGTTTAGAAAATCCTAAGTTGAATGATCATGAAGAATTTGATAAAAACCCTTAGTTAATACTTGTATAAATTTTGATTTATGTAAGATATATATATGATCTTAGCATTATTGTTTGACAGTCATGCCACTCCGGTGGTATTGACTGACCGCACCGTCTTGGTTTCCGTGTTTATTAGCCTCAATTCTTATAATAGATGGAACTCTCCGCCGGATATTCATTCTGTCGGACTAGGACCACTATTATGAGACTTCCGTAAGACCCTATGAGCCTGGGATTCCCACCAGGACGCTGGGTAGGTTGTACCCTAAAGACCTGAACCCATGAACGTGGTTTGAATCATGTTTTGGGCCAGTTCAAGTTGGACTGCTCTGAGTATTGTAACGGCCCAAGATTGGACCGTCACATCAGCGTAACGGCCCTGTGTAAGACCGTCACGTTCCTGTAATGGCCTAGTTATCGACCGTCACAGGTAATATATTAATAAGGTTTTAATTGTTTTATTATCATGAAGTAGTCATCAAGGTTGGCCTTGAACTATGAAATCATGCGTGATCCTTGTTTACCTAAAGACTCATAGTCTTTCTACTTAATGTCATTCTAATCTTGTTGGAATTTCTCTTGATCTTAGAAGTAAGTTCGTGAGCTTAACCTTGGAACTCTTGGCCATTAATGTGATGAATGTCTAGACTAGGATCTATGATCCAACCTTTCAATGCCAACGCATCATAAGGGCCCGGTCTGGTCCTGGGAGGAGCTCCCGAAAGTACTTGTGCCCCGGGGAGTTTGTAATGACTAGGTGTGGCATTGCACCGAAATGCATGACTAGCGTGATTGGTCTATGACATTTTCCACCTGTTACTCAATTACTTGAAATTCCTGCGTGACATGATATGCATGCTTGGTATGGCCAATTCCATTTCTTGCAATTTCATGAAAAGTCTTATTATACTTGTGTTTACTCTTTACATTGAAAGTTCATATTCATTTTCCCATCTATCTAGTGTCAGCTATTTATCACTGTTTTTGTTATAACGTTACTCATAAATGGTTAATCATTTTAATTTTGCCTGATGATAAAGATATAAAATCCTACTAACCTTTGCTCACCCCTACTTTCCAATCTTTTTCAGGTAGTTCTGATGAGGACGTGCGTTCCGATGGGGACGGGAACGAGTGAATCCAGGAGCGACCCATTTAGAGTTTTATTCAAGTCAAGTTTGATTAGTTGTTATCTAGAGTTGTTGTATTCTTCATTAATGAGATAGAAGTCCACAAGGTGTCGGGTGTAATTTAATACTTTCTATTTTGATTATCAATAATGTTGGGTTAATTGTTTCTTTATTTATTAGCCTGGTGGTTTAGTCTCTTGTGGCAATGCATGCTCTGATTGGCATGATTGATATAAACTACTACGTTCTAATTTTCCGCGTCGGGGCGTGACACTTGTCATAAGGCACTGAATGTTTTCTTTACCATAGTCGATTATCAGTTTCTCCATAGCTTCCTTAGCACTCCTGCACTCAGATATACATGGAAGCACGTTAGATCTTATCGCCCCTTTCACTAGGTCCAGGGCCTTTTTATTTTCTGCATTCATCAATTCATGTCCCATATTCCATTCAGATCGATTTGCTGGAATGTCATATGGGCCATGCTCAATTAAACATAGAAGATTAGAATCCACAGTATGCACATACTGTGTAAATCTACTTAGCCAATCAGAGAAATAACTCCCATCAAACATCGGAAGAAAAGACTTTGAATCCATAGCAAATAAATGAAATAACAGATAGTCAACAAAACTTGACTAATGCGCCAAATAGGTCAAGCAATCAGCAGAGTAAACAAATGCACCGAAATAGCAGGATCCCCTGCAGATCGTTGGATCTGATAATCAGTGACCCGCTCTGATACCAATTGTTAGTCTTTGGAGACTAGGTGCAATGGTGCACACACGGATTCAGAGGGGGGGTGAATGAATCCCTCTTTAAAATTTTGCACTTAAAACTAAGCAAATAAGCTCTATCCAATTAACAATTATGGAATTAAACTGATTGACTTAGTTAACTGAAAGACTCACTAAGTAACAGATCGATGGCCTAAAGCACAGCTAGGTATCTAATGTGCAGTTAGTACACACACAGATAGGTAGCAAACTGATCAAGAGGCTTCAACAAATATGCAATTAGAACACGATCCTAAACATGCATCTAGCGAAATCAAAGTAGACAATCAAATCACAGCACACAAAAGATTTTTATGTGGTTCGGTCCTCCAGACCTTGTTTCAGCGTTTTCTTTCTTTCCCTTTTCGTTCACGTATCGATCAACCATTTGGCTAACTGGCAGTCAACTGACTGATTGACGACGCGGGCGTGCCAGTCACATGAGTGACAATTTTATTGTGGGCTCATTCTGACCCATGTCGGGCGAATGTGAGGTTCGGTCGGGACCAGCAGTCCGCCATACCATAAAGGTTATAGCGTTAATTACATCCCCCACGAGGAGGGAACACCTTTGATTAATTGCCGAGACATCGGGCTGTCGAAGCCGGATTAAAAAGAGCTACTTGATGATCATGAGGAAGACATGCAGGATGCACATGTTTATCGTGTAGAAGATGCATAGTTCATGGAATTATGGATCCTCGGTACGTGGCGAAGGACGTAGGTCCGAAGACCACCGCCGCGCACAGCGAAGACTTCTGACCAGACGTAATCCGGCTTTTCTGTCAACGCCATTTGATCTACTCGAGGATGTATGCATGGATGCACACATGACGTTCATAACTATATTAAGCATGATAACGGAATTGTGGAAGCAAATGGTGATCAACCATGTTTATTACTCCCCATCGAGAGGAAGGAAGAAGGCAGCACAAATATGATGGCGAAAGCAAAGTGCTAACGGATATGGTAATGAAGATATGATAACAATATAGTTCGGGCTCGCTGGGCCCTTCTTTTATTCAATTTATTACCAGCTATGCTTCAACAACGGCAACATGCTTCCAAAATCGGCGCAACCATGCGAGAGGTAACTCATACGGCGCGATAGAACATCAGTATGGACGGCTAATACGGCGCGGCCCCATAACCTGCTAAAACATCGCACAAGAGGATGGGGCGCGCCGGCTTGGGGCCCGCCGGAAAGTCGCAAGGAAAATTTTTTTGATTATGAGTGTGGGGTTAACCCGGCGCGGGGGGGTACCGCGCCGGTTTAAGGCGCGCCGGTTAAGACCGCGCCGTATTAACCCTATTTTGTTAATTTTTGAACTTTTTTCAAGTTTATTAAGCTCCCATAGAACATTTTAGAGTTTTTTAGGCCAATTGATTGTTTAATTGGAGCCCATGGCCTTCTAGGAATGAGGGAGCAAGTCAGTGCGAGGTTCATACTCAAGCACTGAGGTAACTAAGTCCAGAACGAGCGTTTCATTAAGGCTTATTCAATTTTAATCTGTCCAAAATTGGACAGCATCTCCCCTGAACCTGAAGAGTTGCAGGGGAGAAGCGGGGTCATGCTCACCTGTGGAACAAGCCCCTAAACCGCCGGTGTACACGGAGGCACCCAGCAAATCCCATCGGATAGGATACCCCGAGGACTAGCCTACGAGGGGCACCAAGGCTCCGTAAGGGGAAAGATAGAGAGATGAGGTCATTGATTATGGGAACATCACCCCGAGGGCTAGCCTGCGAGGGGTGGACAACCCACAGCTTATGACTCATCCCGTGGAGGAACTGACCACCGAGAGGGTGAAGCTCCGAGGGCTGGCCTACGAGGAGCATACATCTCTCGGCCTCGATTGGGTCTCAGATTGTCGGGGCTAAGCCTGTTAGGCTAAGACCCCTGTTGCTATCTACTATGGCCTTGGGGAAACATCTACCATTGAGGGGTAAAGTTCCCGATCGCCCAGCAGCTGTGCGAAGTAACAGGGAATGTCCCCCTCCCCGGACGATTAAGACGAAATAAAGGAATCTCGGAGCCGTTCACATGACTATAATGCAGAGGGGTAATCAATTCACAGGCGAGACGAGCCAAACATAGAGGCATATGCTCGAACAGTTACGGCACAGTGTTAAATCGATGCATCTTGCAATCCCAAGAACGACTCCCACCTCGCGAGCCACAGGGCAACAGGAAGAGAGGAATCGAGGGGAGTTAGTCCCTTGACAATACGGTAGAAAGAAGCATACGCAGAAGCGCAGCTCTATCCACGGAGGGTATGCGGAGACCCTTAAATCAGACACGAGCATGGTCAAGAAGGGAAAACCCCGGGGAGGGGTGTTTCTGTAGCCCACGGTGCTTCGGAGCATGATCGGGGCTTCGGGAAAACCAGGATCAGAGAAAACGCACAGAAGACCTTAAACATACACATCGATGTAGATAGAGAAGTAGACAGAAATTTCAAATCGCTCATTCGACCTGCTGGTCCAGACATTCAAATACACCTTGCCATCCCAGGAATAGGAATGGGCCACTCATTTACACGTTAAGAATCCGGCACCGGCATCATTGCTCGGTCGCCGTTCATCATTCGCAGGGGAAAATACAGTAAGGAAAAGAAATCGCAGAGGAGGGGAGGGGTCGGCTCATATCATTGCCATCCCTCCCCTCTCTTGCTTACAGTTGGTAGACGGAGACTCCGAAAGAGGAAAATCCATGAAAAATAAAGAGAGATAGACGCCGGCGCCCACCTGTTCTCAAAACAGAGTATTGGCCCGCTTCTCTTCTCCGGGTCCGGAGGACTTCAACCAGAACAGAGGAAGACGGCCGTTGAAGGACGCTCGGACAGAAACTCCTCTTCCAAGAAGGCTCTCTCTCCTCCCGAAGGCCTCTCTCGAAAGACCCCCTTCTCAACCTTCTGTCTACCCCCTCTTCTGCTTCTCAGCTCTTCTCTACTTCTTCGCCCTTTTTTTTAGCCCCCTCTCTTGTTTGTTTCGAATAGCCATCTGTATATATACATGATCGACCCCAAGCCTCATACGGCGTGAAGAACTGCGCGCCGGGAAAGGCTTCATGGGCCTTTGCGGCCCGAATAGCCAGGTCATGGATGGGGTTCAGCGCGCCGGGATAGAGGGCATCAAGTGAGGGGCGCGCCGGTTTAGGGCGCGCCGGGCTAATGCTCCTCGTGGGCTTCGAGCCAGTTGATGAGTCCAGGCATGATTCCGGGGGTCACGTGAACATTTATCTTGCCAATGCTCCTCGAAACTTTGACGAGATGTCTTGTAGAAGCTCCCAGGTTGTCGTACGGCCATTTTCGAGGTTTCGAATAGCTTTATCTTGATCGTACGGGCTTTCTACCGGCACGGCCTTCGGCTCTACGATCCATGCTGTTGGTCCGGCCTGGCTCGTACTCAGAGCTTTCTAGGAGGTTAGATAGCCGGGAGATAGTTTCGCCTGAGCCGGGAGATCATTCGGCCACTAATGGGCCCATCTTGACGGGAAGCCGTGCCCATGCCGGGCGATCGGGATCTTCCGCCATCAGAGCTTTCGGTTCTCCGTTTCGGGAAGCCGGGGGGACTCCTTTATCCTCGGGAGAGCCTTTCATGAGGTGGGTAGCCACCGGGTAGACCGTCGACCTTGGTCGACAACGGGTGTAGTGGATGCAGCACGACAAAGTCGATGCCGGTTCATTGGGCAGGCTTGGTCGCACTGCCGGTTGGTTGTAGATTCATCTCGGCTCTCCTGAGGTGAAGTCCCCGTGTCCACATGGAGTGACTCGAGGCTCTGTCAGCTTGAGAAGTCTTCAATATGTTGATCTTTATCGGCTTCCGTACTTCGGTGGGCCGGGTCATTCGTCCTTATGGCTTGGTCACCGACGATCATATTTTGAGTGCCAACAAATGCCCCCCAGACGTGGGTGTTGCGAGAAAGGCACGAGTGTAGCAAGACTGACGGATGAAATTCACCCAGACTGATCTCCTCTTTGGTTGACAGGGGCTCTGAATGGCCCTTAATTCGGCATGGATATTAATCCGGCGCCGCTCACATCTTACTACGGCGCGAGTTAACCCGGCGCCCCCCCTTGCCTCGGATGTTAATTCGGCACGCCTATAATGCTCCCATTTTGATCCGGCGCGGCCCTTAGCTGAGGAGACGGTTAACCCGGCGCGCCTTTTCTCGGCGCGCTTTTCTTTAAAGGGTTTTTAACCCGGCGCGCTAAATAGCGCGCCGATTTAACAAAGGGGGAATCCCCCTATTTATCTCTTTTCTTCTTCATTTTTCCTTCATCGCCTCTCATTTGACAATTTTCTTTCTCTCTCTTCTCCTTCTTCTCCCCTTTGGCGCTGAGAGTGGCGATTTCTTCCTTCGGGTGAGTGGAGGTGCTATCAATTTGGGTCTCGAAACCCATTCTTTGGACCCCGGGAGGCTTCTAGCAGGGCTTGCCCTCGGAGCTATTCCCCCGGGTGTTCCTCTGGCCTCGGTGTAATGCCGATGGCTGCCTTTTAGGGACCGTTCCTCAGTGGACGCGTTCCCGCTTTTCTTCGGCAATTCCCTGTGCTGGGGAGACTTTGCCGAAATTTTGTCAGAAGTTCGCCTTTGATTAGCCATTTTCTGACTTTGTTTTTATTTGGTATTCCTCTTTTTGCAGCTATCATGGCATCCAGTTCTTCTTCTCGTGCCGCAGTGACATGGGAGAACGTCAATTCCCTCGACTGGGGGCACGGCCAGGTGGCCATAGTTGCAGAGTCTTCGGACTCAGAGATGGACACTGTAGACACCGGTCGTCTCCTTATTCTCGGGGGCGACTCTTTTCATTATGATAGAGAGGGCGTGACCAGGAAGGATTATCCCAAGGACAAGCACCTGATGTCCCTTCTTCAGCGCTTCAACCTTCAGGGGAAGCGGGATGTGTTCGCCATCCGAAGGTCGAGCAGGCCCTGCTGGTGGAGAGAGACAGCTTGGCCGAATGCGTAATGCGAGGAAGACCCATCTATCTCCCCGGGGAGGTCAGGAAGTGGAGCGTTGTGCTGGGGCTGCAAGACCTGGCTCCGGCAGACGGACTGTTGACCAGAGCTCCCGAATTTGTACCTGCTCGGTGGAATGACTCCGCGGGCAGAGTAGATCGGGAGAAACCGATATTTGGTTTATTCCTTGCCCCGTTGAGATGGGGATATAGAGATGAGTCATTCTTGCTGGATTGCTTGGCGATTCGCTTCAAGCACCAGATCTCCGTGGGGTGGTTTGCTGAGTTGAAAGCTATAGACGCCCACGCATTCAGGCCCGGAGCAGTGGAATTCACAGACTATGTGCTGCATCATTATGCTCCTCTTTTGACCAGAGCTGGTGTATATCACAGTGTGTACGCTTCAAGGTATCGATACCCGATTTCCCGAGGATTGTGCTGTGGCATGATCGAGGTGTTTTGCCCTGAATACAACACCTTCTATACTTCAGAGGGGGAGACCTCCTTAGACTTGTGGAGTCTATCTCAGCTCAGCGGCCTGCCCATTGATGGAGAGCCGTATGAAGAAGTTTGTTGGCCTGACTGGTTGAAGGACCAGACCGACGGTGACGGTAGGTATATGGCGGGCTACGCCTATCGATATCTAATGAAGGCGTATCGCACCCTCTTCCATTCGTCGCACGACACGAGAGAAGCTCGAAAGCCGGGCGAGAAGCGAAGAGTGCGGATGGGCACTTGGCTTCAATATTTCTTCCAGGGGAAGAACAAGTATGAAGATTTTCCTCCGATAGCACCGGTGGCCCAGAAGCGGAAGAAGAGGGTACGACGCCAGGCCGCTTCATCTTCTTCTTCGAGAGGAGGGCAGGGGGAAAACCCAAACCCTACTGGTATTGATGCAGTGACTCACTGTGCTGCATATTTGGTTTATTGGCTTTGTTCCTTTGCTCTCCTTCAAGGTGACGAGAGCGTGATCAGGGCGGAAGCCATATATCCAGCCTGTCTTATGGCTTGGGGTACCAAGCTGTCTCTTTGCCCAGTGGCCCTGTGCCTCATTTACAAGATGTTGGAAGACTTGCATAAGACGCGCCTCCCCAGAAGCCTTCGGACGGTTGGTCCGTTACATTTCTTTAATGCTTGGGTCTGCACCCTGTTCCCGGAGGCAGCTCCTCGGGCGTTACAAGCAGTTCCTCTGGTCCCGCGCATGATAGAGTTTGCAAGTGCCGAGCCATCATTGCTAGCGGAGCAACTCTATGCCATTCGGGGTAAATTGTCCCATCTTCCTGTGGACTCGCCCGGGGTTCTTCATTTCTGGAGCTTAGCTGCTCACTCGAGCCCATTGACGAACAGGACGAGGCAATGCAAGCTCTTTGAAACTGAGGAGTACATCCATCCGATTTCCCAGGCCAATTATACCAGGCCTATTCTGGAGCCGGAGTTGGTTGATTGGGCACTGGCCATCAGGCCTAGTGTCCTCGTATTTTGCAAGAGCGGCATTCTGTGGCTGGAGCCGTATTACCCGTTCCGTTTTAGTCGGAACTTTGGCTACGACCAGCAGATTCCACATTCCTCTTCGCAATTTGCATTGCCCAACAGGCACAGGGCCGGGCAAACGTCCAATGACGACGCCCGGATATGGTGGGACTTTTTCCATCATCGCGAAGACGTTTCTTTCCGGGTGCCCGCCCCCGCACGGTTCCCTCGTGTCACGCCTGAATACGTCAAGTGGTGGAACGCGCGGACGGGATTTTACAGGACCTCCCGGAGAGAGTGCTGGGCCGTGGCGGAGCACAGGTTCTTAGCTTCCCAGCCGGAGCCAGTTCTTGATATTGACGCTTCTTATTTGAAGAAGTTGAAATCTTGGACTAATACGGACGTGAAGGCCTATCTAGAGGCCCGCAAGCTCGTAAAAGGCCGCAAGATGAAAGTTGAGCTGAAGCTGCCCCCGATCAACAAGGATGATTATGTGAAGACCCTTCGGGGTTTATGCCGGGTAAGCAGTGAGAGGGTGATTCTCCAGCAACTTCCTTTACCGGTAGAAGAGCCTATCACAGCTGTGGCCAACTGGCGTCCCGAGGTGGATAGGTTATATCCCCATCGGACTTTCATTCGCAAGGAGGACAGACGGGCTGACTTATATGCCAATACCCCCTGGCTGTTCGCACTCCTTCGGTCTCACGGCCTCTCGGTGGGTGGCCCCAGTGAAGCCATACTGGACCATCCTCTTCAGATCTCCTTCAAATATGCAGACAGGTGGGGGCTGGACCATCTGGGCCTGTATTATCTGTTGTCCTCCCGTGGCCATGAGGACCTGGCACTGCTGGCTGAGCCGAGCGAAAAGATCGAGGATCTATGCTGGCTTATTCGCGAGGCGGCTTCGAGGGACAAGACGCCATCGCTATTTTATTGGCCTCTCTTCCCCTTTTATACGGGATCGGCAAGTACGTTCTATCTTTCCTTCAGGCCCTTCGGCCAGCTTCTTCTTTTCATTGTGGTTGTGTCATTCTCACCCTTGTGCATATACAGTCCGACCGACTTCGGAGGAGACCCGGCACTTCAGGGAGCTGATCATAAAGGCCAAAAAGCCGGCATATTTTGAAGTTCCTGAGCTGGCGCCGACCACGACGCCACTACCTCCTGGAGATTCGAGGAAGAGGACCAGGTCCCAACTGCGAGAGGCCGTCGGGAAGGCGAAAGCGGCGGTGACCCGGGTGACACGGGCACGCCGGAAGAAAGCTGTCGAGAAGGAATCAGCCATCGTCCTTCCTTCTGTTGTGTCCTTTGAAGAGTTTGAGGCTTCTCGTGCACAAGGGCTAGAGGCCAAAGGTAGGCTCTTATTTTCTTCAGAGTGCATTAGCTTGTTTCGACCGCTTGGGGTGGCCCATGCTGACAGTTGCCGATACAGCTGCCGCGGTCGTCGGACCGGAGGCGACGGTAGATGTAGCGGCTAGGGACGGGGCAGAGGAAGTCCTTGCTGCTCCCATAGAAGGGGATCTGCCCTCTCCAACACCCCGGCGGGAGATGGAAGGTAATCTATAGTTTAGTTGCGATAGCAACGTAAATCTTCGTATCTTCAGCCGTCTTGACCCCTTTTTGCTGTGAATTGTAGTCGATATACAACCATCATTGTTTCTGGGCTCGGAGAGCGCAGAGGAGGTGATCCCCTCGGGGCAGGGAGAACCCGCCCCTGACGTATCATCTATTGCTGCCCTTAGTGTGGAGAGCACCGGGAAAGCTTCCGCCGAGGGTGATGCTCCTGCTGGCGAGGCTCCTACTTCGATGGCGGAGCGTCCTGAGAGAGCAGAGGGGTCTTCCTCCTCTGAGCATGTAGATTATGGTGGCGGCTCCAGTGACGAGGAGTCACCACTGCTTGATTTTGAGACCGACGATGCTGGGGTGTCCTCGGCCTACGAGAGCGACTATCTGACTTTCAGCCTGGCCCGGTTATCATGGGGCGGTCCTGTGCCGTCATTATCGCTTACGAGTGAGGAAGTTGGCGCTGGGGAAGCTGCTCTTAAAGACTTGAGCTTAGTCCCGGCCGAGGTAAGGACCTATCCAGGGTCGATGCTTACCATGCTTCTTTTCTCCTCCTTCTAGCCAAGTTTTAAGTGTATATATCTCCGATGCAAACTGAGGTGGCGCTGCCAACTATGACGGTGCAGATACCACTCCCGGCCTTGGGAACAGGCCAGGCGACTTTCCCGTCTGTCCTGCGGCCCATCGCATTGCGGTACCCAAAGGATCATGCAGCAGCGATGGTTCCAGTTGGTCCCGAGCGCTCGTGGAAGTTGATAGTTCGGCGATAGCCGGAGATTCTCCGTCAAGGGAGGCTGCACAGCAGTCAGTTCTGGAGAAGGGTGGCTCTGCTGAGGTAGAAGCTGGGGAGATTATTGAGGGACGGACGTCCCCGATTCTTGGGGTTCTTGTTGGACTCCCATCCCAGGGGGCCGGCAAAGAGATTGTTGTTGTTGAGGCTCCAGCCACCGCATCTGCCGGTGCGGTTGTTCCCGGTGGTAGTGGGCTGCAGCTTATGCCGTCGTCATCCTCCGGGACGGCTGATGATATATGGGCTGCCGTGGATGGCAGAGTAGAGTTCGAACTGCCCGAGACGTCGCCACTTGGTCTTCAATCCTCGAGTGATGTCGTGTGGCAGTTCCTGGGGACCCTCCAGCAGACCGTAACAGCCAGTAGGGATTTAACTTATGTTCAGCTGAGGGGCTTGATAGAGCATCTGTCCCGCTCGCTGCTGGCCCTCGGTTGTCCCATGGACGACTGGACTCCGCGGGTGATCCTGCTCCTGAAGTATGTGAACCGGAGGGAGTTCTTGGGCCGGGAGGCAGCTGACCAGCTGGCGGCCATATCATTGGAGCGGGCTGAAAACAAGACGGCCCTTATTTCTTTGCAAGAGACCGCGGCGAGGGCGAGGGACGAAGCCAACACCTCTTCACAACGCCGGAGCTCCTTGACGGCCCGGATGACGGCATTGCGGGCCGAACTTTCCAGGATAGAGGCTGAACTTGAAGAAGTGATTGCCTGGGGGTCCAAAAGGTTGAGGATGCTGAGATGGCTGAAGGACAAGCTGCTTCCCTGGAGATGAAGCTATTCGAGCTGGAGGCCACCGAGTTCAGATTGCAAGAACTGATCCGTCATCCCTCCCTGGGTATTCCTGTGCTGGAGGACATCTTCCGACGCCCTTTGCCGTAATCTCTTTTCTTTATGTGCTCCCTTTTAATGCACCTTATGTATTCCAGGGCATGGCCCATGTAATCATGTGCTTTTTACTTCATAATAATGAAAAATCTCCATCCTGATTTTGAATGAAGACTCCATCTTGTCATTGTTTTTTTTTCCCTTTCATTTGCCCGTTGATTCTAGTCCGAGCGTATGAGTCACTAGGGCAGGAGAGCGCTCACGCCTTCAGGGAAGGGGTGAGGTGTTCACTCCACCGCACCGTGACTTTTTCTCAAGACTAGAAACAGCTTATGCCGGCCGAGAGTTCGGGGGACTCAGGAGGGCATAGTGAAACTGACGGATAAACGGTCCTGCCGAGAACGGCCAGAACCGAGAATGGGTAGCGACCGGTCTTGCCGATGGTGACAAGGGTCGAAAAGGGTAGACGGTCTTGCCGATGGTGACAAAAACCGGCTGGGTAGCGACCCATCTTGTCGATGGTGACAAGGGTCGAAAGGGGTAGACGGTCTTGCCGATGGTGATTAAAACCAAAAGGGGTAGCGACCGATGTTGCCGATGGTGACAAGGGTCGAAAGGGGTAGACGGTCTTGCCGATGGTGACAAAAATCGGATAGGTAGTGACCGATCTTGCCGATGGTGACAAGGGTCGAAAGGGATAGACGGTATTGCCGGTGATGACAAAAACCGGATAGGGTAGCGACCGATCTTGCCGATGGTGACAAGGGTCGAAAGGGGTAGACGGTCTTTCCGATGGTGACAGGAACCGGATAGGTAGCGACCGATCTTGCCGATGGTGACAAGGGTCGAAAGGGATAGACGGTATTGCCGATGGTGACAAAACCGGATAGGTAGCGACCGATCTTGCCGATGGTGACAAGGGTCGAAAGGGATAGACGGTATTGTCGATGGTGACAAAAACCGGATGGGGTAGCGACCGATCTTACCGATGGTGACAAGGGTCGAAAGGGGTATAGACACTAGACGTGTATAAGTGGGATATCGGATGAAGACCCTCGCCCCGACCTCGAAAATGGCCTTTGGACGACGGATGGTTCATCACTATTCACCATTCATTTTTATTCACATTACTGACCTAAGCGCCCTTTCGGGTTTTCGCCGAAGCCAGCCCCCTCTTGCTTTTGCCCGCGCGCCCTTTCGGATTTTCACGCGGCGGGGTACCCGATTTTGCCTGCGACGCCCTTTCGGGTTTTCGCCACAGCTGGGTTATAGCCATTTTTGCACTTGACCTGATATAGGAGCAAGTCTGGCGGGGTATCTCTATTTTTAACCCCAATTTCTTTTCTTTTTTTTCTCTCTTTTTTTTTTGTTTTTGAATTCGAGATTCAGAAGAACTGGACCGCGGGAACGCTGACCGTCCTTGTCGATGAGGACAATGGTTGGTCTTAGGTTTATTTCGTCGACAATGGTTAAATGTCGAAGCAAGGACGTGTCTTATTAACAAGGATGTAGGATCCAAGTTCAAGAGTAGAGATCGACCATTCTCGCCGATGATGGCGAGAGTCGAAAAGGGTTTATTCGTCGGCGTATGCTACTGCCGAAACAAGGATGGGGTTGTCAACAGGGACGTAAGGTCTAAGTTGAGGGTAGAGATCGATCGATCTCGTCGAGGATGACGGGGGTCGAAAAGGATTTGTTCGTCGGCATATATCACTGCCGAAACAAGGATGGGGTTGTCAACAGGGACGTAGGGTCCAAGTTGAGGGTAGAGATCGACCGCTCTCTCCGATGATGACGAGGGTCGAAAATGATGTGTTAAAGGATTTCCGGCGGGACTTTGATGATTGTCCCTTTCGGAGTTTTATTGGGTGGAGAATAGGAGAGGCATTTGGGAAATTATCACTTTACCGACTCAGGCGCCCTTTCGGGTTTTCGCCGAAGCCAGCCCCCTCTTGCTTTTACCCACGCGCCCTTTCGGGTTTTCACGTGGCGGGGTACCCGATTTTGCCTGCGACGCCCTTTCGGTTTTTCGCCACAGCCGGGTCATAGCCATTTTTACACTTGTCCCGATGTGGGAGCAAGTCTGGCGGGGTATCTCTATTTTTAATCCCATTTTTATTTTGACTTCTTTCTTTTCTTTTTTTTTATTCAGAATGCGAGCCGAGAGAGGGTAGCTTGATCAGGGCGAAATGCCGCTAACCAAGGAAAGGTAGCTTGATTAGGGCGGAGAGCCGCTAGCCAAGGAGAGGGTAGCTCGATCAGGGCAGAGTGCCATTGACCGATGAAAAGTAGTTTGATCAGGGCGGAATGCTGCTAACCCAGGAAAGGTAGCTTGATTAGGGCAGAATGCCGCTGATCAAGGAGAAGGTAGCTCAGTTAGGGCGGAGTGCCACTGAACCAAGGGAGGGGTAGCTTGGTTAGGGCGGAGTGCCACTAGACCAAGGAAAGGGTAGCTCGGTTAGGGCAGAATGCCGCTAACCAAAGTGTGATGTGAGACAAGGTCGAGGAAGGACTTCAAACTGTCAGCCGGAGAGCAGAAAGGCGAGGTGACTAGAGAAGAACGGAGGAGCTCGGCCGGGGCCTCACACCCATCCCCATCTCAGGGACGACGCAGTCGCGCTCTTCAATTCTTCTCTGCGGTGATGGCGGTTGCAGGCGTTACAGTTGGCACGGCGGTGGTGGCAGTGGTGATGGACGACGATGGCGGTTGAACGGTGAAGGAGGAAGATCGTGGAGCTTCGATGGTGCTTCACACCCGTCCTCTTATTTGATGTGAGACAAGGTCGAGGAAGGACTTCAAACTGTCAGCCGGAGAGCAGAAAGGCGAGGTGACTAGAGAAGAACGGAGGAGCTTGGCCGGGGCCTCACACCCATCCCCATCTCAGGGACGACATAGTCGCACTCTTCAATTCTTCTCTGCGGTGATGGCGGTTGCAGGCGTTACAGTTGGCACGGCGGTGGTGGCAGTGGTGATGGACGACGACGGCGGTTGAACGGTGAAGGAGGAAGATCGTGGAGCTTCGATGGGGCTTCACACCCGTCCTCTTCTCGAAGACGATGCACCGGAGCTTCACGGACGACCTCCATGGCGAGGCGAAGTGGGGTTGGGCCTCTCACCCGGGGTTCCAAAAATCTGGAAGAACACTCATAGCCATAGCTAAACTGGTTTTTTCTTCATTCTATTGCTTCAAATACGGACTACAAGACTCTTTTTATAGACTTCACAAAGAAGATCAAAGGACAAACTCTAAGACTCTTTAATGCCTAGAAATATGAAAAGACACCTATGACTCATTATAACTCTCTTAAAAACTCTAAGACTCTTTAATGCCTAGAAATATGAAAAGACACCTATGACTCATTATAACTATCTTAAAAATTCTAAGACTCTTTAATGTCTAGAAATATGAAAAGACACCTAGGACTCATTATAACTCCCTTAAAGACACTTAGGGATATCAAAAGATAAACTTCAAAAACCCTTATGTAAAAAAAAATTACAAATATTTTAAGACGGAAGATCAAGTCCGATGTCGATGACGATCCCGTCAAACCCCTCCGCTTGGAGAAGGTTCGACCTTGAACCTCGAATCTCGAATCTCGAATCGCAGGACCTCGGCTTGTTAGGACAAATCGGACGACTTGCTCTGATACCATTTGATGTGAGACAAGGTCGAGGAAGGACTTCAAACTGTCAGCCGGAGAGCAGAAAGGTGAGGTGACTAGAGAAGAACGGAGGAGCTCGGCCGGGGCCTCACACCCATCCTCTTCTCGAAGACGATGCACCGGAGCTTCACGGACGACCTCCATGGCGAGGCGAAGTGGGGTTGGGCCTCTCACCCGGGGTTCCAAAAATCTGGAAGAACACTCATAGCCATAGCTAAACTGGTTTTTTCTTCATTCTATTGCTTCAAATAAGGACTACAAGACTCTTTTTATAGACTTCACAAAGAAGATCAAAGGACAAACTCTAAGACTCTTTAATGCCTAGAAATATGAAAAGACACCTATGACTCATTATAACTCTCTTAAAAACTCTAAGACTCTTTAATGCCTAGAAATATGAAAAGACACCTATGACTCATTATAACTATCTTAAAAATTCTAAGACTCTTTAATGTCTAGAAATATGAAAAGACACCTAGGACTCATTATAACTCCCTTAAAGACACTTAGGGATATCAAAAGATAAACTTCAAAAACCCTTATGTAAAAAAAAATTACAAATATTTTAAGACGGAAGATCAAGTCCGATGTCGATGACGATCCCGTCAAAGTGTAGCTTGATTAGGGCGGAATGCCGCCAAACCAAGGGGAAGGTAGCTCGGTGAGGGCGGAGTGCCACTGAACCAAGGGACGGGTAGCTCGGTTAAGGCGGAATGCCATTAAACCAAGGAGAAGGTAGCTCGGTTAGGGCGGAGTGCCACTGAACCAAGGGAGAAGGTAGCTCGGTTAAGGCGGAGTGCCATTAAACCAAGGAGAACGTAGCTCGGTTAGGGCGGAGTGCCACTGAACCAAGGGAGAAGGTAGCTCGGTTAAGGCGGAGTGCCACTAAACCAAGGAGAAGTAGCTTGATTAGGGCGGAATGCCACTAACCAAGGAAAAGCAGCTCGATTAGGTGGGAATGTCGCTAATCAAGGAAACGTAGCTCGATTAGGGCGGAATGCCACTAGCCAAGGAAAGGGTAGCTTGGTTAGGGCGGAGTGCCACTAGACCAAGGAAATGGTAGCTCGATTAGGGCGGAATGCCGCTAACCAAGGAAAGGGTAGCTTGATTAGGGCGGAATGCCGCTAACCAAGGAAAAGTAGCTTGATTAGGGCGGAATGCCGCTAACCAAGGAAAAGTAGCTTGATTAGGGCGGAATGTCACTATCCAAGGAAAGGGTAGCTCGGTTAGGGCGGAGTGCCACTAGACCAAGGAAAGGGTAGCTCGATTAGGGCGGAATGCCACTAACCAAGGAAAGGGTAGCTCGATTAGGGCGGAATGCCGCTAACCAAGGAAAGGGTGTTCCGACCGATCACTCGGGGTGTGTCGGCTGCGCCGCATGATACAGCTTAATGTGTTTTTCATTGAGGGGAGAGAACTGGATGACTCCTTTGTGGTCTACAAGGACGTAGGCACCCCCTTCATATACTCGGTGGATGATATACGGTCCGACCCAGTTTTCGACCAGCTTCCCTTTGGGGTTAGAGGCCATCACTTCTCTTCTTTTGACCATCACCAGGTCTCCTTTCTTGAACTCTCGACCCTTGACTAACTTGTCAAAAGCACGGGCCATGCGAGCTTGGTAGAGTTGGATGTTTTGTTATGCCTGGAGGCATTTTCCTTCGAGCTCAGCGAGCTCTTCCAATCTTCTTTCTGCATTGGTCTGCTCACCACTGACTAATCCGTGCTGGATGGCAACTTGCAATGAAGGAACTTCAAGTTCAATCGGCACTACAGCTTCCGACCCATAGACAAGGGAGAAAGGTGAACAGCCGGTTGGGGTCTTGTAGATAGTACGATAAGCCCAAAGTGCTTCGTACATCCTTTCTTCGCAATCCTTTTTGTTAGACTTGAAAGTCTTTGCCAATAGTGTGCACAAGGTCTTGTTAAAGGCCTCTGCGAGTCCATTGGCTTGAGGGTTGTAGGGGGACGATGTGCTCCAGTCAATTTTATATTTGTCGGCTAGCCGGTAAACCTTCTGATTTCTGAAATGGCTGCCATTATCAGAGATGATTCGGCTGGGGATCCCGAACCGGAATATTACATTCTGCCGGAAGAATCTTGCAACTAGTTCTCCGGTCACATCTCTTAGTGCTACTGCCTCCGCCCATCTGGAGAAATAGTCTGTAGCTGCTAAGATGTATCTGCATCCTGATGAAGATGCTGGTAGTGGCCCTACCACGTCCGTGCCCCACTGAGCAAACGGCCAACTTGGCAGAGTGGGATGCAGTGGCACTGGAGGTCTCCTCGCCACATTAGCGTGTTCTTGACATTTCTGACAAGCTTTGGCAAACTTGCAGCAATCATCAAATATAGTGGGCCAATAATAACCCAGCTTCTTTATCTCAATTTTCATTTTCAGGCCAGCCTGGTGTGCTCCAGCTGATCCTGCATGAACTTCTTGCATCACCTGTCCCGCCTCTGCTGAAGACAAGCAACGAAGTAGGACTTTCCTTCGGACATCTGCCATAATTCGGAACAAGGTCCCGCTTCTCATCTCGTAAGAATCCTTGATCCTCAGGAGCTTCATTCTCTGTTCCTTTTCTTTTGGAAGTTGCTGGCGTTGAAACCAGCGTAGGAGATGCTCTCGCCAGTCGGGCTGCTGAAGCCCTTCGATGACTGCTACTCCCATCTCTTGTTCGTCGGCAAGAACCTCTGTTACGCTGGGGACCTGTCGGCGGTTGATCATTGTTATATTCAGGCTTGTGTCTGGCGGGACCGCCAATGAACTGGCCAGCTTAGCGAGGGCGTCTGCCTGAGCATTCCGGCCTCGATTGATGTGATTGATGCTGATGAAGTAAAATCTTGACATCAGGCGAGTTGCCAACTGGTGATAGGGGAGGAGCTCTTGCTTTCGCACCTCGAACTCTCCTTCCAGCTGTTTTATAACTAGCATGGAGTCTCCGAATGCTTCCAGCATCTGAATTCCCATGGACAGAGCAATCTGCAACCCGATTATCAGGGCTTCATATTCTGCTTCATTATTTGTGCATTGTTTGTTTATGGAGCAGGAAGTATGCACCACTTCTCCTTCTGGGGACTTCAAGACTATGCCTGCTCCTGCTCTGACCCTGGATGACCCGGTAGCAGAGGTGTCAATTCTGGAAGCGCCATCAAAGTATAGCTGCCATGAGGAAGGCTGTACTTGGGCGGCTTCTAGGGTCTCATCCTCGGGAAGTTCTGGTTCCCACGGGCTTTCCCCGGGCACTGGGTGCTCAGCGAAGAAGTCTGCAATAGCTTGACCTTTGATGGCCTTGCGCGGTACGTAGGAGACATCAAACTCCATAAGGATTACCGCCCACTTGCCTAGGCGGCCTTTGAGTGCCGGCTGGGACATAATATATTTTAGAGGATCCTCCTTGGACACCAAGCTGATTTCATGCGACAACATATAATGCCGGAGCTTTTTGACTGCGAAGACTAGTGCCAGGCAGATCTTCTCAATATAAGTATATTTCTCTTCAGTTCTGACCAGTCTCTGACTGAGATAATAGAGGGCTTGTTCTTTCCCTTCTTCATTATTCTGGGCTAGCATTGCCCCTAGAGAATTGTGTGTAGCTGCTATATACAGTATCAACGGCCGTCCTTTCACCGGTGCGCCCAATACTGGAGGAGTCTTCAGATAGTCTTTTAGCTTGTCAAAGGCTGTCTGGCAATCTTCATCCCAATAAAAGGGAACATCTTTCATCATCAACTTGTGAAAAGGCTGGCATCGCCCTGACAAATTGGAAATGAACCGCCGGATATAAGCCAGGCGGCCCTGTAGTGACCTCAGCTCAGAGATGTTCCTAGGTGGAGGTAGCTCCTGAATCACCTTGATCTTTGCGGGGTCTATTTCGATTCCCTGATACCGGACGATGAAGCCCAAGAATTTTCCGCTCGACACTCCGAACGCACATTTCATAGGATTCATTTTTAGCTCATGCTGCCTCAGCCTCTGAAAAACAATCCGGAGGTCTTGCAGGTGATCTTCTTTTCTTCTGGTTTTGACCACCAGGTCATCTATGTAGCACTCGACCTTGTGGTAGAGCAATTCATCAAAAATTTTGGTCATTGCGCGCTGATAGGTTGCGCCAGCATTCTTCAGTCCGAATGGCATTCTCTTGTAATGATAAATGCCTTTAGGAGTTCGGAAAGCAGTATGGACCCGGTCATGCTCCGTAATCCAAATCTGATTGTAGCCGGAAGACCCATCCATGAATGACAGGGCTTCATGGCCGGTTGTAGCATCGATCATGATCTCGGTTATTGGCACCGGAAAGTCATCTTCAGGGCAGGCTTTATTTAGATCTCGGAAGTCAACACAAATCCGGATCTGTCCATTCTTCTTTTTCACGGGGATGATATTCGCCAGCCATGTGGTGTACTGATTTTCTTCAACAAATCCCACATCAATGAGCTTGTCAACTTCAGCACAGATTCGGGTGATGAGCTCCGGCCTCATACGCCGCGGTGGTTGCTTCACCGGCTCGGCTTCGGGGCTGATTGCTAGCTCGTGTTGTGAGACAGCAGGGTTTAGACCTGGCATCTCTTTATAAGTCCAGGCGAAGCAATCCCGGTATTCTAGCAGCAGCTGGATGTACAGCTCCCGTTCTTCTGGGGATAGTTGGGCACTGAGGAAGGTGGGCCTAGGGTCTTCCTCATCTCCCAAGTTGACTTCTATTAGTTCATCGACTGTGGCCTGGCCTCCGTCTTCTATCTCCGGAGGTGCCGGCTGGAGGTCGACGAAGTCTGGAACACTATCTCGAGGGTCGAGCACTTCGACCTCCTCGTCGGACATCGCCAGAGCTTCATGGGGTCCTCTTGCTTCTTGCGCTAGCGACTGTGTGGATGGATCTATGGACACATCCATTGCCGTTGCAGCTCCCGAGGGTGAGAGAACAGCTTCAGTGCTTGTAGATGAGGTTGCAGCCATGATAGGCCAGTAGTTGTTTGCCGTCGGACTCGGACAGCATATTGGATTTGTAGCAGAAGTTGAAGGAGTCTCGCCTTCTGGGACAGTTGTATCTTCCGCAGAAGTCGCTTTTTCTTTTCTGGTAGCTGGCTCCCCTTGATTGGAGTTGACCAAGGCCTGCCTGATTGGCAGAAAGGGTGTTGAAGTTGTCATTAGTAGGACCCCTGTAGAGGGAGAGACTCCTATTTCTTGAATGTCTTCGGCTCCGCTGCTGCTAGCCGTATCAAATTTGGCTTGAAAGGCCGCTTCCTCAGGACGGACCTGCTCCCAGCATCGGCAGGAGATCAAGGTCTCCATTTGTTGATTCCGGGATAGAGCCAATTCAGCATGTTCGGCTTCCGCCGGATATTCATCAAAGGTTGCCCCCAGAGGGCTATCTTCAGTTGGATAGAAGGTGGAGATGGTTTCCACCTCGTACCGCCCACTGTAATAGTAGTCTTCCAGGGTGAAGCCCAGACCCGGATGTTGAGAGACACGTCTCATTTCTTTATCCAGATTTGCAGGATACCACATCTTCTGGAAAGCTTCCTTGCGTTTTTGAGGTTGATCGGGAGGGATGTGTTGCTTTTGAAACATCCTGGCCGTCCGATCAGTGGTAAATGCCAGGCCCTGAACAGGAACCCGCGGGTTGGCTAGATCCTCAGGGAGGCTGCAGTCTGTGTCCTCCTGAGTGGGATGCTCCTCAGCTGTATAGAACAAGCTGCTGGGCCCATCTTCTTGTGTCACCTCCCAAGCTTTGAAAGGTTCGACAGTGGGATCATTGAGGCCGGAGACTGGCTTGGTGAGGCCGGTCGGGACTCCGATGCGGTCGAGCTGTTGATCAACATGCACTTCCTTAGCTTTGGGGTATAATGCTGGGGGTGTCACCCTGCCGACATTTCCAGAAGCCGTGATGTGGGAAACCACCTTCAGCTTGACATATCCGCGCGGCGGTGGTGGATACCAACCGTCACCCGATCTGTTCTTCGATGCCCCTATGGGGGCTCCATCTTCAGAAACCTTCCGGGGAGACCCCGTATATAGGTTGGCGTCCGCCAAGTGACATTCAAACACCTCGAATGGGTGGATGTCAGCAAATATTCTCTCCTCCTTCCCCTGGAGGCTGTATTTGATGCATTGGTGGAGCGTGGAGGGCACCACCATATTTTCATGCAGCCATGGGCGGCCGAGCAGCACTTTGTAGGAGGTGCGAGAGTCAATGACGTGAAACTACACCATTGTAGTGAAATCTGCCAGGGTCAGTGTGAACTCTGCCACTCCCATAGATACTTCACACTTTTGGTTGAAGCCAGCGATACGCATATCCCCGACTTTCTCGAGATGCACATTAAAGTGGTACCTCTCGTATATTCTATATGGCAGGATGTTGACTGCTGCACCAGGATCAACCAGAATCCGGTTCAGTTCTCTTCCGTTCAGGTGCCCTTTCATATATAGCGGCCTGTTGTGACTGGCAGTAGGTAGTAGCATGTCTTCTGGAGAGAAGGTCATACTGGCTTCTGGTATAGCCTCAGCTATGCAGGCTTCAAAATGAGCAGGCGTCTGCAGAGCCGTGATGATCGCCTGTCGAGTCTCTTCACTCAAAGAGAGAATTTCCCAGATCGTAAATCGAGCAGGGAGCTTCTTGAGCAACTTCATTATTCGGCTTCCAGCCTGGACATTGGAGAGCTTCATCTCTTCAGCCCATCTGGGCTTGGAAAGGCTTTGATTCGCGGGCCTTGACGGACCTGCTTCACCTTCCTCGGACTCGGCACCCTCTGGACTGGCATCGGCTGTCGGGTCTTCTTTATTAGCTGATGTAGGGCAAGCCCCATCTGCATTTGCATCCTTAGTAGATTGCGCTGGCTGCGGGTGAATGACCCCGGGCGTAGGGTTAGCCTCCTGACAAGGCTGCTTCCCCTTTGACATCTCCATGAATTCAATGAATGAAGGGACTGTCTTGCCCCCAGTCTTGTTGTATAGACCTGACGGAGGAGGGATTTGGACTCCCTTAACTTCCGGCAGAGGTGTCTTGTAGGGTTGCTCCCCTCTGAATATAATGTTGTGATTGGGTGGCGGCTGGCGCCCCCATTTCCGGCCTGACCGAGTGGCATGTGCAGCAGTTGCGGCCTCGGCCTTGCCTCCCCCAGCATGGGGTGTGAAGCAAATTTCTTCTTCTTCCTCTTTTTCGGGCAGGTTGAAGAGTGCTGACAGGGTATTGCAGGAGACGACCTGTGTTTTATGGGCCCCAGTGGCCTTTCATTTCTTTTTCTTTTGTTTTTTCTTCTTTTTGGTTTCTGCAGGTGCTTGCCCCCAGAACAGGTTGCTCTCTTGAGGTGCTGCTGCTTCAGCTTCCTCCCTTTGCTTGAGTGAGAGTTGCTCCAGCTCTTGCCATGGGACGTGGTCCCGTACCAGCAGAGGTTTCAGTTCGGGCTATACATATTCATCTAGCCCTTCAATTAAGTGTTGCAGTCGAAGGACCCCAGGAATGGTTTCCTTGATTACTGGCAGCGGAGTTTGTCTCCTCCTGTTGGGTGTATGTATTCTGACAGCTGTAGGGGGAGTGACCCATACGGGTGCTACCACTGGCGGAGCAGGCCGGGGTGTAATGCCACGGATGCGTGCCCCCTCTTTTGGGCGGGGTGCCCTCTTCTTCTTGTGCTTCACAGGGATTTGCTGCCACCCCTGCTGTTCCTTCACGGGCTCTAGAAAATGGATTTCGTAGGTGCTCCGTGTGCTTGCTTCAGAGATCTCCTCAAGTAATGCCTGGTAGAGGGAGATCATGTTGACTATTGCCCTCCTAAAAGGGGCTTCATGTGGCTGAGGAGGGTCTACTTTGTACTCTCGCAGCTCTATCTCATTCTTCTTCACCATCCCTTCGATGACGTCTTTAAAAACATAACAGTCTTCGATTGGATGTCCCAACATCTGGTGGTAGGGGCAGAATCTTGGACTGTCTTTTCTCTTCAGGTCCTCCGGCCTCCTTGGTTCAGGCAGAGTGACCATGTTGTATTCTGTTACCCAGTCGAACAGGACTCGGGTCTTGTCTTTTGGAAAGGAATAAGCTTTCTTCATTTTATCCCTCAGCGAAGGACCTTCTTTATCATCTGGAGCTTTCACAGGTTGCGGGGGAGCCGCTTTCTTGCCTTTCTCCTTCTGTTGTTCGAAGGCTTTGATATCAAGCGCATTCGCTTCTTTAGGTGTGGGGCGCCGTTCCGCAGCCTTGCCTTTCTGGGCTATGCTGGCAGTTGACGTCAGGACAGGCTTGGCTAGAAAAGCTTCCACCTCAGCCACCACATTATTCAGCCGGTCGAACGACCGTATTTCCATACCAATCATCTTTTCCAGGACCTCGCTCCTGAGGTTTTGTTTACATATTTGCACAGCGTCCTCCTGATGTGGGGGCCGCTTACATCTCATTCTGAGGTTCCTCAACCTCTTGATGTAGTCAAGGGCTGTCTGATCTGCCCTTTATTTTGTTGAATAGAGCTCGGCCACTGTGACCTCCCTCTCTGTGACATGGAATCTTTCTCTGAACTTCCTCTGCATATCTGACTAGTCATTAATTGACCCGACCGAGAGACTGGAGTACCATTCAAATGCGAGCCCTGTAAGCGAGGACCCGAAGAATTTCAGCAGATACGACTCGTCGGTGGCCAGATCACCCATAACGGTCATATAATATGCAATATGCTCTTTTGGGGAACCTTTCCCATTGAATTTTTCAAATTTGGGCAGCTTGTTGACTCCCAGGGGAAGTCGTTTAGCCGCATGGTGTTGCGGGTAGGGCACCCGATAGGCATCGAATGCGACGTAGTCGCCTTCACTCTTCTCTGCGAGCTTCAGCTCAATCATCCTTTCCACCATCATCCGGTTCACGACCGTGGGGTCGACTGGCTCCGGATAGAAGTGTGCCGGCTGCAGGTATGGGGTGACCAGGGTGGTCGCCTGTGGAGGATGCAGCAGCGGGGGTGTTGGGTGCACCTGAGGAAGCACCGGAGGTAGCAGCGGCTGAGGCTGTGTTGGCCACTGTTGTGCTGTCGTCACGGTTGGTTCTGACGGCTGGGGTAGTGTATAAAGAGGTGGAGGGTCGTCTCGACGAGCCGCTCCCCGGGATGATTCACCCTGGACTTCGGGTGGTTTAGAAGCTGATGAGTGCTCAGTCTTTTCTATCAACTGTTTCTTCAGGGAATCTATTTCCCGTTGATATTTTTGCAGCAGCATCAGAACTGATGGATCTATAGTGGTGGGGACACCTTCTGTTGTTTCCCCAGACGTACCCTCAGGCAGGATGTCGAGGAGTACGTCGTCTTCTTCTTCCGTCGTCACCACATTAGCGGTCAAGATGGGGGCTTTATCATCCCAATGGAGGTAGACCTGGGGCTGTTTCTCTTTCATCATCGTCAGAAGCCCTCTTGCTGCTTCTGTCCTGCGAGTAGTTGGCCCCGGCCGTACGGCCAATTGAGCCAGTTCTTGGGGGTCTTCAGGGAGCTCCCCATATCGGCTGGGTACACCAGCCATGTTGCAGGTAAAGACCCACATCTTTCTCTTCTGTCGATGGACCCTCCGTCTGGCTTACCGCGAAAAGGTCAGCCTCTCGAACACAGAGATTCTTCTTCTTTCTTCCCGCTTGGGGAAGGCTTCATCGACTTCGATCTCAAAGCCGTCATCGTATCCATTATCGTCGACCGACGACATCCTCATTCTGTCTCTTATCTCTTCTTCATCTGCCGTTGATGGACAGTAATCTTCTTCAGTGGCGACTGTCTGCATCAGCCGCTGCTGTCCGAGTGAGGTGTTGCCCAATCCTCGGAAATAGCTTCTGACCAGGCAGGCCATTTCTTCTCGACCCCGTTCTTGATGTAGCACGGGGGATAGTGGTCGGCCTCCAGAAGGAGGAATGTAGGCCAGTCGAGCTCTATCGGCTGGCTGTTGGAATCTTCGCCCCGTGGCAGGGACGTTGGCTTGACGGGTCGCAGCCCGGAAACTTCTGTGGCACGGAGGATCCGCAACCACCTCTTCTCCCATCTTCGGGGGTAGGCCCCTTTCTCTTATCACCTCCGCATCGTCATTCACAGGATGGCGGCGGATGGGTGTCGGCTGGTGGACAGGTCGGGTCCGTTTGGGAACCCACACCTGTTTGAACTTCCTCAGCTTGAGTGCCGGGTTTCCTTGGCCATGGTGGCCGACTTCTTTCATTTCTGCCCTCCTTCCAGCAAGGGCTTGATATGTGTTGTGGACAGGAACGTTTGGGATGACTCGGTCTGGGGTCACCCGTGCCGTGTGCCCGTTGAGGAAGACACGCATGCCTCCCACCAGCATTGACTTCCCGGACTGAGAGACAGTTCCGGTGATCACAGCAGTGTTCTTGCGAGCCTGGCGACGCTGACGTCCTCCAGGGGGTTTGTTGACTACAGCGGGGTGCGTCCCACGTACAACGTGGTGCACCATGCAGCTAGCGGCCGAATTCTTGGGCAAGTCGTCGCAGCGGGGAACCTTCAGAGGTTCCACTTCCTCCATAGCTTGCTTGGAAGGTTCCGGGGCTTCGACTTCTAGGATGTCGACGAAGGCCAAGCCCAGGAAGTTGGGGAAGCCTGCAGCGGCAGGGAAGCTGCCGAATTCCATAGGTACCGCCAGGTACCCTTGCGCGTGTCCAGCGACTATCGACTGATCGAAGTCGACGCCAGCTATTCCATGAGTTGTCATTGTTTGCCTGTAAAGACAAATGGGGAAAAATAATCAGTAGCCTTTGAAAGGGCTTCGAAGCCCGGATATCTCGGCAAAGAGATGAAAGGTGACACCAGTCCCACCTGGCGTGCCAGACTTGTTTCAGCGTTTTCTTTCTTTCCCTTTTCGTTCGCGTATCGATCAATCATTTGGCTAACTGGTAGTCAACTGACTGATTGACGACGCGGGTGTGCCAGTCACATGAGTGACAATTTTATTGTGCGCTCATTCTGACCCATGTCGGGCGAATGTGAGGTTCGGTCGAGACCAGCAGTCCGCCATACCATAAAGGTTATGGCATTAATTACATCTCCCACGAGGAGGGAACACCTTTGATTAATTGCTGAGATATCGGGCTGTCGAAGCCGGATTAAAAAGAGCTACTTGATGATCATAAGGAAGACATGCAGGATGCACATGTTTATCATGTAGAAGATGCATAGTTCATGGAATTATGGATCCTCGGTACGTGGCGAAGGACGTAGGTCCGAAGACCACCGCCGCGCACAGCGAAGACTTCTGACCAGACGTAATCCGGCTTTTCTGTCAACGCCATTTGATCTACTCGAGGATATATGCATGGATGCACACATGACGTTCATAACTATATTAAGCATGATAACGAAATTGTGGAAGCAAATGGTGATCAACCATTTTTTATTACTCCCCATCGAGAGGAAGGAAGAAGGCAGCACAAATATGATGGTGAAAGCAAAGTGCTAACGGATATGGTAATGAAGATATGATAACAATATAGTTCGCGCTCGCTAGGCCCTTCTTTTATTCAATTTATTACCAGCTATGCTTCAACAACGGCAACATGCTTCCAAAACCGACGCAACCATGCGAGAGGTAACTCATACGGCGCGATAGAACATCAGTATGGACGGCTAATACGGCGCGGCCCCATAACCTGCTAAAACGGCGCGCAAGAGGATGGGGCGCGCCGGCTTGGGGCGCCTCGAAAAGTCGCAAGGAAAAATTTTTTGATTATGAGTGTGGGGTTAACCCGGCGCGGGGGGGTACCGCGCCGGTTTAAGGCGCGCCGGTTAAGACCGCGCCGTATTAACCCTATTTTGTTAATTTTTAAACTTTTTTCAAGTTTATTAAGCTCCCATAGAACATTTTAGAGTTGTTTAGGCCAATTGATTGTTTAATTGGAGCCCATGGCCTTCTAGGAATGAGGGAGCAAGTCAGTGTGAGGTTCATACTCAAGCACTGAGATAACTAAGTCCAGAACGAGCATTTCATTAAGGCTTATTCAATCTTAATCTGTCCAAAATTGGACAGCATCTCCCCTGAACCTGAAGAGTTGCAGGGGAGAAGCGGGGTCATGCTCACCTGTGGAACAAGCCCCTAAACCGCCAGTGTACACGGAGGCACCCAGCAAACCCCATCGGATAGGATACCCCGAGGACTAGCCTACGAGGGGCACCAAGGCTCCGTAAGGGGAAAGATAGAGAGATGAGGTCATTGATGATGGGAACATCACCCTAAGGGCTAGCCTGCGAGGGGTGGACAACCCACAGCTTATGACTCATCCCGTGGAGGAACCGACCACCGAGAGGGTGAAGCTCCGAGGGCTGGCCTACGAGGAGCATACATCTCTCGGCCTCGATTGGGTCTCAGATTGTCGGGGCTAAGCCTGTTAGGCTAAGACCCCTGTTGCTATCTGCTATGGCCTTGGGGAAATATCTACCATTGAGGGGTAAAGTTCCCGATCGCCCAGTAGCTGTGCGAAGTAACAGGGAATGTCCCCCTCCCCGGACGATTAAGACGAAATAAAGGAATCTCGGAGCGGTTCACATGACTATAATGCAGAGGGGTAATCAATTCACAGGCGAGACGAGCCAAACATAGAGGCATATGCTCGAACAGTTACGGCACAGTGTTAAATCGATGCATCTTGCAATCCCAAGAATGACTCCCACCTCGCGAGCCACAGGGCAACAGGAAGAGAGGAATCGAGGGGAGTTAGTCCCTTGACAATACGGTAGAAAGAAGCATACGCAGAAGCGCAGCTCTGTCCACGGAGGGTATGCGGAGACCCTTAAATCAGACACGAGCATGGTCAAGAAGGGAAAACCCCGGGGAGGGGTGTTTCTGTAGCCCACGGTGCTTCGGGGCATGATCGGGGCTTCGGGAAAACCAGGATCAGAGAAAACGCACAGAAGACCTTAAACATACACATCGATGTAGATAGAGAAGTAGACAGAAATTTCAAATCGCTCATTCGACCTGCTGGTCCATACATTCAAATACACCTTGCCATCCCAGGAACAGGAATGGGCCACTCATTTACACGTTAAGAATCCGGCACCGGCATCATTGCTCGGTCGCCGTTCATCATTCGCAGGGGAAAATACAGTAAGGAAAAGAAATCACAGAGGAGGGGAGGGGTCGGCTCATATCATTGCCATCCCTCCCCTCTCTTGCTTACAGTTGGTAGACGGAGACTCCGAAAGAGGAAAATCCACGAAAAACAAAGAGAGATAGACGCCGGCGCCCACCTGTTCTCAAAACAGAGTATCGGCCCGCTTCTCCTTCTTCGAGTTCGGAGGACTTCAACCAGAACAGAGGAAGACGGCCATTGAAGGACGCTCGGACAGAAACTCCTCTTCTAAGAAGGCTCTCTCTCCTCCCGAAGGCCTCTCTCGAAAGACCCCCTTCTCAACCTTCTGTCTACCCCCTCTTCTGCTTCTCAGCTCTTCTCTACTTCTTCGCCCTTTTTTTTTAGCCCCCTCTCTTGTTTGTTTCGAATAGCCATATGTATATATACATGATCGAGCCCCAAGCCTCATACGGCGTGAAGAACTGCGCACCGGGAAAGGCTTCATGGGCCTTTGCGCGCCCGAATAGCCAGGCCATGGATGGGGTTCAGCGCGCCGGGATAGAGGGCATCAAGTGAGGGGCGCGCCGGTTTAGGGCGCGCCGGGCTAATGCTCCTCGTGGGCTTCGAGCCAGTTGATGAGTCCGGGGATGATTCCGGGGGTCACCGTGAACATTTATCTTGCCAATGCTCCTTGAAACTTCGACGCGATGTCTTGTAGAAGCTCCCAGGTTGTCGTACGACCATTTTCGAGGTTCCGAATAGCTTTATCTTGATCGTACGGGCTTTCTACCGGCACGGCCTTCGGCTCTACGATCCATGCTGTTGGTCTGGCCTGGCTCGTACTCAGAGCTTTCTAGGAGGTTAGATAGTCGGGAGATAGTTCCGCCTGAGCCGGGCGATCATTCGGCCACTAATGGGCCCATCTTGATGGGAAGCCGTGCCCATGCCGGGCGATCGGCCACCGTCAAAGCTTTCGGTTCTCCGTTTCGGGAAGCCGGGGGGACTCCTTTATCCTCGGGAGAGCCTTTCATGAGGTGGGTAGCCACCGGGTAGACCGTCGACCTTGGTCGGACAACGGGTGTAGTGGATGCAGCACGACAAAGTCGATGCCGGTTCATTGGGCAGGCTTGGTCGCACTGCCGGTTGGTTGTAGATTCATCTCGGCTCTCCTGAGGTGAAGTCCCCGTGTCCACATGGAGTGACTCGAGGCTCTGTCAGCTTGAGAAGTCTTCAATATGTTGATCTTTATCGGCTTCCGTACTTCGGTGGGCCGGGTCATTCGTCCTTATGGCTTGGTCACCGACGATCATATTTTGAGTGCCAACAGACCTACATCCAGCCCACACTCCAACCAGAGTGTGGATTCCGCTGATACACAGCTTAAACTGCTGGGCCTTACAACTTGCCTACAACCACTGACTTAAAGCTTGCTCCGCTGAGCATTACAGCTTTAGCCACTGCTGATTCACAGCTTCAAACCGATGGGCCTTACAGCTTATGCCACCACTGATTCACAACAAATGAAATGGAATGTAGATTGGAAAAACAAGAATGATAAAAATTAGCAACAGAAAGTTGGAATTAAAGCTCAGAAAATATAGCTCGCTCTAGAGCAATGTAGCTTGGATCTGATCCAGAAGCTACAGATCTTCTTTCTCCTTCGATCTTGCTGCTGCACTCCCTTTGATGTGACACAACCTCGGACCTAATGCAAGCAAGCACAATCGCATTCGATCTATCGACACTCACCCAAGCCCGGGGTAGCTTGGCAATGCCAGGGTGAGGTTGAGGGGTTGGGCCCTTGTTGGTAGAGGGCCAGCAAGGCCAAGATGGGATTCCCAATGGGTATGGATGCCCAATTCAAGGGGGCCGACAAAGTGCCAAAGGCACCGGTTGTACTTCTCCCACGGTGATCACTCAAGACAACGGGGCTTGAGGACCGGGCTCTCACTCGCATAACCAGCGGAATTAAGGACAAATATTGAAAGACAAGCACTAAATGGAGTCAAGGTTTGAGCACTTACTCGACCGGTTTGAAGAAACCGGTCCCGGTCAGAGACGAGGGCGAGCGGGGAGGCGGGTGGATCCCCACACGCCACGCCGGGGTAGCTTGACCTGCCCAAATAAGTTACAACACTACACCTCTCACAGGAGGGGGATCTTGGGGTGGGGGTTAAGGGATATTACAACCAAAATTACCTCCGCACAGGGAGGGGCCTTCAGCCGGCCAAGCGGGGAGGGGAAACTATGGTTAAAAGCATGGAACGATGAAGTCACCGGTTCTGCCTGCTCTCTCCGAGCAGGGACAGGTAGACGGTGTTGCTGCTGTAGAACTCGCTCAAGAATTTCTCTGATGATGAGACTGGTGAGGAAATCTTCGTAGCTGGGAAGGGAATGCCTCAGAATTTCTTCAATTTCTTCTGGAGCCGCTGCTGACCAGGATGGAGGTTTGAACAGAGCTTCAGATTCTCGGACCTGTAGTTGCAGACTTCTAACAGAAGATTGCAGAGAATGCCCCGGAAGCTCCCGACCTCGGAATCAAGCACCGTCAGAGTCGTTGGAATCGTGGATGAGTCCTCTTCACAGCAAAACTGACGGGGATGCTAAAAGATGCCGGAGAAGACCTGGAGGCTCTGAACAAGGATGATTGGTCGGTGTAGACTGTGGGGAAGCCGATCCGTACAGCAGAGGGAAAAAATTGATAACTTCTGCTACTGGATGCCGAACAGAGTTCTGCTTCTTGATTCTGAAAGTTGACAGGGCGGTGAAGAACTTTGTAGAAGAGCTTTCGAACCGATTCTTCGAGGGTGAGTTGTGGCAGAGCTTCTACTCAGGTTCAGGGCTTCAGCAGAGGCAGTTCTGAGCAGTCGTGGGAGAATGGAGCTTCCGAACAGCACATAGCTCGGATGAAGATGAAACCACTTCTGTTGAAAAGGAGACTGGTAGACACTTCCAACGGTGGCTCTTGGGTCTTCAAACTCGTCCGGAGGAGGTCGTGGTGGCCGCTGCAAGTTGCTGGTTCAGCTGCTACTTCTGGACTGCAAACAACAGCTTTGACATAGCCTCCAAGTGACCCTAAAAGAAGAAGAAGGGGATAGTATATGGTGAAGGGGTGGATGAAGAATGGTGGGGGGAAGGTATGGGAGGTGTGGAGGGGTGCAAATGGTTGAGGGGAGTTGGAGGAAGAAGGGGAGGTCGCAGGTTTTCAGCTGGAGGAGGAGGGGTGGGGTATGCAAGGGTGGTGGAGAATGGGTGGAGAAAGGGGCGACCTAGCCTAATGGAGATGGGAAGGGGGCGGCCAAAGGCTTGGAGGGAAGGAGAATTCAAATTCAAAATGGTCTTGGAAGATGGGAGATGGTGTGGGGAAGAGGGGTGATTGTGTTGGAATGGGGAAGATTTGGTTGGAATTGGGGAGATGGTGTTGGAATGGGGAAGACTCTACCTTGGAACTAGGGGGGGAAGTAAATGGAGTGTGGGGAAGTGGAGGGGCCTTAATGGAGGTAGGTGGGGGTTGGAGGTGGTTGGGAGGAGGAGGAGATAGGAATGGGGTGAACCCCCCTTGGGGAAGAGAGAGAAAGAGAGAGAGGTGGGGTGGGGAATCACTCCCCTAGGGCTTCTCACCCAACTATAGGATTCACTCCACTAGAACTAAGTTTGAACACTCAAATGGAAATCTTTGTATTGAATCATTCATTACCTCCAAATGAAGGAAATGGAGCCCTATATATAGGAAACCCACATTTTACAATAAGTCCCTTACAAAAGACTCAATAGCAAATAACCGAAGGGGTAGGGGGGGCTCATGGGCCAAGCCCGAAGAATTGGGCCCAATAGCACATTACACAGTCTAATGACACTCAATACTTAGGAAAATAAATGCAAGACCTAGGGACATGACTCAAATAAACTGAAATTTACATCAAATGACTCAAGTAAATAGCATAAAAAGGATAAGTGGGCCTTTAGAGAGAGAGGCCCGAACTCAAACGATGCCGGAGTGTGAAGAAGACCCTAGTCAAAGGGAATTATGGATGATGCCTCCATCACCCTTCTACTTCTTCAACCACACGTACTGCTGGAAATTCACTCACAGACGGCTGCTAACTCTCTCAAGATCTCTGCTCTCAAAACTCTCTCTGAATCATCTCAGTCTGCTCTCTCTCTGATCTCTTTTTCTGACTTTCTGCAATTCTATCTCCCTCTCTTTCTCTTTCTCTCTCTCTATTTCTCTTTCTCTCTCTATTTCTCTTTCTCTCTCTCTATTTCTCTTTCTCTTTCTCTTTCTCTCTCTCAACTTTCCAGCTAGCTTTCTGCATCTCACTTCTTTTCTTCTGCTACCATCTTCTCTATTTGTTCTTCTCTGCAGGTGCTTTTATATGGAGAACAGGGGCGCCGGAGGTAATTTGATAAGAACGATGATGCTCCCTCAGTCAGATGGCTCCACGTGGTAGGATCCCAGCGATCTCCAAAAGGAATCGCCTGGTCGTGTGGAGGGAATGTTCCCGCGATTAATTGGAAAACCACGTGTCAGATGGAGGAGGTTCACTTTCCACGTGGCAGATGCTCCAGGCTACATTTCTTCTTAAAACACGTGACTCCATTATGTGTAAGGCTCCCTGCTCGAAACTGAGTCCTTTAGTTGACTTAACCTTGTCAATAAGGAATAGGACATTTCATCAACCACCTTATACTCATAGCATCAGAGTGAGAATATATGCTTAATCAATATTCAGAAACATTAATTGATCAGATCAAGCCTAGTATGTGTGCACAGACCTTACCTAATGCGTGTGCACAGACCTTGCCTTATGCATGTGCTCAGACTTGATAACACTGCAAGTGTCGACACTCCTAGTATGCATAGACATTACCATGTGTATGCACAGACCTGAACAAGCACAATCCAAATGTGCACAGACTTGATGATGAGGGCATCTCACGACACTCCCTCTAGCTTTGGTCGCCTACACACTCTTGATATGGATTGATCATGGTCTCCACTTGTTATCTTCATTTTCCCAGGTTCATTTTATGTATTTTCCTTTTATTGAGTCCTATCTTATGTATTTTCCTTTATTGAGTCATGTGGTTCTAGTCCATTTCCCTTATTTTGCTTAATTGGGCCTTATCTCCTTAGTTATGGGCCCATAGGATTGAGTCTAGGTTATGCTCGGTCTTTTGTCCTATTGTCAGGGACATTTTGGTCATGTAAAGAGTGGTTGCCTATATATAGGCCCCATCTCTCCACTTGTACTCACTTTTGGATATTGAAAAAAACCACTTCCTTTTACCTCTTAAATCTCTCTCTCTTACTCTCTTTCCCTCACTCTCTCTCTCTCCCAAGGGAAGTTCGCCCCCACCCTCTCTCCTCCTCCCCCCCTCACTTACTCCAACCCCCAACCACCTCCACTACCTCACCCACCTCCATTAAGACCCTCCACTTCCCCAAGCCCCTCATTTACTCCCCTCTCTTTGTCCCAAAGCAAATCCTCCACCTCCCAACACAATCCACCACTTCCCCACACAAACCCCACCCCTCCCAAGGCCAAATTCGAATTTCACCCTTCCGCCCCCCCCTGCCCTTGGTCGCCCTAGACCTCTCCCCTTGGCCAAGTTCGCCCCCACCTTCCCTATCACTCACCCTCCCCTTGTGCCCACTCCCCTCCCCACCACCATCCCTAGCAGACCACCCCCATCTCCAGCCCCACTTCGCCCTCCCCACCTCCATCTCTCTAGCCTTCACAGCCCCTCAAACACCTCTCATCTCCCTCCCATAGCCATTAGAACTACCTTACACCTCTTCCTCTCTTGACCATTCCCTTTCCCACCTCTTCTTCGTCTCCTCATTCTCACCCTGTTTCAGAAAGCAGAACTACAACAACTTGCAGAGGAGGCCACGACCATCCCTCAACGACTCAGGAGGCGAGGCCTACATTTCTGGATTCGTCTGCAAGTTAGCTTTCCAGGCAAAGTGGTTTCGTCGGCATCCGAGCTCGGTGCTGTCCGCAACCACCATTCTTCTCCGACTGTGCAGAACTTCTCAGACCAGAAGTCAGAGCGGCAGAGAAGACTCTCCCACGACGAACCTTGAAGGAACCAGCCTTCAGGGTCTTCTACAAAGTTCTTCCTCCTCCTGTCAGCGTCCAGGAACAGAAGGCAGAATTCCGTTCGGCATCCGACAACCAGAGATACCAATTTTCTACCACAACCACGCCGGTCTGCCTCCTCACAGTCTGTCCCGACCACCGTCCACTTCTCTGGACATACAGCTCATCTCCGACATTAGAAGACTCCCCCGTTTGTTTTTCTGCAAAGTAGACTCGTATACGATTCCAACGAGTCCAGCGGTGCCAGATTTGGAGCTCAGGAGCGACCGTGGCCGCTTCTGCAAGCTGCTGTTTCAGACTGAGCTCGGCCAGAGACCAGAGCTGCATCCATCTTCCAGTCGCCGGAGCAGTCAGCCCCCAGATCAGAACGTCAACCAAAAATTCAAGCCGCACCCCTCTCTGGTTAGAAATCTTTTGGCACAAGTCTCATCAGATTCTGAGCTCGGTGGATTTATTGGCTGCATCAACATCGACTCCCTGTCCAGAATTACAGAAGCTAGACAGAATCGGCGAAGCTCGGAAACTCGGTTTCCTTTGCCTCTCTCCCCACCCCGCTTGGCCGGCTGAAGGCCCCTCCCTGCGTGGAGGTAGTTTTGAATGTATTAAGCATAACCCCCACCCCAAGATCACCCCTCCTGCGTGAGGAGTAGTGCTGTACCGTTTGCAATTTCAGGTCAAGCTACATCGCCGCGGCGATCGGGTGCATACCCTCGCCTCCCGGCGCGCCCTCGTCTCCGATCGGGATCGGTGTCTTCACACCGATCAGGTGAGCTTCTGATACTATCCTTAGTAGCCTTATTCCTGCTAGTTTAGTATTGCTTTGATTGATCGTCGGCGGTGAGAAGAGGGCTCGAACTTGCATGCTAGTTTGTTAGTGTCCACCGCGGACCGTGAGTGAGTGCCACCAAGCCCCCGCCTTGCGGGCCAGCCGCCCACAAAGTTGGGTATCCTAGACTCATTTGGGGTCATTCCTAGCATTATAAGTCCATTAGAACAAATTGGGTCCCGCCCTGGACCTTCATCATTATCTCCCGGACCCACCGGGTGAACGTGTGAATCGAGTGAGCAAAAATCGTCATCGTGAGAATCATTGAGCGCTTGTATGCTTGCGGGTCTAAGTCCTAGGGTCATCTCATCATATTTAGTGGTCTTTGGGCTGTGCCACATCAAGTGGTATCAGAGCGGTCATAGGCTTGTCCTTACAAGTCTAGTCTTGGGTCACACTAAGTCTTTCTTAGGTGCATTCGCACACCCTTGCATAGCCCACCCAACCTTGCATGACCACCCGTAGTGGAACTCATTATCAAGGCAATCCATCTTCTTCTAATAACACCATGAATCCCAATCCCCAAGGAAATCCCCCTCACAATGAGCATGAGCTTCCCGACCAAATGAGGTTTCTTGTGGACTACATGACCGAAATTATGGGAAGGCTTGACGGTATTACGGCCCGGCTTGAACAACTTGAGAAAAATAGACCTATTCCAAGGGAAGGAGATAGGAGAGATCCCCCTCCACATGTGGAGCCAGCCATAGGAGGACTCAACCTTGACCCCCCTCCCGAACCGGAAAGGGACCCACCCCCTAGAAGGAATGAGAGGCCTCCCCGGACAACCCGGATGACCAACTAATGAGACTTGTGAAAGTCGATGCTCCCACTTTTGATGGATCTCATCATCCGAGCATCTAATTAGATTGGGAGGCAGTCATGGATCAATATTTTGATTGGTACCCAATGACCGAGGATAGGAAAGTCCGACTTGCAAAGATGCAATTAACCAAACTTGCCAAAACTCATTGGATGAATGTTGAAGCCTTAAGGATTGTTAGGAGGGAAGTTCCAATCACCACATGGGGGGCCATGAAAGACCAACTCAAACTCAAATATGTCCCACCCTCCTACCATCAAAACCTCCTAGATGAATGGCAAGCCTTGACTCAAGAAGGAAAGACCGTTATGGAATACATTGAAAAGTTTGACTACTACGTCCTCAAATGTGGAGTCCAAGAGGACCCCTCCGTCACACTCTCCCGCTTTAGGAATGGACTTCAATTCCATATCAAAAAGGAACTATTCATGCGTCAAGTAACAACTTTAGAGCAAGCCTACCAAGTAGCTCGGGATGCCGAGAAATTCTCTCGGTACACGCGAATGGTTCCCCCTCGGGGAATGGACCCTAGAGCCATGGCACCTCGGGCCAACCCCCCACCACCCCAAAGAGGTCTCCTTCCTACACCCATGGGAACTCCTCCCACACGGGTCACCCCTCCTAATGCCAATCCACCATTCCGCCCCGCAAGTGGGCCTCTAAACACAACTCCCAATAGGCCCAATTCGACACCCACTCTCCCTCACACTAAGGTGACCCCAAACCATCAAAGTGGGCAGCAATGCTTTAGGTGTTATGGGTATGGACACTTTGCCAATCAATGCCCCACCAAGGGAGCATCAAACTTACTCATAGAGGAGACCAACCCCCAACCCCAAGCTGAATTTGAAGGAGAGATTGAGGTATATGAACCCTCTCTTGAATGGGAGGAGGAGTATGAGAACCACTACATAGAGAGCAACCAAGAACAACCTCCTCCACCCACCGAATCCCACCTCGGGGTGGTTAGATGCACCCTCACTCAAAACCAAGAGCATGATTGGAGAAGAAACACCATATTCCACACCTACATAAGAATAGGGAGCCATATTAGGAAGGTCATATTGGACAATGGAAGTAGTGTGAATGTGGTGTCACCCGACACCGTTAAACTTTTGGGCCTTACCACCTCCCCACATCCCCACCCATATAGGGTAGCATGGATTAATACCACCTCCATGCCCGTTAATGCCCGTTACCTTGTCCCAATTACATTCCAATCCTATCAAGGCCAAGTGTGGTGTGATATCCTTCCAATGGAAGTTGGGAGTATCCTTTTAGGACGGCCTTGGATCTACGATGTAGATGCCACCTTCTTAGGAAGAACCAACGCTTGCATCTTCATTCATGAGGGGAAGAAGATCCAACTCAACCCATCTCCACCCCGCACTCTACCTAAGAAGGCCTCTCCCTCCCTTGAGGGACCCACTACCTTTCCCCCCATCCCAACACCAACAAACCCCACCCCATCAAGTCCTAGTCCTAGTAACATCAAAGAGCCTCCTAGGAGCCTACACCTTGTCACTAGGAAAGAGTTTGAGGAAGAAGTCAACCAAGGAGATCAAGTATGTGCCATTGTCATTTGTCTATGGGAATCCACCCCAACCGATCCACACCCCCTAGAAATTCATCAACTCCTTAAGGACTTCCATGATGTATTTCCCGAGGAGCTTCCGAACAAACTACCACCTATGAGAGATGTGCAACATGCCATCGACCTCGTGCCCGGGGCTACCTTGCCCAACCTCCCACACTACCGACTCAACCCCACCGAGCATGCCGAGCTTCGGAGGCAAATTGAAGAACTCATCAAGAAGGGCTTCCTCCGAATTAGCAAAAGCCCTTGTGCCGTCCCAGCTCTTCTTACACCCAAAAAGGATGGGACTTGGTGCATGTGTGTAGATAGCCGAGCCGTCAACAAGATAACGGTCAAATATAGGTTCCCCATCCCTCGGCTTGATGACATGCTAGACATGCTAGCGGGAGCCACCATCTTCTCCAAAATTGATCTCAAAAGTGGCTACCACCAAGTCCGCATTAGGCCCGGGGACGAGTGGAAAACCGCCTTTAAAACTAAGGACGGTCTCTATGAATGGCTTGTTATGCCTTTCGGCCTTTCTAATGCACCAAGTACCTTCATGCGTCTCATGACCGAGGTCCTCCGGCCCTTCATTGGCATCTTTCTAGTTGTCAACTTTGATGACATCCTCATATATAGCCAATCCAAGGAAGCCCACCTCGATCACCTCAAACAAGTGTGCACCATCCTTAGGAAAGAGAGTCTCTTTGCCAATCCCGGGAAGTGTCATTTCTTGACCAATCAACTAACCTTCCTAGGCTTTATTGTCTCATCCCAAGGAGTATCCATGGACCCCGAAAAGGTCCAAGCTATTCTTGAGTGGCCCGAGCCCAAAACCATTCATGACGCCCGAAGCTTCCATGGGCTAGCCACCTTCTATAGGAGATTCATCCGGGGGTTTAGCACTATCACCACTCCTATCACGGATTGCCTCAAGAAAGGCACATTTGTTTGGACTAGGGCAGCCTCCAAAGCCTTCCTAGAGCTTAAAGAGAAAATGACCCAAGCCCCGGTCCTTTGCCTACCCGACTTTTCAAAGGTCTTTGAGGTCACATGTGATGCTTCCGGGGTAGGGATTGGAGGTATCCTTAGCCAAGAGGGTCATCCGGTAGCCTACTTTAGTGAAAAACTTTGTGAGGCTAGGACGAGATACTCCACATATGACAAAGAGCTTTATGCCGTGGTTCAATCCCTCCGGCACTGGAGGCACTATCTCCTACCCAAGGAATTTGTGATCTTCTCGGACCATGAGGCTTTGAAATATCTCAACACTCAACAAAAGCTCAATGCCCGCCATGCCCGATGGGTAGAATACATTCAAGCCTACACCTTTGTCCTCAAGTATAAGATGGGTAGTGAGAACCGCGCCGCCGATGCACTAAGTAGGCGGGTAGCCTTACTCTCCACCGTCCAAGTGGAGGTAACCGGATTTGAGAGAATCAAAGGGGAATACCCACATTGCCCCGACTTTGGGACTCACTACAACACCCTTTCCACCCAGCCACTCAAGGAGTATAAGGGGTTCATACTTCAAGATGGATATCTATTCAAAGGGAATAGGCTTTGCATACCTAGGACTTCACTTAGGGACTTCCTAGTTTGGGAGTTACATAGTGGTGGCCTAGCTGGTCACTTTGGGGTCCACAAAACCATAGAGTTGGTTGAGAGGCAATTCCACTGGCCCAGTCTCAAGAAGGATGCGGCCCACATTGTGGGACAATGCCGCATATGTGCATCCGCCAAGCAAGTAAGACAAAACACCGGGCTTTACACACCACTACCCATACCCGACCAACCATGGGAGGATTTGAGCATGGATTTCATTCTTGGCCTACCAAAGACCTTGCGCAAACATGATTCCATCTTTGTAGTGGTTGACAGGTTCTCAAAGATGGCCCACTTTATCCCCTGCTCCAAGACCTCTGATGCCTCTAGGATCGCCCGATTATTCTTTGATGAGGTAGTCCGACTCCATGAGTTACCTAAGACTATTGTGTCCGATAGAGATGTGAAGTTCACTAGTTATTTTTGGAAGACTCTATGGCACTTGATGGGGACCCTCCTCAAATTCTCCACTGCCTATCATCCTCAAACCGATGGCCAAACTGAGGTCGTCAACCGAAGCCTTGGGAACTTGCTCCGATGCCTTGTAGGGGATCACCCTGGGAATTGGGATCTCCTCTTATCTCAAGCCGAGTTTGCCTACAATGATTCTGTCAATAGGTCCATAGGCAAGAGTCCATTTGAGGTAGTACATGGTTTTAGGCCTAGAAAGCCCTCGGATCTCATTCCCCTTCCCCCACATGCTAGAGTGTCAGTCTCAGCTGAGTCCTTTGCACAACATATCAAAGAGTTGCATGATGACATCCGCAAGCATATAGGTAAAAGCAATGAGGCTTACAAAAGACGGGCCGATGCTCACCGGCGCCACTGTGAATTCCAAGTGGGGGACCCGGTGATGGTGAGGACGGAGCGGCTCCTTCCCGGGCCTGCCTCCAAGTTGAGGGCACGAGGGTCGGGACCCTTTCGAGTTCTACGACGACTTGGCAGCAATGCTTATGAGCTTGACCTACCAGAGAGCTATGGGGTACACCCTACCTTCAACGTGGCGGACCTGGTACCCTACAAAGGCCCCGCGGTGGAACCTAGTGAGGAGCTTGAGCCTTTACCCCCCCTTATGAGAGACACCCCCGGAGGGGCTCCACTTTCTAGCTTGAGGGACCGACAAGAGCAGGTAGAGGCAATACTGGATGAGCAGAGTATCATTACAAGGCACAAGGTGTATAAGCGCTATCTGGTTAGGTGGAAGAACCGTCCCCCGACCGAGGATGCATGGGTGAGTCGGGAGGATTTGATGCGCCTGGACCCCGACATGATGGAGCAGTACGACAGTCAGGCAGACCCATACTCGACAGAGTCGAGTTCTCCCCACCCCGGGGGATTTGATGAGGGCATCTCACGACACTCCCTCTAGCTTTGGTCGCCTACACACTCTTGATATGGATTGATCATGGTCTCCACTTGTTATCTTCATTTTCCCAGGTTCATTTTATGTATTTTCCTTTTATTGAGTCCTATCTTATGTATTTTCCTTTATTGAGTCATGTGGTTCTAGTCCATTTCCCTTATTTTGCTTAATTGGGCCTTATCTCCTTAGTTATGGGCCCATAGGATTGAGTCTAGGTTATGCTCGGTCTTTTGTCCTATTGTCAGGGATATTTTGGTCATGTAAAGAGTGGTTGCCTATATATAGGCCCCATCTCTCCACTTGTACTCACTTTTGGATATTGAAAAAAACCACTTCCTTTTACCTCTTAAATCTCTCTCTCTTACTCTCTTTCCCTCACTCTCTCTCTCACTCTCTCTCTCTCTCCCAAGGGAAGTTCGCCCCCACCCTCTCTCCTCCTCCCCCCCTCACTTACTCCAACCCCCAACCACCTCCACTACCTCACCCACCTCCATTAAGACCCTCCACTTCCCCAAGCCCCTCATTTACTCCCCTCTCTTTGTCCCAAAGCAAATCCTCCACCTCCCAACACAATCCACCACTTCCCCACACAAACCCCACCCCTCCCAAGGCCAAATTCGAATTTCACCCTCCCCCCCCTGCCCTTGGTCGCCCTAGACCTCTCCCCTTGGCCAAGTTCGCCCCCACCTTCCCTATCACTCACCCTCCCCTTGTGCCCACTCCCCTCCCCACCACCATCCCTAGCAGACCACCCCCATCTCCAGCCCCACTTCGCCCTCCCCACCTCCATCTCTCTAGCCTTCACAGCCCCTTAAACACCTCTCATCTCCCTCCCATAGCCATTAGAACTACCTTACACCTCTTCCTCTCTTGACCATTCCCTTTCCCACCTCTTCTTCGTCTCCTCATTCTCACCCTGTTTCAGGAAGCAGAACTACAACAACTTGCAGAGGAGACCACGATCATCCCTCAACGACTCAGGAGGCGAGGCCAAGATTTCTGGATTTGTCTGCAAGTTATCTTTCGAGGCGAAGTGGTTTCGTCGGCATCCGAGCTCGGTGCTGTCCGCAACCACCATTCTTCTCCGACTGTGCAGAACTTCTCAGACCAGAAGCCAGAGCGGCAGAGAAGACTCTCCCACGACGAACCTTGAAGGAACCAGCCTTCAGGGTCTTCCACAAAGTTCTTTCTCCCCCTGTCAGCATCCAGGAACAGAAGGCAGAATCCCGTTCGGCATCCGACAACCAGAGATACCAATTTTCTACCACAACCACGCCGGTCTGCCTCCTCACAGTCTGTCCCGACCACCGTCCACTTCTCTGACATCCAGCTCATCTCCGACATCAGAAGACTCCCTCGTTTGTTTTTCTGCAAAGTAGACTCGTATACGATTCCAACGAGTCCAGCGGTGCCAGATTTGGAGCTCAGGAGCGACCGTGGCCGCTTCTGCAACCTGCTGTTTCAGACTGAGCTCGACCAGAGACCAGAGCTGCATCCATCTTCCAGTCGCCAGTGCAGTCAGCCCCCAGATCAGAACGTCAACCAAAAATTCAAGCAGCACCCCTCTCCGGTTAGCAATCTTTTGGCGCAAGTCTCATCAGATTCTGAGCTCGGTGGATTTATTGGCTGCATCAACATCGACTCCCTGTCCAGAATTACAGAAGCTAGACAGAATCGGCGAAGCTCGGAAACTCGGTTTCCTTTGCCTCTCTCCCCACCCCGCTTGGCCGGCTGAAGGCCCCTCCCTGCATGGAGGTAGTTTTGAATGTATTAAGCATAACCCCCACCCCAAGATCACCCCTCCTGCGTGAGGAGTAGTGCTGTACCGTTTGCAATTTCAGGTCAAGCTACATCGCCGCGGCGATCGGGTGCATACCCTCGCCTCCCGGCGCGCCCTCGTCTCCGATCGGGATCGGTGTCTTCACACCGATCAGGTGAGCTTCTGATACTATCCTTAGTAGCCTTATTCCTGCTAGTTTAGTATTGCTTTGATTGCTCGTCGGCGGTGAGAAGAGGGCTCAAACTTGCATGCTAGTTTGTTAGTGTCCACCGCGGACCGTGAGTGAGTGCCACCAAGCCCCCGCCTTGCGGGCCAGCCGCCCACAAAGTTGGATATCCTAGACTCATTTGGTTTCAGCCCTAGCATTTTAAGTCCATTAGAACAAATTGGGTCCCGCCCCGGACCTTCATCATTATCTCCCGGACCCACCGGGTGAACGTGTGAATCGGGTGAGCAAAAATCGTCATCGTGAGAATCATTGAGCGCTTGTATGCTTGTGGGTCTAAGTCCTAGGGTCATCTCATCATACTTAGTGGTCTTTGGGCTGTGCCACATCACTTGAACACTAGACATTGTTGGCACTCAAAATATGCTCGATGGCGACCAAGCCTAAATGATAGAAATGATGCGGCCCACTGAAGCAAAGAAGCCAAAGGACACCAATGCACCGAAGCCTCCTCGAGCTGTCAGAGCCTCAGGTCACCAGGTATGAACACCAGGGACTTCACCTCTGGAGAATCGAGAAGAATCCACAACAAACCAGTAGTGCCGACAAGCCTGCCCAATGAACCGGCATCGATTCGGTCGTGCCGCACAAGCAACATCAATTGTCCGACCAAGGACAAGGGCATACTTGGTGACTCGCCACCTGAAAGAAAATTCTCTCGAGGCGATAAAGCACCCTTGGCCCTTTCAGAACTAGGGAATCGGAGGCTCCGTCAGCAGAAGTCCCGGACGGCCTGGCACGGCTACGGCTTCTCAACAAACTTGGCCCATTAATGACTGAATGATCGCCCAGTCGAGGCAGAAACACTCCGGGTAGTATCCCACTCCACGAGAAAGCTACCGATGCAAGTCAAGTCGAGCCAGCAGCACGAACCACCGTGCCGAAAGCTACGTCAGCGGAAAACCCGCGTGTCCTAGCCAAAGATGCACGAGGTTCCGAAAGTAGCCGTTCAGTGGCCTGAAAGCATTGTCAATGCTTCACGCTATGGTTTTGAAAGACCAGGGCAAGATGAAGGATCACAGTAACTCCCGGAGTCTGTCCGGGGCCCACTGTCTGCCTCGTGTTGAACAAACACGATGAACCGGCTTAATCCGGCACGCCCCCTAATCTGGCACGCCCCTCTTTTCAGCGCGCCCCCTTTCTGGCGCGCAAGCACGATCCTGATGGTTTTACGGTGCGCTCCCCTCGCACCGGGGAGGAATCACGCCTGAGGGGTGCTATATATAAGCCAATAGGAGATGAAGTAGAGGGGAATCAGAAGAAATGGGGGAAAAAGTAGAAGAGAGAGGAAGGGATCGAATAGAATTAGAGAGAAAATGAAACAGGCTTGGGAAAGAAGAAAGGGGATATTTCTGAGAGCAAACCGGAGCACCACCTCTCATGTCCGCCCACCTGAAGTAGCCCGTTGCCGGGGAAGAAGCCTCTGTCGACGATACTCTGTTCCTGCAGGTGGGTCCCGGCAGTTCCTCTCCCGATTGTTCCCACCGCTGCTTCCCCTGTAAACCTCCGTGAATGTATGAGGTTGGGGGGGGCGATGATATGAGCCTCCCCCCTTTTTTCTTTGTTTTTATTATTTGGCATTCCTTCTGTCTTCCCCCTTCTCCGCGACCAGGGATTCATCCCTATCTATGTAATCACCGGCCGGTCTTGAGCAACAACACCATGCCATCCCAAATCTGTGTGGTGATGATCTATTTTGATAATAATGCTTTGATGTTGAGCAGAATAATATCTCCTCTGCCCTTCTTCCCCCATTTCTTCCCGTGGTTGTATTCGACTCCTAGTATTCTAGGTGTCTTCGTGCGGATGTCTTCTTCGCGGTGTTGAACATGCCCTGCGTTATCTCAAAGGGGCTACAGCAACGATCCCCTCCCCGAGGTCCTTTTATTCCATAGATCGCATAGAGTATTCGGTATGCCCACTTGTTTTCTCTTGGCCGGAGGCATGTATATAAGTGCACTCCCCTTCAGCCCCAGAAATGGCTCCTCGGTACTTCCATGTTCGTGGTTATGGGCTAGGGGAAGGGGCCATCTCCAAAATCCGTGAATATCGTAATTGTTCATGTTGCAGAAGCCACTGAACTATTTGATCATTTTCTCCCTTCAGTGTCTTAGTCTTTTGGCTAATCTGCTAACCTTCGGTCTAACTTGTCAACCTCTTTGCTAACCAGTTAGCTATGCTGCATACACATACACATAATTAGTTGTTGTCAACTCATCGATTGAGTGCATTCTGCATATGTATCGCATTTGATGGCTTGTTTCCTCGAGGAACTTATTACCCGGGGAGGGGAACATTCCCCATCAGAGTTTCCACATCACTATGAGGTCTAAGGAGACATGTCCTGCAATGACATGTATCTCTGCAGATCGTCGGAGGGTGAATATTGAAAGGGGCTCTTAGCTCGACATCAAATCCACATTCCTTCGGGAGTGGTGGTGGCTGTGGGAAAGGTAGCACTCGTAGGCTAGCCCTCGAGGTACCCTCCCATCTCGACCGTCCCTTAATAATGTTTTCGACTCATGGAGTGTTGATGTCCCTCGTAGGCTAGCCCTTGGGATTTTCCCTCCATTGAAGTCCGCCAGTCACCGTTTGGCAATCCCGGCTTTAAGGTGCGTACCCCAGATACTGTCGGGCTGTCTCCACTTCGCCTCCGCAACCCTCTGGGCATGGGGATGTGCTGCCCAATTTTAGACTGGACACTTAGTCTGAATTGGATGAATTTGTAGTGATAAGTCTACTTTAGACTATGCTCAAGTAGGAACCTAGCATAAGTCTAGACTTGTCTTGTTTGCAGGGCATTTGGGACCTAAATAAACCCTATAATCTTCTCAAATAATACCAAAATTCTAAGAAATTTGTCTGGCATTTCATTAAAGCCCAAACTAGCCAAATCTGCCCTAATCCGATGCGCCCCTAAACTGACGCGCCAATTTTCGACGCGACCTCATGATGGGGACATCTCCGACTACCCCATTTTTCTGAGGGTCCCGTTGCTCGCCAACTATGCCTCATCGTGTTCGCTGCATTTTTCTTAATCATGGCATGTAATTTTTATATTTTCTTGAGTCATAAATTACGTAATTTTCCTTTTATTTGAGTCCAGTACCTAGGTATAAGAGTTATTTATCTAAGTCAAGTGTCAATAGATTGCCTAGTTTGGTTATTGGGCCCAATCAAATGGGCTAGGCCCAGGGGCGCCCCCACCCCCCCTTGATTTCTTGTTATTAGTCCAAAAGTCAAGGACTTATGTTAAATTGTGGGAATCCTATAAATAGGACTCCACTCCCACCATTTGGAACTAATGAATGAATGAATGAAGAAAAATTTGAATTGAGTGTTCACATATCTCTTGTGAGAACCTCTCTCTCTCTCTAAAGGGGGCGACCCCCTCTCTCTCCTCCCCTCTCTCTCCCAAATTCGCCCCCCCCCTCTCTCTCCTCCCTCCTTGCCATATCACCTCACCTCATTAACCACAACCCCCTTCACCTCCCCAAGACCCATAAATCCCCATTCACTCTTACCACTACCCAAACACCCCTTCGTATCCCAAAGCAACCCTCCCACTTCCCTAGCACCCTTCCCTCTCCCCCAAGCACCCTTCCACCTTCCCATACAACCCTTCCCATCCGCAACACAACCTTTCCTCTCCCCTAGACCTGCATCAACTCCTCTCCATTAAGGGGATTTCAAACACTCCATTCTCCCACCTCCCCCTAGCCCAACTTGCGCCCTCCACCCTCTCTTCCCCCTCCACCTGCTAGCTGCGACCCAGCCCTCTTCCCCAGCCTCTCCACCATCTCTATCCACCCCCATCCAAGCCCCACATCCATTAGCCCTCTCCCCATTGCAGTCCCTTCACCCCTTCCCACCACCATCAACATCATTCACCTTCCTGCTCTATCCAGTTCGCAGGCAGCAGGCTAGCTGCTTGTTGCAGTGGGTGGCACATTTACACCGAGCATCTTCTGGATGCATATCATAAATTTATGGAAAGCTCTTCTAGTAAGCTTTGCAGGATAGGTGGTCTCGCATCCGTCTGAGCTCCGAGCTGTCCGAGAGAGCGATTCTCCCACGACTGCGCAAAACTGCTCCGCCTGGGAACCAGAAGTCAAGAAAAGAAGCGACCACAGCTGCTCCAAGATGAGTTTGGACGTGATTCTTTTGCAGAGATCTTCTCCTACAATCCCCCTAACATCACCAAGAAACGGAGCACCGTTTGAAGCCCAAAGCATAAAGTTACGAATTTTCTACCATTGGTGCGCAGGTCAGGTTAGTCAGGATCCGACCAGACCCCCTCCCACTCTTTTGGCCGTTTCTCTCGACCCCGACCTCGTCTGGAGCCATTCTTTCTTGCTGGACAAAAAAGACTTGACGACACTCGCGACCGTCTTGGTCCCGCATCATCTGGATCACGGGAGCGATCGTGGGGACGTCGTCTTCCTGCTGCTTCATCAGGGAATCAGTCCGAGGCAGAACCAACCACACCGGTCCAGCACCTGCCCCGACCGTCAGCAGTGACTAGAAGCCCCGATAAAATTCAGGAGTCATCCCCGAACAGTCCGCGACGTTTTGGCTCTGGTTTCGTCAGATTCCGAGTTTGGGAGCGTCCGTGGCAGCGCCGTCATCGGCTCCCTATCAGACTGTCCCAGAAGCGGATAGAACCAACGACGATCGCCGATCTTGCTTCCCCACCCCCACCTGGCCGGCTTACAGCCCCTCCCTGTGCGGAGGTAGTATTTTCATGTATCCCACAGTCCCCCTCCCCTATGCCAACCCCTCTGTGAGGGCATAGTGTTTGTACTAGCAGGTCATCGCCGGAAGCCTCATCAGCGCGGAGTGCAGGTAGCCCACGCTTCCCCGCTCGCCCTCGTCTCCGACCGGGATCGGTGTCTTCACACCGATAAGGTGAGCATCGTGCCACTCTTCTCTGCTGGTTTTTACCCTTGCTTAGCTTAGTATTGTTTCTAGTTGCTCCGTCGGCAGTGAGAGAGTGCTCGTTCCAACTTTCCATCTAATCGAGAGCCACCGCGGGGTGAGTTGTGAGGGAGACATTACATCCCATGCCCTCGGCGTGCCGTCTGCCCTTGAAATTGGGCATCCCGAGCCCATTGGGGTCCATCCCCAGCCAGCCATACCCTTGGAACCCCAAGGTCCAACCTCGGACCCTCACCATCATCGCACGTCCGCCTACGGACCCGGGTGCGCGCGACGCGGGTGAACCCGCTTGTGAGAGATTTCCGTTCGGTCCAGTTGCTTGCAAATTCAGGTCCAAGAAGTTGTGTCACATCACCCCCCCCCCCCCCCGCGCCGTTTTAGCTTTACACTCATAACCCCATTCATCCTTTTTAGCCTCCATCCGGCGCGCCCCGGGCGCGCCGTTTTAGCCTCACCTCAGCACCGCGCCGTTTTAAGCCAACTCCATCTATACATGTACAGACTTCATCCCTTTCTTCATGCTTCAACCCCTGCAAGTTGCACCGACCTACCCTAACATCTGTGCACACCCTGCACCGACTTAGACACCACCCCATGCATATTTCTGCACCGACTCGGCCATCATCCTATGCACACCCTGCACCGACTTAGCCACCACCCCGTGCATATTCCTGCACCGACTCGACCATCATCCCATGCACATTCATGCACCGATTTAGCCACCGTCCCAACCTAATGCATGCATTGAACTCACCCATATGTGCGTCGACCCACCTCACATATGCACCGACCCTTCTTCATGCATCAACCAAACCCACTCGGTGCACATTCATGCATTGACATCAATATGCCCCTACCTCATGCATGCACAGACCCCTTCAAATCATGCATTGACCCTTCTTCATACATCAACCCTAGCAAAGACTGTGAGGTATGTATTAAATAAATAAATAATTATTTTGATAACATGGGGCTAATGTTATAGCACTAACTAATCTAACTAATCTAGTCAAATAAATGAATAAAAGGGTTTTAATGTCTTCAATTATGCTGAGCATCCATTTTGAAATCATGAACATACATTATGCACCAGCATGCATTGCCATCTAAATGAGGATGACTGAACCTTTAATTACATGAGCCAACTAATTAATGAACTCGTTGCATTTTGCACGAGTGGTCAACCAAATGACCTCATTCCACAGCATCGATCGGTGCATTTAGTCAGTATTCTCTATGCCTTCGTATCATCCCTCGAGGGATCCTCTCTTAGTAATTAATCAAGGGTTGTCCTCTTTCTTAGAGGATGTAATTAACGTCATTGCCTTTATGGTATGACGGACTCTAGGTCCCAACACGAACCTCATAATCGACTGACCAAGTCAGATTGAGTGCATAATAAACTTGTCACATACTTGGCTGGCATGCCTACGCATAATAAACGAACGAACGACTTGGTTCGGAAAAGAAAAATGAAAAGAGAAGATAAAATATCATATCCCTACAAGCTGGCATGCCCGGTGGGACTTGAATCTCCCTTCATCTCTTTGCCAAGAGGGGATGCCTTCGGGGGCTCCACCCAAGAATACTGACTATTTGTTTGTTTATCTCAGGTGGACGATGACGTCATCGGGACTCACCGCTCTTGATTTTGGCCCCGCGATCGTCGTCGGCCACGCTGAACATGGGTACCTGGCGGTGCCCACTGTCTTCGGGTCTTTCCCACTAGCTGTAGGCTTCCCTAACTTTCTGGGGTTGGCCTTTGCCGATATGCTGCAAGTGGAGTCCTCGGAGGCCGTGAAGGAGAAGACTGCAGAAAAGGTCGAGGCCCCGAAGGCTCGACGCTGTGCTGGCTCACTCACGAGCCCAATTCATGTCGCCAACTGCATGGTGCAGCATATCACTCACGGGGCCCGCCCCGTCCCTGCCAAGAATTTCGAGAGGCGCCAACATCGAAACTTCCGAAGGAAGGCTGCTGCTACTGTTACCAGACGCCTCTCCGTCTCCGGCAAATGCATGCTGATCGGGGGAGTTCATGTCTGCCTGGACGGACGTGAAGCTCGAGTGAGCCCGGATTGGGTGATCCCCGCAGTACCTGTTTACAACTCCTACCAGGCCCTCTCTAGAAGGAGAGCCGAGAAAGAAGAAGCTGGGTGTCATGGCCAAAGGAAGTTGGCTCCCAAGCCAAGAATATTAAAGCAAGTTTGGGTCCCTAAGAAGATCCAACCTACCCACCAGGACGCACCAGTCCGCCACCGCTCGAGATTTACTGAAGCGGAGGAGAACAAGAAAAGGGGCCTTGCCCCAAGGAGAGAAGAAACGATCATGGATCCTCCACGCCGTGAAAGTTTCAGGGCCTGCGCCCGACAGGCCAACATCCCCACTGTGGGAAGATTTCAACAACATGCCGGAAGAGCCCGTCTTGCTTACATCCCTCCGGTGGGAGGTCGACAACTGTCCCCGGTCCTATATCAGGGGCGAAGGCAAGAAGAGATGACCAACATGGTCATGAGTTATTTTAGAGGATTAGGCAACCCCTTGCTGGGCCAACAACGGCTGTTACAAGCAACCGTGGTTGAAGATGATCACTGCCCATCAATGGCAATGGAAGAAGAAGATAAAGAAAGAAGGATGACATCGTCAGTCGACGACAATGGATATGAAGATGGCTTGGATATTCAAGCCGATGAAGTTACTCCCCACCAGGAGGAAAGAAGAAGAGTCTCTGTGTTTGAAAGGCTCACCTTCCCAGAGAATGCAAAAAGGAGGGTTTGCAGACAAAGAAGAAGGATGCAGATTTTCACCTGCAACATGGCTGGGGAATCTGGCCACTATGGGAGATTACCTGAGGACCCTTAGGAGCTGGTTCAGTTGGCCGGAAGGCCGGGGCCGAATAGTCGATGAGTGGAAGCCGCAAGAGAAATGCTAGCAGCAGTCAAGGGAAAGCAAACCCTGGCCCACCACTTGCAACATGACAAAGCTGTCATCCTAACCGCCAATGTGGTAACGACGGAAGAAGAAGATGTCTTGCTCGACATCCTCCCTGAAGGTGCGTCCGGGGAGGCTACAGAAGCCATTCCCAGCACTGCAACTATGGATCCATCGGTATTGATGTTACTCCAGAAATACCGGCAAGAGATAGAATTCTTGAAGAAGCAGCTTGTGGAGAAGATGGACCAGACCTCAGCTTCCAAGCAGCCTGAGATGTAGGCCGAATCATCACGGGGAGCCATCAACCAGAGCGACTTCCCACCACTCTATACCTTCCTCAGCAGGCAGAACCAAGCTTGGCGACAGCTCAGCAACGCCCATCACAGCCGCTGATGCCGCCGGTGCTGCCACAGGTGCACCAGACACCCCCGCTGCTACGCCCTTTTCTGCAGGACCACCTTGGTCACTCCCTATCTGTAGCCAGCACATTTCTATCCAGAACTGGTTGATCCAACCATCATGAACAAAATGATGGTAGAAAGGATGATCGAGCTGAAGCTTGCTGAACAAAGTGAAGGCGACTATGTCACATTAGATGCCTATAGGGTGCCATACCCGCCACATCATGTTGCCAAGCGGCTCCCTCATGGGATCAGTAAGCCACCAAAATTTGACAAGTTCAACGGGAAGGGATCCCCGAAGGAGCATGTCGCTTATTATATGACCGTCATGGAGGATCTGGCCACCGACGAGTCGTACATGCTGAAATTTTTTGGGTCCTCGCTAACAGGGCTTGCATTTGAGTGGTACTCCAGCCTTTCGGCCAGGTCTATCAACGACTGGCTAGATATGCAGAAGAAATTCAGAGAAAGGTTACATGTCACCGAACGGGAGGTCACGGTGGCTGAGCTCTACTCAACAAGTGATGCGGGACGGACACGGGGACCGACTCTAACTGATACGGACCTCGACTCTAAATGCATACACGACCAGCAACATACGAGCATGAGAGACACTAGGCCCGACACTAAGAGCTCTTATGGGCTATACGTCGCTAACAGCAACGCAAGCTCACTCGTCGTCCCAAGCGAGGGAAATGCGGATCGTGCACGATTGAGGAACCGGCAGAGTTAAGGGTAGTCCAACTCACTTCCGTGCTCGGAACGAGTCACGGGACGGGTCACTCTCTTACTCACAGCGGTGACATGGACTCACGGGCTAGAATCCTACGCTCTCACAGCGGCATACAACCATATACTAGCTAAGCAAAGTAATGCCAAGAAGTTACGATCGTACCTCCACGCACCCAGCGTGGGGAAGACAACCCCGGCCAAAACTGGACTCCCGATTAACAAAGTTTTATTGTGGTACAAAAATTTGACCCACTCCACGCATGGAGGTAAAAGGTCACATGTGGGGCCCGGGAGTCACGCGAATTGGGTTGACGGGCAGCATCTTGATGTCGCTCCGTCGGTGCCGAAACCCGCGTTTAGTGCTGTCCGGACGGCGCGATCTACGGGTTCGTGGGGCCCACGGACCGCTCTGTCCTCCGGGTCTGATGGGGTTGGTCCCGCTGTGATGAAGGCCCCTGGTGGCGCGCCTCCCTAGAAGGTGGTAGGGCAGGAACGTCAGTCGGATGCCGGGCGGCTCCGATCTTCAAGACTTAGAGTTGCTGCCCACGGATCTGCATGTTCTATTTTCAGGCGCGCGACCCGGTGAGATCTGCTACTGCGATCACTCCCGATGTTGGATCGACGCACAAGAGATACTGTTGGAAAGCTCTCTCGAAGTCCTTCAACTCTATGGGGCTCAGAAAAATTCAGCGGAGTTGTGCTTCTGATGGGCGATTTTAGAATCGACCTGTTCCCAGTCACAGATCTGACTAGGTAGAAACTGAGTTTCCTGAGAGTTGGCGTTGACCGTAAGGTAAACCTCTGAATCAGACCTCGAGCTCTTCATGAAGATTGTAGAGGGGAGAGATAGGAAAAAGGAAATATTTCTTATGACTGATTTGGTTGAGATTTGGAAGGGGAAAGCTATTTTATACTGGTAGGTGGTCGGATCTGGACAGAGGTAAAAAGAACTGAAGGGGATCTGAAAATGATTTTTAAAAACTAGGTGGAGGCCTTTAGAAATTCCATGAAAATTCGTGGGTGGAGGGGGTGGTAAATAGAACCTTCATTGAATTTGGGGGTTCCAGAAAAAATCAAAAGGAGATCCGGAGATGGGAAACTCAGGGTGGATGTGGATCTAGACTGAAAACAGGCAGATCTGGAAAAAAAAGATGGACGAAAATGGAAAAATGGAAATTAGAAGTTTGAAGCCCAACCAATTTTTCTGGGGTGTGGGGGAAACCTTTGGAACTCACCCTGAAAGTTTGAGCTCAAGAAGAGTCTGTGGCTGAGAGCGGAAATTCGTGGAAGGACCTTCTATCACCCGATTGATAGAATACCAACGGAGGTGGTGGTGGTGCAACGGCTGCTCGATGGCGGCGGCAACGATGAACTTCACACCTGATAGATGAGGCTTCCCACCTCAGAATACAGCCTTCTCAGCTGGAAGAAGAAGAGAGGAGAGAGGGAGAGGGGCGCACCAAGCTGGAGCTCCAACAAAATTTCTGATTTTCATATCCATTAATTCCAATCAAATGAAAATACAAGGTATTTATGTGAAATGACAAAAAATACTAATTGACCCTAGATCTAGGGTTGGGGAGGGTAAAAGAGTGAGTCCACAAGCTATTTCTCCCATATGATTTGGAATCAAATAAAATAAAAATTCAAATCCTAATATAATATACTAAATGGGGGGCGCCCCCTTGACTTTGAAGGTTCCAACCTTGAATTTTATTCCCCTTTGTCCCCCACTTAGCCCACCCTTCTAGAAGCCCACCATTGGAAGGTTGACTGACCCCACATGGGCCCTAGGGATGAGGTGGATCAATGGGGAATGGATAGGGGGGCCCGCGGGACCCGAGTGGTCCCAAATTACACATAAACCCCTGTTACAATCCAAATTACAATCTGAATAAAACTAAACAAACACACATGACACACAAGTAAAGTCCACATAAATGCAATAAATATCGAGACTCAAGGGAGAGTCTCCAGACTGTCTCCGAGCCAGATGGATGCCGAAGTGGCTCGAGTGGTGCTCCGCGTACGGTACCGATGGCTCGTCGATTCGTGCTTCTCACTCGCTCTGGTGTCCGCACCAATTATCCCCGGGTGGGAGAAACTTGACCCTGTCGAGTAAGGGTCTGCATCACTCTGGTACCGCTCCAATAGGTCCGGATCGATCTGCTGCAACTCTCCATGGGTGATCCAAGTATCCTCGGTGGCGGGTCGCCCTCTCCATCGCACTAGGTATAGCGGGTAAGATCCACTCCTTGTAACTGTCACCTGCTCATCCAGTATATGATCGATATGCTCTCGCTGCCGTGGAAAGGGGACTGAAGGTGGACACTCAGGTGTGGGATCACTCTCAATGGGAGGAGATGGCTCGAAAGGCTCACTAGGGATCACCGCTAGGTCCCTATATGCAACTAGATCTGATACATTAAAAGTAGATCTTATACCATATTCCTCGGGCATATCCACAGCATACGCATTGGATCCAATGCATTTCAATACTCTAAATAGACCGGCTCCGCGAGCTTGCAATTTCTTTACGGTTCTAGAGGGAAACCGTTCACGTCTTACCCTGATCATGACATATTCACCCTCTTGGAACTCACGGTGGTGTCGATGGGCATCGGCTAACTCCTTATACTGTGCATTGCTGGCCTCAATGTGACGACGGATGTCGTCATGCAGACTCCTAACATGCCTAGCAAACGACTCGGCAGACTCTGACACTCGTGCATGGATGGGCATGGGAACAAGATCCACTGGCTTCCTAGGCCTATGACCTGTGACAATCTCGAATGGACTCATACCGGTAGACCTGTTAACCGAATCATTATATGCAAATTCTGCCAATGGTAATATGAGATCCCAATCCCCTAGACGATCCTTTACAAGACACCTCAAAAGGTCACCCAGACTCCTATTGACCATCTCGGTCTGACCATCTGTCTGGGGATGATATGCAGTGAAAAACGTGAGGTGAGTACCCAACTTATGCCATAGTGTCTTCCAAAAATAACTAGTGAATCTAACATCGCGGTCAGACACTATGGTACGAGGCAACCCAAACTTGCACACCACATGAGTAAGGAATAGGCGGGCTACCCTCGAAGCATCCAAAGGAGCAGGGAATAAAAAGGGCCATCTTCGAGAATCGGTCAAGAACCACATAGACAGAATAATGCTTCCTGGAGGTACGTGGCAATCCCAAGACAAAATCCATGCTAACATCCTACCACGGGGCATCAGGCATGGGAAGAGGTGTATAAAGGCCCGAGCTTTGCTTCTTCATTTTGGCCGTAGCACATGTACGTCACTGAGCCACAATTAAAATATGAGCAACATCACGCTTCAAGCTCGGTCAATAAAATCTATGCTCAACAGCCTCGATAGTCTTGTTCCGACCAAAGTGGCAGGCTAGACCTCCCGCATGTAGCTCCTAGACTAAGAAGTCTCGAACCGAAGTTCGGGGAACACAAAGCCTGCCTCCCCGAAAGAGGTAACCCTCCTGAAGCACATAATCATCAAGGTCTCTCGAGGGTCCGGCCTGGAGAGTGGTATAAATCTGACCGAAGTCAGGACAGTCAACAAAGGCCTCTCTCATCTTCTCTAACCCTATGACCTCGGCACTCATGGTGGTAAGCAAACACGCTTGCCGACTCAAGGCATCGGCCACCTTATTCTCCACTACAGCCTTATGCTTTAGCACAAATGTGAACTGCTGGAGATACTCAACCCAACGGCTGTGACGCGCATTAAGCTTCTTTTGGGAATGGAGGTACCTCAAAGCCTCAAGATCAGAGTATAAGATAAACTCCTGATGTAATAGATAGTGCCTCCAATGCCTAAGAGCCTGAACAACTGCGTAGAATTCCTTATTATAAGTGGAGTATCGCAGTTTCGTGTCATTCATCTTCTCACTGAAATATGCGATCGGGTGGGTCTCCTGACTCAACACTCCTCCTATCCCAACACCCGACGCATCACAAGAGACCTCAAACACCTTTGAGAAATCTGGCAATCGAAGCATAGGTGTCTGGGTCATGCGCTCTTTGATGTCCTTGAAGGAAGCTGCTGCGGCCTTCATCCATACAAATGTGCCCTTCTGAATACAGTCCGTGATCGGGGCCGTGATGGAGCTAAATTCACGGATGAAACGACGATAGAACGTCGCAAGGCCATGGAAGCTGTGGACATCATGGACCGTACGGGGTTCCGGCCACTCAACAATGGCCCGGACCTTCTCCAGATCGGCGGAGAGCCCAGTACTAGAAACAATAAAACCCAAGAAGGTAAGCTGAGATGTCATGAAGGCGCACTTCTGTGGGTTCGCAAACAACTGCTCTCGCCTCAGGAGTAGACAGACCTGCCGAAGGTGGTCTAAGTGGTCCCCCGTGGTGCGACTATGGTTAAGGATATCATCGAAGTACACTACCACAAAGACTCCAATGAATGGTCGAAGGACCTGAGTCATGAGTCGCATGAAGGTGCTAGGGGCATTGGTCAACCCAAACGGCATAACCAACCACTCATATAGACCATCCTTGGTCTTGAATGCGGTCTTCCACTCATCACCTGGTGGTAGCCACTCTTAAGATCGATCTTCGAGAAGATAGTGGCACCGGCCATCATGTCTAGCATATCATATAGGTGGGGAATAGGGAACCTTTACTTCACGGTGATTTTGTTGATGGCACGACTATCAATGCACATTCTCCACGTGCCATCCTTCTTTGGGGTGAGTAATGCGGGAACAACACACGGGCTCATGCTGTCCCGAATAGGCCCTCTCTGCATCAACTCATCGACCTGCCATTTTAGCTCGGCATGTTCCGTGGGACTCATGCGATAATGGAGAAGATTGGGCAATGAGGAGCCCGGAATCAGGTCGATAGCATGCTGAATATCCCGTATGGGTGGGAGTCCCTCGAGAAGCTCATCGGGAAAAATATCAGCGAACTCCTACAGAATAGGAATGACATCGGGTGGGAGTTCACCCTCGGACTTCGGCTCCACCTCTCGGACCGTAATAGCAAATACAGGGCAGCCCCTACTAGCCTCCTGCTCCATTTCGTGGGAGCTAATCATCATCAATCTCCTAGTCGAGGGCTCGCCTGGGCCAGATGTAACGATCATAGCCCGAGATGGGGGTGGGGTACTGGGCCCGGGGATGGAAGGCTCCGCAGTACTAGGGCCAGTAGGACCCCTAACGGATGGGCTCTTGGACTGATTGGGATGGAGAGTAATCCGTTGGCCAGCATGGTCGAAGGTATAGGTGTTCGACCGGCCATGGAGTGTGGCATCCCGATCAAATAACCACAGCCTACCAAGAATAATGCTGCCCACCTCCATGGGGAGGACATCACACCAGATATCATCACGGTAGGCACGGAACTACAGTGGGACTAGACACCGCAGCCTAATCGGAATGGAGGTGGAATCCACCCATGATACTCGATAGGGGCAAGGATGATCCACAGGTGTAAGACCAAGACTAGAGACAGTGCCCGTGGAGATCGCATTGATGCAACTCCCACTATCGATAATCACCTTACAAACTTGCTTGCCCAGTCGACAGAATGTATGAAAGATAGTTGTCCGTCGCCAGTCATCACTGGCATGTGGCTGGGTGAGAATACACCTGACGACCGCCAAGTGGGTATTGTCTGGATGCTGGGCATCCTGGCCATTACCTTCGGCCTCATAGTACTCGTCAGCTAGCTCCGGATCTGCTTCATAGCTGACTAACTCGAGGTCCGTAGGGGTGGTATCCTCGGCCTGTGTGTCCCCAATGACAAGAGACTGGCGGGTGGGACACTGGTTGGCAAAATGGCCAAACCCATTGCAGTGATAATACTGCTGCCGTGATCCACTAGGCTCCCCAATCATGGGTCCTTTCCCCTTATCCTCCTGACGGATAGAAGGTGAAGGCAACAAAGGACGGGCAGGAGGTGCGGGTGCCGGTGGATGGGTTGTGGGTGCCGTAAGATGTTGGGGATGAGGAAGGTCCCTCGGGGGTGGAGGGCGAGGCCTAGGAGCGAAAGGCTCGAGACGAGTGGGCTCCTGAGATCGGGCCATGGGGGCCCTCGGATACGTGCCAGAAGAGCCACGGGGCTCGACACTACGAAGGAAAAAGGAACCCAACCGATGGGGAGACTCGAACTCGGCCTCGAACTACTCCAATTCGAGAGCAACCTGATACGCTTGTTCCAAAGTGGTCGCATTTCGGCGAAAAAGTTCGTATAGATAGTTTGGCCGTAGACCTCTCCGAAAGCGTGATATTGTCATGGTGCTCTCTTCCGTAACTCCATACCGTAAATAATACTCATCAAACTCGGTGGTGTACTCGGTCACGGATCGGTTCCCTTGGGAGAGACTTTGCCATTTATCTATGAGACGTTGGTGATATGAGGCAGGAAGGTACTTCTCCCTCAATTTCATTTTCATGTCATCCCAAGTACCGATCGGGGGTTGACGTCGCTGATTTAGCAGGCTCTCCACATTTTTCCAATAAGTTTGGGCCTGCCCATGCAGCTTCATCTTCTCGTATCGAACTCTCCGGTGGTCCGTCATCTCAAACCACTCGAAGTACCGGTCCATGACGGCCTCCCAATCTAAATAGACCTTTGGGTCCAAGGACCCGCTAAAAAGGGGAGGGTCCGCACGCACGCTCCGAAGAACGTGGTCGTCATCATCGTCATCACGATTCCGTCACTGGTTACGATGATCATATCCCCCTTGCTCATTATCAGATGCATAGTCAGCCACCTCATGCACATGTTGCCACCCAACATCTACCGCCTGAGCTCTTGGTGCAGCAGGTTGCTGGGCCGGCTCTTGTTGACCATTAGTCGGCGCGGGTTGCGCCGCCGCTGGGGCCCTCTTGAGGATGGCAATCCTCCCAATAAGACCCTGGATGGACTGGTCCGAGGTTTCGGCCCGATCCTCGGGGGCTTTCATCCTCCCTTCTAGATGCGTTCCTACGCCATCTAGACGCGTACTAAGGCCATCCATACGCGTATCGAGACGATCCTTGAGGGCTCGGAACATCTCGGCCGTCCAGGGCTCATCGGGGCTACGGGCTCGGGAATCCGCCATATGTGGTGGTGGCGAGTATTGGGTGCCTCGACGGGTGGGCATGCAAAGACACATGGAATAGGAGACACAGACTAATGCAAACACCGACTAATACACCTAGACCTAAACCAATATCCGGTACGTGGCGGAGTTAATCGATCCGAAGATCACTCCCGCAAGTGTGCGCCCTTCCCGATAGGCGTAGCCTAACGTTCGGACAACACCTTTTAATATAGCGAATTATCTAGATGAAATGCAATTTTAAAACACCTTTTTTTTGTTTTAAAAATAATGATGATCCTAGACTCGACTTAGACCGTGCAAGACTTATGCAACGACTACCCTAGACTCGACTCGCTCTGATACAAAACTGATACGGGACGGACACGGGGACCGACTCTAAGTGATATGGACCTCGGACTCTAAATGCAAACAGGACCAGCAACATACGAGCATGAGAGACACTAGGCCCGACACTAAGTGCTCCTATGGGCTATACGTCGCTAACAGAAACACAAGCTCACTCGTCGTCCCAAGCGAGAGAAACGCAGATCGTGCACGGTTGAAGAACCGGCAGAGTTAAGGGTAGTCCGACTCACTTCCGTGCTCGGATCGAGTCACGGGACGGGTCAATGTCTTACTCACAGTGGTGACATGGACTCATGGGCTAGAATCCTACGCTCTCACAGCGGCATACGACCATATACTAGCTAAGCAAAGTAATGCCAAGAAGTTACTATCGTACGTCCACACACCCGGCGTGGGGAAGACAACCCCGGCTAAAACTGGACTCCTGGTTAACAATGTTTTACTGTGGAACAAAAATTTGACCCACTCCACGCAGGGAGGTAATAGGTCACATGTGTGGCCCGGGAGTCACGTGAATTGGGTTGACGGGCAGCATCTTGATGTCGCTCTGTCGGTGCCGAAACCCGCGTTTAGTGCTGTGCGGATGGCGCGATCTACGGGTTCGTGGGGCCCACGGACCGCTCTATCCTTCGGGTTTGATGGGGTGGGTCCCGTTGTGATGGAGACCCTTGGTGGCATGCTTACCTGGAAGGCGGTCGGGCGGGAACGTCGGTCGGATGCCGGGTGGCTCCGATCTTCAAGACTTGGAGTTGCTGCCCACGGATCTGCAGGTTCTATTTTCAGGCGCGAGACCTGGCGAGATCTGCTACTGCGATCACTCCCGATGTCAGATCGACGCACAAGAGATACTGTTGGAAAGGTCTCTCGAAGTCCTTCAACTCTGTGGCACTCAGAAAAATTCACCGGAGATGTGCTTCTGATGGGCGATTTTAGAACTGACATGTTCCCAGTCTCAGATCTGACTGGGTAGAAACTGAGTTTCCTGAGAGTTGGCGTTGACTGTAAGGCAAACCTCCGAATCAGACCTCGAGCTCTTCATGAAGATTGTAGAGGGGAGAGAGAGGAAAACGGCAATATTTCAAAAAAATGATTTGGATGGAGGGGGTGGTGGTCGGATCTTGACAGAGGTAGACAGAACTGAAGGGGATCTGAAAATGATTTTTAGAAAAAAGGTGGAGGCCTTTTGAAATTCCACGAAAATTCTTGGGTGGAGGGAGTGGTGGATAGAACCTTCAGTAAGTTTTGGGATTCCAGCAAAAATCAAAAGGAGACCCGGAGATGGGAAACTCAGGGTGGCTGTGGATCTAGACTGAAAATAGGCAGATCTGGAAGAAAAAGATTGAAGAAAATGGAAAAATGGAAATTGGAAATTGGAAGCCCAACCAATTTTTCTGGGATGTGGGGGAAACCTCTGGAACTCACCCTGAAAGTTTGAGCTCAAGAAGAGTCCGTGTCTGGGAGCAGAAATTCGTGGAAGGACCTGCTGTCACCCAATTGACAGAATACCGACGGAGGTGGTGGTGGTGCAATGGCGGCTCGATGGCGGCGGCGGCGGCAACGATGAACTTCACACCTGATAGATGAGGCTTCCCACCTCAGAATACAGCCTTCTCAGCTACAAGAAGAAGAGAGGAGAGAGGGAGAGGGGCGCACCAAGCTGGAGCTCCAACAAAATTTCTGATTTTCATATCCATTAATTGCAATCAAATGAAAATACAAGGTATTTATGTGAAATGACAAAAGACACTAATTGACCCTAGATCTAGGGTTGGGGAGGGTAAAAGAGGGCGTCCACAAACTATTTCTCCCATGTGATTTGGAATCAAATAAAATAAAAATTCAAATCCTAAAATAATATACTAAATGGGGGGCGCCCCCTTGACTTTCAAGGTTCCAACCTTGAATTTTATTCCCCTTTGTCCCCCACTTGGCCCACCCTTCTAGAACCCTACCATTGGAAGGTTGACTGACCCCACATGGGCCCTAGGGATGAGGTGGATCAATGGGGAAGGGATAGGGGGCCCGCGGGACCCGGGTGGTCCCAAATTACACATAAACCCCTGTTACAATCCAAATTACAATCTGAATAAAACTAAACAAACACACATGACACACAAGTAAAGTCCACATAAATGCAATAAATATCGAGACTCAAGGGGGAGTCTCCAGACTGTCTCCGAGCCAGATGGACGCCGAAGTGGCTCGAGTGGTGCTCCGCGTACGGTACCGGTGGCTCGCCGGTTCGTACTTCTCGCTCGCTCTGGTGTCCGCACCAACAAGGCAGAGGGCGGATGAGATAGCCCTTGAATATATCAAGAGGTGGAGAAACCTCGGAATGAGATGCAAGTGGCCCCCGCACCAGGAGGATGCTATACAAATGATGTGACACGACCCCTTGGGCCTGAATTTGCAAGCAACCGGACCGAACGGCGATCTCTCACAAGCAGGTTCACTCGCGTCGCGCACACCCGGGTCCGTAGGCGGACCGGCGATGATGGTGAGGGTCCGAAGTTGGACGTTGGGGTTCCAAGGGTATGGCTGGCAGAGGATGAACCGCAATGAGATAGGGATGCCCAATTTCAAGGGCGGCCGGCACGCCGAGGGCGTGGGATGTAGTGTCTCCCTCACAAATCACCCGCGATGGCACCCGATTAGAAAGAAAATTGGAACGAGCCCTCTCTCACCGCCGACGGCGCAACTAGAGATAATACTAAACTAAGCAAAGGTAAGAAACCAGTAGAGGAGAGTGGTCCGAACCTCACCCGATCGGTGTGAAGACACCGATCCCGGCCGGAGACGTGGGCGAGCGGGGGAGTGTGGGTTCCCCGCACACTGCGTCGGTGTATCTTCCCCTGTTCAAATATTACATGCACTACTCCCCACGTAGGGGGGTTGGACTAGGGGTGGGGAAGTTTCAGATACAAACAAACACTACCTCCACACAGGGAGGGGCGTTAAGCCGGCCACGCGTGGAGGGGAGGTTAACTAGCTAGTGCCAATCGTTCTGCCCCGTCCTGGAATGATCGGATGGGGTGCTGATGTAGATGCTGCCACACACTCTTCCGAACTTAGAATTAAACGAAACTGGCACCGAAACGTCGCTGAGGGACCCAGGCATGTCTGTAAATTTCTGTGGGCGGTCCCGAAGTCGTCACCGGCTGGTGCGGGCTCTGGAACAGGGTCCCTGCGCTCAGACTCGGACTGTTCCCAGGGTGCAGCAGCAGATGGATGTAGTCATCACGCCCGCTCCCGAAGTCCAAACGTGGCGGGACCAAGACGAGTACGACTATGGATGAGTCTTCTTCGAGCAGCAGCCCTGGGGAGCACCAGACGATGTCGGGGCAGAGAGGGAGAGCCCATTGAGTGAGGAGGGGTCTGGTCAGGTCCTGAGTTGCTGGTTCAGCGCACCTGGGGGAGAAAATTCGGAACGGGCAGCTCCGAACTCCAAACGGGGTCCCGCTGGCTGCGTTGGACAGAGGACCGGTGGAGCTTCACCCAGGTCAAGTTTTGCGCCAAGGGGAGTACCGGTGTGGTCGCAGGTGCTTCTGTAAGTCGCTTCTGGTTGTAGTCCGGACTGGTTCTGCGCAGTTGGTGAAGAACGGCTCTCCCGGGCAGCTCCGACCTCGGATTGAGGCGGGACCACCTCGCCTGCGAAGACGACCGGAAGAGATTTCCAACAATGTAGGCCACACCTCCAGGGGCTCCGGGATGTGGTCGTGGGCGGTGCTGCAACAAGCTGTCGATCTGCAGGTCTTCAGCTACACACAGATTAGAAGGTATAATGGTTGAGGGGGTGGTTTCTATGGTGGAGGGGAAGGGGATATGGATGTTTTGGTGGTGGGGAAGGGTTGGGAGGTGGGAAGGGAAGGTGGGGGGAGGATGGCAGGGGCGGAGCTAGCAGGGAGAGAGGGGTGGGTGCGTAGGTGGCCTTGGAGGAGGTGGTGGGCGCAAATGGCTTGGGGGAGTGGGATGGGTTTCCCTTTGATTTGGGTGGTGGGTTAATGGAGGGGTTAATGCTGGCCTAGGGAAGGGGAGGGGTTGCCTTGGGGAGGGGAAGGGGTGCTTGGGAGAGGGGATTCTCCCTAGGGAAAATGAAAGGTTGTATAGGGAAGGGGAAAGGTTGCTTGGGGAGTGGTGGGAGTAAGGGGGAGTTAATGGTCTTGGGAAGGTGAAAGGGTGTCTTTAGTGGGGTGGGATGATGTGGCAAGTGAGGGAGGAGAGAGAGGGGGCGAAATTGGGAGAGAGAGGGGGAGGAGAGAGAGAGAGGGGTTCACCCCTTTTAGAGAGAGAGAGAAGAGAGAGAGAGAGAAAGAGAGAGAGGGGAATCCACCCCTAGGGAGAGAGAGAGAGAAAGTAGGAGACACAATTCTTGTGGATTTTTCACTCAATAATTCATTAGCTTCAAATGGTGGGATTGGGGTCCTATTTATAGGAATCCCACAATTTAACATAAGACCCTGAGTTTTAGACTAGTGACAATAAACTAAGGGAGAAGGGGGCGCCCATGGGCCTAGCCCACTTAATTGGGCCCAACTGACTCATTAACCACTCTAATGCCAATTAACCTAGGTAGATGACACCTTAACCTAGGGACTTGACTCAAATAAAAGGAAAATTACATAATAAAAAAATGAAAAATACATCATATGACTCGGAATAATGTGGCGAACAAGATGTAGCACTGCTGGCGAGCATCAGGATCCTCGAACAAATGAGATCGCCGGTGATGTCCCCATCATACCCTCGGGGTGCGGAGAACTCGACTCCGTCGAGTATGGGTCCTCTGGGGAAGTGGTCCTCTAAAGCAACTCGGGGTGAACCTCAACCTCCAAACTCAACCCTACATCTGCAACCAGGGGACGGTCCTTCATCCTCTCACGGTGGCTTGGGCACACCCACTTGCTGGCGATGGTACCCTGCTTGCCCAGTATTACCTCCGTGTGCACACGTCGGACTCTCAGGCTGTTATGTGGAGGCTCTCCGAGGGTATCACTCACAAAGGTGGGGGTAGGCTCAAGGTGGTCACTGGGTTCCACCGCGGTGCCCATGTAGGCTGCCAGACCTGCCGCGCCAAAAGTTGGGTGTATCCCAAAACCTATTAGCAAGTCCAACCCGTAAATCGGGCTGCCAAAGTCACTCGGAACCTAGCAAGGTCCAAGTCCTCATGCCCTCAAGTTGGAGGTGACTCTAGGGTAGGGCCACTCCAATGCCACCATCGATAGATTGCCTACATGGAATTCCAAGTGGCACTCGCGAGCCTTTTCCCGCTCTTTGTGAACCTCACCGCTCGTTGCGATTTACTTGCGTGTGTGCTCATGCCATGCATTATGATGCGGGGAGTGGTTGTGAAAGTGGGTAGTGTGAAAGGTGGACCGGGGCAACCATAAATTGACCTATCATGCTTTGATGTCATGTGGACCTTGATGAACTTAGGTGGACCGAGGTAGCCACAAGTGGCCCTATCATGCATGGTCTTCATAACAATGGTTGGAGGGCCGGGGCATCCGTAGGGGAATCTCTTGTGCATGGGTATAGCAAATGCCGGGGGTCCCGGACATCCGTGAATGTTCGTAATATGCTTAAGACCAATGATGAATGTGGGAGGACCTTTGGACCAATCATGCATCCGACTTGTCATGTGGGTGTCATGTATGAAAGGACCCGACTTTCTATTCATGCCAAGTGGTGTGATGTGCCAAGACATAGGAATTCCTTTCCCATAGGTGACTTCCTTGTGTGGGGTGGTGGGGTGGCCTTTGAGCTTCCACTCAAAAGGGTTGGAGGGGTCAAAGAAGGTAGGTATCATGGAGTGGGGCACTTCATTGTTTCCTAGGTGTATTTCACCCATGGTCATGGTACCCTTGGTGTGGGCCGGGTCATGAGAGAGGTGGGATTGGTCCAACATGGTTGGTTGGGGTAGGAAAAGGTTGGTGGTGAGTAAGGTGGGTGGGTATAGGAAAGGATCAAAGGGGTCATGGTAAGGGTCACCTAGGGAGAGGAACTCTAGGCCCTCATGGTCCTCACAATATGGTGGTGGATCCTCCTCCTCTGGTAAAATGATTGGGCCAAAGTTTTTGGTGGGTGGGTTTAGGAAGGGATCGTAGGGGTCGTGGAAAGGTCTTCCTAGAGGGAGGCACTCTATGTCTTCAAGGTTCCCAAATTGTGAGTCACCCTCCTCCAAGGTAATTGGGCCAAGGTCTCTAGTGGGTTGGCCAATCAAATCAATTGGAACCTCAATGGGTGGGGAGTGGGCCAAGATGGGTTTCTCATCCTTGGGGAGAAAGAGGAGGATTTCACTAGTATAATGGCCACTAGTGTAGATGGAGGTGATGGAACCGGTGGGGGGGGTATGCTAGGAAGATGGTGCAAGACTCTGATGGTCCTATGGCTAGCATTTCGGTCAGGTGGACTTGCCATTGTAAGCAGTCCACTAGGTCTCCTAAGTCTCCCACAAGGTAGGAGGTTTGAAGTGTGGCATGGGAAGACCGGGTGGACACAATTTGGGCTTGATACCCCAATGGTGAGAGGTAGGGTGGTAAGCTAGGAATGGTGGGGCCTCGCTTGAGCCATTGGAGTATGGACTCATTCATGGTGAGGGTGTGCGGCTCATGAGGACCCGGACTAGGAGAGGTGGGTGGAAGTGGGGGGTCTAGGATGTCCTCTATGGTGGGAGGTGGATCCGGATTGGCATCCATCTCCACTTGGGTATGTGTGTAGGCCACAACTTCCAAGGATAATGGGGTAGGAAAGTCTATGGTGGGTGGAGTGATAATGGTCGGTGCATGGTACTCTCGGGGTAGTGAACATGGGTGGACTTGGGTTGAGCTTTGTCGGGGAAGTTCTTGGGTTGGAGTTGGGGTCGGGGGTGGAAGATCGGTTGGTTGAAGAGGTTTGGATTGGGGTGCGTAGATCTTTCTAAGATTGGCCCTCATTTCATCCCAAGATTCAATGGGTGCTTCCCCTTTGGCTACTCTCAAACCTACAATGTTCTCCCATTCTTTCCTAGCTTGGCGCCAGAGCAAACTCTTGGCATAGTTGACTTTCATAGGCCCTGATAGAGTGAACCTCCCAAAGTGTCGATCTATGGAGTCCTCCCACTCTAGATATATACTAGGGCGGGTTCCATCAAACACAAAGGCTTCTAATGGGCCTAAGAGTGGTGAATATGCCAAGTATGAGGTAGTCATGATGGAGGACAAGGGTGATGCATGCAATGGCCCTAGGATAAGACTTAGTATAGACAAGTCTAGAACTTGCTCTGATACCAATTTGATGTGACACGACCCCTTGGACCTGAATTTTCAAGCAACCGGACCGAACGGCAATCTCTCACAAGCGGGTTCACCCGCGTCGCGCACACCCGGGTCCGTAGGCGGACCGGCGATGATGGTGAGGGTCCGAAGTTGGACCTTGGGGTTCCAAGGGTATGGCTGGCTGGGGATGGACCCCAATGGGATAGGGAAGCCCAATTTCAAGGGCGGCCGGTACGTCGAGGGCGTGGGATGTAGTGTCTCCCTCACAAATCACCCGCGGTGGCACTCGATTAGATGGAAAATTAGAACGAGCCCTCTCTCACCGCCGACGGCGCAACTAGAGATAATACTAAACTAAGAAAAGGTAAGAAACCAGCAGAGGAGAGTGGTCCGAAGCTCACCCGATCGGTGTGAAGACACCGATCCCAGCAGGAGACGAGGGCGAGCGGGGGAGTGTGGGTTCCCCGCACACTGCGTCAGTGTATCTTCCCCTGTTCAAATATTACATGCACTACTCCCCACGTAGGGGGGTTGGACTAGGGGTGGGGAAGTTTCAGATACAAACAAACACTACCTCCACACAGGGAGGGGCGTTAAGCCGGCCACGCGGGGAGGGGAGGTTAACTAGCTAGTGCCAATCGTTCTGCCCCGTCCTCGAATGATCGGACAGGGTGCTGATGTAGATGCTACCACGCACTCTTCTGAACTTAGAATTCGACGAAACTGGCGCCAAAACGTCGCTGAAGGACCCAGGCATGTCTGTAAATTTCTGTGGGTGGTCCTGAAGTCGTCACCAGCTGGTGCGGGCTCTGGAACAGGGTCCCTGCGCTCAGACTCGGACTATTCCCAGGGTACAGTAGCAGATGGATGTAGTCATCACGCCCGCTCCCGAAGTCCAAACGTGGCGGTACTAAGACGAGTACGATCGTGGACGAGTCTTCTTCGAGCAGCAGCCAGGGGGAGCACCAGACGATGTCGGGGCAGAGAGGGAGAGCCAGTTGAGTGAGGAGGGGTCTTGTCAGGTTCTGAGTAGCCGGTTCAGCGCACTTGGGGGAGAAAATTCGGAGCGGGCAGCTCCGAACTCCAAACGAGGTCCCGCTGGCTGAGTTGGACAGAGGACCAGTGGAGCTTCACCCCGGTCAAGTGGCGCGCCAAGGGGAGCACTGGTGTAGTCGCAGGTGCTTCTGTAAGTCACTTCTAGTTGTAGGCCGGAATGGTTCTGCGCAGTTGGTGAAGAACAGTTCTCCCGGGCAGCTCCGACCTCGGATTGAGGCGGGACCACCTCGCCTGCGAAGATGACCGGAAGAGCGTTCCGTCAATGTAGGCCAAACCTCCAGGGGCTCCGTGATGTGGTCGTGGGCGGCGCTGCAACAAGCTGTCGATCTACAGGTCTTCAGCTGCACACAGATTAGAAGGTAGAATGGTTGAGGGGGTGGTTTCTTTGGTGGAGGGGAAGGGGATATGGATGTTTTGGTGGTGGGGAAGGGTTGGGAGGTGGGAAGGGAAGGTGGGGGGAGGATGGCAGGGGCGGAGCTAGCAGGGAGAGAGGGGTGGGTGCACAGGTGGCCTTAGAGGAGGAGGTGGGCGCAAATGGCTTGGGGGAGTGGGATGGGTTTCCCTTTGATTTGGGTGGTGGGTTAATGGAGGGGTTAATGGTGGCCTAGGGAAGGGGAGGGGTTGCCTTGGGGAGGGGAAGGGGTGCTTGGGAGAGGGGATTCTCCCTAGGGAAAATGAAAGGTTGTATAGGGAAGGGGAAAGGTTGCTTGGGGAGTGGTGGGAGTAAGGGGGAGTTAATGGTCTTGGGAAGGTGAAAGGGTGTCTTTAGTGGGGTGGGATGATGTGGCAAGTGAGGGAGGAGAGAGAGGGGGCGAAATTGGGAGGGAGAGAGGGAGGAGAGAGAGAGGGGTTCACCCCTTTTAGAGAGAGAGAGAGAGAAGAGAGAGAGAGAAAGAGAGAGAGGGGAATCCACCCCTAGGGAGAGAGAGAGAGAAAGTAGGAGACACAATTCTTGTGGATATTCCACTCAATAATTCATTAGCTTCAAATGGTGGGATTGGGGTCCTATTTATAGGAATCTCACAATTTAACATAAGACCCTGAGTTTTAGACTAGTGACAATAAACTAAGGGAGAAGGGGGCGCCCATGGGCCTAGCCCACTTAATTGGGCCCAACTGACTTATTAACCACTCTAATGCCAATTAACCTAGGTAGATGACATCTTAACCTAGGGACTTGACTCAAATAAAAGGAAAATTACATAATAAGAAAATGAAAAATACATCATATGACTCGGAATAAAGTGGCGAACAAGATGTAGCACTGCTGGCGAGCATCAGGATCCTCGAACAAATGAGATCACCGGTGATGTCCCCATCAACAAATCTGCAAGCAGAACCTTAGGAGAGAGGTACTAGAAAAGATGATTGGCATAGAAATCCGGTCGTTCGACCGCTTGAACAATGTTGTAGCCGAGGTAGAAGCCTTCCTGGCAAGACCTGCCCCGACATCAACTGCTGCCACTGCACAAAAAGGCAAGGTAGCAGAATGGTGCCAGGCGCCTAAAGAAGTAAACGCCCTTGAGATCAAGGCGTTTGAACAGCAAAAAGACAAAGGCAAGAAGGCAGCTGCCCCTCAGCCTGCTAAAACCGAAGATGGCGAAGAAGGTCCCTCGCTCCGGGATAAAATGAAGAAGGCCTACTCTTTCCCGAAGGAGAAGACCAAGATCTTGTTTGACTGGGTTACCCAGTATGATAACGTCACCCTGCTCGAGCCGAAGATGCCGGAGGACCTGAAAAGAAGAGATAGCCCAAGATTTTACCCTTACCACCAGATGCTGGGACATCCAATTGAAGACTGTTATGTTTTCAAGGATATTATTGAAGGCATGGTGAAGAAATAAGAGATAGACTTGGGGGAGTACAAGGTTGACCCTCCACAGCCGCATGAAGCGCCTCTGAGGAGAGTCGCGGTCAGCATGGTCTCTCTATATCAGGCGTTGCCTGAAGAGACCGCAGAAGCCAGCACTCAGCATACTTATGAAGCCTGCTTTCTGGCCCCAATGAAAGAACAAGAGGGATGGCAGCAAGTCCCTACAAAAACCAAGAAGAAAGGCACACCTCGCTCGAAAGCGAGAGTGTAGATCCGTGGCGTCACACCACGACCCACTCTGCCAGTGGCAACACCTGTGTATACCAATCCACCTGCAGTCATCAGGATACCTACGCACAACCGGAGGAGGCAGACTCCATTGCCAGTGGTCAAGGAAATTAGTCTAGAAGCCCGATGGCTGCAAGACTATATAAATGGGCTAGATGAATATGTATAGCCTGAATTGGAGCCTCTACTAGTGCGGGATTATGTCCCGTGGTAGGAACTAGAACAGCATTCACTAAAGCAGGAAGAGGGAGCTGACAAAGTATTGGACAAGGATGGTAGCCTGTTCTGGGGGCAAGCACCAGCCGAAGAAAAGAAAAGAAGACGAAGAAAGAAAAGAAGGGCCAGCAAGGCTGCAAAGGATATAGTCCTTTCTTGTAACACCCTCTCTGCTCTGTTCAATTTTCCTGGTGAGGAGGATGAAGAAGAGATATGCTTCGCACCCGCTGCCAAGGAAAGTCAGGCCGAAGTCACAACTGCTACACATGCAACCCGATCGGGCCGAAGATGGGGGCGTCAGCCGCCCGCCAACCACAATATTATCTTCACGGGGGAACATCCCTATAAGATACCCCTCCAGAGGTCAGGGGAGTCCAGATCCCTCCTCCATCAGGCCTATACAATCAGAGTGGGGGTAACACTGCCGCCCCTTCCTTCCTAGAGTTTCTAAAGATGTCAAAGGGGAAGCAGCCATGCCAGGATGCCAACCTTACAACTGGGGGCATCCACCCGTAGCTCCAGCAATCTTCCGGACTTCCGGATGAATATGAAGCTTGCCTGACGGCAGCCAATGAGGGACAACAGGGAGACGGTCCCAAGCAGAAGGGCGCAGCCTCAGAGTCCGATGAAGTAGGCCCATCAGGGGCCACGGTTCAAGACTCTCCCAAGCCCAGGTGGGTAGAAGAAATGAAGCTATCCAATGTCCGAGCAGGAAGCCGGGTGGTCAAGCTGTTGAAAAAGCTCCCAATGAGATTCACTATTTGGGTAATCCTTTCTCTGAGTGAAGAGACCCGACATGCGATCATTACTGCTCTTCAGACGCCTGCTCAATATGAAACATGTCCAGCCGAAGCTCTGCTGGAGGCCAACGTGACCTTCACTCAGGAAGACATGCTGCTCCCCACTGCCAGCCACAACAGGCTGTTGTATATGAAAGGACATCTGAATGGTCGGGAGCTAAACAAAATCCTGGTGGATCCCGGGGCAACTGTCAACATCCTGCCATACAGGATATATGATAGGCACTACTTTAACGTGCGGCTCGAAAAAGTCAGAGATATGCGTATTGCCGGCTTCAGCCAAAAGTGTGAAGTGTCGCTAGGAGTAGCATAATTCACACTCACTCTGGCGGACTTTGTTACGAGGGTGCAGTTTCACGTCATCGATTCCCGCACCTTGTACAAGGCGCTACTTGACAGCCCTTGGCTACATGAGAACATGGTGGTGCCCTCCACGCTCCAACAATGCATCAAATGCAACCAGGAAGGATGAGAGGAGAGAGTATTTACTGATCTCCACCAGTTCGAAGTGTTTGAATGTCACCTGGCGGATGCCCCTCTATATGTGGAACGGTCGCAGAAGACCTCTGACACCAAGACCTATGCATCAAAAGGCACCTTCGGCGCCGACTAGTTCCCTACGCCGTTCGTGCGGGTATGTTAATCCCAAGACAGTCTCACACATCACCGTCATCGGGGACGTGGGCAGGGTAGCACCTCCCGCCATCTACCTTGAAGCTAATGAAGCCAAGGTCGACCAGCAGCACGACCACATTGGGATCCTGGAAGGCCTTACCAAGCCAATTCTTTGCCTTGATAACATCACTATCGAGCCTTTTAAAGCTTGGGAGGTGGCGTAGACAGATGGCCCCAGCATCTTGTTTTACACAGCTGAGGAGCACCCTACACGAGAAGATAATGATTGTCATTTGCCGGAAGGTATAGAAGACCCGTCAGTTCCCGTTCAGGGGTTGGCATTTGTAACAAATCAGATGGCCAAGATGTTCCAGAAACAGCACATCCCCTTTGGCCAATCTCGCAAGAAGGAAGAAGCATTCCAGAAGTTGTGGTATCCCGCAAGCCTGGACAAGGAACTGAGGCGTGTCTCTCAACACCCAGGGTTGGGCTTCACCCTCGAGGAATATTATTATAGCAGGCGCTATGAAGTGGACACCATCTCTGCTTTCTACCCAACTGAAGATAACTCACTGGGGGCAACTTTCGATGAACACCTAGCAGAAGATGAACATATTGAACCAGCTCGACCAAGAGACTTGGAATTAGAAACCATATTCCCCTGCCGGGGCTGGGAGTAGGTCTATCCCAAGGAAGCAGCTCTTCAAGCCGAATTTGAACCGGCTAGCAGTAGCGAAGCTGAAGATACTGAAGAAGCAGAGCTACCTCCTTCTAGTGGCCCTCCTCTGTTGATGATGTTAGCACTTCCCGAACCGATCAGGGAAGCTTCTTCCAAAATTGATCGAGAGATAAATGCTGCTAGAAAAGAAAAGGCTACCTCCACTGAAGATATGGTGATCCAAGAGGGCGGGACCTTCTCACCTTGTGCCATGAAGTTGCAATGCTGCTCTAACTCAATGATAAATAGTCACCAGTCCTTAACGACTGCAAGCCCGTCAGCAAGGGATGAGGCTTTTGACTCACCCCTCGAAGTTACAACCGAGGTGGATTTGCTGATAGAGCAATTCACACAGCCACTATCAGCCGAATCAGAGATTCCTGATGAAACTCAGATGAGGCAGAATGAAGAGATCGAGGTCCTCGACCTTGAAGATGATATACCCGACTTTGTCGACCTCCAACCGGCACCACCGGAGATAGAACACGGAGGCTAAGCCACAGTCGATGAACTGATAGAAGTCAACTTGGGAGATGAGGATGACCCCAGGCCGACCTTCCTCAGTGCCCAGTTGTCTGCGGAAGAGCCAAGGCTGTACATCCAGCTGCTACAAGAATATCGGGATTGCTTCGCCTGGACCTACAAGGAAATGCCAGGATTGAGCGCCATAGTCTCACAGCATGAGCTAGCCATATGCCCTGAAGCTGAGCCGGTGAAACAGCCACCACGGCGCATGAGGCCAGAGCTCATCACTCAAATATGCAAGAAAGTTGACAAGCTCATTGATGTGGGTTTCATCGAAGAAATTCAATATACCACGTGGCTGGCTAATATCGTGCCCGTGAAGAAGAAAAATGGACAGATCCGGATATACGTTGATTTCCGAGATCTGCACAAGGACTACCCTAAGGATGACTTTCCAGTACCAATAACGGAGGTCATGATTGATGCCACGACTGGCCATGAAGCTCTGTCATTTATGGACGGGTCATCCGGCTACAACCAGATATGGATCGCGGGACATGACTGGGTCCACACCGCCTTCCGAACTCCCAAAGGCATTTATCACTACAAGAGGATGCCGTTCAGACTGAAGAATGCCGGCGCAACTTACCAGAGGGTGATGACCAGAATATTTGATGAGCTGCACTACCACAAGGTCGAGTGCTATATAGATGACCTGGTAGTCAAGACAAGAAAGAAAGAAGACCATCTGCAGGACCTTCGAGTTGTCTGTCAGAGGCTCAAGCAGTATGAATTAAAAATGAACCCCATGAAGTGTGCGTTCGGAGTATTGAGCGGAAAGTTCTTGGGATTCATTGTCAGATATCAGGGAATTAAGATAGACCCCACAAAGAACAAGGCAATCCAAGAGTTACTCCCGCCAAGGAACCTCTCTGAGCTGAGATCTCTACAAGGCCGCCTGGTATACATCCGGCGGTTTATATCTAACTTGTCAGGGTGATGCCATCCTTTTCACAAACTAATGATGAAAGATGTTCCTTTTTACGGGGACGAAGAATGCCAGACATTCTTTGACAAGCTGAAGGATCATCTGAAGACTCCTCCAGTGCTAGGTGCACCGGTGAAAGGATGGCCACTGATCCTCTACATAGCAGCCACATACAACTCCCTGGGGGCAATGCTTGCCCAAAACAATGAAGAAGGGAAGGAACAAGCCCTCTATTACCTCAGTCGAAGATTAGTCAGAACTGAGGAGAAATACACCTTTGTTGAGAAGATCTGCCTGGCGCTGGTCTTCGCAGTCAAGAGGCTTCGACACTATGTAATGTCGCATGAGATTAAACTGATCTCCAAGGCAGATCCGCTTAAATATATCATGTCCCAACCAGCACTCAAAGGCCGCCTAGGTAAATGGGCGGTGATTCTTATGGAGTTTTATATCTCCTACGTGCCGCAAAGGGCAGTCAAAGGCCAAGCCATCGCAGACTTCTTCGCTAAGCACCCAGTACCAGAAGATTGTCCGCTGGAGCCAGAGCTTCCTGAATATGAGACCCTGGAAGTCAGCCAAGTACAACCCTCATTGTGGCAGCTATATTTTGATGGTGCATCCAGAATTAATACCCCGGCAACTGGGTCTGCCAGAGTCAGGGCAGGGGCAGGCATAGTCCTGAAATCTCCAGAAGGAGAAGTCATATATACATCTTGTTCAATAAACAAGCCTTGCACAAATAATGAAGTCGAAAATGAAGCCCTAGTAATCGGGCTGCAGATTGCTCTGTCCATGGGAATTCAGATGCTGGAAGCATTCGGGGATTCTATGCTAGTTATAAAATAGTTGGGGGGAGAGTTCGATGTGCGGAAGCAAGAACTCCTTCCTTATTACCAGCTGGCACTCCGCCTGATGACAAGATTCTATTTCATCAGCATCAAACACATCAATCGAGGATAGAATGCTCAGGCAGACGCCCTCGCAAAGTTGGTCAGTTCTTTGGCAATCCCGCCAGACACAAGCCTGAATATAAAAGTAATTAATCGGCGGCAGGTCCCCAGTGTGACAGAAGCCCTAGCCGATGAACAAGGAAATGAAGTGGCAGCGGTGGAGGAAATCCAGCAGCCCGATTGGCGGGAGCATCTCCTACGTTGGTTTCAATACCAACAGCTCTCGAAAGAGAAAGAACAAAGAATGAAGCTCCTGAGAGTCAAAGACTCTTATGAAATGAGGAACGAAACTTTGTTCCGAATAATGGAGGACGCCCAAAAGAAGATCTTATTCCGCTGCTTGTCTCTAGAAGAAGCGTGGCAAGTAATGCAAGAAGTCCATGCCGGGTCATCCGGGGCACATCAAGCCGGTCCAAAAATGAAAATTGAATTAAAGAAATTGGGCTACTACTGGCCCTCTATGTTTGATGACTGCTGTAAGTTCGCTAAAGCCTGCCAGAGGTGTCAAAAACATGCACTGTGTTCAGAAGACCACCAGTGCCGATGCATCCTACCGTACCAAGTTGGCCGTTTGCTCAATGGGGTACAGACGTGGTAGGGCCACTACCAACATCTTCATCTGGGTGCAAATATATCTTAGCAGCAACGGATTACTTCTCCAGATAGGCAGAAGTAATAGCACTAAGAGAAGTCACGGGAGAATTGGTCACCATATTCTTTCGGCAGAATATAATATTCTGGTTTGGAGTCCCCAGCCGAATTATCTCTGTCAATGGCAGTCACTTCAGGAATCAGAAGGTGTATCAACTGGCGGACAAATACAAGATTGATTGGAGAACGTCGTCTCCCTACTACCCTCAAGCCAATGGACTTGCAGAAGCCTTCAATAAAACGCTATCCACCCTGCTAGCGAAGACTGTCAAGGCTAATAAAAGGGATTGGGAAGAAAGGATGTACGAAGCACTCTGGTCTTATCGTACAGTTTACAAAACCCCAGCTGGCTGCTCACCCTACTCCCCCATGTACGGGTCGGAGGGTGTGGTGCCAATTGAATTAGAGGTTCTGATGTGACACAAGTATAGGGTATGCAGCAAGCAAACGCAAACCTCGGACCTAATCGCATTCACAATCACATAGCAAGTAAAATGATAAATTGAGACCAAAACGCCGTCGCACACTCGCAAGCCCCGGGTAACTATATGATGCTAGAAGGAGGTGATGGATCAAGACCCTAACTGGTAGAGTGCCAGCAGGGCTAGGGTTATCCTCCCGAGGGTACGTGGCCCACACTTTGGGGCTGGCCGGTGCCACTTTGGGGCACAAGGTCCCACTCTCTCACGATGACCACGGTGACCACTCAATGATGATGGCTCCGGGAACGGGCACTCACTTTCTTGCGCAACGAAGCTATGTCTACGGATATTAAACAAACAGACACTAATATAAATGGAGCAAAGTTTTAGAGCTCACCTGGTTGGTTTGAAGAAACCAACCCCGTTTGGAGACGTGGGCGAGCGGGGAAGTGTGATCCCCGCACACTGCGCCGATGAAGCTTGGGCTGCTAGTTACATGAACTACACCCCACGCAGGAGGGTTGAACTAGGGGTGGGGTAATCACAATTACATCAAACACTACCTCCACGCAGGGAGGGGCGCTAAGCCGGCCAGGCGAGAGAGAGAATTCCACCGAGGATGACGGAACGGGTGCCGACGTGGTTCTGCCCACTTGTTGTTGGAGGGGACAGGAGGTCGCTGTTGCAGTCGTAGCTTGCTCTCAGGAATTTTTCCGATGACGAGATCAGTGAGGATGGCTTCGTAACAGGTACAGAAATGCCTCAGATTTATGTCAAATTCTTCTGCCGTCGCTGATGGTCGTGGTTGAGACTCGAACAGGACGTCGGAATCTGGGGTTGGCAGCTTCAGAACGGATGCAGCCGGATGCAGAAGTTGTACTTGGGGCTTCCGGACTCAGAATCTTGATCCGTCGAAGGTGTTGGATCCGTGGACAAGTCCTCTGCACAGCAAAGCTGACGGAGACTCCTTCTGAGGTCGGGGTGGACAGGAGGGATCCGTTGAGTGGGATCTGGTCACGGCAGACAGCAGGAGGCAGACCCGAACGACGGTGGGAGAAAATTTGGAACTCTAGCTCCCGGAGGCCGAACGGGGTTCCGTTTCTTGCTCCTGATCGGGGATAGGGAGAGGAAGATCTTTGGAGAAGAAACTTCAGTCTGGATCTGTCGCTGTCGACCGTGGTTGAGCTTCTAGTCGGACTCTGGTGCTCTGCGACTAGTTCCAGACGCTGTCGGAGGAGATCGGCTCTTACGGGTGGCCACGAACTTGGAACGGAGTGCTTCCACTTCACCTGGGAAGAGGACTGGGAGCCCTTTCCAGAATGGTACGCCTTGCCTTCAGAAGCCACTATATGAGTTCGGGGGAGCCTCTGCAAGACGTGTCTTCTTCTGCTACCTGTAGTGGGGCAGGATGTAGGAGAGGGGGTGGGATGGAGGCAAGGGAGGCTAGTGTTTGGTGGAGGTGGAGAGGGTGGGGGTGTTCGTAGGTGGCAGGGGGGTTGTGTGGGAGTGGAGGAAGGGGTAGGAGGGTGGAGAGGAAGTGGGGGCCGAAGCTAGTGGAGGTGGAGGTGGGGTTCGGCCATGGCAAGGATGTAAGGGGGGGGTGGCTGTTTGCGCAATAGGTGGAGGGGGGGCTGGAGTTTGAATGGTCTTGGGGTGTGAATGAAGGTGTGGGGGAGTGGGAAGGTTGCTTGGGGAAGAGGGAGGGGTGTATTGGAGGTGGGGAAGGTGTATGGGGAATAGGAAGAGTCACTTGGGAAGGGGAGGGAATTGATGGGGGTTAAGTGGCCTAGGGGAGGTGAAAGGTTGGAGGGGGAGGTGGCAGCTGAGGTGGAGGAGAGAGAGAGGAGGTGAAGGGGCAGGTTCGCCTTTGGGAGAGAGAGAGAAGGGGGAGGAGAGAGAGGGGGATCCGCCCCAAGGAGAGAGAGAGGGAGAGAGAACTAGAGAGAGAGAGGGGGATTGCAATTATGCTCAATTCTTCAAATCTTCATTATCTTCTCAAGTGGGAGTTGGGGTTCTATATATAGGGAACCCAACTTTGTACAAAAGCCCTTGAGAAAAAGGGAAATAACAGATAACCAAGGGTGCAAGAAGGGGGCGCCCATGGGCCTAGCTCCCTAATGGGCCAAAAGACCAGACAAGTCCAATATGATGACCCACTAATAAGAGCACCTAGGGCAAGACTCAAAAATAGAAGTGAAATACATCAAAAGGACTCAACAAAGGAGAAAATACATCAAGATGTCTATAGTAGTGAGATCCAGTGCCGTCAAGGCCCCATCAAGTCATCCTATCCGTCTCCAGGGGGGAGAGATGTGTCGAGCCAGAGGGAGCTCTGAGTGATGTCCCCATCAACTCCCCTGGACTGGGAAGAACTCGACTCTGTCGAGTAAGGGTCTTCTCGGCTGCGGTAATGCTCCGGGAGATCAGGGTCCAGCTGCTGAAGATCCTCCCTGCTCACCCATGAGTCATCTGTAGGAGGCCGGCCCTTCCACCTGACCAGGTATCGCTCGTATACTTTGCTCCGGGTGACAGTGACCTGTTCATCCAATATCCGCTCTATCTGCTCCCGTTGGCCTCTCTGGGCTGGTGGAACTTTCTTGTGGGTGGGGGCTCTCTCAAAAAGTGGGACAGGCTCAATTCCTTCACTAGGTGTCACCGTGGAACCCCTGTATGGCACCAGGTCAGCCACATTGAATGTGGGACTTATTGCGTATTCCTCGGGGAGGTCTAACACGTAAGCGTTTGTGCCAATCCTCTTTAGAACCTGGAAGGGGCCTGATCCACGCGACCTCAATTTGGAGACATTCCCAGGGGAAAGCCTCTCAGTTCGTACCATCACATAATCACCTACGTGAAACTCCTGGTGGCGGCGGTGGGAGTCGGCCGACTTTTTATACACCTCATTGCTTTTGTTAATGTGTTTGCGGATTTCCTCATGCAATTCCTTCATGTGTTGGGCAAACGACTCAGCACTAATAGACACTCAAGCATGCGGTGGCAAAGGAATGAGATCTGTAGGGGTTCTAGGCTTGTACCCATGCACAACTTCAAACGGGCTCATCCCTATCGACCTATTCACAGAATTGTTGTATGCAAACTCTGCCTGGGGTAATATGAGATCCCAATTCCCGGGGCGATCCTCAACAAGGCACCGTAGAAGGTTCCCCAAGCTCCGATTGACAACTTCAGTCTGTCCATCGGTTTGGGGGTGGTAGGCTGTGGAAAACTTAAGCAGGGTCCCCATAAGATGCCAGAGGGTCTTCCAAAAGTAGCTGGTGAATTTGACGTCCCTATCTGAGATAATGGTCTTGGGTAGACCATGGAGTCGGACCACCTCTTCAAAGAATAGACGGGCCACATGGGAGGCGTCTGAGGTTTTGGAACAGGGGATGAAATGAGCCATTTTGGAGAATCGGTCCACCACGACATAAATGGAGTCATGTTTCCTTTGGGTCCGGGGTAGCCCTAGTACAAAGTCCATGCTAAGATCTTGCCAAGGTCGGTCTGGGACTGGTAAGGGAGTGTACAGGCCTGTGTTTTGTTTGATTTGCTTAGCGGTTGCACATGTGCGGCATTGCCTCACAATTTTGGCCACATCCCTTTTGAGGCTGGGCCAATGGAATTGTCCTTCTACCAAGGCAATGGTTTTGTGAATCCCAAAGTGTCCAGCCAAGCCTCCTGCATGTAATTCCCAGATCAGAAAATCCTGTAGAGAGGTCCTTGGTATGCAAAGCCTATGGCTTTTAAAAATGAACCCGTCCTCTAAAATGAATCCTTGGTGTTCCTTTGGTGAGAGGGTGGACAGAGTGGTATGGATTGGGCCAAAGTCCGGGCAAGCAGAGTACTCTTCTTTGAGTCTTTCAAATCCTATGACTTCCACCTGTATGGTAGCTAGCAAGGAAATTCCCCTACTGAGGGCATCGGCTGCTCGGTTTTCACTCCCAGCCTTGTGTTTGATTACAAATGTGTAAGCCTGGATGTGTTCGACCCATCGGGCATGCCGAGCATTCAGTTTCTGCTGGGAGTTGAGGTATTTCAGGGCCTCATGGTCGGAGAATATGACAAACTCATTAGGCAAGAGGTAGTGTCTCCAATGCCGGAGGGATTGTACCACAGCATAGAATTCCTTGTCGTAGGTGGAGTACCTCATCCTGGCATCACACAGTTTTTCGCTAAAGTAGGCCACTGGGTGTCCTTCCTGGCTAAGGATCCCACCAATTCCTACCCCTGAGGCATCGCAAGTCACTTCAAAGACTTTGGAGAAATCAGGGAGGCATAAGACAGAGGCTTGGGTCATTCTCTCTTTGAGCTCTTGGAAGGCTCTAGTGGCGGTCTTGGTCCACACAAAGGTCCCCTTTTTGAGGCAATTGGTGATAGGGGCTGTGATGGTGCTGAACCCCCTGATGAACCTCCGGTAAAAGGTGGCTAACCCATGAAAACTGCGGGCTTCATGGAGGGTGCGAGGTTCAGGCCAATTGATGATGGCTTGGACTTTGTCAGGGTCCATGGATACGCCCTCTGTGGAGACAACATACCCCAGGAAGGTGATGGATTGGGTCATAAAGTGACACTTCCCTAAATTGGCAAAGAGGCTTTCCTTCCTAAGGGTGGTGCAAACTTGCCTTAGATGACTGAGGTGGGCTTCCTTGGTTCGGCTGTAAATGAGGATGTCATCAAAATAAACTACCAGGAAGACTCCAATGTAGGGCCTCAGGACCTCGGTCATAAGGCGCATGAAGGTACTTGGGGCATTTGAAAGCCCAAAAGGCATCACCAGCCATTCATAAAGTCCATCCTTGGTTTTAAAGGCTGTTTTCCATTCATCCCCGGGCCTTATCCTAACCTGATGATAGCCACTTTTGAGGTCTATTTTGGAAAATATGGTGGCTCCGGCGAGCATGTCCAGCATGTCGTCAAGTCTAGGTATGGGAAACCTATATTTGACAGTAATCTTGTTGATGGCCCTGCTATCAATACACATTCGCCATGTCCCGTCTTTTTTTGGTGTGAGGAGGGCCGGGACGGCACATGGGCTTTTGCTCAGCCTAAGAAACCCCTTTCTAATCAGTTCCTCCACTTGCCTCCTTAACTCAGCATGTTCGGTGGGATTGAGGCGATAGTGGGGCATGTTTGGGAGGGTGGCTCCTGGGACAAGATCTATAGCGTGCTGGACATCCCTCATGGGTGGTAGTTGGTCGGGGAGTTCCTTGGGAAAAACGTCCTTAAATTCTTCCAAGAGAGGGTGGATTTCCACGGGGTGAGGGTTGGAGGGAGTTGCCTCCCCAAGGCATATGACAATGGCACAAAGGGGTGCCCCCCGGGTTATCTCTTCTTCGAGCTCTTTCTTGGTGATAAGGTGGAGGCCTTTGACTGTCGGAGTTGCAGGTGTGTGACTTTGTGTTGAAGATTTGGTTGGAGCAATCGAGGCCTTGGGTTTTGGTGGTGTGGGAAGGATTCCCTTGGTGGGTGGTTCTTTTTGGGGAGGGGAGGGGTTGAGACGGATAGTCTTCCCCTCGTGGTCAAAGGTGCAAGTGTTTGTTTTTCCATGGATAGTGGCATTGACATCATATATCCAAGGTCTCCCCAATAGGATGCTTCCTACAGCCATAGGTATGATATCGCACCATATTTGCCCTTGGTAGGATGAAAAGGTGATGGGGATAAGGCAACATGTGTTGACGGGTAGGGAGTGGTTGTTTATCCAGGACACATGGTAAGGTTTGGGGTGGGATGTAGGGGTAAGTCCTAGGAGTTTGACGGTGTCCGGAGACACGGCGTTGACACAACTCCCATTGTCTAGGATGACCTTCCTAACATGGTCCCCGATTTTGACAAATGTGTGAAAAATGGAAGTCCTCCGCCAATCATCCTCTTGTGGTTGTGTGAGGGTGCACCTTATCACCCCTAGGTGGCTGGAGTGGGGGTCCTCCTCTACTCCTTCTTCATAGAATTGCTCATGGTATTCCTCTTCCCATTCTAAATTGGCCTGATAATCCTCAATAGTACCCTCATGTGTTTCCTGAGTAGTAGAAGGTCCACCCTCAATAACTAGGCTTGACAACCCCTTAGAGGGACAGTGGGAGGCTATGTGGCCATAGCCATGGCATTGGAAACACTTGATCGTGCTACTCGTTGGGGTCTTCCCTTTGGAGTTGTCTTCCTTTCTAGGGGGAGGATTGGGTGTGGTGGGTGGCGGGGAGGGTCTTGTAGGAGTTCCCCCGCTGGGGGGTGGTGTTCTTAACAAAGGAGGGAGGTTGGGACGTGGTCCTGACCCTTTGGGAGGGGCAAACCTAGGATTTCTGGAGAATCTCTCTACATCCCGAGCTATTTGATAGGCAATTTCCAAGCTATGCACTTCCCTCATAAAGAGCTCCCGTTTGATGTGGGGAAGGAGACCATTCCTAAACCGGGATAAGGTAACGGCTGGATCCTCAACCACACCGCACCTTAGGAGATATGAATCAAATTTCTCAATATACTCTTCCACGGTCTTTCCCTCTTGGGTAAGGCTTTGCCATTCATCAAGAAGAAGTTGGCTATAGGAGATGGGAAGGTATTTGTTCCTAAGTTGATCTTTCATGTCAATCCAAGTGTTAATGGGTTCCTCACGCCTGATCCTCCTTTGGTTTTCAACCTTTGGCCAATAGGTTTTGGCTAGTTTAAGGAGGTGCATCTTGGCAAACCTAACCTTCCTCTCCTCGGTCATGGGGTACCACTCGAAGTATTGATCCATGCCATGCTCCCAATCTTTGTAGACACTAGGGTTGTGAGACCCATCAAAATTAGGGGCTTCCACTTTGATCATTCTTAATAGGAGTTTATCATGATCCTCACGTGGTCGCCTCTCATAGTGTCGTGGTTGAGGAGCTCTCTCTTGTTCACGATACCACCCATCATTTAGGTCTTCCCTCTCATGTTCATCCCGCGGAGGGGGAAATCTTTGGGCATAGTTCCTAGGTGGGATTCTCTCATGATGTCGGGGCCGTTGAGGCCTCTCCGGTTGGTGGTACCACTCATTCTCAAGGTCTTCCCTACCCGGTTCAACTTGTGGAGGGGGGGTTCTTTGGGCAGGGATCCTAGGTGGGGCCCTTAATTCCTCTAGCTTATCCATTCGGGTGGTAAGTCCATCAAGTTTCTCTAGGATAGCCCTAAGGATAGGGTCAACTTGCTCCATAGGGGCAGGTGGGACATCACTAGGGATGCCTTGATTGCCCTGAGAATGGGAACTCATGGGGGGATCGGAAGTTGGGGGGTTGGTTTGGTAAGCGGTGCCTCTACGGGTGGACATGCACGAAGGAGAAGAGATTGACACGCGGGTGGAAGTGCAAGAGCCCTTGGACCTAGGCTTGTAGAGACAAGTCTAAAACTTTCTCTGATACCAATTTGATGTGACACAAGTATAGGGTATGCAGCAAGCAAACGCAAACCTCGGACCTAATCCGCATTCACAATCACATAGCAAGTAAAATGATAAATTGAGACCGAAACGCCGTCGCACACTCGCAAGCCCCGGGTAACTATATGATGCTAGAAGGAGGTGATGGATCAAGACCCTAACTGGTAGAGTGCCAGCAGGGCTAGGGTTATCCTCCCGAGGGTACGTGGCCCACACTTTGGGGCTGTCCGGTGCCACTTTGGGGCACAAGGTCCCACTCTCTCACGATGACACGGTGACCACTCAATGATGATGGCTCCGGGAACGGGCACTCACTTTCTTGCGCAACGGAGCTATGTCTACGGATATTAAACAAACAGACACTAATATAAATGGAGCAAAGTTTTAGAGCTCACCTGGTTGGTTTGAAGAAACCAACCCCGTTTGGAGACGTGGGCGAGCGGGGAAGTGTGATCCCCGCACACTGCGCCGACGAAGCTTGGGCTGCTAGTTACATGAACTACACCCCACGCAGGAGGGTTGAACTAGGGGTGGGGTAATCACAATTACATCAAACACTACCTCCACGCAGGGAGGGGCGCTAAGCCGGCCAGGCGAGAGAGAGAATTCCGCCGAGGATGACGGAACGGGTGCCGACGTGGTTCTGCCCACTTGTTGTTGGAGGGGACAGGAGGTCGCTGTTGCAGTCGTAGCTTGCTCTCAGGAATTTTGCCGATGACGAGATCAGTGAGGATGGCTTCGTAACAGGTACAGGGATGCCTCAGATTTATGTAAAATTCTTCTGCCGTCGCTGGTGGTCGTGGTGGAGACTCGAACAGGACGTCGGAATCTGGGGTTGGCAGCTTCAGAATGGATGCAGCCGGATGCAGAAGTTGTACTTGGGGCTTCCGGACTCAGAATCTCGATCCGTCGAAGGTGTTGGATCCGTGGACAAGTCCTCTGCACAGCAAAGCTGACGGAGACTCCTTCTGAGGTCGGGGTGGACAGGAGGGATCCGTTGAGTGGGATCTGGTCACGGCAGACAGCAGGAGGCAGACCCGAACGACGGTGGGAGAAAATTTGGAACTCTAGCTCCCGGAGGCCGAACGGGGTTCTGTTTCTTGATCCTGATCGGGGATAGGGAGAGGAAGATCTTTGGAGAAGAAACTTCAGTCTGGATCTGTCGCTGTCGACCGTGGTTGAGCTTCTAGTCGGACTCTGGTGCTCTGCAGCTAGTTCCAGACGCTGTCGGAGGAGATCGGCTCTTACGGGTGGCCACGAACTTGGAACGGAGTGCTTCCACTTCGCCTGGGAAGAGGACTGGGAGCCCTTTCCAGAATGGTACGCCTTGCCTTCAGAAGCCACTATATGAGTTCGGGGGAGCCTCTGCAAGACGTGTCTTCTTCTGCTACCTATAGTGGGGCAGGATGTAGGAGAGGGGGTGGGATGGAGGCAAGGGAGGCTAGTGTTTGGTGGAGGTGGAGAGGGTGGGGGTGTTCGTAGGTGGCAGGGGGGTTGTGTGGGAGTGGAGGAAGGGGTAGGAGGGTGGAGAGGAAGTGGGGGCCGAAGCTAGTGGAGGTGGAGGTGGGGTTCGGCCATGGCAAGGATGTAAGGGGGGGGTGGCTGTTTGCGCAATAGGTGGAGGGGGGGCTGGAGTTTGAATGGTCTTGGGGTGTGAATGAAGGTGTGGGGGAGTGGGAAGGTTGCTTGGGGAAGAGGGAGGGGTGTATTGGAGGTGGGGAAGGTGTATGGGGAATAGGAAGAGTCACTTGGGAAGGGGAGGGAATTGATGGGGGTTAAGTGGCCTAGGGGAGGTGAAAGGTTGGAGGGGGAGGTGGCAGCTGAGGTGGAGGAGAGAGAGAGGAGGTGAAGGGGCAGGTTCGCCCTTGGGAGAGAGAGAGAAGGGGGAGGAGAGAGAGGGGGATCCGCCCCAAGGAGAGAGAGAGGGAGAGAGAACTAGAGAGAGAGAGGGGGATTGCAATTATGCTCAATTCTTCAAATCTTCATTACCTTCTCAAGTGGGAGTTGGGGTTCTATATATAGGGAACCCAACTTTGTACAAAAGCCCTTGAGAAAAAGGGAAATAACAGATAACCAAGGGTGCAAGAAGGGGGCGCCCATGGGCCTAGCTCCCTAATGGGCCAAAAGACCAGACAAGTCCAATATGATGACCCACTAATAAGAGCACCTAAGGCAAGACTCAAAAATAGAAGTGAAATACATCAAAAGGACTCAACAAAGGAGAAAATACATCAAGATGTCTATTGTAGTGAGATCCAGTGCCGTCGAGGCCCCATCAAGTCATGCTATCCGTCTCCAGGGGGGAGAGATGTGTCGAGCCAGAGGGAGCTCTGAGTGATGTCCCCATCAGGTTCCCTCGTTGCGAGTCGCCATCCAGCATGGGTTGGTTAGCAGTGAGCAGACTAACATGGAAAGAGGACTGGAAGAGCTCGCCGAGCTCGAAGGAAAGCGTCTCCGTGTGTAAAAAAATATCCAACTCTACCAAGCTCGCATGGCCCGTGCTTTCGATAAGATGGTCAAAGGGCGAGAATTCAAGAAATGTGACCTGGTAATGGTTAAAAGAAGAAAAGTGATGGCCTCCAACCCCAAAGGGAAGTTGGTTAAAAACTGGGTCGGGCCATATATTACCCACAGGGTATATGAAGGGGGCGCCTACGTTATTGTAGATCACAAGGGAGTAGTTCAGTTCTCCCCTCTTAATGAGAAACATATGAAGCTGTACCACACAGTCCCACCAACATTCCCAGAATGCTTGAAACCCACTTTGCTCTAGTGGCACTCCGCCCTGACCGAGCTCTCAAAAAGTTACAATATCGACATTACGGACCTTACGTCTGAATCGGAGGAAATCCTTCCTTTCCGTTGGCATTAATCCCTTGCTAATGAATAAACCCCCCTTTTTTGGCCCAAGACTTCGTGTCCCAGTCGGCTCTCTTACAATATTGCCATTACAGACCTTACGACCGAATCGGCGGAAATCCTTCCTTTGCGTTGGCATTTTTCCCCTGCCAACGAATAAACCCCTTTTCGGCGCAAGACTTCATGTCCCAACTGGCTCTCTTACTATATTGCCATTACGGACCTTACTTCCAAATCGGCGAAATCATTCACTTGCTTTAGCATTACCTTCTTGCTAACGAATAAACCCATTTCCGGCAAAAGACTTCGTGTCCTAGCCATCTTTCCTGCAATACTGCCATTACGGACCTTACGTCCGAATCGGCGCAAAAACTCATCCCTTGCGTTGGTATTTGTCCTTACCAACAAATAAACCCCTTCATCGGCGCAAGGCTGCGTGCCCTAGCCAACTGCCATATGCTACTTTGTGGGGTCAAACGTTACATGATTGACCCATCCTCATTTCTCACTCTATGATAAAAAAAATGATGAAATGGTAAAAATGGGGCTTAAAATAGAGGTGCCCCACCGGCCTCGTTCCTACACTAGGGCGAGGGCAAAAAATGGCTATAACCCAGCTACAGTGAAAACCTAAAAGGGCACTACAGGAAAAATCAGGTACCCCGCCACGCGAAAACCCGAAAGGGCACGTGGGCAAAAGCAAGAGGGGGCTGGTTTCGGTGAAACCTGAAAGGGTGCTTAAACCAGTAATGTGGTAATTTAAAGTTCCTCTTCACCCTCATCCTAATGAAACTCCAAAAAGGGTGATCACCACAAGTCCCGTCGGATATCTTTTCTCTCAAAAAGCCAGTGTTCAACCCATGTCATCATCGGCAAGATCAGTCGGCGTTTCCCTTAACTTGGACCCTTCGTCCTCATTAATAAATAAACATCTTTTGCTTTGACATTTAGCCAATGTCGATGAACAAGCCAGTGTTCGACCCTTGTCATCATCGGCAAGATCGGTTGATGTTTCCCTTAACTTGGACCCTTCGTCATCGTTAATGAATAAACCTCCTTTGCTTAGACATTTAGACAATGTCGATGAACAAGCCAGTGTTCGACCCTTGTCATCATCAGCAAGATCGGTCGACGTTTCCCTTAACTTGGACCCTTCGTCCTCGTTAATGAATAAACCTCCGTTACTTCGACATTTTGCCAATGTCGATGAACAAGCAAGTGTTCGACCCTTGTCATCATCGGCAAGACCGGTCGACATTTCCCTCTTAACTTGGACCCTTCATCCTTGTTAATGAATAAACCTCCTTTGCTTCGACATTTAGCCAATGTCGATGAACAAGCCAGTGTTCGACCCTTGTCATCATCGATAAGATTGGTCGATGTTTCCCTTAACTTGGACCCTTCATCCTCGTTAATGAATAAACCTTTCTTTGCTTCGGCATTTAGCCAATGTCGATGAACAAGCCAGTGTTCGACCCTTGTCATCATCGGCAAGATCAGTCGACATTTCCCTTAACTTGGACCCTTCATCCTCATTAATGAATAAACCTTCTTTGCTTCAGCATTTATCTAATGTCGATGAAGAAGCCAATGTTCGACGCTTGTCATCATCGGCAAGATCGGTCGACATTTCTCTTAACTTGGACCCTTCATCCTCGTTAATGAATAAACCTCCTTTGCTTCGACATTTAGCCAATATCGATGAACAAGCCAGTGTTCGACCCTTGTCATCATCGACAAGATCGATCGACGTTTCCCTTAACTTGGACCCTTTGTCCTCGTTAATGAATAAACCTCCTTTGCTTCGACATTTAGCCAATGTCGATAAACAGGCCAGTTTTCGACCCTTGTCATCATCGGCAAGATCGGTAGAAGTTTCCCTTAACTTGGACCCTTCATCCTCGTTAATGAATAAACCTCCTTTGCTTCGGCATTTAGCCAATGTCGATGAACAAGCCAGTGTTCGACCCTTGTCATCATCGGCAAGATCGGTCGACGTTTCCCTTAACTTGGACCCTTCGTCCTCGTTAATGAATAAACCTTCTTTGCTTCGGCATTTAGCCAATGTCGATGAACAAGCCATTGTTCGACCCTTGTCATCATCGGCAAGATCGGTCGACGTTTCCCTTAACTTGGACCCTTCGTCCTCGTTAATGAATAAACCTCCTTTGCTTCGACATTTAGCCAATGTCGATGAACAAGTCAGTGTTTGACCCTTGTCATCATTGGCAAGACCGATCGACGTTTCCCTTAACATGGACCCTTCGTCCTCGTTAATGAATAAACCTCCTTTGCTTCGACATTTAGCCAATGTCGATGAACAAGCCAGTGTTCGACCCTTGTCATCATCGGCAAGACCGATCGACGTTTCCCTTAACTTGGACCCTTCGTCCTCGTTAATGAATAAACCTCCTTTGCTTCGAGATTTAGCCAATGTCGATGAACAAGTTATTATTGACCCTTGTCACCATCGGCAAGACCGGTCAACATCCCATTAGCCATCATCCATTCAGGATTCGTTCCGTGAATCAAGTATAAAAAAATGAATAAAAATGAGGCTTAAAATAGAGGTGCCTCGCCAGACTTACTCGGATATTCTGAGTAAGGGCAAAAATGGCTCTAACCCAGTTGTAGTGAAAATCTGAAAGGGCGCCACAGGAAAAATCAGATATCCCGCCATGTGAAAACCCGCAAGGGCGCATGGGCAAAAGCAAGAGGGGGCTGGCTTCGGCGAAAACCCGCAAGGGCACTTAGGTCAGTAATGTGACAAAAAAATGATGAATAAAAAAGAAGCGAATGATGATGATGAAATAATGATGTCGCATTCTCATTTGTTACTTAAATTTCTACAAAGGTTCCCGTGTGAGCCTTGCACCTATGAACCTACCTTTGCTTCGGCATTTATCCAATGCCGATGAATGAGCTACAATTGACCCTTGTCACCATCGGTAAGACCAGTCAATATCCCCTTAACCCGGACCTTACGTCCGCATTAATGAATAACCTATTTTTGCTTTGGCATTTATCCAATGCCGATGAATGAGCTGCCATTGAACCTTGTCACCATCGGCAAGACCGATCAATATCCCCTTAACCCGGACCTTACGTCCGCGTTAATGAATAACCTATTTTTGCTTCGGCATTTATCCAATACCGATGAATGACCTGCCATTGACCCTTGTCACCATCGGCAAGATCGGTCAATATCCCCTTAACCTGGACCATACGTCTGCGTTAATGAACAAACCCTTTGCTTCGGCATTTATCCAATGCCGATGAACAAGCTACTATTGACCCTTGTCACCATCGGTAAGACCAATCAATATTTCCTTAACCCGGACCTTCCATCCCCGTTAATGAACAAACCCTCTGCTTCGGCATTTATCCAATGCCGATGAACAAGCTATTATTGACCCTTGTCACCATCGGCAAGATCGGTCAATATACCCTTAACCCGGACCTTATGTCCTCGTTAATGAATAAACATTCTTTGCTTCGGCATCTATCCAATACCAGTGAACAAGCTATCATTGACCCTGGTCATCATTGACAAGACCGGTCAATGTTTCTCTTAACCCGGATCTTACGTCCGTGATAATGAGCAAACCTCCCTTTGCCTCGGCCTTAGATCTGTGCCGACGAATAAACCTGCCGTCAACCTTTGTCACCTTCGGCAAGGTCTACAAGTCAACCACTAGTTCTACCCTCCGGCCCTTGGTGGCCCGTAAACCTCTCCCCTTATCCCCTGGTGTTCAGCCTAGGCAGATCAGTGATCCCAGGGTGAAGTTGCGCCGTGGTAGAGCGAACCCCTCGCCCCTTCCCTGAAGGTGTGAGCGCTCTCTTGCCTTAGCAACTGACATACCCCGGACTAAATAAATTGGCTCAGCAAATAGATGTGCAAAATAATGGAATGAAAGTTTTCCATTCAAACATAAAGGGACATGTTACCCGGGGCACACCCGCTGGAATACGTGAAGGTTCACAAAAAGAAGACAAAATGATAAAGCTACTGCAGCGAGCGGCGGAAGATGTCCTCGAGCTCCAGCAGCCCTAAGGACGGGTAACGGGCCAGCTCTTGTAGATGGGTTTCCTCGGCCTGCAGTCGCACCAATTTCTCCTCGAGCGATGTGGCCTGCCCTTCAGCCAGCTCAGCCGCCTTTGTATGTTGGACCCATAGTTGGTCGGATAGTGCCGGTTCTATTTCGGCCCGGTCAAGTTCGGCGCGGAGCTCAATTATCCGAGTCTTCAAAAAAGCCCGACGTTGGTTAGAGCCATCGGCAGCATCCCGCATCTGCTGGGCAGTTCCTCTCGATGACTGAAGGGTAGTCTGACACTCTGCTCTTTCAAGTCTTGTGGCCTCCATTTGATCTATCAAGCTATGGCTGATGAATTCCCTCCTGTTCACGTGCTTCAGGAGCAGAATTACTCGCTGCACCCAGTCCTCCATGGGGCAGCCAAAGGCCAACAAGGAGCGGGAGAGGTGTTCTGTAAGACCCCTCAACTGCACATAAGTTAAGTCTAGGAGAGTTGTCACGGTCTCCCGCAATGTCTCCAGATACTGCCACACTAGGTCACTCGATGATTGCAAACCAAGTGACGACGTATCCGGGAGATGAAACTCTACACGGTCGTCAACTACGGCCCAAATGTTATCGATCGGCATAGAAGATGAAGATGGCATGTCTTGCAAGGCGCCCGTGTCAAGACTGGCCCCAGCAGACAATGCAACGGCGGGACTGTCTATGATAGCTACTTCTCTCCCAACCTCGGGCGAGAGTGCCGCTTCTCGACCCTCAATAGCAGGGAGCGGTTAGTCACCATTTCTGGCTCTCTAGCTGCCACCAATGATGATTCGATGGTGAGGGTTGGGGTCGTCAAACCCCTGGTCACCTCTTCCACAATCTCACCCTCCTCTATCCCAGGGAGGCCTTCTTCACTCTGAAGCGGCTTATCAGTGATGACAAGTTACTGTTGCTCCAAAGTCACAGCTGATGGCTCAGACCCAGCAACCATCCCCGACGCCTCCGAGCCCGCTACCATGATATAATCCTTCGGATAATGCAGGGCTATGGGCCTCAAGACCGGCGGGAACAATGGCGGATCCACGCATAGAGGTGGCAGAGGTATCTTCACGGTGATCGTCGGCAAGGTGACCTCGGCCTGACCGGCAGAAGCCTGCAAGAGAAAGAGAGCATAAGGATCTCTGAAGACCAGAATGATGGCCAGATGAGAATAATTACGAGACTGAAAAGTGTAGCTCTTACCCCAGCTGGCATTAAGCTCAAGTCGACAGCAACGGGAGCTACCATCTCTGTCGCCTCTGGCCCTTCCCCCACTGAAGGACCCAGGGGTCCAAAGCCACTCAGCATTAGGCATGGAGGACTAAAAGTTGTAAAGTCACTCTCATAGGCGAAAGACACTGTTGCGTCCTCGGCCTCTGTTCCCGTCAGTTCCTATAGAAGCCCGTGCGCGCATTCCACCATTTGATGTACCCTAGAGTTACACGGGGAAAGCGTGCGGGGGCCGGAACTCTGAATGAAGCTGCCTCTCAGCGATGAAAATAGTCCCATCATATGCGAGCCTCGTCGTTCGACACTTGGCCAGCTCGGGCTCTGTTCGACAGCGTAAATTGAGTGCAAGTAGCTGGAATATGCTGATCATAGCCAAAATTCTGACTGAATCGGAAAGGATAATAAGGCTCCAGCCACAAGATGCCGCTCTTGTGAAAAATTAGGACGCTTGGCCTTATGGATAACGCCTAATCAATCAGCTCTGACTCAAAAATTGGCCTCGTGCACTTGGCGTCAGAAATGGGGTGAACATATTCTTCTACCTCGCCCAGACGACACTCCCTCATCCTATTCACCAATGGACTAGAGTGAGCGGCCAGAATGCAAAAGTGCAGAATCCCCAGGGAATCCAGTGGAACCTTCGTAAGCTTGCCACGAATAGCGAAGAGCTGGTCTGCCACTCAGGTCTGCTCAACATTGGCTATATCTATCATCCTGGGAACCAGCTACGCTGACTGAAGCGACCAAGGAGCAGCCTCCGGAAAAAGTGTATAGACCCAGGCATTAAAGAAATGCAGCGGGCCAACCCCCCAAAGATTCTTGGGAAGGCGCGAGCGATGCAAGTCTCCCAGCAGCTTATATATCAAACATAGTGCGACTGGGTAAAGCGAGAGCTTCATGCCCCAGGCCATCAAGCAGGCGGGATAGATAGCCTTGTTGAGTAGTGGATAGCAGATCTAGAGGGGAGGGGTGAATAGATCTTCCCCTCTTTTTGCAGAACACCCCTCTTTAAAGTTAGATAATGATAATAGCAGTGGAATATAACTAGCTTAACGAAGGACACAACGATTTTCTTAGCAAGATGATTACGTAATATAGAGATTGAACCTAAGCATGCATCTAACACAAAGCAATCACACAAGCAAACCACAACACACGAGATTTTAAGGTGGTTCGGACTGAATCCCCAGTCCTACGTCCACCCCTCACCAAATCCGGTGAGGCTCCACTAGCGCCACGCACTGAACCGCAAATCGGAAAGACCTTTGATTGCCTTCCTACTCACCACAGGTAGGGACGTCAACACCGCAGATCGGACAACTTTCGATTGTCTTCCTACTAACCACTGGTAGGGACGATCTTCAGTTTCAAATGTTTGAATGAAATGGAAAGAGAACAAATTATGAAAACACTCAAAAAAGATATAGAATATGTTCAAAGAGAAAAGATCTTGTCTGAGATTGCTGGATCTTGAATCTTCTTTTCTTCACACGATGTACATCACCAACAGAAGCTTCTTTCTTCTTCACAAAGCTCTCTTCTTGATTCAGCAACAATGGCTTCTTCTTCCTTGTGAAATGAGCTTCCTTGGATCTACTTGAGTTGATGAAGAAGATGATGGTTGCAGCTTTATCTTCACTTGGCTTGGGGTTGATCTCCTCTTGAAGTAGCTTGAATCAATTGAGGATTTGATGAAGAACTTCTCCCCGGAGTATTGTTCACGGCTATAGTACTCGATCTCCTCTCCCGTGAACACACCCTTGTAGCCTCCTTTGATCTCCCTTTGATTCACAAATGATCAACTAGGGTTTCTAACCCTCTTGCATTGGTTTTATATCTTTTGAATGGTCCTTGGACATCCCCCAGACCAGATCCACAATCCATTGGAGATTGGGTGACTTTGGGGTTAAACAAATACAAGGAAAGAGGCTCTTCCCGAAGTGGAAAACAAAGTCAACATTTGTTGGCTCGGGGCTGGCGGTCGACCGGAAGCTTCTGGCAGTCGACCGCTACTGAGAATCACTATAGAAATTTAGTCCCTGAAATTTCCGATCGACCGCTACTGGGGTGGCAGTCGATCGCCACTGAGAGTGATGTAGACAGTGGGCTGCTGGCAGTGGCGGTCGACCCCCCCTGGGCTGGCGGTCGACCGCCAGCTGGGTAGACCGCGGGTTATGCCGGGTCAGTCCGTTAACCCATTTAGCTCCGTCGCTTGAGTCCTTTTAGCAGCCCGTTCTCATCTGTGGCTTCAACCTTGACAGTCTTGAAGATTTCTATTGATTATATCTCTCCTATAATCAAAATTTTGTGGCATCAACCTTTTAGCAGCCCCTTTAGCTCCTGACCGCACAGGTCGATCCACATGCGAGGGCGTAATCATTGAGCTTTCACATTTGCCATCTCCACTCCATTCTTGTCCATTTATTGGCTTATCTGTCATGAGCAAAACATCACGTATATCAGTCATATGAGAGTGGAAAACAATAATGACTTATAGTGTTTAGCCATTATCAAAATCATGAATATGAAATAACTCAAATGACCACAGGGGCACAACAAGCCTCGGCCCAGATCACACTCTCGTCACCTTGCGAGAGAGTAAAAGAACAAATCCAATAAGTCAGGAACGTAGCACAATGAGTGACTGCATCAACGCCCCTAGGGTTGGGCCTCCTGGTTGTCCTCCCTCCGAAGTCAAGGGGAAAGCAGCCTATCGTCGAACCCTCTTCTTCCGCTGAACAAGAGCCGGCACTACCGAGGGGAAATCTGTGTATTCCTGATCCCCTCTGAAGAAATGTTGAAGCCATGTGCCCATCTGCACACGCCTCTTCTCTCCAGGTTTCCGCACCCCCTTGGCGTCATGTGAGGAATGGCAGAGGCTACGATATGCCTTCATCAGATAACGGCAGGCAAAACCAGTCAAATATCACCCTTCACCATCCATCTGATCTTTTAGCCAATCTGGCTAGCAGACTTCCTCATACGGCTCACCGTCAATCGAGAGGTCGCTTAACTGTGAGAGACTCTAAAGGTCCAATGACGTCTCCCCTTCTGAAGTGTAAAAGGTGTTGTATTCTTGACAGAACACCTCAATCATACCGCAGCAGAGACCCTTTGAGATGGGATAGTGGTACCTTGATGCATACACGCTGTGATATACACCTGCTCTAATCAAGATAGGTGCATAGTGCTGCAAGACAAAATTTGTAAACTCTACTGCTCCTGGCCTAAAAGCGTGGGCGTCGGTGGCCTTCAAATCGGCAAACCACCCAACAGAAATCTGGTGCTTGAACCGAACTGCTAAACAGTCTAACAAGAACGGCTCATCTTGGTACCCCCACTTTAGCGGGGCCAAGAACAAACCAAAGGACGGCTTCTCCCGATCTACGCGACCTGCAGTCTCGTTCCCTGGGCAGGAACAAACTCAGGGGCCCTGGTCAACAGCCCGTCTTGTGGGGACATCTGTTGAAGTCCAAGCACAACACCCCACTTCCTGGGTTCACCAGGCAGATATATGGGTCTCCCCCTCACAACATAATCAGTAAGGCTGTCCCGCCCTTCAAGCAGCGCTAGCTCAGCCTTCCGAACGAGGAACATATCCCACTTTCCCTGAAGATTGAACCGCTTCAAAAAAGACATGAAGTGCTTGTCTTTGGGATGATCTACTCTGCAACCGTCAGGGCGTTCATACTTGAAAGAGTCACTCCCGATGACCAGCAGGCGATCAATGTCCACTGTCTTGGTCTCAGAATCAGAGGACTCTGCCACTATGGCTAGCTTTCCATGGCCTCTGTCCAGAGAGTGAACATCTCTCCACGTCACCACAGCACGGGAGGAGGAAGAAGAATCAGATGCCATGGTATCTGCATCAAAAACAAGTATGAAAGAAAGCAAACAAAGTCAGAAAGCAGCTGTTGAAGACAAAGTCTTTCTGACAAAAAAATCTGATAGAGTCTCCCCAGCCCAGGTGATGGGGACATCGAGGCAAGACCGTATGCATTTTGTTTGCATTTATGTCTTTTCATATTTGCATATATACCCTTGTGTTATATGGGTACGCAATTGTAGGTCTTAGTGGGTTTATATGTAAAATTCCAGTAGGACCAAGCAAGGGGGCCCTCAGCCCTTTCCCATTGGTCCATGTCACTCATGTGGGGCTGGTCAACCATCCTAGGTGGCCATCTAGAAGGGTTGAATGTCAAAATGCCACATGGGTAGACAAGTGGTTACATTGGTCCAAGGTAGGTCACCTACCTTCACCTACCCATTCAACCCTTACATATGGTCAAGGGGGCCCCCCATTCCACTAGGCATATTTTAATATTTTTTGTGTGTTATCACACTTAATCCCAGCCCTTCAATCCCCATCCCTAGATCCAAGGGTGCACAATTGATTTGATTGGAGTCATGTATAAGCTTGTATTTTCATGTAAAAATCAAGGAAAAATCAGAAAATTGTGTTGAATGCTTGAAGCTTCTTGCGCCCCCAGCCCCTCCTCCTGCTGTTATTCCCTCTGTAACCTTCTTTCTACAGTGGAATCATATCTATTCCCCTTCCCCAATCTCTGGTTGTGATCTGTGCCGCCGCCTCTGCCGTTCGTGCCGCCGTAGGACCGCCAACGAGCCACCGTCGAAGTTCTATCCTTGGCAGACAGCAGTCTCTTCTCAAAATTCCTGCTACGGCCTCTTCTTGGTCTGCAATTTTTATGGTGTGTTCCTATCTTCCACCCCATCATCCACAAACAAATTCAGGTCCAAAATCCCTCGTTTAGTATTTTTCCATTTTCGTGCATCTTTCACTCCCAGATCTGTTTTGTCTCTGTCTACAGTGACAACAGCCCTGTGTTTCTCACCTCCGACCCTCTTTTTGATTTTTCAAACCCTCCCAATTTTACTGGGAGTTCTATCCATCATCCCTACATCTACCATTTTTCTTGATTTTTGATCCGCTCTCTATCCATTTTTCACAATTCGTGTTCTATCTCAACTACAGTGCTTTCAGCCCACTTCCAGATCCGACCCACTATTAGTGAAAAACTCCTATCAATTCGTAGCCACATCCAAACTTGTCCAAACTAGTTTTTCCATTTTACTAGCTCAATTTCCCACAACGTTTATGAAGAGGTCGAAGTCTGAATCCAAGGGTTTCATAGTGGTCAAAGGCAGTTCTCAGAAAATAGCCCTACAGATCTGAGTGTTCGGATACTATACAACAGGAAGTTGTAAATTCATTAAAGCCCAGATCCGTGCAGATCCAGGCCAGATATCTAGACCTAGGTTGAATTATTCGAAGAGAGCTTTCCAACAGTGCCAGTTTCGTGTCGATCCGACATCGGGGCTGATCGCAGTGGCCGTTCTCGCCGGAGCGCGCGCCAGAAAATAGAACCGGCAGACCCGTGGCCGATTGTTCCGATCGGTGCCGAACGGAGCCGCCCGGCCTCCGGTCACCGTCCCAGCGTGCCGCCAGCCCGGGGATCGCTTCCATAAGTGTCCCCATCACAGTGGTGCCACCGGGTCCCACACGGCCACTCCGGACAGCACGTGGGCCCCACCGTCACGTGTTCGGGTGCTGCCGAAGCTACGCGAGAAGCCGCCCGTCAACCCGAATTCTGTCCTCCCGGGCCCAGCTGTGTAGCCCTTTACCACCCTGCGTGGAGTGGGTGATATTTCATTGCTGTCATCATTGTGTAATATTTATCCCGGGAGTACGAGTTTCAGCCGGGTCCGCCTTCCCCACGCCGAGCGCGTGGAGGTATCGCATTCGCTCCCTTACTTGGCATTTTGCTTACTTCATATATATTTATTTATGCTGCTGCTAGAGAGCATGTGTAGGGATATCTAGCTCGCTTTATCTATTCATTACCGCTGCTGCGAGAGAGTGCGAGACCGTCCCGTGACCCGATCCGGGCACACGAGAGAGCCGATCACCCTAGCTCATTGCCGGTTTCTCAACCGCGCACGTCCGACGCTTCCCTCGTTAAGGGACAACCGTGAGCTTGACGTGTCCGTGGTCCCGTCCCGCATCAATTTGGTATCAGAGCAAGTTGAGTCTAGGGTGTCAAAAAGAAAAAAAAAAGAGTGTCATTTACGTCTAGCCATTAGTCATTGTCTAAGTCGTGTTTAGGGTCATCATTATTTTAAAACAAAAAAAAGTGTGTCTTTGCATTGCATCCCAATAACCCGGTATATCAAAAGGTGTTGTCCGAACATTAAGCTACGCCTATCGGGAAGGCCGCACACTTGCGCGAGTGATCTTCGGATCGATTAACTCCGCCACGTGCCGAGTTTTGGTTACGTCTAGGTGCATCATCTTGTAGTGTGCATTTGCCTTAGTCGGTGTCTTCTACTCCGTGTCTTGCATGCCCACTCGTCGAGGTACTCAATACTCACCCCCACCACCACCTATGGCGGAATCCTGAGTCTATAGTTCCGATGAAGTGGCCACATTGTTCCGAACTCTTGTGGGGAAAATGGATGGGTTGAGTGAGCGCATGGATGAGTTAAGTACTCGAGTGGATAGGATGGAAGGAACGAGTACCCGAGTTGATGGTCTAGGCACCCGCCTAGAAGAGAGGATGAAAGCGGTAGAGGATAGGACCGTTGGGTCGAACCAGTCCGTTCAAGGATTGGTCGGGAGAGTTGCCGCACTAGAGAGAGGTCCAGCCGAGGCACCACCGATTGCCCCAGTCCAAGCACCCGTCCCACCTACACAAGGTCAACCGGAGCCGGGTCAACAACCCGCGACTCCAAGGGTTCAAGAAATAGCTAATAGGAGGCACGAAGTCCCCGAGGTGCATGACTATGAGTCCGATAATGAGCAACGGGGACATGGTCGTGACCATCGCCCTACGCGGCGTACCCACGACCAAGATATGGATGAACGAGCCATTCGGACCATTCGGGCCGACCCTCCCACCTTTGACGGGTCCTTAGACCCAAAGGTCTATCTTGATTGGGAGGCTGATATGGACCGATATTTTGAGTGGTTCGAGATGTCGGACCAACGAAAAGTCAAGTATGCCAGGATGAAACTTTTAGGCCAAGCCCAAACCTATTGGAGAAACATGGAGAACCTATTGTTTCATCGTCAAGAACCCCCGATCGATACATGGACCGATATGAGGGAGAAACTTAGGAAGAAGTACCTCCCTACCTCCTACCGCCAGCGTCTTATAGAGAGGTGGCAAAGTCTCACCCAAGGAGACCGGTCCGTCTCTGATTACATCACCGAATTTGATGAATACTACTTGCGATGTGATGCCACGGAGGAGGATTCCCTTACCGTCTCTCGGTTTCGGCGTGGTCTACGCCCGCACCTACGGTATGAGCTTCTCCGCCGCAAGGTGGACAAGTTGGAGGATGCATATCAAGTTGCTCTTAAGATTGAGCAATTCGAGGGAGAGTTCGAGTCTATTCCTCGGTGGAGTCCCGCTCCTCCCCGTAGTGATTCCCGTGGCTCCTTAGGTTCATACCCGAGGGGACCCATGGCTCGTCCTTAGGAGCCCACCCGTCAGGAGTACTTCGCTCCTAGACCTCGACCTCCCCCACCACGGGATCTACCTCCACTCCATCCACCGGCACATGTTGCCCGTACCCCAGCACACATGGCCCGTCCCCTGGCCCCGACACCTCCCCCGCTGTTGCCCACGGCGCCTACACCTCCACCCTTGTTACCTACGCCCCCTACCCGTCGGGAGGATAAAGGTAAGGCCCCTCTTATCGGAGAGAGTAGTAGGTCGCGAGTGCAATGTTTCCATTGTCACGGGTTTGGCCACATTGCCAATGAATGCCCCGCCCGTGCAACCCTAGCCCTAGGGGTTGGAGATACCTTACCTCCTGAGCTTGAGTGTGTCGATTATAAGGCCGACCAAGCACTAGCCGATGAGTACTATGCCTTAGGGGGAGAGCTGGGCGACTCACCCGTCGCCCAGGATGCCGCCACTTAGTGGGCTTGATGTCACCACCTTAGTCTAGGGTCATATATGAGTCGGTGTGTTTTCCTTGTGTGGTTTGTTTTGTGTGGTTTGTTTGCATGGTTTGTGTGTCGTTTGTTTGTTTGCATGTGTGTTGTGTCAGCTCGTTGTCATTCTCTTATGAGTAAGAGGCGATTGGACTCACTCGACGAGTATGGGATCGGTTCTCTATCTATACCCGGATCTAGTCACCTACAGGGACTCAGCGGTGATTCCTAGTGAGTCTTCGAGCCGCCACCTCCCCTTTTGAGAGTGCCCCACCTGGAGTGTCCACCTTTAGCCCATAGCAGCTTGTGCATATTGAGTATATATAAAATGAGCAGGTGACGGTCACTTGGAGTGGAGCATACCCGCGTTACTTGGCACGGTGACGGATCCGCCGGAGTATTCAAGCATCATACCCCTACTCGACGGGGTCGAGTTCCTCCCACCCGGGGAGAATTGATGGGGACATCGAGGCAAGACTGTACGCATTTTGTTTGCATTTATGTCTTTTCATATTTGTATGTATACCCTTGTGTTATATGGGTACGCAATTGTAGGTCTTAGTGGGTTTATATGTAAAATTCCAGTAGGACCAAGCAAAGGGGCCCTCAGCCCTTTCCCATTGGACCATGTCACTCATGTAGGGCTGGTCAACCATCCTAGGTGGCCATCTAGAAGGGTTGAATGTCAAAATGCCACATGGGTAGACATGTGGTTACATTGGTCCAAGGTAGGTCACCTACCTTCACCTACCCATTCAACCCTTACATATGGTCAAGGGGGCGCCCCATTCCACTAGGCATATTTTAATATTTTTTGTGTGTTTATCACACTTAATCCCAGCCCTTCAATCCCCATCCCTAGATCCAAGGGTGCACAATTGATTTGATTGGAGTCATGTATAAGCTTGTATTTTCATGTAAAAATCAAGGAAAAATCAGAAAATTGTGTTGAATGCTTGAAGCTTCTTGCGCCCCCAACCCCTCCTCCTGCTGTTCTTCCCTCTCCAACCTCCTTTCTAGAGTGGAATCATATCTATTCCCCTTCCCCAATCTCTGGTTGTGATCTGTGCCGCCGCCGCCGCCGCCGCCGTTCGTGCCGCCGTCAGACCGCCAACGAGCAACCGTCAAAGTTCTATCCTTGGCAGATAGCAGTCTCTTCTAGAAATTCCTACTATCAGCCACGGCCTCTTCTTAGTCTGCAATTTTTATGGTGTGTTCCTATCTCCCACCCCATCATCCACAAAGAAATTCAGGTCCAAAATCCCTCGTTTAGTATTTTTCCATTTTCGTGCATCTTTCACTCCCAGATCTGTTTTGTCTCTGTCTACAGTGACAGCAGCCCTGTGTTTCTCAACTCCGACCCTCTTTTTGATTTTTCCAAACCCTCCCGATTTTACTGGGAGTTCTGTCCATCATCCCCTACATCTACCATTTTTCTTGATTTTTGATCCGCTCTCTATCCATTTTTCACAATTCGTGTTCTATCTCAACTATAGTGCTTTTAGCCCACTTCCAGATCCGACCCACTGTTAGTGAAAAACTCCTATCATATCGTAGCCACATCCAAACTTGTCCAACCAGTTTTACCGTTTTACTAGCTCAATTTCCCACAACTTTTATGAAGAGGTCGAAGTCTGAATCCAAGGGTTTCATAGCGGTCAAAGGCAGTTCTTAGAAAATAGCCCTACAGATCTGAGTGTTCGGATACTATACAACAGGAAGTTGTAAATTCATTAAAGCCCAGATCCATGCAGATCCAGGCCAGATCCTTAGACCTAGGTTGAATTATTCGAAGAGAGCTTTCCAACAGTGCCAGTTTCGTGTCGATCCGACATCGGGGCTGATCGCAGTGGCCGTTCTCGTCGGAGCGCGCGCCAGAAAATAGAACCGGCAGACCCGTGGCCGATTGTTCCGATCGGTGCCGAACGGAGCCGCCCGGCCTCCGGTCACCGTCCCAGCGTGCCGCCAGCCCAGGGATCACTTCCATAAGTGTCCCCATCACAGTGGTGCCACCGGGTCCCACACGGCCCCTCCGAACAGCACGTGGGCCCCACCGTCACGTGTTCGGGTGCTGCCGAAGCTACGCGAGAAGCCGCCCGTCAACCCGAATTCTGTCCTCCCGGGCCCAGTTGTGTAGCCCTTTACCACCCTGCGTGGAGTGGGTGATATTTCATTGCTGTCATCATTGTGTAATATTTATCCCGGGAGTACGAGTTTCGGCCGGGTCCGCCTTCCCCACGCCGAGCGCGTGGAGGTATCGCATTCGCTCCCTTACTTGGCATTTTGCTTACTTCATATATATTTATTTATGCTGCTGCTAGAGAGCATGTGTAGGGATATCTAGCTCGCTTTATCTATTCATTACCGCTGCTGCGAGAGAGTGCGAGACCGTCCCGTGACCCGATCCGGGCACACGAGAGAGCCGATCACCCTAGCTCATTGCCGGTTTCTCAACCGCGCACGTCCGACGCTTCCCTCGTTAAGGGACAACCGCGAGCTTGACGTGTCCGTGGTCCCGTCCCGCATCACTGGGAGTTTGCCAGAGCGAAGTGGGAACTCGTCCACTAAGTGACGATCCCTGAAAAGGGCCGTGGGGCATCGCGCCAGGGCCGAATAGGACACCAAGGGGTGCAGCTTTGAGGACAAGCCTACAAGGAGCCTCCCGGGGCCTGAAAAACAAGGGGTTAGACCCCAAATCCTCACTCACCACTCTCTACTATCGCCGCCGCGCTCCGGGGGGGAAAGGAAGAGAGAGAAAGTCAAGTTTCAAATGAAGCTGAAGTGGGAAAGAAAGAGGAGAAAGAAGAAGTTATAGGGGGGCCTTTGATGGGCTTAATCCGACGCGCTAAAAGGCGCGCCATTTTTGCTACTCCCGCCCAAATTGGAATCCAACTCGCCCCCTAGGTTAATCTGGCGCGCTAAATAGTGTGCCGTATTGACCCTCTTCACTTCAAATGTCGTAGGAGCCGCACCGTATTAACCAAAGCCCCATGGCCACGCCAGATTAACCACTACCCTGGGTTTAAGGGCCATTCCAAGCGTATGTCATCCAGACGGGAAATCTACCCAAATAGAGCTCATCCGCTGGTCCCGCTTCACTTGTGCCTTGCACGCAGCACCCGCGGCTGGGGGGCATTTGTTGGCACTCAAAATATGCTCGATGGCGACCAAGCCTAAATGATAGAAATGATGCGGCCCGCTAAAGCGAAGAAGCCGAAGGACACCAATGCACCGAAGCCTCCTCGAGCTGTCAGAGCCTCAGGTCACCCGGTATGAACACTAGGGACTTCACCTTGGGAGAATCGAGAAGAATCCATAACAAACCGACAGTGCCGACAAGCCTGCCCAATGAACCGGCATCGATTCGGTCGTGCCGCACGAGCAACATCCGTTGTCCTACCAAGGAAAAGGGCATACTTCATGGCTCGCCAGATAAAGCACCTTTGGCCCTTTTAGAACCACGGAATCGGAGGCTCCGTCGGTAGAAGTCCCGGACGGCCCGGCACGGCTACGACTTCTCAACAAACTAGGCCCATTAATGACCGAATGATCATCCAGTCAGGGCGGAAGCACTCCAGGTAGTATCCCACTCCCCGAGAAAGCTACCAATGCAAGTCAAGTCGAGCCAGCAGCACGAACCACCATGCGGAAAGCCACGTCAGCGGAAAACTCACGTGTCCGAGCCGAAGATGCATGAGGTTCCAAAAGCAGCCGTTCAGTGGCCTGAAAGCATTGTCAATGCTTCACGCCATGGTTTTGCAAGACCAGGGCAAGATGAAGGATCACAGTAACTCCCGGAGTCTATCCAGGGCCCAATGTCTGCCTCGTGTCGAACAAACATGATGAACCGGCTTAATTCACGCGCCCCCTAATCCGGTGCGCCCCTCTTTTCGGCGTGCCCCCTTTCCGGCGCACAAGCACGATCTTGATGGTTTTACGACGTGCTCCCCTCGCTTCGGGGAGGAATCACGCCTGAGGGGTGCTATATATAAGCCAATAGGAGACGAGAAAAAAAAAGAAGAAGAGAGAGGAAGGGATCGAATAGAATTAAAGAGAAAAGGAATCAGGCTTGGGAAAGAAGAAAGGGCATATTTCTGAGAGCGAACCGAAGTGCCACCTCTCCTGTCCGCCGACCTAAAGTAACCCATTGCTAGGGAAGAAGCCTCCATCGACCATACTCTATTCCTGCAGGTGGGTCCCGGCAGTTCCTCTCCCGGTTGTTCCCACTACTGCTTCCCCTGTAAACCTTTTTGAATGTATGAGGTTGGGGGGGGCGATGATATGAGCCTCCCCCCCTTTTTTATTTATTTTTATTATTTGTGGTTCCTTCTGTCTTCCCCCTTCTCCGCGACCAGGGATTCATCCCTGTCTATGTAATCGCCGGCCGGTCTTGAGCGACAACGCCATGCCATCCCGAATCTGTGTGGTGATGATCTATTTTGATAATAAAGCTTTGATGTTGAGCAGAATAATATCTCATGTGCCCTTCTTCCCCCATTTCTTCCCGTGGTTGTATTCGACTCCTAGTATTCTAGGTTTCTTCGTGCGGATGTCTTCATCGCATTGTTGAACATGCCCTGTGTTGAGTTATGATTTTGATGATTGTTGGCGTTATGGTTTTGATGATAACTAAACTTAATGTGTGATTGAGTGATGATAACTAAACTTATGGTTGATTGCACATTCATGTTTAAATATGTTTGAGATGGCAAATGGCAATGGTACATGGTCTTGATTCATGCTTGATTGAATTATTTTTACAAGAGGCAAGAGATTTCATAACCTCTTTAATGTGAATAAGCATGGTATTAACCTTAACTATCTTGCTTATAGGATGAAACACATGGCAGTCACTTGGTGAACTAAACTTGTGGATAAGCACCCTGCTCCTCTACAATCCAAAACAAGTGGTATATGTCATTTACTATCAAGAACCATTGGTGAGACTCTTACCTTGTGTATCTCATGCTTAGCATCGATCTCACCTTGTGTATCTTATGTATACACCTCATTCATGCACATTCAACATGAAACCCTTCTGGCCATCGTGTGCCCTCGCCCGCGGATCGACCTGCGTGGTAAGGTCGCGGGGGTCAAGGGGGTAGCGCCCCTTGCGGGGGTTTCCGGGGGCGGAGCCCCCGGAACAAATTTAGAAACTCTCTAATGGTCTAGACGTTTCAAATGCATAAACCAAGTGAATCCAACCCCTAAATGCATGGATTTGGTATGGACTTGAAGCTCTTGACTTTTGGACATGTTTCATTGGTTTAACACTTCATTTTTGCAGGTATAGGTCTTTCCGGTCGACCTACACGCCTTGGCCGGTCGACCTGAATTGCCAGAGCCTAAAAATTCCAGATTCTGCAGGTAGCGGTCGACCGCCCCTAGGCGTCCGGTCGACCGGTTTTGCCAGAGCCTAAAAGTTCGAGGATTTACAGGTTCCGGTCGACCGCCCCATGCCCTCCGGTCGATCGCCAGCCCCGATGCCCACTTTTGTTGACTTTTGTGTCAAGCTCAAGAAGAGGGTTTTCACCCCATTTCTTTAATCCTTTTGCCCCCAATTACACCAGGATTCGTGGATCTGGTCTAGGGGTTGTCCAAGGGCCTTTCAAGAGATATAAAACCAACTTAAAGGGTCATAAACCCTAAGCACCTAATGTGATATCTAATAGAGGCTATCAAGGGGGAAAGTGAGCTGTTGCAAGAGCAAGAAGAGCTGCATGAACAGTACTCCGTCCAACAAGTTCTTCATCCATCGGAAGCCATTCAAGCTCAATCTGAAGCCAACAAAGCTCCAATCAAGAGGATAGGCAAGCAAGCAAGCAAAGGAACCAAGGGGATTCAAGTGGAGATCAAGGGGAGGCTGTCCAAGGAGGAAGAAGAGGGTAGTGTAGCTCCGTGAATAGTCCCTCGTGCAGCAACACCTTCATCCAACCTCAAGCCATTCAAGGTAGATCTGAAGCCAACATCATCCAAGGAAAAGAATCAAGCAAAGATTCAAGAGGAGAAGCCGAGCAAGCAAGAAAGCAGAAAAGTGAGCAAGCACGAATTGAAGCTTCGGTCAAGTGAAGATTGAAGATATGTTCTAGATCCGCAGCATGCATTCAAAGGGAACCCGAAATAGGAGTTTTCTAAACTAAGCCTCATCGTATTTATGTTTTGGGTATTGTATTTGTTTTCTTTATAAACTGTTGAATATGTGTGTGTGTGGATCGTGTTGGATCCGTGGTTGTTTGTGTGTGTGTTGTAATTGATTCATGTGTGTACGTGGATCTTCCTAGATCTGCGTTTGTGTGTGTGTGGGTCTATTTAGATCCGTTCGGTCTTGTGTGTGTGGTAGTGATCCGGTTGTCGGATCGTGTTGGAGTTCATCTCCGTGTGTGTGTGTGTGTGTGTGTGTTGGAGCTTGTCTCCGTGTGTGGGTTGGGGCGTGTCCCCGTGTGTGTGTGCAGGTGTCGTCCTGCGTATGTGGTTGGAGCGTCGTCTCTGTTTGGGGATTTATCCCCGAGTGAAGCCTCACCGGGTTTGGTGAGGAGTGGACGTAGGATTGTCGTCGTTGCATCCGAACCACCTTAAAAATCGTTGTGCATTGTGTGTTTTTGTGTGGTTTGATTATTTTCGTTGTATGGTCGTGTGGGATCGGTGATTTTGAGTGAATTGGTTAATCAGCTTTCTATTGCTAATTATCGTTTATCACATATTTTGTAAAAAGCTAAAAGTTTTCCCTAAAATTGATAATCACCCAATTCACCCCCCTCTTGGGTGTCATTGATCGCAGGACTTCACCCTGGGTTGTCCCAAAGGGGCTACAACAACGATCCCCTCCTCGGGGTCCTTTTATTGCGTAGATCGCATCGAGTATTCGGTATGCCCACATGTTTTCTCCTGGCTGGAGGCGTGTATATAAGTGCACTCCCCTTCAGCCCCGGAAACGGCTCCTCGGTACTTCCATGTTCGTGGTTATGGGCTAGGGGAAGGGGCCATCTCCAAAATCTATGAATATCGTAATCGTTCATGTTAAAGAAGCCACTAAACTGTTCGACCATTTGCGCCCTTCAGTGTCTTAGTATTTTGGCTAATCTGCTAACCTTCGGTCTAACTTGTCAACCTCTCTGCAAACCAGTTAGCTATGATGCATACACATGCACATAATTAGTTGTCGTCAACTCATAGATCGAGTGCATTCTACATATGTATCGCATTTGATGGCTTGTTTCCTCGAGGAACTTATTTCCCGATGAGGGGAACATTCCCCATCGGAGTTTTCACATCACTATGAGGTCTAAGGAGACATGTCCTGTAATGACATGTATCTCTGCAGATCGCCGGAGGGTGAATATTGTAAGGGACTCTTAGCCCGACATCAAATCCACATTCCTTCAGAAGTGGTGGTGGCTGTGGGAAAGGTACCTCTCATAGGCTAGCCCTTGAGGTACCCTCCCATCTCGGCCGTCCCTTAATAATGTTTTCGACTTGTGGAGTGTTGATGCCCCTCGTAGGCTAGCCCTTGGGGTTTTCCCTCCATTGAAGTCCGCCGATCACCGTTTGGCACTCCTGGCTTTAAGGAGCGTACCCCAGATATTGTGGGACTGTCTCCACTTCACCCCCGCAACCCTCTGGGCATGGGGAGGTGCTGCCCAATTCTTGATTGGACACTTAGTCTGAATTGGATGAATTTTCAGTGATAAGTCTATTTTAGACTATGCTCGAGTAGGAACCTCGCATAAGTCTGGACTTGTCTTGTTTGCAGGGCATTTGGGACCTAAATAAACCTTCTAATCTTCTCAAATAATATCAAAATTCTAAAAAATTTGTCTGGCATTTCATTAAAGCCCAAACTAGCCAAATCTGCCCTAATCCGGCGCTCCCCTAAACCGGCGCTCCAATTTCCGGCGTGACCCCCCCCTCCCCCCCCCCCGTGCCGTTTTAGCTTCACACTCATAACCCCATTCATCCTTTTTGGCCTCCATCTGGCACGCCCCGGGCATGCCGTTTTAGCCTCACCTCAGCACCGCGCAGTTTTAAGCCAACTCCATCCATACATGTACAGACTTCATCCCTTTCTTTATGCTTCGACCCCTGAAAGCTGCACCGACCTACCCTAACATCGGTGCACACCCTGCACCGACTTAGCCACCACCCCATTCATATTCCAGCACCGACTCGGCCATCATCCTATGCGCACCCTGCACCGACTTAGCCACCACCCCGTGCATATTCCTGCACCGACTCGACCATCATCCTATGCACATTCATGCACCAACTTAGCCACCGTCCCAACCTAATGCATGCATTGACGTCACCCATATGTGCGTCGACCCACCTCACATATGCACCGACCCTTCTTCATGCATCAACGAAACCCACTCGGTGTACGTTCATGCATTGACCTAAATATGCCCCTACCTCATGCATGCACAGACCCCTTCAAATCATGCATTGACCCTTCTTCATACATCAACCCTAGCAAAGACTGTGAGGTATGTTTTAAATAAATAAATATTTAGTTTGATAACATGGGGCTAATGTTATAGCCCTAACTAATCTAACTAATATAGTCAAATAAATGAATAAAAAGGGTTTTAATGTCTTCAATTATGCTGAGCATCCATTTTGAAATCATGAACATACATTATGCACAAGTATGCATTGCCATATAAATGAGGATGACTGAACCTTTAATTACATGAGCCAACTAATTAATGAACTCGTTGCATTTTGCACGAGTGGTCAACCAAATGACCTCATTCCACAGCATCCATCGGTGCATTTAGTCAGTATTCTCTATGCCTTCATATCATCCCTTGAGGCATCCTCTCTTGGCAATTAATCAAGGGTTGTCCTCTTTCTTAGAGGACGTAATTAACGTCATAGCCTTTATGGAATGACGGACTCTAGGTCCCGACACGAACCTCATAATCGATTGACCAAGTCAGATCGAGCGTATAATAAACTTGTCACATACGTGGCTGGCACGCCTACGCATAATAAACGAACGAACGACCTGGTTCGTAAAGGAAAATGAAAAGAGAAGATAAAATCCTATATTCCCACAAACATGCACAGACCTTTATACGTTGAAATCAAGTGTGCGCAGACCTGAAACCAAATGTACACATGTTATGGAAGTTTGTGTGGTAGAATATATTTCATGTCATGTCTCCTCTGCCTTAATCCACTGAAGTTAATTTCCTATTTTATTTTGATGATTAGCATCTATACATTTCATTTGGCAACTATACATTGTATTTTGTTTAGATAACACTGATTAGCAGTTTATAGCTTCATGAACTTGCATTGCATACTTAAATCGGTGCAAGTTTGCGCCATCTGCATATGAGGTCGATGCACCCTTCTTGCTTCATTCAAAGTAGGTCAGTGCACATTTTGTTCTTCTGCATTTAAAGTCCGTGCATGTCTTGTATGGCTCCATACAAGATCGGTGCATGCTTTCATGAAAGGTCGTATAAGGTAAGTGTAGATTGTAACATGCGTATCTAAGGTTGGTGCATATCGGCCTTGGTCATTGGCATATAGTCGGTGCATGTTTTGCATTGGCATATAGTCGGTGCAGGTTTTGCATATAGTCGGTGCAGGTTTGCATTGTGCATATAGTCGGTGCAGGTTTGCATTGTGCACATAGTCGGTGCAGGTTTTGCATTTTACTTGCATATAGTCGGTGCAGGGTTCAGTAAGGTCAATGCACATCCTTTATAAGGCAAAATAATGTCGATGCATATTGATATATGCATGGACTCAGGTCAGTGCACATTTGTATCGTGCATAACCATAGTCGGTGCATGTATTGTCTTATGCATGTAAGAAATAAGTGGATTGTTTTCCTTACGAATATAGAGGTCGGTGCATCTTTCTATTGAGAGAGACAACGTCAGTGCATCTTTGTCTGTCTATGCATAGCAGGTCCGTGCATATTCTGATCGGCCAGCGCATTGGTCCAAACATACTTCTGCTCCTTCATAGCAAGTCGATGCATACTTATATGGTCAGCTGCTAAGGGTCGGTGCACACTTAGTTGTTCTTTATGTAACGTCAGTGCACATTATTGTGCTACATATATAGAGTCAATGTTAACCGCACTCTCTTGAATTAAAAGCTAATATTGTCGTCTAATTGCTAGGTCAGTTATATGGTCGAACACTTGATGGGTACACTGACAACCTGCGAACTTGACTTACGAGGAAGTTAAAGTACCAGGTTATTAGCTCATGATCCAAGGCAAGGCTCGAAAGGAGATTCAACCATGTGGAACTGTGAGCCTTCATATCTTTACATGTGGACCACCAGTAAAGCGCTCGTCTCAAGATTCCCTGGGCGGGAAACGTGGTTTCCACGCGCCCTCTCCTCGCAAAGGCTATAAAAGGGACATGATCCCTCAGATCTAAATATATCAAAAATTGAAGAGAAGAAGACAGACAGAGCGAGTGAGCGAGAGACAAAGATTGGCAGAGCAACCATAGAGAGATGGAGAAGACTACGAAGCTGAAGAGAGCCTAAAGTTGAGAGGAGAAATCTGAAGGAGATCAGAGTATCGTAAGTCTGAGTTTGAGAGAGCTTGAGAGTGTTGATAATTGTAATTGATTCGTGGATCAAATCCAGAGTCAATCTGCTCCTAGAGAGCTACATTGTTGTCTTGTTTTTCTTTCTTTCGTTTTAAGTTTTCTAAACTCTATCAAGCTGTGAGTTAGCGGGCGAGGTTGAGACCTCGAACAGCGAAGCTGTAAAGCTCAGCAGTAGCAAGCTGTGAGGCTCAGTGGTTTGGGATCATTTCCCCAAAGCTGTGGATCAGCAGTGTGTAGGGATCTAATTCCCGAAGCTGTGGATCAGCGGATTGAAGCTGTGAATCAACATTAAGCCACACTTGGTCAAGTGTGGGGTGGATGCAGGTGAAAACCGAACAACCTAAAATTCCTGTGTTCTATGTGATTGGATTGTGCTCTAATGTCTTTATCGTTTATGCTTGCTTGATGTTCGGATGAATGCTTAAGAGTTTTAAGTGATTCAGGCCTTCACTTGATATAATTTCTATCTGAGATTGTTGCCAAAGCATTTCATCTAGTAGGTATATCAAAAGGCGTGGTTGAAAGGATAAGCAACGCTTATCTTGAATTCCACCTCTTGCGTGAGGATAACTCTCCGCCATCGTACTGTACCTGGATGTTTGGCTAACCGCTAGGTTCTATCGTCTGATCCTTTTTAATACTGCTGATATTTTCATCTCTGAATTGAGTTACAATAGTTAGTTTTTATTCCGCATTGATTTTTAACTGCTGTAGTTTTTTAAGGGGTAGATCTATTCACCCCCCTCTAGATCGTAGTGTCCATCCATCTCAACAGGTGGTATCAGAGCCTAACTCTCCCGTAGGGCCTCACATCTCGGAGAGGTTAGATATGGATACTAAAGGTGTAGTCGCTGAGGGTCACTCAACTAGCAAGCCACCATTCTTTAATGGTAGAAATTATGCTTATTGGAAGAATAGGATGCAGGTTTTTCTCCGTGCTAAGGATTATGAGATCTGGAAGGTGGTGAGTAAAGGTCCATTTGATTTACCTCCAGATGAGGAATTCTGGAATAAGGAGCATATCCGAAAGTCCACTCTGAATTGGGGAGCTATCAATGCTTTACAGTGTGCTCTCCATCCCACTGAATTCTCCAGAGTTTCCTCCTATACCACTGCTATGGAGATGTGGGATAAGTTAGAGGTTATTTACGAAGGGACGTCTCAGGTTAGAGAAACTAAAGCCAATATGTTAGTCTCTGAGTAAGAGGCTTTTAAAACGAAGCCTGAAAAAGTCCATATCTGAGATGTATGCTCACTTGAATGTGATTACTAATAGCTTGAGAAGTCTAGGAAAGACCTACAGTGAGTATGAAATTGTTAGAAAAATTCTAAGGTCCCTGACACCCATCTGGCATACCAAAGCCACTATAGTGGAAGAGTCTAGGAACCTAGCTACGACCACTGTAGATGAGCTTATTAGTTCTCTCATGACATATGAGTTGAACCTCAAGAAAGCTGATGAGTCTGAGAAGGGAAGGAAACCCTTAGCTCTTAAGGTCAACTCTAGCAAAGGGTCATCCAGTGAGTGCAGCTGTACTAGCTCTAAGGAAGATCAGGATGAGTTTGCAATGTTCAACAGGAAGTTCAAGAAATTCCTGAGGAAAGAAGGGAAAGAGCTAAGGAAAAAGTACTTCTCAGGAAAAGACAGTCCAAACACAAACCTGAACCTGCCAAGAAAATTGATGCCATTGTTTGCTACAATTGCAGGAAAGTAGGACATCTCAAAGCGGACTGCCTGGAGCTCAAGGACAAGCAGCCCAGGTGGAAGAACAAAAAGGGGAAAGCTATGGTTAGCACCTGGAGCGATGAAGAAGAAGGAAGTCAGAGCAGCTCCTCTGATAGTGAGACAGAAGACAGGATTTGCCTGATGGCAAAAAGTGATGATGAGGTAATTTCTCCTTTTGGCAATTTTACATAGAATGAATGGGAGGATGCTTATGCTGAAATTTTAGAAAAATATGAAGACATGCGTAGGGAGAACAAACATTTAAAAAAGAAAATGAATTCATTAGCTAATGATAATTCCTTGTCTGATAAAATTACATGTCTGCAAACTGAAAATTAAGAACTGAAAAACTCCCTGAATGAAGATGAATGTTATAACAGCATGTTAGATAATTTGAAAGAGGAAAATGAAAACTTGTAGAATTCCATTGATGAACTTAAAATGAGAATACATGAATTTAAGGAAGAAACCAGAACAGCAGTTGAAAAACACGAAGCCATCAATGGTGTAAATGCTGAACTCAAAAAGGTCATTGAAAATCTAGAAAAAGAAAACAAAGACAAACAAAATTCCCTTAAAGGCATGACACATGGTGCAGAAAATCTGAACACCATCTTGGGAACAAATGGAAATTTTGGAAAGGAAGGTTTGGGTTTCAACCCAATTAATAAGGAGAGATTTGACATGAGAACTATCTCTTTTGTGGCAGAAAAGGGGACATTCCAACCCCTGATAAAAATGACTTCTGGAGAAAGTCAGAATAAGAACAAAATGAAATATGTTGAGAAAACTAAACCCAGTGCCAAGGACAAGGGTAAAGGGAAGGTGTCTAGGGAATCATGCTCATACACTCCCATGCCTCAGACCAAGGGACAGGCTAGGGGTCAGACTTCTAGAGCTAGAGTCCAAGGAAGCCTCAAAATGAAAACAGACAAATCTTCACAGAATGGTCGAGGCACCTATCAATTTCCATGTACCTCAACTTCATCTTAGTATAAGTCCCCTATGGATCAAGGGCCGAGTGGGTCAAGGCTACCACAATACTGTTTCTATCTACCCCACATTTCACAGCACTTACTATCATAACTTTGGAAAGGGAGGTCTAGGTAGCTTCTAAATGAGGCCAATGCAGAATCACTTTCAGAACTCATACTCTACTCAAAGGCATCAGCCTTATCCTTGGGATTCCTATATGACTGGGGTTAACAATTTCATAAGTCATAACTTTTATAGCCTTATCAACTCCACGCCAAGTCAATCCTAGGTCTATGGTACACCTATTGCTCCCAATGCCTATTGGGTTGATCACTAGCAAATGATCTTTAAGAATGACTTCAAAAGCAAGAAACAAGCCACACCTAAGAAACAAACCTCAAAGAATAAAAGTGGCAAGAAGAGGCAGACAAAACTGAATGATGAGAAACCCACAACTGCTATAAAGAAACCAAATCAAATGTGGATACCAAAACATCTTGTTTCTAGCCTACATGAAATAAATGCGTTTAAGGACCCAAGAAGTTCTGGGTTCCAAATCATTCCACTTGATTCCCTTGCAGGTATGCCTGGCAGCCAATCAAAATAGATGGTATCTTGACAGTAGCTGCTCCAGGCATATGACCGGGGATAAAGACAAATCTTGCATGTTGGTGAAGAAGGATGCAGGTCATGTTACCTTCGGAGGTAATACCAAAGGGAAAATAGTTGGATCAGGTAAAGTAGGTAAGTGTTCTTCTTGTTGCATTGATGAAGTGTTGTTGGTAGACGACCTTGCCTATAACTTGCTGAGCATCAGTCAGCTGTTTGATAAAGGCCATAAAGTCATTTTTAACTCTCTTGCATGCACAATTTTTGAACCTAATTTTGAATATGTCAAATTTTCTGGTAAGGGAATCAATAACATCTACATGGTAGACTTAGATGATGTAGCACATTCTAATCTTTGTCTTAATGTTAATAAAGATGACCTAGCTTATCTATGGCATCATAGATTAGGTCATGCTAGCTATAGTATACTACATAAATTGAATAAACATAGCATGGTAAAAGGGCTTCCTGAAATTTCTTTCAAAAAATAAAATAAAATCTGTGAGGCATGCACAATGTAAACAGACCAGAAAATCATTTAAATTTAGAACTGAAAACCTATCTTCTAAACCATATGAGCTAATCCACATGGACTTATTTGGACCCACCGGGTCAGTTAGCTTATCTGGAAAGAGATATGGTTTTATACTTGTTGATGATTTTTCTAGATTTACTTGGGTCTTTTGCTTGTCTCATAAAAATGAAGCTTTTAAAGAATTTCAGAAGTTCATTTACAAAATAAAATAGACTAATGAGTATGCTATTTTGAATATCTTGTATGATCATGGTGGTGAGTTTGTTAACTCACATTTTGATGATTTTTGCACGGAGAATGGCATAACTCACAGGTTCTCCTCACCAAGAACTCCAGGGCAGAATGGAGTGGTGGAAAGGAGAAACTGAACATTAGTAGAAATGCCTAGAACTATGTTGGTAGAAGGGAACCTACCAAGAATGTTTTGGGTAGAGGCCATTAACTCTTCATGCTACATTATTAATAGAGCCCTGGTAAGACCCACAACTTAAATGACTTCTTTTGAAATTCTGAAAGGTAAGAAACACTCTCTAGCTCATTTCAAGGTTTTCGGTTGTAAATGTTTTGTTCATGTAAATTCCAAGAGAGACCTTGATAAGTTTGAACCCAAAAGTGAACCTGAAATATTTCTAGGTTATTCTGATCAGTCTAGAGCCTATAGAATTTTTAATCTCAATTCTAAAACTGTAGAAGAGTCTCCTCATGTTGTCTTTGATGAGTCTGCAATTTGACCTGAAACTGATTTATGCAGGGATAAGATTGATGGAGTAATTCTGAAGAACAAAGAAGATCAAAATGCAGAGTCTACTAAAGAACCTGAAGAATCTAGAACTCAGGGGGAGGTAAATGAGAATTCAGGTAATTAGGTCAATAACATGAAATTTCTTAGAGACCATCCCCTTGAGAATATAATTGGTAGTCTAAATGACCCGCCGAGAACTAGAGCACACCTAAGAATTGAGAATGATTTGAACTCATTTGCTTTAGTATCTCAGGTAGAACCTAAAAACATTGATAGTGCCCATCAGGATGAGCATTGGATTAATGCCATGCATGAAGAACTTAATCAATTTGATAGGAACAAGGTCTGGCACCTAGTTCCTAAACCCTCTCATGACAACATAATAGGCACTAAATGGGTCTTTCGTAATAAAATTGATGAGCAAGGTAAAATTGTTAGAAATAAGGCTAGGCTGATTGCTCAGGGGTACAACCAAGAGTTTGGTATTGACTTTGAAGAGTCTTTTGCCCCTGTAGCTAGGCTAGAAGCCATTAGAATTCTTTTGGCTACTGCATGCAGTCTAGGAATAACCCCACAGTAGATGGATGTCAAATCTACTTTTCTAAATGGTGAAATAAAAGAGGATGTATATGTTAAGCAACCCCAAGGTTTTGAGTGTCTTGAATTTCCTGACCATATGTACAAACTTGATAAGGCACTTTATGGATTGAAGCAAGCTCCCCGAGCTTGGTATGACAGGCTGAGCAAGGTCCTCACGGAAAAGGGATTCTCCAGAGGTAAGGTGGACCAAACACTATTCACAAATGTATGTGAAAAGGAAATTTTGATCATTCAAATTTATGTAAATGATATAGTATTTGGATCAACCAATTTGTCCTTGTGTGAGGAATTTTCAGCTTTAATGACCAGTGAATTTGAGATGAGCTCAATGGGAGAGCTAAAATTTTTTCTTGGGTTGCAGATATGTCAGACCAAAGAAGGAACATTTATAACTCAAGAGAAATACATCAATGATCTTTTGAAGAAATTCAAGATGGAGAACCTCAAGGCAATAACTACACTAATGGGAGCATCTACCAGTCTTGATTCAGACCCTGAAGGTAAAACGGTAGACCCCAAATTATACAGAAATATGATTAGATCCTTGCTATACTTTACTGCTTCTCGACCTGATATTCAATTCTCAGTATGATTGTGTGCTAGATTTCAAGCATGTCCTAAGGAATCACACTTGATTTCTGTGAAACGGATTTTAGGTATCTGTCTGGCACCCTAGACTTAGGCTTATGGTATCCTGCTAAGTGTGAGCTAGATCTGATAGCTTACACAGATGCAAACTATGCTGGGTGTAGGATAGATAGGAAAAGTACTAGTGGGTACTGTCAATTTCTTGGTGTGTGTCTAGTGTCTTCGGCATCTAAGAAACAGCACACTGTCGCCCTATCCACTGTTGAGGCAGAGTATGCTGCTGCAGGCAACTGTGCTGCCCAAGTCCTCTGGATTAAACACCAATTAATTGACTATCTTATCAATCTTGGTTGCATTACAATATTTTGTGATAACACTAGTGCCATTTCCTTTACAAAAAATCATGTTCAACACTCTAGGACAAAACACATTAAAATCAAACATTACTTTCTTAGAGATGAAGTTAGTAAAAAGGAGATTGAGCTTGAATTCATTGAATCTGAAAGACAAATTGCTGACATCTTTACAAAACCACTAGGAAATAAAAGATTTAAGTTTTTAAGAAGAGAACTTGGTCTCTGTAGATTCTCTGCATGAATGTTCATTCAGATTTATTATATCTCCTGATTGCTTCTGATGGATTATGAGTCACTGAATGCCTATTTACTGCATTTCATGGTTGGCCCATAGGTATATAAAATGGAAGATGGGGGAAGGATAGATATCTTATGTCTGAAAACCCACTCTATGCGTAGAGACAAGTCCTTCGCCTTGTACCATGGGTCAATTCTCATTTGTCTAGAGTAGGTTAGTGCCCTTCTCATACACATCTGAAACCTCATGTACATAGTCAGGGGGAGTTTGTGTATTATCATATCATCCCTATAATTTCAATCCAAGCATTTTAATTTCATCTCATACATGTTGATAAGGGGAATTCTGAATAATTCTTTAGTGTTTGAACTGATCATTGCTCAATAATGTCGACTTTCAATTTTCCACTCTTGATCACTGCTCTGAAATGTCGACTTTCAGTACTGACTCTTTTGAAAACTCACTTTGTCTTTCTTGAATCAGTCATGATCTATCCCCACTCTTGGTCTCAGTATCTGAACACTTCTTGGAACCGTCTTTGAATCTAATCAAATGACAAACTGATAGACATATTCATTAATCTAAGCTGTTGAAATCAGAAATCTTCTCTTATAAGAAACAGTAATGAACCCTGAATGAACTGTTGGTTTAAACTTTATGATCTTTAGAGACTAAAAACCAAACTTAATGTAGAAAGTCTGTGGAATACTCTCTAATAGTTCTTAACCATTTCGTGCATGTCATGTCTAAATGAGTCTTGCAAAATCTGAATTTATCTAGACTCAGGCTAAATTGGTTGAGAGAACCTGAAAACATGTATTGTTCTTAAATAATACTTTCTAAAAATCAAATGGACAGATGTGTCAAAATGATAAATCATATAATCTAAAGGTAGAACACTGATTGAATGCACTGAGAAACTGGGTACTTCGTCAATGAAATGAAGAAAAACCCATGTCATGAAGTGCCTCAATTTATCTCTATTCATAAAATAAAAGGTAAGTTCCACTACGTAACTAGGGGTACTAGCGTCTGATAAACGTGTACCCTTACACAAAAAGGTGGAAACTATACCTGAGATAAAATAGTGGATCTTGTCGAGTAACTAGGGGTACTGGCGTTTGATAAACGTGTACTCTTATGTAAAAAGGCTAGATCATAATTGACTGTTCTAAAGAAGTAAAGACAAGAAATATATGAAACCATATCTGCTCCTCTGAAGATTAATTCAGGACTGTGAAGGTTGTTTAATCTCAATACAATTTCTGGTCAATCCTGATGGTGCCTTGAGTCTCAGATAAACAAGATAATGTAAGACAAACGCTGACATGTTCTATGTGCTCTTGGTTCATTACTACTAAGAGCTTGTACATACTGGTCATCATAGAGTGGTGTGGCTAGTCTCTCACTTTCATACTCTTTAAACCACATAAGTCCAGGAATGAACAATCTGCACTCTTATAATAGAAGAATATGTGCTTTACTTGCTTGATTACTGAAACGTTTACACAGTTTGTCACATCAGATCTCCTCTTAAATATGAAACTCATCATGATATCTTCTTGTTTATCCTTTCTGCTAATGCCAAAGGGGGAGAGAGTTTAATGGGGAGAGTTTGATGTTGTTTGGAGAGAGTTTAATAGTTTATAGGGGGTCGTTTTGCATTTGCATCTTGCTGAGAGCACAAGTCTTGATTCTTAACAAAATCAGTGTTGACATCAAAATGTAAATATGTTGCCATCATCAAAAAGGGGGAGAATGTTGCGGATGTTTGTATGGTACAATATATTTCATGTCATGTCTCCTCTGTCTTAATTCACTGAAGTTAATTTCCTGTTTTGTTTTGATGATTGGCATCTATACATTTCATTTGGCAACTATACATTATATTTTGTTTTGATAACACTGATTAACAGTTTATAGCTTGATGAACTTGCATTGCATACTTAGATCGTTGCAAGTTTGCGCCATCTGCATATGAGGTCGATGCACCCTTCTTGCTTCATTCAAAGAAGGTCAGTGCACATTTTGTTCTTCTGCATTTAAAGTCAGTGCATGTCTTTTATGGCTCCATACAAGATCGGTGCATGTTTTCATGAAAGGTCGTATAAGGTCAGTGTAGACTGTAACATGCGTATCTAAGGTCGGTGCATATCGGCCTTGGTCATTGGCATATAGTCGGTGCATGTTTTGCATTGGCATATAGTCGGTGCAGGTTTTGCATATAGTCGTTGCATCTTTGCATTTTGCATATAGTCGGTGCAGGTTTGCATTGTGCATATAGTCGGTGCAGGTTTGCATTGTGCACATAGTCGGTGCAGGTTTAGCATTTTACTTACATATAGTCGGTTCAATGTTCAGTAAGGTCAGTGCACATCCTTTATAAGACAAAATAATGTCGATGCATATTGATATATGCATGGACTCAGGTCAGTGCACATTTGTATCGTGCATAACCATACTCGATGCATGTATTGTCTTACGCATGTAAGAAATAAGTGGATTGTTTGCCTTACGAATATAGAGGTCGGTGCATCTTTCTATTAAGATAGACAACGTCAGTGCATCTTTGTCTGTCTATGCATAGCAGGTCTCTGCATATTCTGATCGGCCAGCACATTGGTCCAAACATACTTCTGCTCCTTCATAGAATGTCGATGCATACTTATACGGTTGGCTACTAAGGGCCGGAGCACACTTAGTTGTTCTGCATGTAACGTCAGTAGACATTACTGTGCTACATATATAGAGTCAATGCTAACTGCACTCTCTTGAATTAAAAGCTAATATTGTCGTCTGTTTGCCAGGTCAGTTATATGGTCGAACACTTGATGGGTACACTGACAACCTGCGAACTTGACTTACGAGGAAGTTAAAGTACCAGGTTATTGGCACGTGATCCAAGGCAAGGCTTGAAAGGAGATTCAGCCACGTGGAACTGTGAGCCTTCAGTTCTTTACACGTGGACCACCAGTAAAGTGCTCGTCTCAAGATTCCCTGGGCGAGAAACGTGGTTTCCACGCACCCTCTCCTCACAAAGGCTATAAAAAGGGACATGATCCCTCAGATCTAAATATATCGAAAATTAAAGAGAAGAAGACAAATAGAGCGAGTGAGCGAGAGACGAAGATTGGCAGAGCAAGCACAGAGAGACGGAGAAGACTATGAAGCTAAAGAGAGCCTGAAGCTGAGAGGAGAAATCTGAGGGAGATCAGAGTATCGTAAGTCTGAGTTTGAGAGAGCTTGAGAGTATTGGTAATTGTAATTGATTCATGGATCAAATCCAAAGTCAATCTGCTCCTAGAGAGCTACATTGTTGTCTTGTTTTCCTTTCTTTCATTTTAAGTTTTCTAAACTCTATCAAGCTGTGAGTCAACGGGCGAGGTTGAGACCTCGGACAACGAAGCTGTAAAGCTCAGTAGTAGCAAGCTGTGAGGCTCAGCGGTCTGGGATCATTTCCCTGAAGCTGTGGATCAGCGGTGAGTAGGGATCAAATCTCTGAGGCTGTGGATCAGCGGATTAAAGCTGTGAATCAGCAGTAAGCCACACTTGGTCAAGTGTGGGGTGGATGTAGGTGAAAATAGAACCACCTAAAATTCATGTGTTCTGGGTGATTGGATTGTGCTCTAATGTCTTTATCGTTTATGCTTGCTTGATGTTTGGATGAATGCTTAAGAGCTTTAAGTGATTCAGGCCTTCACTTGATATAATTTCTATCTGAGATTGTTGCCAAAGCCTTTCATCCATTAGGTATATCAAAAGGCATGGTTGAAAGGATAAGCAACGCTTATCTGGAATTCCACCTCTTGCGTGAGGATAACTCTCCGCCATCGTACTGTACCTGGATGTTTGGCTAACTGCTAGGTTCTATCATCGATCTGATCCTTTTTAATACTGCTGATATTTTCATCTCTGAATTGAGTTTTAGTAGTTTGTTTTTATTCCGCATTGATTTTTGACTGCTGTAGTTTTTTAAGGGGTAGATCTATTCACCCTCCCTCTAGATCATAGCGTCCATCCGTCTCAACAACACAGACCTTGAGGTGTAAGTGTGCAAAACCTGCACCGACCTTATGTGTGTTTCTATAGAGACGTGCACCGACTATATGCAAGCATAAACTAGATGATGCACCGACCTTGGTCTTGCACAATTGGGATGTGCACCGACCTTGGTCTTCCATGTGCATGAGACAAAAGATGCACCGACCTTGTGTAAAATATGCTCTGACTTCTACATGCGAAAGACGAGACATGCATCGACCTTTGCATGCACAATGTGCTTGGACTTTATATGCGAACAGCAGAAGATGCACCGACTTTATGAAATTGTTAGAAAAATTCTAAGGTCCCTTACACCCATCTGGCATACCAAAGCCACTGTAATGGAGGAGTCTAGGAATCTAGCTACGACCACTGTAGATGAGCTTATCGATTCTCTCATGACATATGAGTTGAACCTCAAGAAAGCTGGTGAGTCTGAGAAGAGAAGGAAACCTTTAGCTCTTAAGGTCAACTCTAGCAAAGGGTCATCCAGTGAGTGCAGCTGTACTAGCTCTGAGGAAGATCAGGATGAGTTTGCAATGTTCACCAGGAAGTTCAAGAAATTCCTGAGGAAAGAAGGGAAGCAGCTAAGGAAAAAGTACTTCTCAGGAAAAAGACAGTCCAAACACAAACCTGAACCTGCCAAGAAAACTGATGACATTGTTTGCTACAATTGTAGGAAAGCAGGACATCTCAAAGCGGACTGCCTAGAGCTCAAGGACAAGCAGCCCAGGTGGAAGAATAAAAAGGGAAAAGCTATGGTTAGCACCTGGAGCGATGAAGAAGAAAGAAGTCAGAGCAGCTCCTCTGACAGTGAGACAGAAGATAGGATTTGCCTGATGGCAAAAAGTGATGATGAGGTAATTTCTCCTTTTGGCAATTTTACATAGAATGAATGGGAGGATGCTTATGTTGAAATTTTAGAAAAATATGAAGACATGCGTAGGGAGAACAGACATTTAAAAAGGAAAATGAATTCATTAGCTAATAATACTTCCTAGTCTGATAAAATTACATGTCTGCAAACTGAAAATTCAGAACTGAAAAACTTCCCGAATGAAGCTGAATGTTATAAAAGCATGTTAGATAATTTGAAAGAGGAAAATGAAAACTTGCAGAATTCCATTGATGAACTTAAAATGAGAATACATGAATTTAAGGAAGAAACCAGAACAACAACTGAAAAATATGAAGCCATCAATGGTGTAAATGTTGAACTCAAAAAGGTCATTGAAAATCTAGAAAAAGAAAACAAAGACAAACAAAATTCCCTTGAAGGCATGACACAAGATGCAGAAATTCTGAACGCCATCTTGGGAAGAAATGGAAATTTCAGAAAGGAAGGTTTGGGTTTCAACCCAATTAATAAGGAGAGATTTTACATGAGAACTATCTCTTTTATGGCAGAAAAGGGGACATTCCAACCCCTGATAAAAATGACTTCTAGAGAAAGTCAGAATAAGAACAAAATGAAATATGTTGAGAAAACTAAACCCAGTGCCAAGGACAAGGGGAAAGGGAAGGTGTCTAGGGAATCATGCTCATACACTCCCATGCCTCAGACCAAGGGACAGGCTAGGGGTCAGACTTCTAGAGCCAGAGTCCAAGGAAGCCTCAAAATGAAAACAGACAAATCTCCACAGAATGGTCGAGGCACCTATCAATTTCCATCTACCTTAACTTCATCTTGGTGTAAGTCCCATAGGAATCAAGTGCCGAGTAGAAGAACCTCGGGTCAAGGCTACCACAATACTGTTCCTACCTACCCCACATTTCACAGCACTTACTATCATAACTTTGGAAAGTGAGGTCTAGGTAGCTTCTACATGAGGCCAATACAGAATCACTTTAAGAACTCATACTCTACTCAAAGGCATCAGCCTTATCTTTGGGATTCCTATATGACTGGGGTTAACAATTTCATAAGTCATAACTCTTATAGCTTTATCAACTCCAAGCCAAGTCAGTCCAGGATCTATGGTACACCTACTGCTCCCAATGCCTATTGGATTGATCACTGGCAAAGGAACTTTAAGAATGACTTCAAAAATAAGAAACAAGCCACACCTAAGAAACAAACGTCAAAGCATAAAAGTGGCAAGAAGAGGCAGACAAAACTGAATGATGGGAAATCCACAACTGCTATAAAGAAACCAAATCAAATGTGGATACCAAAACATCTTGTTTCTAGCCTACATGAAATAAATGCATTTAGGGACCCAAGAAGTTCTAGGTTCTAAATCATTCCACTTGATTCCCTTGTAGGTATGCCTGGCAGCCAATCAAAATAGATGGTATCTTGACAGTGACTGCTCCAGGCATATGACCGGGGATAAAGACAAATTTTGCATGTAGGTGAAGAAGGATGCATGTCATGTTACCTTCGGAGGTAATACCAAAGGGAAAATAGTTGGATCAGGTAAAGTAGGTAAGTGTTCTTCTTGTTGCATTGATGAAGTGCTATTGGTAGAAGGCCTTGCCTATAACTTGCTGAGCATCAGTCAGCTGTGTGATAAAGGCCATAAAGTGGTTTTTGACTCTCTTGCATGCACAATTTTTGAACCTAATTCTGAATCTACCAAATTTTCTTGTCAGGGAATCAATAACATCTAAATGGTAGACTTAGATGATGTAGCACATTCTAATCTTTGTCTTAATGTTAATAAGGATGACCTAGCTTATCTATGGCAACGTAGATTAGGTCATACTAGCTATAGTGTGCTACACAAACTGAATAAACATAGCATGGTAAAATGACTTCCTCAAATTTCTTTCAAAAAATAAAATAAAATCTGTGAGGCATGCACACAATGTAAACAGGCCAGAAAATCATTTAAATATAGAACTGAAAACCTATCCTTTAAACCATATGAGCTAATCCACATGGACTTATTTGGACCCACCAGGTCAGTTAGCTTATCTGGAAAGAGATATTGTTTTATACTAGTTTATGATTTTTCTAGATTTACTTGGGTCTTTTACTTGTCTCACAAAAATGAAGCTTTTGAAGAATTTCAGGAGTTCTTTTACAAAATAAAATAGACTAATGAGCATGCTATTTTAAATATCTTGTCTGATCATGGTGGTGAGTTTGTCAACTCACATTTTGATGATTTTTGCAGGGAGAATGGCATAACTCACAGGTTCTCCTCACCAAGAACTCCAGAGCAGATTGGAGTGGTGGAAAGGAGAAACCGAACATTAGTAGAAATGCCTAGAACTATGCTCGTAGAAGGGAACCTTCCAAGGAAGTTTTGGGCAGAGGCCATTAACACTTCATGTTACATTATTAATCGAGCCCTGGTAAGACCCACAACTCAAATGACTCCTTATGAAATTCTGAAAGGTAAGAAACACTCTCTAGCTCATTTCAAGGTTTTCGGTTGTAAATGATTTGTTCATGTAAATTCCAAGAGAGACCTTGATAAGTTTGAACCCAAAAGTGAACCTGGAATATTTCTAGGTTATTCTGATCAGTCTAGAGCCTACATAATTTTTAATCTCAATTCTAAAACTGTAGAAGAGTCTCCTCATGTTGTCTTTGATGAGTCTGCAATTAGAACTGAAACTGATTTATGCAGGGACAAGATTGATGGAGTAATTCTGAAGATCAAAGAAGATCAAAATGCAGAGTCTGCTGAAGAACCTGAAGAATCTAGAACTCAGGGGGAGGTAAATGAGAATTCAGGTAATTAGGTCAATAACATGAAATTTCTTGGAGACCATCCCCTTGAGAAAATAATTGGTAGTCTAAATGACCCACCGAGAACTAGAGCACACTTAAGAATTGTAATTGAATTCAACTCATTTGCTTTAGTATCTTAGGTAGAACCTAAAAACATAGATAGTGCCCTTTAGGATGAGCATTGGATTAATGCCATCCATGAAGAACTTAATCAATTCCATAGGAACAAGGTCTGGCACCTAGTTCCTAAACCCTCTCATGACAACATAATAGGCACTAAATGGGTCTTTCGTAATAAAACTGATGAGCAAGGCAAAATAAGGCTAGGCTGATTGCTCAGGGGTACAACCAAGAGTTTGGTATTGACTTTGAAGAGTCTTTTGCCCCTGTAGCTAGGCTAGAAGCCATTAGAATTCTTTTGGCTACTGCATGCAGTCTAGGAATAACCCCACAGTAGATGGATGTCAAATCTACTTTTATAAATGGTGAAATAAAAGAGGATGTATATGTTAAGGAACCCCCAGGTTTTGAGTGTCTTGAATTTCCTGACCATGTGTACAAACTTGATAAGGCACTTTATGGATTGAAGCAAGCTCCCCGAGCTTGGTATGATAGGTTGAGCAAGTTTCTCACGAAAAAGGGATTCTCTAGAGGTAAGGTGGACCAAACACTATTCACAAATGTATGTGAAAAGGAAATTTTGATCATTCAAATTTATGTAAATGATATAGTATTTGGATCAACCAATTTATCCCTGTGTGAGGAATTTTCAGCTTTAATGACCAGTGAATTTGAGATGAGCTCAATGGGAGAGCTAAAATTTTTTCTTGGGTTGCATGTATGTCAGACCAAAGAAGGAACATTTATAACTCAAGCAAAATACATCAAGGATCTTCTGAAGAAATTCAAGATGGAGAACCTCAAGGCAATAACTGCACCAATGGGTGCATCTACCAGTCTTGATTCAGACCTTGAAGGTAAAATGGTAGACCCCAAATTATACAGAGGTATGATTGGATCCTTGCTATACCTTACTACTTCTAGACCTGATATTCAATTCTCAGTATGATTGTGTGCTAGATTTCAAGAATGTCCTAAGGAATCACACTTGATAGCTGTGAAACGGATTTTAGGTATCTGTCTGGCACCCTAGACTTAGGCTTATGGTATCCTGCTAAGTGTGAGCTAGATCTGATAGCTTACACAGATGTAGACTATGTCGGGTGTAGGATAGATAGGAAAAGTAGTAATGTGTATTGTCAATTTCTTGGTGGGTGTCTAGTGTCTTGGGCATCTAAGAAACAGCACACTGTAACCCTATCCACTGCTTGGGTTGAGTATGTGGCTACAGGCAACTGTGCTGCCCAAGTCTTCTTGATTAAACACCAATTAATTGACTATCTTATCAATTTTGGTTGCATTACAATCTTTTGTGATAACACTAGTGCCATTTCCTTAACAAAAAATCATGTTCACCACTCTAGGACAAAACACATTGAAATCAAACATCACTTTCTTAGAGATGAAGTTAGTAAAAAGGAGATTGAGCTTGAATTTATTGAATCTAAAAGATAAATTGCTGACATCTTTATAAAATCACTGGGAAATGAAATATTTAAGTTTTTAAGAAGAGAACTTGGTCTCTGTAGATTCTCTGCATGAATGTTCATTCAGATTTATTGTATCTCCTTATTGCTTCTGATGGATTATGAGTCACTGAATGCCTGTTTACTGCATTTCATGGTTGGCCCATAGGTATATAAAATGGAAGATGGTGGAAGGATAGATATCTTCTGTCTAGAAACCCCCTCTATGCGTAGAGGCAAGTTCGTCGCCTTGTACCATGGGTCAATTCCCATTTGTCTAGAGTAGGTTAGTGCCCTTCTCATACACATCTGAAACCTCATGTACATAGTCAGGGGGAGTTTGCGTATTGTCATATCATCCCTATAATTTCAATCCATGCATTTTAATTTCATCTCATACATGTTGATAAGGGAAATTCTGAATAATTCTTTAGTGATTGAACTGATCATTGCTCAATAATGTTGACTTTCAATTTTTCACTCCTGATCTTTTTTTGTTGTTGGAAAACCCTACCTAGGAGTATTTTGGAGAATTAGCCCAATTTGGGGCATTCCCATCATACCACTAGGAGGTTAATTTTATTAATGAGTGAATAAGGATGAAAAAAATTACAAGACTCGGACGCTAGGCAAACCTAGCTTATCCAATCGAGCTACACCCTGAACATTCATGGGAAGCTCATGATACGAAAAGAAAAGATTGCATTTATTTGAGCAAGCTAATGAAGCTAAAGAATCTGCAAGTATTGGCTTCTCTGTATATGTGAATTATGGAGTCCTTTTGTGAGAGCATTTCCCAAATTTCTCTGATATAGGTGTAGACACCTGTTTTTGGCCGATAAGTTGAGCAATTTCTTTGTTCTCCTAGTTAATGCCCCAATTGATCCATAATTGGTTGATTTTCTGAGATATTTCTCGCTATTCTTGGCCCTACAATTCAATTTCCGTACCTTGGATCTTGTCTCGAATTTGGCATTCTCGCGCTATTCACTCACATCACTTTCTTGTTCATAGCACGTCACAGACCTCATTAAATGATCATTTGAACAATCGTTATTTCTTGATATTTGATCTTTATAGCATCTACTCTGAATGTTATTCTTACTTGTTATTTGATTAAAACAACTATCCAAAGGGTATTTATTCTTTTTTTTAGTCATTTGGCGAACCAGTCGTTGTCGCGCTATATCGTTATAGCGCGTTCATGAAGAACGCGCTATATAATGCTAGCGCGTTCTCAGGCAGAAACCGAGTCCGACCCGGACTCCCCTTTTTCGATTTGGGTCCTTATTTTGGTAAGTTTCCAATCATATTTTGTCCAAAGGAAGGTTCCTAATCCTAATAGTAGTCTTTCTCCACTCATTAATCAGCAAGATTGCCTTGATTTGAGCCACCAAGTCATTAGATTGGATCGAACTCCGACCTAGGGTTCGTTCTTGATCCTTCACCTATAAATTGGACCCATGGTCGTCGTTCTGAGGGGATGCAACTCGAGATCTTGACTAGGAGGAGGCTACTCTTCGTTCCAAATCAATAATTCCTCGCTCCTCACACATCCAAGGGAGTATTTTGGGGCTTATTGTCTTCTTCCTCGTTCTTAGTTTTTTTTCTCCCCAATTCATTTATTTCAATCCTCGCATAACATTGCATATTGATTTCAAAAACACTTCTTTTACAAAATACACGCATTCACACACATCAAACCTATTTTTTGGCCCTTTCATAGGGGTTTAAAAACCACCAAACCCCCAGGTGATCTAGCCCTTCACTTATATGCTTTTGATTGAGAATAGGGACAGATTCTACATAAATCATGATCTAATGGGCCTTTTCTTTGTTGTTTATGATTGTTTGCAGGCACTAGAAGATTGATACGTGGAGCCCTTGCACCTTGGCCGGCCTTGGAGTAAGGAAGAAATGAATCCAATTCATCCCGCTTTCTATCTGATATCGCGCCATACGAACATAGCGCGATCTTGAGAAGGCGCTAGGAAGATATAGCACGTTCTTTCCCAGGCCAACTCTTGGCCCTCTTGAATTTCTGAGGTATGTAACATGCCCTTATTTTGATCTTCATATTATTTGGCATGTTGTTGGCCTCAGTGGCGATCATGGATTTTTATTATTACATGTGGCCACCCTTTTTCATTGATTTTAGTTCTATATATTGTTAAATCATCACTTATTCAAATCATCAATTTGGGGGAAGGTCTAATTTTAAATCTACATATTTTGGCGATCACGGTGGGACGCTTTGTGCCACCACGTTCGTTCTTTTGGTTGCCTGCTTGTCAATCCATCAAAGTGTGTGTGATTATTTATCTTTTGGGTTTTCCCCCTCTGTCTTTGGTCGCGCTATATATCCATAGCGTGTTCTATCAGATCGCGCTATTGACATATAGCGCGTTATTCACCCGAGGGTATTTCACTCACTCTTTCTGTCGGGGTTCTAATTATCATCTTCTCTGGTTGCATCTTGTACATTTCCTGTTGTGTATTCATTTTTTTTATATTTTCTTGTTATTTGCTAGTTCTAGTTTAGATATTCTTGCATTACATAGCATCATAATCTTGTTGGTTTGGGAGACCTCCTCTCTCCACCCTTTCTAGGATCCATACCCCCTCTTGGTGAAGGAAGGACCCTCCATTGAGCACTGCGTCTCTTTGGACTGGAAATTCCTAAACCAAGCCTCCGTAAGTCCCCGCACCCGTGGATTCCCTCACGGACGCCGGGCCGGTTGTACCTTGAAGTCCCCCGGGTTTAGTTGGCCTACGCGTAGTGAGAGTTGACCTTGTTGGCACCGGAGTTAAACCACATTGAAAACTAGGTTCTTACTTTGTGTGAATTATTTAAATTTGTCAAAACAAAATTCCGTCACATCAAGGTACATATAGAAACAACAGGAGCAACATTCATCATTTAATATCTTTGCTTATTGAGTGGAATTATTTGTAAACTTGCATGGTGTTCTGATAAAACAAGTCAACATGGCTAATAATTTTTATAACCAAGAGGCTAATCAACCAAGCACATCTTATGTTCCTCAATCTCATTACTCTTTTCACAACACTTCCAAGGGACCGCGTCCTCACTCCTACGGTATTGCCCGACCTGTGGGTAATTTCCAATCTCATGATCCCTCGCATTCTTTACGCGCCACTACTCCCTCGGGACCATCTCCTCTCAATGATGAGAAGGTCTCTCAAATCATTCGTGCATTAGATCATTTCACCCCGCAACAAATCCAAGCCCTTAAGGCTATTGTTGAGGGCACATCCTCTCCTCATACTCCTTCCAATCCCACACGGGTGGCCCATCACCCGCCTCCTACATCCACACATACTCCTATTCGGGTGGCCCATCACCCGCCTCCTTCTGTTGTGTCCCTGAGGTCATTTGAGTCATTCTGTGGTCACTTGGGTCATTCGACATCATTCTATAGTCATATGAGTTCTGTGGTATTCTTGGTTTTGATAATGACTAAACACTATTAGTCATTGATATTAGTCATTGATATCTTCCACTCTCTTGTGATTGACATACGTGATATTTTTATTCATGACAGATATGCCAATGAATGGACAAGGAATCAAGTGGCAATGGCCAAAGTGAAAGCTCATTGATCGCGCCCAAGCAAGGATGCAAATCTCATCTCTCTTACAAGCAAAAGTCGACATTTCATATTCGGCTCGTCACTCATCCAAGGTCAATGCACAAAGAAGTAGAGCCAAGAGAATAAAAGGTTAAAGACTCAGTTGATACCTTCTAGACTATCAAGGGTGATGCCACAAACATGTACGGGCTGCTGATGGAGTTGAACGACGGAGCTGAAGTGGATAACGGATCGACACGGGCAAGCCCGGAATCAGCCCAGCTGGCGATCGACCGCCAGCACAGGGGCGGTCGACCGCCCCAGCCAGCATCCGCCAGAATGTGTGTCTTTCAGTAGCGGTCGACCGCCAGCCATTAGCGGTCGACCAAAAATTCTAGGGACTAATCCTCTACAGCGATTCTTAGTTGAGGTCGACCGCCAGCCCCGATGCAGCCATGTTTGACTTCGAATTCCACCTCGTGGCCAGCCCCTTTCCATGGATTTGTTTAATCAAAACTCACCTAATCTTCCATGATTTTTGGATCTGGTCTGGGGGGTGTCTATGGACCATTCAAGGTCTATAAAACCAACACATGAAGGGTTAGAAACCCTAATGCTTCAAGGGGATTCAAGGGAGGCTACAAGGGTGAGAGGAGTTCGAGTACTATAGCCGTGAACAGTACTCTGTGAAGAACTCTTCATCCATTCCAAGGCATTCAAGTCCAGATCTGAAGCCATCTCAACCTCCAAGGAAGAAGAAACAATCAAGACTCTCAAGGGTGATCTAAACTGCATCTTTCTTCCTCTTCATCAATTCAAGAGGATCAAAAGGAAGATCAAAGCTACATCCAACACTCTCTCCATCAACTCAAGGTGATTCAAGTTCATATCTCAATCCAGCAACCTCCAAGGAAGAGTAGAAGCAAGAAAAGCTAATAAGAGAGATCAAAGAAGGCTGCAAGGGTGTGTTCAAGGGAGAGGAGTTTGAGTACTATAGCTGTGAACAGTACTCCGGGAAGAAGTTCTTCATCAAATCTCCAAGTGATTCAAGCTACTTCAAAAGAAGATTCAAGCCCCAGCAATCTCAGACAAGATCCTTTCTCTTTGAGCATATTTCATATCTTGTTTGAGTGTTTTCATATCTTGTTCTTTTCCATTTCATTCAAACATTTGGAACTGAAGATCGTCCCTACCGGTGGTTAGTAGGAAGGCAATCGGAAGTTGTCCGATCTGCGGTGTTGACGTCCCTATCGGTGGTTAGTAGGAAGGCAATCGGTGGTCTTTCCGTGATGTAAAACCGACCTTGGACTTATTTTGCAAGCATTCAAGTTTGAGCAGCGGACTCACACTAGCGAGCTCACCCGTATGGCACACACTAGGGCCCGAAGGCAACTAGGCGATGTTGGAGAGGGTCCGAGGTGGGACCATGAGGCTCCAAGGGTTGGCAAGCTTGGGAAGAACCCAAAATGGGCCTAGGATGCCCAAATCATGGGCGGCCAACACACCAAGGGTGTGGGTTAAGTGGATTCACTCTCAACTCGCCCGCGGTGGTCACTCAATTTGGTGGCAATGTAAAATCGGACACTCTCTTACCGCCGACGGAGTAACTATAGTAATACTAAGCTAAGCAAGTCCAATACAGCAATGAGGGATGTTCAGGAGCTCACCTAGCCGGCGTGAAGACGCCGACTCCGGCCGGAGACGGGGGCGAGCGGGGAGGCGAGGGTATGCACCCGCACGCCGCGTCGGTGTCGCTTCAACCTGAAAGTGTAAAGAGTATAACACTACGCCTCTCGCAGGAGGGATGATCTTGGGGTGGAAATTAAGTTAATTACATCCAAAACTACCTCCACGCAGGGAGGGGCCTTCAGCCGGCTAAGCGGGGTGGGGATTACGCAATGAAACTTGACCTCCTGAGCTCCACCGGTTCTGCCCTGCTTCAGGTTCACTGGACAGACAGTCGGAGACGGTGCTGCCACGGGTTCCACAGAACTCGGATCTTGACGAGACCAGCGCCAAAAGTTTCCAACTGACAGAGGATGAAGCTTGAATTTTTGGGGAAGCTTTGATACTCGGGGCTGACTGCGCCGGGGACTGGAACAGGACAGCAGCGTCTGGTCTCTGGTGGGTACCGAACTGATGCAGCAGGTTGCAGAAGTCACTGTGGGCTCTCCCGGACTCCGATTGGAATGAAACTGGCGGTGATGCGATCGTGGTCGGGGTAGCTTCGGGCCGGAGTTGACGGGGATGCGATCCGATGTCGGTGGAGAGAGGGGTAACCGGAGGAGTGAGGATTGGTCTAACCTGGGACCACAGGGGGCAGCCTGCCGTCTCCGACGAAGAAAATTGGAGCAGAGGGTTCCGGTGGCCGATTGAGTCCCTTCTTCTTGGAGGTGGCAGCTAGCTTGAAGTAGTTTCTTCCCTCCAAAAATGGCACTCAGAGCCTACACGAGCTGGCCGTGACAGAGTCTGGGACCGGACTGATTGATTCTGCCTCTGTCTGGTGCAGATCAATGTGGCTGGTTGCAGAGAGTGCCACGATCTCTAACGAGCTCTGATTGAGGCGAGACCTGAACCGTTGGAACCGTAGCCGAGTCTTCTTTCTGTCGGCACCAACGGCGATGTCGGCAGATGTCAGAGAAGACCGGGACGATCAGATGAGTAGAGGGGTGTCGGTTCTGGCTCCTGTAAACTGACCTGACACACTTGGAGTAGAAAATTTGTAACTTCAGATGCCGATGTCCAAATGCAGCTCTGCTTCTTTAGGATGAAAGAGGACTTGAGAGGGAAGAACTTTGATGAAGAACACTTGATCTGAATCCCAAAAGGTTCATCGTGGTCGGGCTTCCAATCTCGCTCTGGTTCTCTGCCTGGGGTCTTCTGCGCAGTCGTGGGAGATCAGCTCCTGCGGACAGCTCCGACCTCGGATGCTGGCGAAACCACCACCGTTGGAAAGCTATCGCGATGACGATTCCAGCAATGTAGGCCTTGCCACCTGAATCTTTGAGAGACGGTCGTGGATACCTCTGCAAGTTGCTGCAACTCTGATGTCTGAAACAGAGGCTGAATGAGAAGAAGATGAGGGGGTGGGGAAGGGGATGGCCAAGAGAGTAAGAGGTGGAGGGTGAACTTGGCTGGTATGGGGAAGGGGGGCTGCGACTTTGGGTGGTTTGGGAGGTGGGGAGATGGAAGGGCACTGCCCTAGGGAGAAAGAAATTTGAATTTGGGCTTAGGGAAGAGCCCCTTAAACCTTGGGGAGAGGAAGGGGTGCTTAGGAAGTGGTGTTGGGTAGTTGGGGGTTGGGAGGTGGGGTGTGGATTGGAGGATGCCACCTTGGGTTGGGGGGGAGTTAAATGGGTGTATGGGGAAGGGGAGAGGTCTTAATGAGGGGTGAATGGGGAGGAGAGAGAAAATTCCGAAAATTGGGTGGAGGGAGAGAGAGAGAGAGATAAAGAGAGAGAGAGAGATAATGGGTGAGAGAGGGAAGAGAGATTTGGTTGAGAGGAGTAAGACTAGAGAATTCTTTCTATTCAAATGATTCTTCAAAAGTTGTTACATATGAGGAGTGGGGTGGCCTATTTATAGGCACATGACTTTTTCACAAAAGACCCTAACAAAAGACACAATGACTAATAACCGAAGGGAAGGGGGGGGCATCCATGGGCCTAGCCCAATGAGATGGGCCCAATAACCTATCAAACCAACATAATGACTCAATACTTAGGAAAATGACTCAACAACCTAGGTACATGACTCAAATAAAGGGAAAGTTACATGATATTGACTCAAAGAAAATGTGAAGATTACATGACTAGACTCAAAAATACATGACTAACATAATGGCGCTTGCCGACGAACAATCCGAGTCCGGAGAAAATGTGGAGGGGCAAGGGATGCCCTCATCATACCCCCGTGGTGGGGAAAGCTCGACCCCGTCGAGTATGGGTCCACCAGGGAAGTAGTACATCGAACTGCGGCTCTGGGTGATCCTCGATCTCCATACTCAACCCGCGACCATAGTCGGGGAACGGCGCTTCAGCTCGACAAAGTGACTCGGTCATACCCTCATGCTGGCGATGGGATCTTGCTTGCCTAGTATTGCCGCTGTGTGCTCACGTCGGGCTCTCAGGCTATTTGTGGTAGAACTCCGAGGGTGTCTCTCACAAGGGTAGGTGTAAGCTGGAGGCACTCACTAGGATCCACCGCGGTGCCCTTATAAGGTGCTAGATCCGCCACATGAGAAATGGGGAGAATCCCAAAACCCTTTTTGAAAGTTCAACCCATAAGCCGGGTTGCCAAAGCCACTCGGAACTTGACAAGGTCCAAGTCCTCGTGCCCTCAATTTGGAGGTGACCCTGGGGTAGAGCCACTCCAAAGTCATCATCGTCAAGTTACCAACTTGGAATTCCAAGTGGCGCTCATGAGTTTTTACTCGCTTGTTGTGAATATCACCGCTTGTTGCTTGATATGTGCTTGGATGCATATGCCATGCTTGATGATGCGATGTGAGTGGGCAATGTTTGGTATGCAAAGGTGGTCCGGGGCAGCCACATGTAGATCGATCATGCTTTGATGCTATGAAGATTGTGACAGACTCAGGGGGGCCGGGACATCCATAGATGAACCTTTTATGCATGGGTATGACAAATGTCGGGAGACCCGGACATCCATGTATGCTCCTCTCATACTTAAGACTCATGATGAATGAGGGTGGGCCAATACATCCAAATACGGTCCACTTATGCTTCCTACTTGACATGTGGGTGATGTAAATTAATGTACCCGACTTATGAATCATGCCAAGTGGTGTTGTATGCCAAGGCTTATGCACTCTTGTGACAAAGATGTCTCCTATGTGTGGGCCTTTGGACTTCCATTGGAATGGGTCGAAGGGGTCTAGAAAGGTGGATATCATGAGATGGGGCACTTCCTCGATCCCTAGGTGTATACCACCCAAAGTCATGGTTCCCATGGTGTAACCCGGGTCTGGGATGGGGTGGATTGGATCAAACATGGTGGGTTGGGGTAGGGAAAGGTAGGTGGTAGTTAAGGTGGTTGGGTTACTTGGGTTCCTTGACTCCCATTGGAATGGATCATAGGGATCATAAAGTGGGTTACCAAGGGGCTCCATGTCCTCAAGGTCCTCAAAAGGTGATGAGTCATCTTCTTCTAGTGGAATGGTTGGGCCGGTGTATGGGGTGGGCTGGTTGGTCAAGGTTTTAGGAATCACAATGGTAGGGGAGTGGACCAGGATGGGCTCTTCCACTATGGGGAGAAGGAAAAGGATGTCACTAGTGTAGCAACTAATAGTGCAAACCGAGGAGATAGAGCCAATGCATGGATGCATGAGGTTAAGGCTCTTGGGTTGGTCCGCTCCTAGGGCCAATAAAGAAGTCAAGTCTGATTGCCACTTTAGACCTTTGAGGAGATCATCCCAATCTTCTACCTCATAGTAGGATTGGATTGTGGTGTGATAGGAGTGGAGGGGAACAATTTGGGATGGATATCCCAAAGGTGAGAGAGGTGGGGGTGAGCTAGGAAGGGTGGGTCCTTGCTTGAGCCATTGGAGTATATGCTCATTCATGGTGAAGGTGGGTGACTCTTGAGGATCCGGGCTATTTGAAGTGGTAAAGGGTTGAGGCTTTTCCTTACCATTGGTGTGATCTTGGGCTTCCTTATGGGTGGGAATGGGTTCCGTACTAGCATCTACTCCCATGTGGAGGGTTGTGGAGGTTTCAATTCCTAGTGTTAATGGGTTGGGTAGGTCTAATGCGGGAGAATTGGTGATAGCTGGAGCATGGTGCACTTGGGGTGGTGGGCAAGGGTGGACTTGGATCGGAAGGGGAAGTAGAGGAGGCCTAGGTTGGGGAAAGATTGGTGTAGGAAGCGGGAGGTGAGTTGGGTGAGGGGTTTTGGGTTTGGGGATGGTGGCCATTATGGGCCTTGGTGGAGGGGTGGACACGGTGTCCACATGGTTTTTAATGGTGAGGGTTGGATGAGTGGTGGTCACCATGGAGGGAATTGGGTCGGTTAGGGGTCTCTTGCCCTTGGGATCATTTGGGGTGGAAGTGGGGGCTAAAGAGGCTTGACTAGTGTAGGTTAGTGAAGGGGGTTTTGGTTGGGGTGTGGGGGCCCTCATGGGATTAGGTGGGGAGGTGGAGGCCTTGGAGACTAGGGTTCTAGTGGTAAGGGTTTGGACGGGTGGGTTTGGAGGAGTGAGAGTGCTCCTCGAGTTTTGGTAACCCGGGTAGGAAGGGGACATATATTTTGCTCTAAGTTGCTCCTTCATGTCCTTCCAAGTGGTGATGGGAGTTTCCCTTCTAAGTATCTTTAGCCCGACAATTTGCATCCAATAAGTTTCCGCCCGTTTGGTAAGTTGTATTTTGGCAACCAATGCCTTTTCATCCTCGGATATATGATACCAAGTGAAGTATTGGTCCATTGTAGCTTCCCAATCTAAATATTCTCTAGGAGAGGTTCCATCAAAGGTGGGAAGTGGGAAAGGGACCATTCTATCGTCTGTCCTTGGGGCGGGCCTATTTTCTCCAAGTTGGTTGAGTCGGTCCGATATGTTATCAAGCCGCTCATTGGCATAGGTCAAGGCTTTCATGAAGTAGTTGACATGGCTAGGGAAGTTATGGGTGTTAGTGGTAGGTATCTCTTGGTGGCTTGGACTTATGGAGTGGGCCGATTGGTAAGGTTGATATGAGGTGGCCATACTAGGGGACAAGAGTGATGCACTTGAAGACTCTAAATGCATAGACATGCCCTAGGACCAACTTGATAGAGACAAGTTGTGAACTTGCTCTGATACCACTTGATGTAAAACCGACCTTGGACCTATTTTGCAAGCATTCAATTTTGAGCAACGGACTCACACTAGTGAGCTCACCCGTATGGCACACACTAGGGCCCGAAGGCAACTAGGCAATGTTGGAGAGGGTCCGAGGTGGGACCATGAGGCTCCAAGGGTTGGCAAGCTTGGGGAGAATCCAAAATGGGCCTAGGATGCCCAAATCATGGGCGGCCAACACACCAAGGGTGTGGGTTAAGTGGATTCACTCTCAACTCGCCCGCGGTGGTCACTCAATTTGGTGGCAATGTAAAATCGGACACTCTCTTACCGCCGACGGAGTAACTATAGTAATACTAAGCTAAGCAAGTCCAATACAGCAATGAGGGATGTTCAGGAGCTCACCTAGCCGGCGTGAAGACGCCGACTCCGGCCGGAGACGGGGGCGAGCGGGGAGGCGAGGGTATGCACCCGCATGCCGCGTCGGTGTCGCTTCAACCTGAAAGTGTAAAGAGTACAACACTACGCCTCTCGCAGGAGGGATGATCTTGGGGTGGGGATTAAGTTAATTACATCCAAAACTACCTCCACGCAGGGAGGGGCCTTCAGCCGGCCAAGCGGGGTGGGGATTACGCAATGAAACTTGACCTCCCGAGCTCCACCGGTTCTGCCCTGCTTCAGGTTCACTGGACAGACAGTCGGAGACGGTGCTGTCACGGGTTCCACAGAACTCGGATCTTGACGAGACCAGCGCCAAAAGTTTCCCAACTGACAGAGGATGAAGCTTGAATTTTTGGGGAAGCTTTGATACTCGGGGCTGACTGCGCCGAGGACTGGAACAGGACAGCAGCGTCTGGTCTCTGGTGGGTACCGAACTGATGCATCATGTTGCAGAAGTCACTGTGGGCTCTCCCGGACTCCGATTGAAACGAAACTGGTGGTGATGCGATCATCGTCGGGGTAGCTTCGGGCCGGAGTTGACGGGGATGCGATCCGATGTCGGTGGAGAGAGGGGTAACCGGAGGAGTGAGGACTGGTCTAACCTGGGACCACAGGGGGCAGCCTGCCGTCTCCGACGAAGAAAATTGGAGCAGAGGGTTCCGGTGGCCGATTGAGTCCCTTCTTCTTGGAGGTGGCAGCTAGCTTGAAGTAGTTTCTTCCCTCCAAAAATGGCACTCAGAGCCTACACGAGCTGGCCGTGACAGAGTCTGGGACCGGACTGATTGATTCTGCCTCTGTCTGGTGCAGATCAATGTGGCTGGTTGCAGAGAGTGCCACGATCTCTAACGAGCTCTGATTGAGGCGAGACCTGAACCGTTGGAACCGTAGCTGAGTCTTCTTTCTGTCGGCACCAACGGCGATGTCGGCAGATGTCAGAGAAGACCGGGACGATCAGATGAGTAGAGGGGTGTCGGTTCTGGCTCCTGTAAACTGACCTGACACACTTGGAGTAGAAAATTTGTAACTTCAGATGCCGATGTCCAAATGCAGCTCTGCTTCTTTAGGATGAAAGAGGACTTGAGAGGGAAGAACTTTGATGAAGAACACTTGATCTGAATCCCAAAAGGTTCATCGTGGTCGGGCTTCCAATCTCGCTCTGGTTCTCTGCCTGGGGTCTTCTGCGCAGTCGTGGGAGATCAGCTCCTGCGGACAGCTCCGACCTCGGATGCTGGCGAAACCACCACCGTTGGAAAGCTATCGCGATGACGATTCCAGCAATGTAGGCCTTGCCACCTGAATCTTTGAGAGACGGTCGTGGATACCTCTGCAAGTTGCTGCAACTCTGATGTCTGAAACAGAGGCTGAATGAGAAGAAGATGAGGGGGTGGGGAAGGGGATGGCCAAGAGAGTAAGAGGTGGAGGGTGAACTTGGCTGGTATGGGGAAGGGGGGCTGCGACTTTGGGTGGTTTGGGAGGTGGGGAGATGGAAGGGCACTGCCCTAGGGAGAAAGAAATTTGAATTTGGGCTTAGGGAAGAGCCCCTTAAACCTTGGGGAGAGGAAGGGGTGCTTAGGAAGTGGTGTTGGGTAGTTGGGGGTTGGGAGGTGGGGTGTGGATTGGAGGATGCCACCTTGGGTTGGGGGGGAGTTAAATGGGTGTATGGGGAAGGGGAGAGGTCTTAATGAGGGGTGAATGGGGAGGAGAGAGAAAATTCCGAAAATTGGGTGGAGGGAGAGAGAGAGAGAGATAAAGAGAGAGAGAGAGATAATGGGTGAGAGAGGGAAGAGAGATTTGGTAGAGAGGAGTAAGACTAGAGAATTCTTTCTATTCAAATGATTCTTCAAAAGTTGTTACATATGAGGAGTGGGGTGGCCTATTTATAGGCACATGACTTTTTCACAAAAGACCCTAACAAAAGACACAATGACTAATAACCGAAGGGAAGGGGGGGCATCCATGGGCCTAGCCCAATGAGATGGGCCCAATAACCTATCAAACCAACATAATGACTCAATACTTAGGAAAATGACTCAACAACCTAGGTACATGACTCAAATAAAGGGAAAATTATATGATATTGACTCAAAGAAAATGTGAAGATTACATGACTAGACTCAAAAATACATGACTAACATAATGGCGCTTGTCGACGAACAATCCGAGTCCGGAGAAAATGTGGAGGGGCAAGGGATGCCCTCATCATTCCGATTTGCGGTTCAGTGCGTGGCACTTGTGGAGCCTCACCGGATTTGGTGAGGGGTGGACGTAGGACTAGAAATTCAGTCCGAACCACCTTAAAATCTCGTGTGTTGTGGTTTGCTTGTGCGATTGTTTTATGTTAGATGCATGCTTAGGTTCAATATCTATATTACGTAATCATATTTCCAAGTAAATCATTCGTGTTCTTCGTCAAGCTAGTTATATTCCGCTGCTTATTTCATCATCTAGCTTTAAAGAGGGTTGCATTGCGAAAAGAGGGGCAGATCTATTCACCCCTCCCCTCTAGATCTGCTGTCCACTACACAACAAGTGGTATCAGAGCCTAATCTCTCATTATGGGGTCCAACGACCTTGAGGGAAATGGTGGATCAGCGTCTAAGGGTTATTTACCTGAAGGACATTCTGTGAATAGGCCTCCTTATTTCACTATATCTAATTATCCCTATTGGAAACATCGTATGCAGGTGTTCATTCGCACCCAAGACTACGAACTTTGGCGAGTGATCAGCAAAGGTCCGTATGAGCTTACGGATAATGAGGACTTGTGGACCAAAGAACAGATAAGGCAATCCACTATCAACTGGAGTGCCAAACACATCATGCAATGCTCACTCCATCCAGTTGAATTCTCAAGAGTGGCTACCTGCGCATCTGCAAAACTAATGTGGGATAAGCTAGAGGTAATCTACGAAGGAACCTCTCAGGTACGAGAAACAAAAGCCAACATTTTAGTTTCTGAATATGAAATGTTTCGCATGAAGCCTGATGAATCAATTCAAGATATGTATGCTCGATTGACTGTGCTTACTAATAGTTTAACTGATTTGGGAAAGAAATATTCAGAGCAAGAAATTGTAAGAAAAATTCTCAGATTGTTAACTCCAGCATGGCACACAAAGGCTACCGTGGTTGAAGAATCGAGAGATCTCGCAACTACCAAGTGATGCAGGACGGACACGGGAGACGACACTATTAGGTGCCACCCTCGGACTCTAGAAGAAGACGCGACCAGCAGCACACACCAGGGAGACACTAAGCCCGACACTACGAGCTCCTAGTGGCAAAACGTCGCTAACAGAAGTGGAAGCTCACTCGTCGTCCCAAGCGAGGGAAAGCGCGGACCGTGCGCGGTTAAGGAACCGGCGGAGGTCAAGGGTAGTCCGACTCAACTTCTGGACTCAGATCGAGTCACGGGATGGGTCACACTCACTCTCATAGCAGTGACATGGACACACGGGCTAGTACCTACGCTCTCGGCAGCGGCAAAAGACCGTATACTAGCTAAGCAAATGAACGCCAAGAGGTTCGGACCATTACCTCCACGCACCCGGCGTGGCGAAGACAACCCCGGCCGAATCACGGACTCCCGGTTAAATAATATCACAGCAATACAAAGATTTGACCCACTCCACGCAGGGAGGTAAAAGGTCACATGTGGAGCCCGGGAATCACGCAACTCGGGTTGACGGGCAGCATCTTGATGTCGCCCGGCTGTGCCGAACTCCGCGTTTTCGTGCTTTCCGAACGGCGGGTTCTGCGGGCCCGCGGGGCCCACGGATGGCGCAGTCCTCTGGATCTGCGGGGGTGGGACCCACTATGATGGGGACCCCTGGTGGCGTGCCTCCACGGACGGCGGTCGGCCGGGAACACCGATCGGGGGTCGATCGGTCCCGATTCCCAAGCTTTGAAGTTGCTGCCCACGGATTTCTCAGTTGCTGTTTTCAGGCGTGCGCTCCGGCGAAAACGGCCGCTGCGATCAATCCCGACGTCGGATCGGGACGCATGAGCTATCATTAGAAAGCTCTCTTCAAATGACTCAATCTAGACCCAGAGAGATCTGCTGGATCTGGTCGGATAAGAACTTTAATGAATTTACAAGCCCCTGTTGTACAGTAACCGAAATCTCAGATCTACAGGGTACTTGTCTAAGAACCACCATTGACCGCCTAGTAAACCTCCGATTCAGCTCTTGAGCTCTTCTTAAGAGTTGTCGAAAATCAAACCACGGAACTGGGAATATTTTTATAATTGGATTTGGAGGTGGTGGTGATTTACTATGATTTTGGGGATGACTGGTGGTCGGATCTGGGAACAGGGGGACAGAACTGTAGCTGGGACAGAGAACGATTTTTAGAAAATATGAGATGGACGAACAAAAAATTGAGAAAACTTGTGGATGAAGGGGTGGATGGGTGGAACCTCCAGTAAAATTGGGCGAACTAGCAGAAATCAAAAAGTGGATCTAAGGTATGAAACTCAGGGCGGGGATGAATCTGGACAGAACTCTGGCAGAACCGAAGTGGAAGAGTGGAAGAAAATCACAAAATATGAAACGAGATCTGAATGGCAAACCAAAATTTGTGGGACATCCTTGACACCTCTGGAACATCCTCTAAAATCCCCAGATCTATCTGAGCTCGGGGCTGAGACAGGAAATTCATGGAAGCTTCTGTGGTACTGCGCGGGCAGAACTCCGTTGATGGCGATGGCGGTGCGGTGGCGGCGGCGGCGATCGTCGCAACCGATACACGAGGCGTCACACCTCAGAATGGAAGCCTTCACAGCTTCAAGGGGGAGAGGGAGGAGAGAGGAGGAGGGCGCACCAGCCCTTGCTCTTGAATTTGTTTGAATCAAATGGCATTAATTCTCCAAAATGAAAAATACAAGCTTAAATAGGTTATATCTCACATCCATCCACAACCATTGGATCTAGGGGATGGGAATGAAGGGTTGGGATGGAGTGTGACACACACACAAAAAATAAATAAAAAACTACAAGGAGGGGGGCGGCCCTTGGACTAGGTGTAGAAGGTGGACTTGGTAGGTGGGGGTGGGTGGCCAAATGTGGACTTTCCAAGCCCCTTGTCCCCCACTTGGCCCACCCATCTAGAAGCCTCCATTTGACATGTTGACTGACCCCACATGGGGCCCATGGGTGAGGTGGCTCAATGGGATGGGACCTGGGGGGCCCGTGGGGCCCACGGGGTCCGAATTGCACATAAGCCCCTATTACAATCAAAATGGCAAACCGAATGCAATGAAATAAACACAAATTACACACATATAAAGTCTAACTAAATATAATAAATGCCGGGACTCAGGGGGGCGTCTCCAGGCTGTCTCCGAGCCAAATAGATGCTGAGGTGGCTCAAGTCGTGCTCCGTGTGCGGTACCGGTGGCTCGGCGTATCGCGCCGCTCAACTGCTCGGGTGTCCGCACCAATTCTCCCCGGGTGGGAGAAACTCGACCCTATCGAGTAAGGGTCTGCATCGCTCCTGTATCGCTCCAAAAGGTCCGGATCGATCTGCTGCAACTCGCCATGTGTGATCCATGTGTCCTCAGTAGCGGGCCGTCCTCTCCATCGCACTAGGTAGCGCGGGTAAGATCCACTCCTGGTAACTACCACTTGCTCGTCCAGTATACGATCTATATGCTCACGCTGCCGTGAAAAAGGGGCTGGAGGTGGAAGTGGACACTTAGGTGTGGGATCACTCTCAAGGGGAGGAGATGGCTCAAAAGGCTCACTAGGGATCACCGCTGGGTCCCTATATGCAACAAGATCCGATACATTGAAGGTAGAGCTTATACCATATTCCTCGGGCAAGTCCACAACGTACGCATTGGATCCAACGCGTTTCAACACTCTGAATGGACCGGCTCCGCGAGCTTGCAACTTCTTAATGGTTCCAGAGGGAAACCGTTCAGGTCTTACCCTGATCATGACGTATTCGCCCTCGTGGAACTCTCGATGGTGTCGGTGGGTATCGGCTAACTCCTTGTACCGTGCATTGCTGGCCTCAATGTGACGACGGATGTCGTCATGCAAACTCCTAACGTGCCTAGCAAACGACTCGGCCGACTCCGACACTCTAGCATGGATAGGCATGGGGACAAGGTCAACGGGTTTCCTAGGCCTACGACCTGTGACAATTTCAAATGGACTCATGCCGGTAGACCTATTCACCGAATCATTGTATGCAAACTCAGCTATGGGTAAAATGAGATCCCAATCCCCAATGCGGTCCTTAACTAGACACCTCAAAAGATCTCCCAGACTCCTATTGACTACCTCGGTCTGACCATCGGTCTGGGGATGATATGCAGTGGAAAACTTGAGGTGAGTACCCATCATATGCCATAGTGTCTTCCAAAAGTAGGAAGTCAATCTAATATCACGGTCAGACACTATAGTGCGAGGCAACCCGAACTTGCACACCACATGAGTAAGGAATAGGCGGGCTACCCTAGAAGCATCCGACGTCTTAGAGCAAGGAATAAAGAGGGCCATCTTAGAGAAACGATCAACCACCACATAGACCGAATCATGCTTCCTAGAGGTACGTGGCAATCCCAAAACAAAGTCCATGCTAACATCCTGCCACGGGGCATCAGGCACGGGGAGAGGCGTATAAAGGCCCGAGCTTTGCTTCTTCATCTTGGCCATAGCACATGTACGGCACTGAGCCACGATGTTAGCAACATCGTGCTTCAAGCTCGGCCAATAAAATCGATGCTCCACTGCCTCAATAGTCTTGTTCCGACCAAAGTGGCCGGCTAGACCTCCCGCATGTAGTTCCCACACTAAGAAATCTCGAATCGAAGTTCAGGGAACACACAGCCTGCTACCTCGAAAGAGGTAACCCTCCTGAAGTACATACTCATCAAGGTCTCTCGAGGGTCCGGCCTGGAGGGTGGTAAAAATCTGACCAAAGTCAGGACAATCAACATAGGCCTCCTTCATCTTCTGTAACCCTATGACCTCGGCACTCATGGTGGTAAGCAAACATGCTCGCCGGCTTAAGGCATCAGCCACCTTGTTCTCCACTCCAGCCTTATGTTTAAGCACAAAGGTGAACTGCTGGAGATACTCGACCCAACGACTGTGACGCGAGTTAAGCTTCTTTTGCGAATGGAGGTACCTCAATGCCTCGTGGTCGGAGTATAGGACAAACTCCTGATGTAAAAGATAGTGCCTCCAATGCCTAAGAGCCTGAACAACTATGTAGAATTCTTTATCATACGTGGAATATCGCAGTTTCGCGTCATTCAGCTTCTCGCTGAAATATGCGGTCGGGTGGGACTCCTGACTCAAAACTCCTCCAATTCCCACGCCCGACGCATCACAAGAGACCTCAAACACCTTCGAGAAATCAGGCAATCGAAGGATAGGTGTCTGGGTCATGCGCTCCTTGATGTCCTTGAAGGCGGCAGATGCGGCCTTCGTCCATACAAATGTGCCCTTACGGATGCAATCCGTGATCGGGGCGGTGACGGAGCTAAATCCGCGGATAAAGCGACGATAGAACGTCGCAAGACCATGAAAGCTGCGGACATCATGAATGGTACGGGGTTCCGGCCACTCAACAATGGCCCGGACCTTCTCCGGATTGGCGGAGACCCCCGTACTAGACACAATGAAACCCAAGAAGGTAAGCTGAGGTGTCATGAAGGCACACTTCTGTGGGTTCGCAAACAACTGCTCTCGCCGAAGAAGTAGACAGACCTGTCGAAGGTGGTCCAAGTGGTCCCCTGTGGTGCGGCTATAGATAAGGATATCATCAAAATACACCACTACAAAGACACCAATGAAAGGTCGAAGGACCTGAGTCATGAGCCGCATGAAAGTACTAGGGGCATTGGTCAACCCAAAAGGCATGACCAACCACTCATATAGACCGTCCTTGGTCTTAAATGCAGTCTTCCAGTCATCACCTGGCCTAATCCTCACCTGATGGTAGCCACTCTTAAGATCGATCTTCGAAAAGATAGTGGCACCTGCCATCATGTCTAGCATGTCATCCAGGCGGGGAATAGGGAACCTGTACTTCACGGTGATCTTGTTGATGGCACGACTATCAATACACATTCTCCATATGCCATCCCTCTTCGGGGCAAGTAATGCGGGTACAGCACATGGACTCATGCTGTCCCGAACAGACCCTCTCTGCACTAACTCATCGACCTGCCGTTTAAGCTCGGCATGCTTCGTGGGACTCATGCGATAATGTGGATGGTTGGGCAAGGAAGAGCCCGGAACAAGGTCGATGGCATGCTGAATATCCCGCATAGGTGGGAGTCCCTCGGGAAGCTCATCGGGAAAGACATCAGCATACTCCTGCAGAATGGGAACAACCTCAGGTGGGAGCTCACCCTCGGAGTCCCGCTCCACCTCTCGGACCGTAATGGCAAACACCGGACAGCCCTGACTAAGCTCTTGCTCCATTTCCCGGGAGCTAATCATCATCAATCTCCTCGTCGAGGGCTCTCCTAGGCCAGAGGTAACGGTCATAGTCCGAGCTGGGGATGGGGTACTGGGCCCGGGTACGGAAGGCTTTGGAGTACTAGGGCCAGTAGGACCCCTGACTGATGGGCTCCTGGGCCGAACGGGGTGGAGGGTGACCCGCTGGCCATCGTGGTCGAAGGTACAGGTGTTCGACCAACCATGGAGTGTGGCATCTCGGTCGAATAACCACGGCCTACCAAGAATGATACTTCCCACTTCCATGGGGAGAACATTACACCAGATCTCGTCACGGTAGGAGTGGAGCTGCAGCGGGACCAAGCACCGCAGCCTGACCGAAATGGAAGTGGTATCCACCCATGATACCTGATAGGGACAAGGATGGTCTACGGGTGTGAGACCAAGATGAGCGACAACGTTCGTGGAGATTGCATTGATACAACTCCCGCTATCGATGACCACCTTGCAAATTTGCTTTCCCAGCCTACAGAATACCTGAAGGATAGTGGTCCGACGCCAGTCATCACTGATCTGTGGCTGGGTGAGGATACATCTGACGACCCCCACGTGGGTACCGTCCAATTGCTGGACATCCTGGGCCTCACCTCCCATCTCATAGTACTCGTCAGCTAACTCTTCATCTGCCTCATAGCTGACTAACTCGAGGCCCGTAGGGGTGGTATCCTCGGCCTGTGTGTCCCCAATGTGAAGAGATGGGCGGGTGGGACACTGGTTGGCGAAATGGCCAAACACATTACAGCGATAACACTGCTGCCGTGATCCACTAGGCTCCCCAATCATAGGTCCTTTACCTTTATCCTCTTGACGGATAGGAGGCGTAGGCAACAAAGGACGTGCAGGAGGTGCGGGTGCCGGTGGACGGGCTATGGGTGGGGCCGTAAGATGCTGGGGACGAGGAAGGTCCCTTGGGGGTGGAGGACGAGGCCTAGGAGCAAAGGGCTCGGGGCGAGCGGGCTCCTGAGGTCGTGCCATGGGGGCCCTCGGATACGTGCCAGATGAGCCACGGGACTCGACACTACGAAGGGGAAAGGAGCCCAACCGATGGGGTGACTCAAACTCGGCCTCGAACTGCTCCAATTCGAGAGCAATCTGATATGCCTGCTCCAAAGTGGTGGCATTGCGGTGAAAGAGTTCATATTGATAATTGGGCCGCAAACCTCTCTGAAAGCGGGATATCGTCATGGTGCTCTCTTCCGTGACCCCGCACCGCAAATAATACTCATCGAACTCGGCGGTGTACTCGGTCACGGATCGGTTCCCTTGGGAGATGCTTTGCCACTTGTCTATGAGACATTGGTGATATGAGGCGGGAAGGTACTTCTCCCTCAACTTGGTTTTCATATCATCCCAAGTACCGATCTGGGGTTGACATCGCTGGTTGAGCAGGCTCTCCACATTGATCCAATAAGTTTGAGCCTGCCCTTGCAGCTTCATCTTAGCGTATCGGACTCTCCGGTGGTCCGTCATCTCAAACCACTCGAAGTATCGGTCCATGCCGGCCTCCCAATCTAAATACACCCGAGGGTCCAAGGACCCGCTAAAAGTGGGAGGGTCCGCACGCACACCCCTAAGAATGCGGTCGTCATCCTCGTCATCACGATTCCATCGTTGATGACGACGACCGTTACCCCCTTGATCATTATCAGATGCATAATCATCCACCACATGCACCTGTTGAACCCCAACATTCTCCACTTGACCCCTTGGCACCGCGGGTTGCTGCACCGGCTCTTGTTGGCCATTCGTCGGCGCGGGTTGCGCCGCTACTGGGCCCCTCTCTAGGATGGCAATCCTCCCAACTAAGCCCTGGATGGACTGATCCGAACTCTCGGCCCGATGCTCGAGGGCCTTCATCCGCCCTTCTAGACGCGTCCCTATGCCATCCATACGCGTACTAAGACCATCCATACGCGTGTCTAAATGATCCATGATGGCCCGGAACATCTCGGCCGTGGAAGACTCATCGGAACTACGGGCTCGGGACTCCGCCATAGGTGGTGGTGGCAAGTACTGGGTACCTCGACGGGTGGGCATGCAACTGACACACGACCTAAAAGACACCGACTAATGCAAACACACACTAAATGATGCACATTAGACCTAAACCAATATCCGGTACGGGGCGGAGTTAATTGATCCGAAGATCACTCCCGCAAGTGTGCGACCTCCCGGCAGGCGTAGCCTAACGTTCGGACAACACATTTTAAGATACCGAATAAAGGGTCCAAATGTAATTTAAAACACACTTTTTTTTGTTTTGAAAATAATGATGGTCCTAGACTCGACTTAGACCATGATGCATGCAAGACATATGCAAAGACTACCCTAGACTCGACTTCTCTGATACCAAACTGATGCGGGACGGACACGGGAGACGACACTATTAGGTGCCACCCTCGGACTCTAGATGAAGACGCGACCAGCAGCACACACCAGGGAGACACTAAGTCCGACACTACGAGCTCCTAGTGGTAAAACGTCGCTAACAGAAGTGGAAGCTCACTCGTCGTCCCAAGCGAGGGAAAGCGCGGACCGTGCGCGGTTAAGGAACCGGCGGAGGTCAAGGGTAGTCTGACTCAACTTCCGGACTCGGATCGAGTCACGGGACGGGTCACACTCACTCCCACAGCGGTGACATGGACACACAGGCTAGTACCTACGCTCTCGGCAGCGGCAAATAACCGTATACTAGCTCAGCAAATGAACGCCAAGAGGTTCGGACCATTACCTCCACGCACCCGGCGTGGCGAAGACAACCCCGGCCGAATCACGGACTCCCGGTTAAACAATATCATAGCAATACAAAGATTTGACCCACTCCACGCAGGGAGGTAAAAGCTCACATGTGGAGCCTGGGAATCATGCAACTCGGGTTGACGGGCAGCATCTTGATGTCGCCCGGTGGTGCCGAACTCCGCGTTTTCGTGCTTTCCGAACGGCGGGTTCTGTGGGCCCGCGGGGCCCACGGATGGCGCTGTCCTCCGGATCTGCGTGGGTGGGACCCACTATGATGGGGACCCCTGGTGGCGCACCTCCACGGACGGCGGTCGGCCGGGAACACCGATCGGGGGTCGATCGGTCCCGATTCCCAAGCTTTGAAGTTGCTGCCCACGGATTTCTCAGTTGCTATTTTCAGGCGCGCGCTCCGGTGAAAACGGCCGCTGCGATCAATCCCGACGTCGGATCGGGACGCATGAGCTATCGTTAGAAAGCTCTCTTCAAATGCTTCAATATAGACCCAGAGAGATCTGCTGGATTTGGTCGGATCAGAACGTTAATGAATTTACAAGCCCCTGTTGTACAGTAACCGAAATCTCAGATCTGCAGGGTACTTGTCTGAGAACCACCATTGACCGCCTAGTAAACCTCCGATTCAGCTCTTGAGATCTTCTTAAGATTGTAGGAAATCAAACCACGGAATGGGGAATATTTTTAGAATTGGATTTGGAGGTGGTGGTGATTTACTATGATTTTGGGGGTGACTGGTGGTCGGATCTGGGAATAGGGGGACAGAATTGTAGCTGGGACTGAGAACGATTTTTAGAAAATATGAGATGGACGAACCAAAAATTGAGAAAACTTGTAAATGAAGGGGTGGATGGGTGGAACCTCCAGTAAAATGGGGTGAACTAGCAGAAATCAAAAAGTGGATCTAAGGCATGAAACTCAGGGCGGGGATGAATCTAGACAGAACTCTGGCAGAACTGAAGTGGAAGAGTGGACGAAAATCAAAAAATATGAAACGAGATCTGAATGGCAAACCAAAATTTGTGGGACGTCCTTGACACCTCTGGAACATCCACTAAAATCCCCAGATCTATCTGAGCTCGGGGCTGAGACAGGAAATTCATGGAAGCTTCTATGGTATTACGCGGGCAGAACTCCGTTGATGGCGATGGCGGTGCGGTGGCGGCTCGTGGCGGCGGCGGCGATCGTCGGAACCGATACACGAGGCGTCACACCTAAGAATGGAAGCCTTCACAGCTTCAATGGGGAGAGGGAGGAGAGAGGAGGGGGGCGCACCAGCCCTTGCTCTTGAATTTGTTTGAATCAAATGGCATTAATTCTCCAAAATGAAAAATACAAGCTTAAATAGGTTATATCTCACATCCATCCACAACCATTGGATCTAGGGGATGGGAATGAAGGGTTGGGATGGAGTGTGACACACACACAAAAAATAAATAAAAAACTACAAGGAGGGGGGCGGCCCTTGGACTAGGTGTAGAAGGTGGACTTGGTAGGTGGGGGTGGGTGGCCAAATGTGGACTTTCCAAGCCCCTTGTCCCCCACTTGGCCCACCCATCTAGAAGCCTCCATGTGACATGTTGACTGACCCCACATGGGGCCCATGGGTGAGGTGGCTCAATGGGATGGGGCCTGGGGGGCCCGTGGGGCCCACGGGGTCCGAATTGCACATAAGCCCCTATTACAATCAAAATGGCAAACCGAATGCAATGAAATAAACACAAATTACACACATATAAAGTCTAACTAAATATAATAAATGCCGGGACTCAGGGGGGCGTCTCCAAGCTGTCTCTGAGCCAAATAGATGCTGAGGTGGCTCGAGTCGTGCTCCGTGTGCGGTACCGGTGGCTCGGCGTATCGCGCCGCTCAACTGCTCGGGTGTCCGCACCACCAAGGTAGATGAACTCATTGGGTCATTGATGACCTATGAGATCAACCTCAAGAACAAAGAGGCTGAGACACCTAAGAAGAAGACCCTAGCTCTTAAAGCAGGACCCAGCGGTCATGGCACTTCTGATGAAGGTGAGGATTCGGAAAGTGAGCGAGAAGAGGATGACGTAGCCTTGCTCACACGTAAGTTCAAAAAATTCCTGAGAAAGGAAGGTAAGAGCTTCATGAGAGGAAGGTCAAAGGTAAGAAATGGTTTCAAATCTAATTCTGAAAACTCTAAGAAATCTGACAAAATCATTTGTTATTCTTGCAACAAACTAGGGCATTTCAAGAATGAATGTCCCGACAGATTCAGAAAAGCTGACAAATGGAAGGGCAAGAAGAAGAACAAGGCCATGGTGTCCACATGGAGCGATGAAGAGAAAAGTGATGACGGAACCAGATCATCGGACAAAGAATAAGAAGATTTCTGCCTTATGGCCAAAGGTGATGAAGAAACTGAGGTAAATTCTCCATTTGAAGATTATACAATTGATGATTGGGAGGATGCATATATACAACTCATGGAAAAATTTGAAATGTATAAAAAGGAGAATAAATCATTGAAAAAGAAAATTAATTCATTTGTGCATGATCATAATATGAATGATAAGAATGCTCTACTTGAGACTGAAATTGAAGATCTTAAGAAAATGATTAGGGATTTGGAGGAAGGAAGAAAAGAAATGGCTGACTTGGAAACTGAAAATGAGGATTTGAGAAATGAGATTGATAGCATGAAGCTCAAAATGCAAAGCTATGAAAAAGATAGTAAATTGAGCAATGAAAAGTATGAAGTTGTCAAACAAGTCAACATTCAACTTCTTCAAAATATTAAAAACCTACAAAAAGAGTTGAAGGATAAACAACAATCTTTAGAAAAGTTTGTGGATGGAAGAGAAAACCTAGATGCTTTGCTAGGTACCAGAATGAACTTCAACAAGGAATGGTTGGGTTTTGAACCAATAAACAAAAGGCTAATTGGGCTCAAAACTGTCACATTTGTTTCATCTTCCGAAGCTTCCACCTCAAACACAACTCCCACACAAAATCAGCAAAAACAAAAGGAGAAAGGGAAAGAAAAGATTGAAGAGGCAGTCACCAACATTCCCAAAAAGCCTGTCCAAAAACCTAAGAAAGGTCGACCTTCCCCGCAGCATAGGTCAACACTTCCTTGGCCATTGCATGCTCAATCTTCTAGATATCACCAAAACTGGATTGCTCATTCATATAGGCCAACACCACCATACTTTCGGAGAAATTGTGATTCATGTGTTCATCAATCCTATAACTTTCAATCTCCTAGGTGGCAGAACAATCACTTTCAACCCAAAAACAACCAATGGCCACAATGGGTTAAGAAGCCAACTTCATCAAACTTTCATAAAATCCAACAAAGAGCCTCTAAACAAAAAGGAAATGTCAAGGCTGAAACGAAAAACCAAATCCCTGCTTTAAGCAAACAAAACATGAATGTTAGAAAGGTTTGGATTCCAAAAGAAATGGTTTCATGTTTTGAAAATCTTAAGAGTTTGATGGGACCCAAAATTGGTTGGGTTCCAAATACAATTGCTTAATTATTTGTGCAGGAATGTCTTGCAGCCATGCATAACAGGTGGTATCTTGATAGCGGCTGTTCAAGACACATGACTGGAGATAAAACAAAATTTTGTCTCTTGGAGGAAAAGGAAGGAGGATACGTTACGTTTGGAGGGAATAACAAAGGAAAAATCATTGGAACAAGTAATGTAGGTAAGAACCTCTCCAACTCCATTGGAAATGTGTTGCTAGTTGAAGGTTTGAAATATAACCTACTTAGTATAAGTCAATTGTGTGATAAAGGTCATAAAGTGTTGTTTGACTCTCATGAATGCAGAATTCTTGAACCAAAATCTGACAAGGTAAAATTTTATGGTAAGAGAGTCAACAATGTTTACATGATTGACTTAGATGATCCTACTCATTTAAATCTTTATCTTGCTGCACCAAAATCTGAAATTACTTGGTTATGGCATCATAGACTATGACATGCTAGCTACAATGTCTTCCATAAATTGTTAAAGCATTCAACGGTGAAAGGGTTGCCTGAATTATCATTTAAACAAGAAAATAAGTTGTGTGATGCATGTGCCCTAGGTAAACAAATAAGAAAATCTTTCAAGGGAAGATCTGAAAATACATCATCCAAACCACTCGAGCTAATTCATATGGACTTGTTTGGTCCAACCAGAACTTCTAGTTTAAGTGGTAGAAAATATGGATATGTCTTGGTGGATGACTTCTCTAGGTTCATATGGGTTTTCTTTCTCACACATAAAAATGATGCTTTTGATGAGTTTCAGGCGCTCTACATGAAGATAAAGTAGGACGGTGTGTTCAAGATTTCCAAGATCCAATCTGATCATGGTGGTGAATTTGAAAATTCTAACTTCTATAATCTTTGCAGAGCTGAAGGCATTTCACACCGATTTTCTTCACCAAGAACCCCAGAGCAAAACGGTGTAGTTGAAAGGAGAAACCGAACACTTGTAGAGATGGCAAGAACCATACTTGCTGAACGGCAACTTCCAAGGAGGTTTTGGGCCGAAGCGGTAAACTCGGCATGTTACATTATCAACCACTCTATGGTAAGGCCACATACCAAAAAGACTCCTTATGTGTTGCTGAAAGGTAAAAAGCCCTCTCTCTCACATATGAAAGTGTTTGGGTAAAAATGCTTCATCCACAACAATGACAAAAGAGGCTTAGATAAATTCAAGCCCAAGAGCGATGAAGGTATATTCCTTGGATATTCTGATAGATCTAGGGCTTATAGAATTTACAATATCAAAAGTCAAACTGTGAAGAATCACCCCATGTTTCCTTTGATGAATATCATGATTCTAACAATGATAACTCTTGCAGGAAAAATGATGAAGATGGGGAATTCCTAAACATGAAGGACAAGAGTGATCCTCCACAAGAAGAAATAAAAGAAGATGGTGACCTAGCTAAATCAAGCAATGCAAGGGATCAAGCTCCAAGGGAAGGTAACGATTCTACAAACATTAGAATTCTTAAGGATCATCCCTTGGAAAATGTCATTGGCAGCTTGAATGACCCACCTAGAACAAGGTCACATTTTAGAATTGCGGAAGAACTAGATCAACTTGCTCTTGTCTCTCAGCTTGAACCCAAAAATATTAATGAAGCATTAAAAGATGAAAATTGGATAAATTCAATGCAAGACAAGTTAAACCAGTTTGAAAGAAATAAAGTATGGCATCTTGTTCCTAGACCTTCATCACAATCTGTCATAGGCACTAAATGGGTCTTTAGGAACAAACTAAGTGAGGATGGCAATATAATAAGAAACAAAGCTAGATTGGTGGCTCAAGGGTTTAATCAAGAGTTTGGGGTAGATTTTGATGAATCTTATGCCCCAGTTGCTAGACTCGAAGCCATCAGAATTTTACTTACATTTGCATGCTCCCTTAGAATAAAACTGTATCAAATGGATGTCAAAAGTGCTTTCTTGAATGACTTGATCAAAGATGAAGTCTATGTTGAGCAGCCCCCTGGCTTTGAGAATTCTAACAATGCAGATTTTGTATACAAGCTAGACAGGGCGCTTTATGGACTTAAGCAAGCACCAAGAGCTTGGTATGAGAGACTAAGATCGTTCCTCATTGAAAAAGGGTACACACGAGGTAAGGTAGATCAAACATTTTTCACCAACAAGCAAGGTAAGAACATCTTGATTGTTCAAATTTATGTTGATCACATTGTGTTTGGTTCTACAAAATCTGAAATGTGTGAGGAATTTACTAACCTCATGACTAGCGAATTTGAGATGAGCCTAATGGGAGAACTTCAATTCTTTCTCGGTTTGCAGGTCAACCAAGGAGAAGATGGTTGCTTCATAAGTCAAGCCAAATACATCAAGGAGCTGCTAAAAAGATTTGACATGACAAACAGTAAAATCATTGTAACTCCGATGAGCACCTCAACTTCACTAGATTCGGATGAAAATGGTAAATTGGTGGATGCAAAGGTCTATAGAGGTATGATTGGTTCTTTGCTTTATTTGACTGCATCCTGACCAGATATCCAGTTTAGTGTATGCCTTTGTGCTAGATTTCAAGCTAGTCCTAGAGAATCTCATTTGACTACCGTCAAACGTATCCTTCAATATCTTGCCGGCACTCAAGATTTAGGATTGTGGTATCCGTCATCATGTGATTTATCTCTTATATCTTATTCTGATGCGGATTACGCTGGATGCAAGCTGGATCGTAAGAGTACTAGTGGCTATTGCCAGTTTCTAGGTGGGTGTTTAGTTTCTTGGGCCTCCAAGAAACAACACTTAGTTGCCCTCTCAACCGCGGAGGTAAAATATGTTGCTGCGGGGAGCTGTGGCACCCAAGTGTTGTGGATTAAACACCAACTCCAAGACTACTTGGTGGATCTTGGTTGTGTCCCGATTCTGTGTGATAACACTAGTGCTATCAACCTTGCAAAAAATCCAGTCCAGCACTCTAGGACTAAGCATATTGAGATTAGGCATCACTTCATTAGAGACGAGGTCAGTAAGAAAAATTTTGAACTGCATTTTGTTGATACTCTAAATCAAATTGCTGATATTTTCACCAAGCCCTTGTGTAATGACATATTTTCAACACTCAGAAGGTAGCTTGGTCTTTGCCGACCTCAGGCCAATAAGAATTTGAAATGATGATCATGTTCAATTAGCTGTGTGTTTTGCACGTTGGTATTCATGCATTGTTTATATGTCAATGTGTCTTTTTACATATGGTGTCGCATTGCATGTAGTTGCATAATCAAGTTGAATCTATGTTCCCAATGCATTGAATGGTTTGTGTCGCATCATTCTTGCATGGCCATGGTATATCAAATGTTGATGTATGGAAGGGCATGTTATGCTTGTCTTGAAGCACTCAATATATATGAGGTTTCACCTCCGCCAAGTACCATGTGTCAATGTCGCATATAGGCCATATAGTACGGGGGAGTTGTCCTCTTGCAACATTCATGCATATATTTCATATTGATTCTGTGGCATTTAGTAAGTGTACAACCATGAGTTGGGTCATACATTTCATTTCTGCCACCTTCATGAGTGACTAGGTCAACCTCCTTTGTCATTCCACTTGATTTCAAACATAACTCCTTCGCGCATCCATTGCATATCCTTAGGGGGAGTTTTGTTGATTCTCTTAACCTCTTACAAACTGCACTTCAGTGGCTTCCAGTCTGGTTTGAGTTCATGAGACAGACAGACATATGGTGTAAGAGCTTTCTATTATTTGCCCTAATGATTGTCCATTCAATGAAAATGGTTCAGATTTCATGATTTCCTTGTAGTTCTGATATATCTTGTTTGAAATCATCTATGTTCTGTAGTTTTAAAAGACTTTCACTAAAGACTACATGTTATGTCTTGAATGACTACCCTGAAATCTGAAAATCCAGACTTCATGACAATCTTGGTGATACTCTAGAGCTTAGTATTGTTTCTAAACATCTTGATGAGCTGGAATTCTTGAAAATCAATTTGCAGAGCAATGATAGTGTTGCACAGAGAAATATGTCACGTCATCAAATCAAGTGACGAATGATATGTCATGATGTGCCTCTGTTATCTCTGTCTTAATTCATCTAGACTCTAGGCAGAGCAATGGCATAATTACTGAGAAACATATCTTCTCATGAATGAAATGAGTTTGGATATGTCATGACGTGACTTTGCTATATCTGTTCATTCTGAAGCATAGCCGTCAATCTTGCCAAATACCTAGGAATACTGGCGTCTAAACAACGTGTATTCTTACGGCTTGGAGGCATGTACTAGACTTGATTGCTCGTAAAATATGAGTCATGTGTCTTCAAATTCAAAAGATATTGAAAATCAAATTTGTTGAACTCATAAAATTCCATGCTTTAGTCATGATTGTTTAGCCTCAATACTCATTTTTTGTGTTATTCCCTTTGTAGTTACTGAATATGGATATATAAGACAAGGGACGGTTAAACATTGCCATGATATGCACCTTTGGTTCATTTCTATTACATCTTGGATGTAGCTGCTTTTCGAACTCTGTTTCTGAATTCGGATTTCATTAGCTTTGAACCATATATATTGCTCACGGTCTGTTTCAGGTTTACATATAATGGCTTGCTCTTAACTCCTTTCAGCTCTGGTCTCACAGACATTTTACTATTATAACTCTTTTTTGCTGTTGGCAAAGGGGGGAAATTCTTTGTGTGAGTCCTTTGTAAGAGCTATATGCGTTATCGCATTGTCAAAGGGGAGAGCTTATGTGCTTTGTGAGTTGTCATGGGGGATGTGTGAATGGTGTACGGGGAGTGTTGTGTCCCTGTGATTTTGATGATTAGATTTGATGTGAGTTAATCTTTTGATGATTGGTTTTGATGTGAGTTAATCACTGTGAGTCATCTTGCTGTGTGAGTCATCATGCTGTTATTCAGTCATTTTATGATCATAATGCAGTCTCTCATATGTTCAGTTAATTTGCTGTTCAGTCAGTTCATCAGATCATGAAGCATTGCATTATATGTTCAGTCATGTTATCTGCTGCATAAATCTTTCACATGCATTATTTGTTCAAGTGTAAACTCTGTCAGCATTGTCAGGACTGAAGTGGGTCGACCCCCCTTCTTAGATGGGTCGACCCCCCCTAGACTATCAATGTCTGTACACTGCCAGCACACACGTTCAAAATCTCTACATGTGAAGTCTACACATCGACTGTTCAAGCAAAGTCTAGACATTTGATCAAGTTTGTACATTGGTCTTGGCATAAGCATTCCTAAAGTATATACACTCTTCGGTTGACTTCAACTGAAGTCTGTACATCGGCATGCATTACTTCAAGTGTGTACATTGCATAGCATGTTGCGTCTAAGTCTATACATCACTATTCATGCATTCACTGTCAAGTCTACACATTGCTGGGTCTTCATGCATTAACTCCAAGTCTGTACATCGCTCAAAGATTTCCAAGTCTGTACAACCATTGCACTCAATTGAAGTCTGTACATTGGTCTTCATATTGGAAGTCCATACATCGGTCTTCATATTCGAAGTCCATACATCGGTCTTCATATTCGAAGTCTGTACATTGGTCTTCATATTGGAAGTCTAGACATTGGTCTTCACCTGAAGTCTGTACAGCCATTCTCTTATCAAAGTCCATACATCCTTCTATTGGAATTCCAAGTCCATACATCGGACTGTTTAAGCAAAGTCTGTACAGCGTGTCACTCACGTTGGAAGTCTATACATTGGCGTTGGTATTCCAAGTCTGTACATCGCTTGGCGCTCACCAAGTCTATACATCCTCCGCCAAGCTTTCCAAGTCTGTACAGCCAAAGTCTGCACATCCTGTTCAGCTGAAGTCTGTACATCAGACTGTTTCATCAGCAAGTCTGTACATCGGACTGTGTCAAGTGAAGTCTGTACAGACATGGTGTTTGCATTCAAAGTCCATACATTGGACTGTAGCATGCACGAAGCTAAGTCCATACTTTGATGCACTGTAGATAGCCTGAGGTGAAGTCTGTATAGCCATTGCCTTCATATAGGAAGTCTGTACATCTTACTGCACTGTAGCTTTCACAAAACCAAGTCTATACATCGTGAAAGTGTATACACTCCTCTTGGCCTTAGCATCTGTTTTGAAGTCCATACATTGTTCTTCAGTTCAAGTCTGTACAATGGACTTATAGGTAAAGTCTATACATCCTTCAGCTGGAACTGTGCAAGTCTGTACATCGTTGCTTGCCAAAGTCTGTACATTGGCATCTGTTCCTACGTTGCACTTCCAAGTCTGCACATTGGGTTCTTTACCTACGTTCAGCTTTGAAAGTCTGCACATTGGTAGTTTTACCGACGTTGCCTTGCCAAAGTCTATACACTGTGTTTGTTCAAGTCTATACAGACTTAGCCTTGTTCTAGTCTGTACATCGACCAGCTATATTTGGCAAGTGTACACATCGTGATTTCATCATGTCTGTACAGCCTCTTCATTGAAAGTCCACTCATCACTCAAGTCTATACAATGCACACTTTTTTTCTTGCATAAAGTCCATACACTGCACTTGGCTTGTGTTCTTCACACCAAGTATGCACAGCCTGTGCTCGCAGCAGTCAAGTCTACATATTGCGTTGGTGGCAAGTCTTTACATTGGGCTGTAGCTTGCTTGTAGTGTAGTCTACACATTGATTCACTGTTCATGCCTTCACTCAAAGTCTGTACAGCCATTCCTTGAGTTCAAGCCTGTACAATGCTACATCACGTAGTAAAGTCTATACAATGGGTGAGCATCGTGAAGTCTATACTGTGGTTGAGCATCGTAAAGTCTATACAATGGTTGAGCATCGTGAAGTCTATACAGTGGTTGAGCATCGTAAAGTCTAGACATTGGTTAGGCTTGTTTATGCATTACCTCCACGCCATCAAGTCTGTACATTGCATGAAGTATATACATTACACGAGCTGAATGCTTTCTAAGTCTATACACTGCATTGCATTGCATGAAGTGTACACACTTACTCACTTACTGACTCTAAGTATATACATTGTGTTGCATTGCTTGAATTTCCTCAAAGTCTATACACTCACTCAGTGTTTACACTTGCTCATTTGCTGCTTATAAAGTCTGTACACTGCATTTTACAGTATGAGTTATAAAGCCTATACACTGTCTTTAGTTGATTTTGTTAATCGACTGAACTCCTCAGTTGTCTTGCAGGTGTCTGGCACGTGATCCAAGGAGCTGAGATGCTGACACGTGGCAGAGTCGATTGGGCGGGAGCTGTGGAGACCACACGCCCTAGCTGCTACTGCTGCTGATATAAATAGAAACATTCGTCTTCAGATGAAGTGTGATCGAAGTAGAAGGATTGAAGCCTTGAGCAGAAGTAAGAAGAAATAGAAGAAGAGTGAGCCGGCAGAAGAAAAGGAGTTGCAGAGAAGAAGGAGAGAACAGCGTGAGAGAAAAGGAGAGCAGAGGAGAAAGAAAGAGAGAGAGAGAAAGAGAGAGCTCGTGAAGAAGAGCAGAGAGAAGCTTCGTTATCTTCACTGAACTTTGGATCAAATCCAATCCAGTTGCTCTTGCGAGAGCTGCAGTTTATATTTCATTTTACAGCTTTCTGGTTGCTGAAGTTATTTTCATTTTGTGTTTCTTATTTTTCTTTTATTTTTCTGATTACCTTTGTTCTTCCGATCCTCTGGACTGAGGTCGGGTTCCTCCTGTTGGTTCAGGAGAAGGGAGATCTGATCTCCGGGTTGCAAGTGACAGGTTGTCACTTGTGGGTTCCCTATGGTTAGAGGAAGGGAGGCTCGTCCTCCGGTTCTGGGCTTGTGGTTGCAAGTCCAGGGGTCCCTCCTGGTCTGGAGGAAGAGAGGTCTTCGACCTCTGGTTTCCAAGTGGCTGGTGGTCACTTGGGGTGTCCCTCCGATTGGGAGGAAGAGGGGAGGTTGTTCCCCTGGTCAAGCTGTGTGGCAGCAAGTGTTCGCAGACTGAGTCTGCTTGTTTCTAGCGTTGGCTAGTGAAGCCTCACTCCGGTTGGGAGTGAGGGGTGGATGTAGGTCTTGGTGACCGAACCACCTAAAAATCTACTGTGCAGTGGTTTTGCTTTGTGCGTTTGTTCCTTGCCTTCTACCTCCCATTCACAGGTTGTGCATGCTTGGCTAGTTGTATTATCTAGGGAGTTAACCTTGAGCATTATATTTTTGCTAGGTGTGATTGGTTTGCTTAGTTCTGTCTGTGTTTCTGGTTTGATCATGTGGATGCATTGTTGTAGTCCAACTGTTTGATCTATTGTTGTCTTACCATCTCATCTTGGAAAGCTCATTAGTTTTTATTCCGCATATCTAAGCTCTAGAGATTTAATTTGGGCATAATTTCTGAAGGGGATACATTCACCCCCCTCTATATCCGGGCCTAGCACCCTAACAATTGGTATCAGAGCGGTGTCTGCATACAAGGTCCAGTGACCTACAGATCCGATCTTGCAGTCTTAGGTGCTAATTTGCTTTTGGTGCATCAATATTCCTGTTGCATTATATCTGTTTGTCTCCATGGGTGAACCACCAGTTTTCAACGGTTCCAATTTTAGTGTATGGTTTGCTAGTCTGAAAAATTATGCTAAATCTGTTAATCCAGACCTGTGGAAAGTAATTTCACATGGTCCTCATGAACTGCCAACGAAAAAGTCCAAATGGACTAAAAGTCAAAAATCACTACATGAAGAAAATCAGATAGTAATAAATCTAATGAAGGCAGCTACTGATTGAGCTTTTCATTCATGTTTCTTTGATTGTAGTTCTGCTAAAGATATTCTGGACATGCTGAAGCGAACTCAGAAGAGGAATGAGGACAGCTGCATGATGGCTGACAGAAGCAATCAAAGTGGCAGCCAAAATGAAGAAGATGATGATGATGAGGTAAATCTCTTCGAGAATTTTTCTCTTGATGATTGGGAGAATGCATATGCTGAATTGTTAGAGTCACATGAGAGCTTAAGAAAATAGTATAAAAAGTTGAAGAAGGGTACTGGGATAGATAGTTCTAGCTCTCCATGTGAAAACTGTTCAAGTACGAAGCAATTTCATGATGCATGTCTGTCTGATAATCATATGTATAAAAATCAGAATGCAAAACTAAAGAAGGAACTTGAATGTGCTTACTCTGAACTAAAAAAGCTAAAATCTGAAGATGACTCTCTCATAAAACTCTCCAAAGAAGATGAAGAAAAATCAGAGAAACTTAAACAGGAGAACAAATTGCTGATTGAAAAACTTAATGCCATAAAGTCTGTAAACATAGAATTACAGAAAGATCTTGAAAAACAGCAAAAAGATATGAAGGAAATTGAAAATGGAAGAAAGTATGAAGTCAATTCAGAAGATCAGCTTCTAATAAATGAATTGGTTCAAAATGACAAACTTAAGGAAGAAAATGAGAAGTTAAGAATGCTGAACTTCACCATGTCTGAGAGACTTCTAGCTTTAGAAAGAGGTAAAAGTGTTTGCATTGAAGATTCTGATAAACTAAGCAATCTGGAACAGGAAGTTGAAAAATACAAAACTGCTAACAATGTGTTAACTGAATGTGTGAATTGTAGTGAGCAAGAAATTGCCAGTTACGAGTTGCATATTTCCTCTTTAGAAAATGAAATTCAGGATTTGAGAATATCTTTGTCTAAATTTGTTGATGGGCAAGAAAACCTAGACAAGCTGCTAGGTGTAAAAGTCAATGTCAAAAAGGAAGGGTTGGGCTACAATAATCTAAATAAAAAGGCTCTGCAGAACAAAGTAACAACATCCTTTGTAAATGCTTCAAATATAGCCACAACATCAAAAGACAAACAGCCCACTGTTCAGAAAAAGCTGGGAACAAAGATTAATTTTAAGAAAGAAGGACTGGGTTACAGTCCAGTCATGAGGAAGGTTAATGGAGCCAACCTAAAAACTGTTTTTGTTAAATCTTCTGAACAGGAAAAGCCTTCTACTTCATCTCCAACTCAGTACAAGGCTAAGAAAATAGGAAAACAGGATAAAAATCAGAAAAGGACTATAAATCAGAAAATAAATGAAAAGGGTTCATCAGTACATATTGATCACAGTCCTCACACACACTCACAGGCATCTAAAAAGAAGATTATTTGTCATTACTGTCAAAAATTTGGACATCTGATGCATGAGTGTAAGTTGATGGAGAAGGATGATAAGAATGCTAGGAGATCTCATGATAAAAATCCTTCACCTCAGAAAAGGAAAACTGAATGTTTTCACTGTGGCAAACTAGGACACGACATTGCACTATGCTGGTTTGCAAATAGTAAGAAAATATCTTTTTCACATCATGCTAAATTTCCTGCAAGCCATAATGATGTTGATAGGAATAAATTTGCTGTAAATAGAAAATATTCTGCATGTTTCAACTGTGGAAAGATAGGCCACATGGCCATTGAATGCTGGCTGAATGCTGGTAGGAGAAATTCTATTTCATGCTTTGAATGTGGAAAGAGTGGCCACAGGGCCATTGAATGCTGGCATGCTCAGGGTAGAAATGAGAATTTTAAACATGCTAAAATCCCTGCAAATAGACATGCTTTTCATGAGAATTTTAAGAGAATGAATTCTTCTCATTGTTTTAACTGTGGAAAGCCAGGTCACAGGGCTGCAACCTGTTGGCTGGTAGGATACCAAAGCAAGACTGGTTTTGGTAAACAGAATTTTAATTCTGTTAACAAAAATTTTCATACATATGCACATAAAGATCATGTTTATAAGAAGGTGCATAAATCTAATCTGAAACTTGCTGCATATTGCTATTATTGTGGCACATCTGGTCATTCAATGAAAAACTGCTACTTGATGAAATCTGATGGCCATGCTGCTAGAAAATTGTTTAGAAAACCTGCTAGGAATGTCACTGTTAATTCAGGACCCAAGACCTCTTGGGTACCTATTTATGCAAAATAATTTATTTTGCAGGTGTGCCTTGGGACTGAGGAATAAACAGGGGTAAATAAACCAAGGCACTCAAAGAAAAACCCATTCTAAAATTTTCAGGTAAATTCTCTGCATTTTCTATTTTGAAATTCATTGCATATCTGATTTGATGTAATCTTGCATATCTGCCATTTGTAGTTGTTTGATAATTGTTGAAATGCATAAACTCTGAAAATAAATTATATTCTAAAAATCTGGACTGCATATGAATGTTGTTTGAAATTTGTCTGTTCCATACTTCATTGAAAACCTGAATTGCATATAGGACTGTTGGTTTGCATTGTTATTCATGACCTCTATGGTATATCAAATGGTAAGCTACCAAAAGGCAGAGAAATCTATCTAGAGGTTCTTACTATGTGAGAAGTGGTCTTTTAAACCAAGTGCTCCGCCTAGTACCATGGGTCATTTTGCTTGATAGGGCAGTCTGAATGTGCATGAATCAAAATCATATGTTCAGTTTCTCATGGCAAACATTGCATATTTTCAGGGGGAATTAATTGCATGACCTTGCATAGCAATCAATGTTGAGTAAATTGCATATCCTTGCATACATATAGTGCATTGCATTTCATTTCATTGAAAATGCCAAAAAGATTGACTGAATGCATGTTGTCAGGGGGAGTCAATGCATTGCATATAGGTTGTCAAATGCATACTCTTGTGAGAATTCATTGCATACACTTTCTTATTGATTCTATTGACAAACCTTGATCACATTTTAAAAAATACTAGGCTTCAAAATCTCTCTTATCAATTGGTATCATTTGATTTCAGAATTCTATCAATCTTTCATGAAGATTTCAATGGGCTATCTCGATCATAAATCTGAAAACTCTTGAACTAGAAATCTTCTATTATACATTCTTATGAATGTCTGAAATAACTCATGTGGTTTAAGTTTAATGTATTCAAGAGTTGACTTTAAAATCTCTTAAAAATATCTGAAGCATGTTTAATAAACCTTAACCATCGGTTTCATGCTGTGTCTTATGAAAACTTCTGAAATCTGTACTTTTGAATACATGACTTTAATTGGTTAAGTACATGAAACTATTATTGATTTGAAGCAAATGAATTTTTCTGAAATGTCTAAAGGGTAATATCTGTCAGAGCAATGACCTTGGTCACTGAGAAACACATGTCCAAAGGACTGTGTCATGAGGTACCATAGTTAACTCTGATTAAGAATAATTGAAAATCAGGCAGAGCAATGGCATGCACACTGAGAAATATAACTCACTCATCAAGAAATGATTTGTAGTGTGTCATGATGTGTAAATACTATCTCTGTTCATATATAGCATGACAGTTAGTCACACTAAGTGCTTAGGGATATTGGCCTCTGATCAAGGTATATCCTCTAGTTACAAGGTGTGCACTGAACTAGAGTGCTCGTAAAATTTGTAGCATAAAAAATTGTTGAACATATCTCAATATCTGAATATTGATGCTAAAATCAAATTGCTACAACCCTAGACAAAATCATATGACTTCATAATTACTTGATCTCAATACTAGTGCATGTAATTCTGAAAGAAGTCAATAGATTTGATTGTGTAAGAGAAAGGGAGATTAATCAAGATAAATATGAGGGCTTGGTTCATTTTTATTAAATCATGGTTTTAGATATCAATACATAATTTTATTGATAAACTCTGCATACATCATGTTTAAACCATGCTGTTCAATAAAGCTCATTCATAAGCCCTTATAAGGGAAGACTTTGAAAACTTATGTTTTGGATTTATGAGATTGATATCTCTTTGAAAATCTTACAGAATTTCTTGTGATTGGAGCTTCTTTGAAAATCTGCTACTTGAAACAAAGGGGGAGATTTTTATCCATCTCATGCTCAATATCATTGATTCATTGACCTGAACCTCTCCTTGTTATCCATCTCATAAGATTCCACTTATTGAGGGGGAGCTTCCATATCATATGCATCATGCTGCATAGAAACTTTTAAAGGGGGAGAATTATGTTTTTGCATTCATATTTTTAGGGGGAGCTCTTGTATTTTAGTATCTCCTTCTGCATCTGCATTCATAATGATTATATCAAAGGGGGAGATTTTTGCCAAAGGGGGAGAATTTTATTCAATCATTGCATGCTGGTTTGCTTTAACTTCTCAAACTATTTTCTTTTTGATGAAGTCAAAGGGGGAGAATAGTTTGTGTCATCAGAATTACTCACAGTGTAGTGTTGTCATCATCAAAAAGGGGGAGATTGTTGTGTCCCTGTGGTTTTGATGATTGGCTTTGATGTGAGTTAATCTTTTGATGATTGCTTTTGATGTGAGTTAATCACTGTGAGTCATCTTGCGGTGTGAGTCATTATGCTGTTATTCAGTCATTTTCTGATCATAATGCAGTCTCTCATATGTTCAGTTAATTTGCTGTTCAGTCAGTTCATCAGATCATGAAGCATTGCATTATATGTTCAGTCATGTTATCTGCTACATAAATCTTTCACATGCATTATTTGTTCAAGTGTAAACTCTGTCAGCATTGTCAGGACTGAAGTGGGTCGACCCCCCTTCTTAGATGGGTCGACCCCCCCTAGACTATCAATGTCTGTACACTGCCAGCACACACGTTCAAAATCTCTACATGTGAAGTCTACACATCGACTGTTCATGCAAAGTCTAGACATTTGATCAAGTTTGTACACTGGTCTTGGCATATGCATTCATAAAGTATATACACTCTTCGGTTGACTTCAACTGAAGTCTGTACATCGGCATGCATTACATCAAGTGTGTACATTGCATAGCATGTTGCGTCTAAGTCTATACATCACTGTTCATGCATTCACTGTCAAGTCTACACATTGCTGGGTCTTCATGCATTAACTCTAAGTCTGTACATCGCTCAAAGATTTCCAAGTCTGTACAGCCATTGCACTCAATTGAAGTCTGTACATTGGTCTTCATATTGGAAGTCCATACATCGGTCTTCATATTCGAAGTCCAAACATCGGTCTTCATATTCGAAGTCTGTACATTAGTCTTCATATTGGAAGTCTAGACATTGGTCTTCACCTGAAGTCTGTACAGCCATTCTCTTATCAAAGTCCATACATCCTTCTGTTGGAATTCCAAGTCCATACATCGGACTGTTTGAGCAAAGTCTGTACAGCGTGTCACTCACGTTGGAAGTCTATACATTGGCATCGGTCATCCATGTCTGTACATCGCTTGGTGCTCACCAAGTCTGTACATCCTCCGCCAAGCTTTCCAAGTCTGTACAGCCAAAGTCTGCACATCCTGTTCAGCTGAAGTCTGTACATCAGACTTTTTCATCAGCAAGTCTATACATTGGACTGTGTCAAGTGAAGTCTGTACAGACATGGTGTTTGCATTCAAAGTCCATACATTGGACTGTAGCATGCACGAAGCTAAGTCCATACTTTGATGCACTTTAGATAGCCTGAGGTGAAGTCTGTACAGCCATTGCCTTCATATAGAAAGTCTGTACATCTTACTGCACTGTAGCTTTCACAAAACCAAGTCTATACATCGTGAAAGTGTATACACTCCTCTTGGCCTTAGCATCTGTTTTGAAGTCCATACATTGGTCTTCAGTTCAAGTCTGTACAATGGACTTATAGGTAAAGTCTATACATCCTTCAGCTGGAACTGTGCAAGTCTATACATCGTTGCTTGCCAAAGTCTGTACATTGGCATCTGTTCCTACGTTGCACTTCCAAGTCTGCACATTGGGTTCTTTACCTACGTTCAGCTTTGAAAGTCTGCACATTGGTAGTTTTACCGACGTTGCCTTGCCAAAGTCTATACACTGTGGTTGTTCAAGTCTGTACAGACTTAGCCTTGCTCTAGTCTGTACATCGACCAGCTATATTTGGCAAGTGTACACATCGTGATTTCATCATGTCTGTACAGCCTCTTCATTGAAAGTCCACTCATCACTCAAGTCTATACAATGCACACTATTTTTCTTGCATAAAGTCCATACACTGCACTTGGCTTGTGTTCTTCACACCAAGTATGTACAGCCTGTGCTCACAGCAGTCAAGTCTACACATTGCGTTGGTGGCAAGTCTTTACATTGGGCTGTAGCTTGCTTGTAGTGTAGTCTACACATTGATTCACTGTTCATGCCTTCACTCAAAGTCTGTACAGCCATTCCTTGAGTTCAAGTCTGTACAATGCTGCATCACGTAGTAAAGTCTATACAATGGTTGAGCATCGTGAAGTCTATACAGTGGTTGAGCATCGTAAAGTCTATACAATGGTTGAGCATCGTGAAGTCTATACAGTGGTTGAGCATCATAAAGTCTATACATTGGTTAGGCTTGTTTATGCATTACCTCCACGCCATCAAGTCTGTACATTGCATGAAGTATATACATTACACGAGCTGAATGCTTTCTAAGTCTATACACTACATTGCATTGCATGAAGTGTACACACTTACTCACTTACTGACTCTAAGTATATACATTGTGTTGCATTGCTTGAATTTCCTCAAAGTCTATACACTCACTCAGTGTTTACACTTGCTCATTTGCTGCTTATAAAGTCTATACACTGCATTTTACAGTATGTGTTATAAAGTCTATACACTGTATTCAGTTGATTTTGTTAATTGACTGAACTCCTCAGTTGTCTTGCAGGTGTCTGGCACATGATCCAAGGAGCTTAGATGCTGACATGTGGCAGAGTCGATTGGGCAGGAACTGTGGAGACCACACGCCCTAGCTGCTACTGCTGTTGATATAAATAGAAACCTTCGTCTTCAGATGAAGTGTGATCGAAGTAGAAGGACTGAAGCCTTAAGCAGAAGTAAGAAGAAATAGAAGAAGAGTGAGCTGGTAGAAGAAAAAGAGTTGCAGAGAAGTAGGAGAGAACATCGTGAGAGAAAAGGAGAGCAGAGGAGAAAGAAAGAGAGATAGAGAAAGAGAGAGCTCATGATGAAGAGCAGAGAGAAGCTTCGTTATCTTCACTGGACTTTGGATCAAATCCAATCCAGTTGCTCCTGCGAGAGCTGCAGTTTATATTTCGTTTTCCAGCTTTCTGGTTGCTGAAGTTATTTTCATTTTGTGTTTCTTATTTTTCTTTTGTTTTTCTGATTACCTTTGTTCTTTCGATCCTCTGGACTGAGGTCGGGTTCCTCCTATTGGTTCAGGAGAAGGGAGATCTGATCTCCGGGTTGCAAGTGACAGGTTGTCACTTGTGGGTTCCCTCTGGTTAGAGGAAGGGAGGCTCGTCCTCCGGTTCTGGGCTTGTGGTTGCAAGTCCAGGGGTCCCTCCTGGTCTGGAGGAAGAGAGGTCTTCGACCTCTGGTTTCCATGTGGCTGGGAGTCACTTGGGGTGTCCCTCCGGTTGGGAGGAAGAGGGGAGGCTGTTCCCCTGGTCAAGCTGTGTGGCAGCAAGTGGTCGCAGACTGAGTCTGCTTGTTTCTAGCGCTGGCTAGTGAAGCCTCACTCCGGTTCGGAGTGAGGGGTGGATGTAGGTCTTTGTGACTGAACCACCTAAAAATCTACTATGCAGTGGTTTTGCTTTGTGCATTTGTTCCTTGCCTTCTACCTCCCATTCACAGGTTGTGCATGCTTGGCTAGTTGTATTATCTAGGTAGTTAACCTTGAGCATTATATTTTTGCTAGGTGTGATTGGTTTGCTTAGTTCTGTCTGCATTTCTGGGTTGATCAGGTGGCTACATTGTTGCAGTCCAACTGTTTGATCTATTGTTGTCTTACCATCTCATCTTGAAAATCTCATTAGTTTTTATTCTGCATATCTGAGCTCTAGAGATTTAATTTGGGCATAATTTCTAAAGGGGATACATTCACCCCCCTCTGTATCCGGGCCTAGCACCCTAACAGGGAGAGTCCAAGGGGAGAATCCATTGTTCACTTTGCATCTCATATGTGTATGTGATGAGGTTTGCATAATTGCATAGCATTCATATCATAAGCATTCATATCATAATTACCTTCACATGCTATTACTATCATGGATCTTTAGCTGCATATGTTGCATTTGTTATAACTTGTGACATTTTAGACATTTCTATCACATAATGACTCACAGTGTTGCCATCATCAAAAAGGGGGAGAATGATGTGTCCCTAAGGTCATTTGAGTCATTCTGTGGTCACTTATGTCATTCGACATCATTCTATAGTCATATGAGTTCTGTGGTATTCTTGGTTTTGATAATGGCTAAACACTATTAGTCATTGATATTAGTCATTGATATCTTCCACTCTCATGTGATTGACATACGTGATGTTTTTATTCATGACAGATATGCCAATAAATGGACAAGGAATCAAGTGATAATGGCCAAAGTGAAAGCTCATGGATCGCGCCCAAGCAAGGATGCAAATCTCATCTCTCTTACAAGCAAAAGTCGACATTTCATATTCGGCTCGTCACTCATCCAAGGTCAATGCACAAAGAAGTATAGCCAAGAGAATCCAAGGATAAAGACTCAGTTGATACCTTCTAGACTATCAAGGGTGATGCCACAAACATGCATGGGCTGCTAATGGAGTTAAACGACGGAGCTGAAGCGGATAACGGACCGACCCGGGCAAGCCCGAAATCAGCCCAGCTGGCGGTCGACCGCCAGCACAGGGGCGGTTAACCGCCCCAGCCAGCATCCGCCAGAATGTGTGTCTTTCAGTAGCGGTCGACCGCCAGCCATTAGCGGTCGACCGAAAATTCCAGGGACTAATCCTCTACAGCGATTCTTAGTGGAGGTCGACCGCCAGAAGCCACAGGTCGACCGCCAGCCCCGATGCAGCCATGTTTGACTTCGAATTCCACCTCGTGGCCAGCCCCTTTCCATGGATTTGTTTAATCAAAACTCACCTAATCTTCCATGATTTGTTGATCTGGTCTGGGGGGTGTCTATGGACCATTCAAGGTCTATAAAACCAACATATGAAGCGTTAGAAACCCTAATGCTTCAAGGGGATTCAAGGGAGGCTATAAGGGTGAGAGGAGTTCGAGTACTGTAGCCGTGAACAGTACTCCGTGAAGAACTCTTCATCCATTCCAAGGCATTCAAGTCTAGATCTGAAGCCATCTCAACCTCCAAGGAAGAAGAAGCAATCAAGACTCTCAAGGGTGATCTAAACTGCATCTTTCTTCCTCTTCATCAATTCAAGAGGATCAAAAGGAAGATCAAAGCTACATCCAACACTCTCTCCATCAACTCAAAGTGATTCAAGTTCATATCTCAATCCAGCAACCTCCAAGGAAGAGTATAAGCAAGAAAGGCTAATAAGGGAGATCAAAGAAGGCTACAAGGGTGTGTTCAAGAGAGAGGAGTTCGAGTACTGTAGCTGTGAACAGTACTCCGGGAAGAAGTTCTTCCTCAAATCTCCAAGTGATTCTAGCTACTTCAAAAGAATATTCAAGCCCCAGCAATCTCAGACAAGATCCTTTCTCTTTGAGCATATTTCATATCTTGTTTGAGTGTTTCATATCTTGTTCTTTTCCATTTCATTCAAACATTTGGAACTGAAGATCGTCCATACCGGTAGTTAGTAGGAAGACAATCGGAAGTTGTCCGATCTGCGGTGTTGACGTCCCTACCGGTGGTTAGTAGGAAGGCAATCAGTGGTCTTTCCGATTTGCGGTTCAGTGCGTGGCACTAGTGGAGTCTCACCGGATTTGGTGAGGGGTGGACGTAGGACTGAAAATTCAGTCCGAACCACCTTAAAATCTCATGTGTTGTGGTTTGCTTGTGCGATTGCTTTATGTTAGATGCATGCTTAGGTTCAATATCTATATTGCGTAATCATCTTGCCAAGCAAATCATTCGTGTTCTTCGTCAAGCTAGTTATATTCCGCTGGTTATTTCATCATCTAGCTTTAAAGAGGGTTGCATTGCGAAAAGAGGGGCAGATCTATTCACCCCTCCCCTCTAGATCCGCTGTCCACTACACAACACCTTCATCCACACATACTCCTATTCGGGTGGCCCATCACCCGCCTCCTTCATCCACACATACTCCTATTCAGGTGGCCCATCACCCGCCTCCTTCGTCCACACATACTCCTATTCGGGTGGCCCATCACCCGCCTCCTTCATCCACACATACTTCTATTCGGATGGCCCATCACCCACCTCCTCCTATTTCTCATCCTTCACGGCCCCAAGGCCCATTTATTCCTTGCAACTCGGCCCATCTGGGTTCTTCTAGGGGTCAGCCCATTAATCCCCCTCCACGGCCTTTTTATGCGGCCCCTCCTTCAAGGTCATCTTGCCAACCCTCTGTTACTCAAGTTACACCTCTCCAACAAACTCTTATTGATAAAGTCGCTTCGTTGGAGGAACAATTAAAGAGGATTACGAGCCCACAGCCCGCTCCTCCTACTCCAGTCAATCCCATCTATGCTGCTCTAAATGAGATTACAAAGATGGAAAAAGAGTGGAAGGAGAGGAAAGACAATGGCATCAATGATATATATGAGCGAGAAGATGTTACAAGTCATGATAGTCAAGTGGACGTCGTCCGCCCTCCACTCATCCACACTACGCATTTACATGGCTCTCTGCCTCTATATACATATTCGCCTCCTCAAAATCCCCCACAACACCATACTCCACCACTTATCATTTCGCCTCCACCACGGTGTCTGCTGGATTTATTTAATGATGAAGGTTTGGAGACGGTACAAGAATTTGAAGCTCCTCGAGATGCACCCCTTCCGAGTTTCCTTCGCCGTCCTCTTCCTCCACCGCCAGAAGACCCCTATGCTCAGGACGATGCCACAGTCCCCGATCCAACCCCCATTTATGAGACCTCTTGGTGTTACGATGATGGGTCGATATTTCAACCACTCATACCACCACACCATGAGTCTCATCCTATCCCTAACACATCTCGCCCCATCCGGCATTTTCAACGCACTAAACCTTCTCCGTTCGCACCTCCCGCAACCACACAAGTAGCCTCCATTCCATCGGCCTCCCCCGAGCATCCATCACCCTCCACTACGTCGATCTCCGCCGAGCTTTCTATTACTCCTCCTCTTTGTTCACCACCTCAACCCTCCATTATCCCTATAACGCCAAAACCAGCTTTGCCAGTCCCTTTCCCTATCCCACCACTTAACCCATCACCCTTGCCCGTGGGTAATCCTGAGCAGGGTCCATCCCTTTTTGCACTCGAGCCAATCTCGTCCACTTCCGAGCAAAGGGGGAAGCTTGTTGTGTTTGAACCTTCGCCTCCAGTCACTCTTTGTCCAACACCTTCCATTACACCACCACCCATGGAGCCTTCCGCCTCCGCTTCACCTTCCTTTACCACTTAGAATGGGAGTGCTTCTTCAAGTACTTGTACCGAAGATGATCAAGAGCCGGGCAAGAAAGATTTGGCCATGGCCATGCTATTCAAGATGCAAGAGTTTATTTGCGGATGATAATCCGGGTTGTTGTGCCAAGCATGTTTGAAGAGGCCAAGTCCCCGCCACTACTCATTAAGAGAGCTTTGATGCGGTGTAATTTCGTGCCCAAAGGCTGGGCAGGGCACCCCTTGTTCCAACTTTCCAATCTTGAACCCATTCTTCCATACAAGGGGCGAATGCCTATTCTGTTCAACACTCTTTATATGTCACAATCCCTGGGCAACACGATGCTTCATGTTCTAACTCTTCAACTCCCTCACATTATTGTTCTTTGCCCTCCAAGGAAGTTGTTGTTTATTGTTGAAGCTTCGTCACGGGCTCTTGCTTTATCCATTGGGCCAATCGGCTATACACTTTCACTGCCATGGAGGGGCGGTTATCTTGGTGCTAAGGGGCCTTCCACTATTCTATCCACCTTCTACTCAACGCCATCCACATTCCTGTCTATCACCGATTCTTCATGGGCCACTCTAGGGGTAAGGAGGAGAATCTCATCCTCTCGCCCTTCATATTCTTTACATTCTTTGCATTTCGTGCATCCATCGCATCGGTTGCATTGCGTCCACATGCATTTGCACTTCTCCTTTCCCGGGTTTCCAAACCCGTATCTTCCCCACTGATGCGGGACGAGACCACGGACACGACAAGCTCGCGATTGTCCCTTAACGAGGGAAGCGTCGGACGTGCACGGTTGAGAAACCGACAGTGAGCTAGGGTGGTCGGCTCTCTCTTTCGTGCCCAGATCGGGTCACGGGACGGTCTCGCTCACTCTCTCGCAGCAGCGGTGATACGAAATTATAGCGAGCTAGGTCCTAAAACATGCTCTCTAGCAGTGGCATAAACAAGCATATATGGAAATAAGCGAAATGCCAAGCAAGGAGCGAATACGATACCTCCACGCGCTCGGCGTGGGGAAGACGGGCCCGACCGAAACTCGTACCCCCGGAACAATAATACACAAGATTACAGCAATACAACTCGCTGCCCACTCCATGCAGGGAGGTAAAGGGATACACAATGGGGTCTGGGAGGACCGAATTCGGGTTGACAGGCGGCTTCTCGCGTTGATTCGGCAGCACCCGAACAAGTGACGGTGGGCCCACATGCTGTCCGGAGGGACCGTGCAGGACCCGGTGTCACCACTGTGGTGGGGACACTTGTGAAAGTGTTCCCTGGGCTGGCGGCATGCAGGTTCGTCGGCCGGAGGCCAGGCGGCTCTATTTGGCACCGGTCAGAATGACCGGCCACGGATCTGCCGGTTCTATTTTCCGGCGCGCGCTCCGGCGAGAACGGGCACTGCGATCAGCCCCGACGTCAGAATGCGACGAAAATGGCACTGTTGGAAAGCTGCTTCGAAGGGCTTCAACGCTCTATGACTATAGAAAAATAAAAAAGCCTGCACTTCCAATTGGGGAGTTTTGAAGGTTGCTGTTGTACAGTGGCTTAACTCTCAGATCTGCAGGGCTATCCTCTGAGAACTGTCATTGACCGCAGGGTAGATGTCTGATTCAGCTCTTGAGGTCTTCATCAAAGGTGTAGGAAATTGAGCTAGGAAGATGACAAAACTAGTTTGGATAAGTTTGGATGCGGATACGAATTGATAGGATTTTGTCCCTAACAGTGGGTCGGATCTGGAATCTGACTAAAGGCACTGTAGCAGAGATAGAACACGAATTTTGAAAAATGGATAGAGGGTAGATCAAAAATCAAAAAAAAATGGTGGATGTAGGGGATGATGGACAGAGCTCCAAGTAAAATTGGGAAGGTTTGGAAAATGCAAAAGGTGGTCGGAGATGGGAAACTCAGAGCTGTTGTCACTGTAGACAGAGACAAAACAGATCTGGGAATGAAAAATGAACGAAAATGGAAAATTACTAAATGAAGGAGTTTGGACGTAAAAATTTAGGTGGAGGTGGGGATTCAAGGCAAGAACGCACCCTCAAACTTTCAAATCCATCGAAGCTCGTGGCTGACAGCAAGAATTCGTGGAAGTCACATCTATCCAGTAGGACAGAACCTTGACGATGGCTCCGTGGCGGCTCGTAGGCGGCACGAACGGCGGCGGCACAGATGATCACCGGAGATAGAGGGGATGGAGATATCACTCTAGAATGGGGGTTGGGGATGAAGAAACCAGAGGGAGAGAGAGGGGAGGTCGAAATTCACTCAAGGGGGGGGCTTTTGCACAATGCTTTTTCTCATTTCATTAATTCTAGAATAATAGAAATACATGACTTATATAATAAATAAAAAAAAGACCATGAATACCCTTAGATCTAGGATCTGGAGGGGCATTTAAGGGACTTCATATTTGATCCAAATAAAATAAAAAAATAAAATTCCTAATTAATTCTAATGTGGGGACAAGGTAGGAAAGGTAGGTAGCCTACCTTTGAATTTTTTAACCACTTGTCTACCATGTGGTCTATTGGCATTCCAACCTTCTAGATGGCCACCTAGGATGGTTGACCAGCCCCACATGGTCTAGGTGGACCAATGGGAAAGGGGTGAGGGTCCCCTTGCTTGGGCCTACGGGAATTTTACATATAAACTCACTAAGACTTACAATTGCGTACCGATATAACACAAGGGTATACATACAAAGATGAAAGGACACAAATGCAAACAAAATGCGGACGGTCTTGCCTCGATGTCCCCATCAATTCTCCCCGGGTGAGAGGAACTCGACCCCGTCGAGTAGGGGTATGGATCCTCGAATACTCCGGCGGATCCGTCACCGTGCCAAGTAACGCGGGTATGCTCCACTCTAAGTGACCGTCACCTGCTCATTCCATATATACTCGATATGCACAAGCTGCTATGGGCTAAAGGTGGACACTCCGGGTGGGGGCACTCTCAAAAGGGGAGGTGGCGACTCGAAGACTCACTAGGAATCACCGCTGAGTCCCTGTAGGTGACTAGATCCGGGTATAGATAGAGAACCGATCCCATACTCGTCGAGTGAGTCCAATCGCCTCTTACTCATAAGAGAATGACAACGAGCTGACACAAGACACATGCAGACAAACAAACGACATACAAACCATGCAAACAAACCACACAAAGAAAAAGCACATTGACTCAACTATAACCCTAGAGACTCCTAATGTTAGTCCGACCCGTACATGGGTGACGGCGGACCAGGACACCCGAATGTGTGCCATGCATGCATTTGACGTAACCGGAGGTTGACGTCATGGGGAACTCCTAGACATACTACGATGCACCAATCATGGACATTGGGCTTGGATGCGGGAAGTCCGGGAGGTGCGGGTGGTTTAGAGGGATCGGGGAAACCAAAGTCTTCCTTACCCCCGAATGATGGTTCGGACCTATGGCTATGGGGAGGTTGCTTGGCCCGAGTGGAAAAGGCTTGATAGTGAACTCCGCGGAGGAAGTGGAGTGAAGATGGCGGCTCGGGAGATTCACTAGTGAGGGGATCAAAAGGGTCGAAGAAGGTATGACCCCGTGAGATGGGTTCCAACATGACATGGTCCCAAGTTTGGAATTCATAATCACTGCCATACATTATGATCGGTGGGACGACGGACATGTGTAGGAAATAAGCTTCCTCCCTTGGGCAAAAGGGAACGAAGTCGGACTCGGCCGGCATCGGGAGGAGTAGAAGAATCTCCGTGGTGACACACCCCACAGTGCACACGGAGGTAATGGACCCTAAGGCCGGATGGGTGAAGCTAAGACTAGCGGGTTGGTCAAAGCCTCGCGCTAAAAGATGTGTCAACTTCCATTGTGAATCTAATCCCATGACAAGATCGTCCAATGTGTCAACATGGTGACTAGATCGAAATGGGGTATGGAAGGAGTTGACCGGCACTAAAGGGAGGATGGGGTCCATAGATGGAAAGGGAGGTGGGACCAAGCCATCCTTGAGCCAACTAAAAAGTGGCTCGGCGATGTATAGCGTTCCCGTAAGAAACACGGGTGGCTCGGGGTGAGACGGCTCCAAACATAATGGTTCCGAATGTAGAGTGGGCCGCTGGGGTTGGGTGGCTGGACATGTGAGGGTGATCTTGCCGGGTAGGTAAGGTGGGTATAAGGTGCAAGTCCTCTTGCCCCAGTCTAGATTGGCTCTTCGTTCTCCTAACCACATTTGCCCTAAAATGATGCATGAACCAGCAAGTGTGCTGATCCTGCACCATGCGCCATCGGTGTAGAGAACAGAGCCGATCCTCTTATAGAACTCAACACAAGCAAAATCACCATCGCGGACAATCTCGCCTGTCTTGGAGAGAGACTCCACGATGTCAAGAGAAACCCAATTATCCGACTCCCTATCGGTGAAATGAAGTTCCGTTGTGGACCCGTTGGGTAGAGCGACTTTCATAGTGAGAGGGGTAAAACCAAGGGCTCGGTCCATGAGGACATTGACTTTGGCCACAAAGGTTGACCACTCGGATGTATGGTCTTGGGGAACGGCCATGGGTAGCGGATATGGACATGCATACACACGGTGATAAGACACTAGACCGACTATGCAAGTTTGGAATGCATGCACACTAAGGACAAGACACCAAGACTCGGTACGGGGCGGAGTTAATCGATCCGAAGATCACTCGCGCAAGTGTGCGGCCTTCCCGATAGGCGTAGCCTAACGTTCGGATGACACCTTTTTATATACCGACTAATGGTATGCATATGCGACCCGCAAGACACTTTTTTTTTTGTTTTAAAACAATGATGACCCTAAGCACGACTTAGACAATGACTAATGACTAGACGTAAATGACACTTTTTTTTTGTTAGACACCCTAGACTCAAACTCGCTCTGATACCAAATTGATGCGGGACGAGACCACGGACACGACAAGCTCGCGATTGTCCCTTAACGAGGGAAGCGTCGGATGTGCACGGTTGAGAAACTGGCAGTGAGCTAGGGTGGTCGGCTCTCTCTTTCGTGCCCGGATCGGGTCACGGGACGGTCTCGCTCACTCTCTCGCAGCAGCGGTGATATGAAATTATAGCGAGCTAGGTCCTAAAACATGCTCTCTAGCAGTGGCATAAACAAGCATATATGGAAATAAGTGAAATGCCAAGCAAGGAGCGAATACGATACCTCCACGCGCTCGGCGTGGGGAAGACGGGCCTGGCCGAAACTCGTACCCCCGGAACAATAATACACAAGATTACACCAATACAACTCGCTGCCCACTCCACGCAGGGAGGTAAAGGGATACACAATGGGGTCCGGGAGGACCGAATTCGGGTTGACAGGCGGCTTCACGCGTTGATTCGGCAGCACCCGAACACGTGACGGTGGGGCCCACGTGATGTCCGGAGGGACCGTGCGGGACCCGATGTCACCACTGTGGTGGGGACACTTGTGGAAGTGTTCCCTGGGCTGGCGGCACGCTGGTTCGCCGGCCGGAGGCCAGGCGGCTCCGTTCGGCACCGGTCGGAATGACCGGCCACGGATCTGCCGGTTCTGTTTTCCGGCGCGCGCTCCGGCGTGAATGGGCGCTGCAATCAGCCCCGATGTCGGAATGCGACGAAACTGGCGCCGTTGGAAAGCTGCTTCGAAGGGCTTCAACGCTTATGACTACAGAAAAATAACAAAGCCTACACTTCCAATTGGAGAGTTTTGAAGGTTGCTTTTGTACAGTGGCTTAACTCTCAGATCTGCAGGGCTGTCCTCTGAGAACTGTCATTGACTGCAGGGTAGATGTCTGATTCAGCTCTTGAGGTCTTCATCAAAGGTGTAGGAAATTGAGCTAGGAAGACGACAAAACTAGTTTGGATAAGTTTGGATGCGGCTACGAATTGATAGGATTTTTTCCCTAACAGTGGGTCAGATCTGGAATCTAACTAAAGGCACTGTAGCAGAGATAGAACACGAATTTTGAAAAATGGATAGAGGGCAGATCAAAAATCAGGAAAAATGGTGGATGTAGGGGATGATGGATAGAACTCCAAGTACAATTGGGAGGGTTTGGAAAATTAAAAAGGTGGTCGGAGATGGGAAACTTAGAGCTGTTGTCACTCAGAGCTGTGGAGGTGGGGATTCAAGGCAAGAACACACCCTCAAAATTTCAAATCCATCGGAGCTCGTGGCTGACAGCAAGAATTCGTGGAAGTCATATCTATCCAGCAGGACAGAACCTTGACGATGGCTCCGTGGCGGCTCGTAGGCGGCACGAACGGCAGCGGCACAGATGATCACCGGAGATAGAGGGGAGGGAGATATCACTCTAGAATGGGGGTTGGGGATGAAGAAACCAGAGGGAGAGAGAGGGGAGGTCGAAATTCACTCAAGGGGGGGCTCTTGCACAATGCTTTTTCTCATTTCATTAATTCTAGAATAATAGAAATACATGACTTATATAATAAATAAAAAAAAGACCATGAATACCCTTAGATCTAGGATCTGGAGGGGCATTTAAGGGACTTCATATTTGATCCAAATAAAATAAAAAAATGAAATTGCTAATTAATTCTAATGGGGGGACAAGGTAGGAAAGGTAGGTAGCCTACCTTTGAATTTTTTAACCACTTGTCTACCATGTGGTCTATTGGCATTCCAACCTTCTAGATGGCCACCTAGGATTGTTGACCAGCCCCACATCGTCTAGGTGGACCAATGGGAAAGGGGTGAGGGTCCCCTTGCTTGGGCCTACGGGAATTTTACATATAAACCCACTAAGACTTACAATTGCGTACCCATATAACACAAGGGTATACATAAAAAAGATGAAAGGACATAAATGCAAACAAAATGCGGACGGTCTTGCCTCGATGTCCCCATCACCCACCTTCCGGAACCTCCGGATCCCCCACGTTTCCTATATCTTCCGCCTCTATCTTCGGGATCTCCATGTCCCCTTACACTCGTCGGGCATTGTGCCCCCTCCGATCTTCCCTCAGGGCATCACACCCCTTTCCAACTATTGCATCCGGACTCCCCGGATTTCTCTCTTGTCCTCTTGGGGCATCACACCCCATGGTGTCTCATTCCTCCAGAACCTCCAGATCCTTCATCCGCTTCTAATCCACTCCCACCAGGGCATCGCATCCCTCCAGACTTTTCCTTCATCATTCTCCCGGGGCATCGCGCCCCCTTTCCTGCTATTTCCCTGTAACCTCCAGGTGTTTTATCCCTCCTTTTTGGGCATCACCCCCTTTCTGATTCCACTCCTCCGGAACCTTCAGACTTTCTCCCAGGGCATCGCACCCTTTTCTAATTTCCTCCTCCGGAACCTCCGGATCCTTCATCCCTCTCTCTATCCCTAGGGCATCGCGCCCCTTTTCATCTTCTTCCTCCGAAACCTCCAGATCTTTCTCTTCTCATTGGCCATCGCGTCCCATGGTATCTTCCCCCTCCGGAACCTCCGGATCTTGCTCTTTGGGCATCGCGCCCCTACACACCCTCACGTCCGGATCTTCTGGGCTTCCCACTTATTCTCCCTGGGCATCACGTCCCCCTCTACTTGCCTCCCCCGGAACCTCCGGACCCTCCATCTTTCTTCCGATTCATCTTCCTACTTCTCCAGAACGTTGCGTCCTTCATTCTTTTCTTCCTCTTCAATCACTTTTTTCATACCTTCTCCATGGGCATCACGTCCCTCTCTACTTGCCTCCCCCGGAACCTCCGGACCCTCCATCTTTCTTCCGATTCCTCTTCCTACTTCTCCAGAACGTTGCGTCCTTCATTCTTTTCTTCCTCTTCCATCATCTTTTTCCATATCTCTTCCTAGGGGATCGCGTCCCTCGGTATCTTATCCCTCCGGAGCCTCCGGATTCTTCTTCCCCTCATGATTCTCCTCCTCTGTCGCCGGAACCTCCGGATCTACCTCTTTCCATCCATCAATTTCTTCGTCTAATTCCTCCTAATCACGGGTCTGACCCAACTTCTTCTACGTCTACTGCTTTGGGCATCTGCCCTTTCTCCCACTACTTCCGAGGCTTTAGTCCTCACCCCTCCTCTTAATTCCCAGTTCCTTTTGTAGATCTTTCATGTGATCAGGGTCTTAGCACCTTAGTGAGGGAGTTCTAGCCCTCGCCTGTCTTCCTTTTCATCCTTATTCGTCTGAGTTTGGTTTAAACACCACTCCTTCTTGTTAAGCCACTTTCAAAACTTTGCTATCCTTCCTTATCTACCAAATGAGGACAACAAATCGCATGTTTTATCAACATCGCCGCTGGCAGCTGCTTCAATAAAGGTCGTAAGGTAATGTATACGTGTGCATTTTGGTGCATTTTTATCACCTTATTCACCCACTATTTTCAAAAGAAAGTGCTGCTTAACTTGATTAAGAGTGGAATTTTAATCATTTACCTTAAATTTTATTTAAGTTAATCCAAGAGTCAAAAAAGTCTTTAGGCTTCCTTCTGCAGCACTTCGGTAATAAGAACCCCGCGCTGGGAGTTCGGCATTCTCTCCCCCGCTCATTAAGGGCAACTCTTAGCTGGGCACCGCACACACTTCACGGCGCCCTTAGCTGTCTCCTTTAATAAAACACCGTTGCTACTTTGGCCATGCCATGAGAATTCCTAAAAGTCTTTTCTCTTCTTTATTCGGCCAAGTGCAGGGGCAAGAGGTTGACAGATGAGATGACCAACCTAGGTAATCCCCAATACGAGAGAAGTCTCAAATAGGGGCAAGCTTGACCGAAAAAAAAAATGAAATTTCATGATACATCTAGCCAAAAAGGGCTATTATGAAAATCAAGTCAAAATTTCGATAAATGTAAAATTATGAATTATGGCATGTCAAGAGAGGCAAAGTCCCCGCAGGGAAAACCCTGGTCGTATGCATGTCAAGGGTCTAAAAATCAAAGGCATAAAGCCCCGGCGCAACAGACCACCTCTTTGAGGGGTAGTACCTTGGAAGGGATTCAAGTCCCGATACCTCCCAACTGCACAAAGCTTATCTCCAATTATTCTTCTCTTCTCCCTCTAAGACCGAGTATTTTTTTCAAGTATGGCCTTGGTAGGAGCACCGTTAACCAAAGGTAACCGGTCATAGGGCGCCACCTTCAAATGCACGCCCAACTTTGGGCAATTTTTAGCGAAAGGGGAAGGAACAAGGACCCTTAGCCAGTGATTTAAACATCCGTTGATGCTGCACTAGCAATGTCTATAACCAAAATTCCAAGAAAATTGAATATTGTCAAAATTTCCAAAAAAACAAAAAAAAATAAAAAGAAATTTGAATATTATCTAAACCAAGAAAATTGGATATTGCCAAAATTCCAAGAAAATTGAATATTGCCAAAATTCAAAAAAAATTGAATATTTCCCAAGCGTCAAAAAAAATTGAATCGAATATTTTTTTAAATTTTCATAAAAATGCAAATACTTTTCAAAAACATATAAAAATTTGCATATTTTCAAAAAATCCAAAAAATTGCATTATATTTCTGATGATATTATTGCAGGGATATCCTTTTGCAGGGGCATGCAAAATCAAAAGAACAATCACAAGAGGTGAAAATAGTACCAAAGACTGTCTCATTCCACTATATATGTCAAACAAGGGTACAAAATGAGAGTGGGTACAAACAACCTCTCTAGCTCTCCCCTCGACCCTCCTGATCTCCCCCTCTACGCGAGCTCTCAACCTCCTCCTGTCCTCCCCGGGAAGGCCTAGGAGGAGCCATCGATCCATGAGAAGCTAAACCCCTATCAACGCGTGCTCTCCTCTCAGCATCTTCCCTCCTCTGATGCTCAGAGGAGGTAACTAAATAATCAGTGCTCGAATAGGCCCGGGAGTATCCCTCGCGCTGAGCCCGCTCATGCCCCCGCCGATAGCGATCCTCCGCATCTTTCGCCCGCTGCTCGACAATTCCTAATCTAGTATTCAGCTACACTCTCTCCAGCTCCCGCTCCACTCTCTCTCTCTCTCTCTCCCATCTCTCTCTCTCTCTGCCGCTCACTCCTCTCCACCCCGAGGAGGAGGCGTAGCTCCACCACATCCTGAGGAAGCTCCTCTGTGTCTCGGTGCCTCAGCTCTGCTTCTGCCATCCGCAACTCGTGCTCCTGTTCCCGAAATCTTGGTCAAATACTTATGTTAATAAAAGTTTTCAAGACTAGATTAAAAGAATAGATTGCTTACTCTTTCCTGTAGGGAGGCTGAGTAGAGGATGAGGCGCCATGCGAGGATCGGACTGCCTCTAGTTCCTCGTGCTGAAAAAGAAACATTGTTGTTAATTGAATTTTAAATCCAGATCATTCTAATTACAAGTTCTTACCAGCTCATCTACGGTATGTTGAAGGTCCTCGCACTGTCGGATCGTGGAGTCAAGGAGCCCCTGTACCATGGCTAGTCTCCCCTCTATGTCAAACTGCATTAAACACATGGTGATCATATATCAGGCAATTAAGACATTAAGGTTGGAAAAGGTCAATGAATTAAAAGCATACCTGTCCACGTGCGCTTTGGTAGACTCGGCTACCGTATGTCTGAGAGTAGGCTTGAAGATAGGCATCATCTGAGTCCGCTCCCGCAGGGACTGGTCGGCCACGCCTTTTCCAATATGTAAACTGCTCATGGGCACATTGCCGCCAATCATCTATCCCTTGGAAGCCTCGAAAACGTCACCCAGGTCGTGGGTCCGTCGCCTGGGTCGGGAACTCTACTGCCGCTTGGTGGAGCCCCAGTGTCCTCATGATTAGCCTATAGTATAGGGCTTCAACCATGTTGAGGGCGTGCAACCAGATCTCTCTCCCGAAGTATGGGGTGGCCGCCTCCACCTAGGGCATCACCCCGATATCCCTCTGATACGGAGTCCAGACCACCTGCAGAGTTCAATTTGTCATTGCCCTTGATTTCATTCATATAATTAAATTCAATTTCAAAAATTAAATCTTACCTCTATATGGGGCATCATATCTAACATCTCCTGAATGTGGGTGACCTGGTCTTTCAGAGATCGGCTGTCTCGTGTTGGCGTCTATCGTCTGGCCAGGGGCAGTAGATCTCCTCGATCTTCCCAAGCACGCCTGAGGGTAGGAAGATATAAATAGCTCCAAACCTGAAATGTAGTTCATGTGATTAGTATAAGAAGCAAGTGCATAATTTAATCCACGGAGTTTAAGGCTTAGAGAGATACCTGAAGTAGAGGGTAGAATCCCCCGAGTGAAGACTGGAGTGAAGAAATGCGAAAACTATCGAACAAATGGGCTAGGACTACCGCACCCCAAGCGTACCGTCTGACTCTACTCAAATCCTCCAGTAGAGGTAGAAATCGGCAGCTCACTGCATCACCTTGAGTCACTACAAGCAGCTTACCAATCATCAGAATAAGAAACCTCCTCAGCTCCATGTTGGCCTGTCCACCAGCCTCGGTCATGAAGCTCTCTCTAGCCTCAGCCTCTAGTCTCCTCTCATGAGCCGTCGAGGTCTCCCCCACCTCCCTCTGTGTGTGGAACAAGCCGAGACTCTCCTGTAAAGTGATTCTCGACACTAGCGAGGTCCGACCGGTCCCCTCCAGCTCCAAGCCTAGTAGTCTGCACGCCATCTCCCAGTAGTCGGGGTAAGTGCAGCCTGTCAGTGCCGATCCGTGCACCCGCAGTCCAGTAATACGAGTGACATCTTCTAGAGTCGCGATCATATGACCCCAGGGGAAGAGGAAGGCCTTGCACCCCATATCCCATCTGGCTTTCAGGGCCCGTATCAATCCCACATCAACTCTCAGCACCTCTATTTCCAAGAACTCTCCAAAGCCCATTCGACGAAGGCGGGCCCGTTGAAACTCTGGTAGTGCAAAGTAGACAGCCCGAACCAATGTCCATGAAATCTGGGCGCGAACTGCACCCTCTACACCCTGCACACGACAAAAGAGCAAGAAGTATCAATTTGTGTTCATCAACAAAAGAAAAATAAGAAAATAAAAAATTTGGCATTCTGTTCTTGAACGCGCTATATCGTTATAGCGCGTTCATGATGAACGCGCTATGTAAACATAGCACGTTCATATTCGGAAGGTAGGGGGCGACCCCTCATTCCCCAAATCCATGTCAGGGGCATCCTCTCTACATTTTGTGCTAAAGGGAGGGCATCTACCCTTCCGTTTTTATCTTTTATGAAAGAAAAACAAGAAAAATCAAAGAAAAAACAAGTTAGAGGCAGTTTCTTACCAATCACCGTTTTCAAACCGCCGCACCACCAACGGGTTCCGCCTCTACTTCCTCGGCCACCACGGCACCTTCAGCCCCCTCCGCCCTGTCGGAAGGGACCCCCATCTCTTCTCCTGCAAGCCTAGCCGAGACGGTTGCCTCCGAATCGGGGTTTTCTTCCATTGGAGAGGGCACCCGTTCCTCCTCCGTGCGAGATCAGTGACGGCCGCAGGTGGGACGCCGTTTGGAACGTCGAGGAGGTTCTCCTTCCATCGGATTAGGGCAATGGAGGTTTGGGCTGGTTAGAGGGCGAGAGAGGGAACGGAGAGAGGGAAAGAGTGAGTTTGAATGAATGAAAGAGTGGGGGGCGGTTTTTGAATTGTGCGCGTAATAAACGCGCTATAAGTTCCTAGCGCGACATTATCGCGCTAGGTATATATAGCGCGATAATGAAAATAAAAAAGGAAAATAGAAAAAAAAGAGAAGAAGAAAAAGAAAAGAAATAAAAAGGGGGTAGAAAATAAAAGAAAACACAATGAGAATGAGAATGTTTGGAGTATTTTGAGTTTATGTTATCTTGCTTATGTGATATTGTGTATTCGCACTTGCATTATCGATTAACAATTGTATCCCCAGGAAAAAAATGGCATGCCATCAGGTAAGTATTCCTTTATCCCTTCCTTTATTGCATATACTATATGATACTTACATTATTATATTATCTCAAGGACCAGCCGATTCTCTGTATGTTTCGGGATCTGAGTTCCCCTCTACCAAAAATTGTGATGATCTAGAAACATGCAGTTAATCGTCAGATAGGCCGTTAGGTCGGACAAATTTGGGGACGATGGACTTTATCTCGCACGCCGTGGTTGCGGATAACTCTTGACCCGAGTATGTTTGATTTAACAATATTATCCATGAGTATCTTATATTTTATTCTTTCTTTGCATCTGTTTTAATGATTTCTTTTATTTTAGCCATGCACGCATCATGGCCTTTTTGCATTCGTAAATGTCCAGTTTTACTTTCTAATTAAGGATCAATAATGCTTAAGTTCTTGAATAAAGAAATTCAATTCCATTCTGAATTTGAAAGATTACTCCTAGTTGAGCACTGGATCTCGTTGGTCGATGTGACCCTTGCCTGGAATTTGTCTATCTCCTTCAATCCAATTCAACTTATCCCTTTTGGTCCACTCATTAGCTGTGAACCGCACGATGGCATCGATGGATCCGCCGGGCTCGCGTCCCTTCCACTAACTGAGTGAAATTCGTAGTTGCTACGCACTATGGATGCCTCTTTTGTACAAGAGGTTGATCAGTTTCTTTTTCTTTGTTCCGCGCCTATCGTTCTAGGTAGGAGTCACTGGTGCTAGCTTGACCTTGTGGTTAGCTCGGAGTTTTCTTGATTATTCCTATCACTTGTCGGTTGTGACAGGTGTCTCTTTTTCATTGATATCCACTTATCAGTCCGCTCCACTACATTTCCACTTCATCTCTCCGTCAGTACCACTCCGTGTCATCTCTGTTTTGTCTCCGTTTCATCTCCGTCTCGCTCCACTGCAAAGCGGATATCAAGGAGGGGCATCTATAGACACCCGTTTTTGGCTGATAAGTTGAGCAATTTCTTTGTTCTCTTAGTTAATGCCCCAATTGATCCATAATTGGTTGATTTTTTGAGATATTTCTCCCTATTCTGGGCCCTACGATTCAATTTCCGTACCTTGGATCTCGTCTCGAATTTGGCATTCTCGCGCTATTCACTCACATCACTTTCTTGTTCATAGCACGTCACGGACCTAAATAAATGATCATTTGAACAGTCGTTATTTCTTGATATTTGATCTTTATAGCATCCACTCTGGATGTTATTCTTACTTGATATTTGATTAAAACAACTGTCCAAAGGGTATTTATTCTTTTTTTTAGTCATTTGGCGAACCAGTCGTTGTCGCGCTATATCGTTATAGCGCGTTCATGAAGAACGCGCTATATAATGCTAGCGCGTTCCCAGGCAGAAACCCAGTCCGACCCGGACTCCCCTTTTTCGATTTGGGTCCTTATTTTGGTAAGTTTCCAATCATATTTCGTCCAAAGGAAGGTTCCTAATCCTAATAGGAGTCTTTCCCCCATCATTAATCGGCAAGATTGCCTTGATTTGAGCCACCAAGTCATTAGATTGGATCGAACTCCGACCTAGGGTTCGTTCTTGATCCTTCGCCTATAAATTGGACCCCTGGTCGTCGTTCTGAGGGGATGCAACTCGAGATCTTGATGACGAGGAGGCTGCTCTTCGTTCCAAATTAATAATTCCTCGCTCCTCACACATCCAAGGGAGTATTTTGGGGCTTATTATGTTCTTCCTAGTTCTTAGTTTTTTTCTCCCCAATTCGTTTATTTCAATCCTCGCATAACATTGCATATTGATTTCAAAAACACTTCTTTTGTAAAATACACGCATTCACACACATCAAACCTATTTTTTGGCCCTTCCATAGGGGTTTAAAAACCACCAAACCCCCAGGTGATCTAACCCTTCACTTATATGCTTTTGATTAAGAATAGGGACAGATTCTACATAAATCATGATCTAATGGGCCTTTTCTTTGTTGTTTATGATTGTTTACAGGCACTAGAAGATTGATACGTGGAGCCCTTGCACCTTGGCCGACCTTGGAGCAAGGAAGAAACGAATCCAGTTCATCCCACTTTCTGTCTGATATCGTGCCATATGAACATAGCGCGATCTTGAGAAGGCGATAGGAAGATATAGCGCGTTCTTTCCCAGGACAACTCTTGGCCCTCTTGAATTTCTGAGGTATGTAACATGCCCTTATTTTGATCTTCATATTATTTGACATGTTGTTGGCCTCAGTGGCGATCACGGATTTTTATTATTACATGTGACCCCCCTTTTATCATTGATTTTAGTTCTATATCTTGTTAAATCATCACTTACTCAAATCATCAAGTTGGGGGAAGGTCTAATTTTAGATCTACAATAGGATAGAATAGACCATGGACAGTTTATCTGTTTACTAACAGTTTGCACTAGCACCTTAGAGTCACATTCAATCAAAGCAAGATGAGTATTCACGGAGGAAAGGTATTTGATGCCATCAAGGAGAGCTCTTGCTTCAGCGACAATGCTAGAACTGGAGCCATAGTAATGAGAAAATGCCAGGATAATGTTTCCTTTAGAGTCCCTAATGACTCCTCCCCCACCAGAGTTGCTCGAACTCTTACTTGCCCCATCAGTGTTAAGTTTGAGAGATGGCCGTGGAGGACATAACCATTTAACCGCTAAAACTTGAGGGGCTTCTGTTGTTGGCAGCCATAATAACAAATTGAGCCAGAATCTTCCTCTTGCTGGAATGAATTTCTTTTAAAATAGATGTATCACATATTTCCTTAGCCTGAACTTTGATCTTATGTAGCAGACAATTCTTGGTTATCAGCCTTCCTTCATACTTGGCCATATTCCAAGCAGACCACAACTCCCACATAGCATGGCCAATAGTTGCCAATGAGAAAAGGCCATAAAGGGATTTAGTGCTGCTGTGTAAAACATAGTTCAAAATCCTAGACTTTGCAGAATTACCATCCAACAATAATCCTGTGGTTTGGAGAGATGACCATATGAAAGCTGCATTTTCACTACTGATGAATAAGTGATTCAATGTTTCCTCTTGAGGCTGTTTGCAGTAATAACATTTATGTTATATATGGATACCCAACACCTGGACATAAGAATCTGTGGGGAGGCAATTATTGATGATTTTCCCGAGAAATATTGATATCTTAGAGGGCAGCCAGGTGGACCAGAGGAGATTCCAGGGCAGATTTGACTGAACTTGGCTGAGACTGCATGCCTGTTTATAAAGTGAGGAAACCACATATTGACCTGAGGATGACAAACTCCAGACCTCCTTGTCAGCATATAGAGATAGATTAGTATTCCTGATAGCTTTAGTAATGTCAGCTGGCAGAAAGGTTTCAATGATCTGATTTACTTGAACTGTCGGGTGCATAATACAGTCTTTAACTGAAACATTTGTATTGTTAATAAGTTCAGTAGGTACATAAGAGACCAGAGGTTTGTTACCTAGCCAGGTGTCATACCAGAAGTTTGCAGAATTGCCATCCCCAAGAATAATTCTTTTATGCTGTAATATAAAGTTCTTTGCCAGAATCCAGCTTCTTCGGCTGTGACCTTTCATGTTGCTGAACTTAACATCCAAGAGATGATTGCCTTGGAAGTATTTAGCGCTAAAGTAATCTTCCCACAAGGAATTAGTATGCATAGCCTTCCAAAGCGTTTTGACCCTGAGTGCAATTTCCATTTGTCGAAGGGACATGATTCCTAGGCCACCATAACTAACAGGCCTGCAGATAGCTTGCCATGATTTCCAGTGATGTTTATTACCTTGTGAAGATGCACCCCAGAAGAAGTTGGCAAAGCACATGTCAATGGCCTGATGGGTTCCAGAAAGAAGGGGAGAGGAAGCCAATGTATAAATTGGAATTGATGAGAGAACAAGTTTGATGGAATTGATGGGTTCCACTCCGGATCACTGCTTTGAAATATCGACTTTCAGTATTGACTCTTTTAAAAACTCACTTTGTCTTTCTTGAATCAGTCATGATCTATCCCCACTCTTGGTCTCAGTATCTAAACACTTCTTAGAATCCTCTTTGAATCTGATCAAATGACAAATTGATAGACATGTTCATTAATCTAAGCTGCTGAAATCAGAAATCTTCTGTTATAAGAAACAGTAATGAACCCTGAATGAACTGTTAGTTTAAACTTTATGATCTTTACAGACTAAAAACCAAACTTAATGAAGAAAGACTGTGGAATACTCTCTAATAGTTCTCAACCATTTCGTGCATGTCATGTCTAAATGAGTCTTGCAAAATCTGAATTTATCTAGACTCAGGCTAAATTGGTTGAGAGAACCTGAAAACATGTATTGTTCTTAAACAATACTTTCTGAAAATCAAATGGACAGATGTGTCAAAATGATAAATCGTATAATCTAAAGGCAGAGCACTGATTGAATGCACTGAGAAACTGGGTACTTCGTCAATGAAATGAAGAAAAACCCATGTCATGAAGTGCCTCAATTTATCTCTATTCATAAAATAAAAGGTAAGTTCCACAGAGTAACTAGGGGTACTGGCGTTTGATAAATGTATACCCTTACACAAAAAGGTGGAAACTATACCTAAGACAGAATAGTGGATCTTGTCGAGTAACTAGGGGTACTGACATCTGATAAACGTGTACTCTTATGTAAAAAGGCTAGATCATACTTGACTGTTCTAAAGATGTAAAGACAAGAAATATATGAAACCATATCTGCTCCTCTGAAGATTAATTCAGGACTATGAAGGTTGTTTATTCTTAATACAATTTCTGGTCAATCCTGATGGTGCCTTGAGTCTCAGATAAACAAGATAATGTAAGACAAAAGCTGACATGTTCTATGTGCTCTTGGTTCATTACTACTAAGAGCTTGTACAGACTGGTCATCACAGAGTGGTATGGCTAGTCTCTCACTTTCATACTCTTTAAACCACATAAGTTCAGGAATGAATAATCTGCACTCTTATAATAGAAGAATATGTGCTTTACTTGCTAGATTACTGAAATGTTTACACAGTTTGTCACATCAGATCTCCTCTTAAATATGAAACTCATCATGATATCTTCCTGTTTATCCTTTCTGCTAATGGCAAAGGGGGAGAGAGTTTAATGGGGAGAGTTTGATGTTGTTTGGAGAGAGTTTAATAGTTTATAGGGGTAGTTTTGCATTTGCATCTTGCTGAGAGCACAAGTCTTGATTCTTAACAAAATCAGTGTTGACATCAAAATGTAAATGTGTTGCCATCATGAAAAAGAGGGAGAATGTTGTGGAAGTTTGTGTGGTACAATATATTTCATGTCATGTCTCCTCTGTCTTAATTCACTGAAGTTAATTTCCTATTTTGTTTTGATGATTGGCATCTATACATTTCATTTGGCAACTATACATTTTTTTTTATAACACTGATTAGCAGTTTATAGCTTGATGAACTTGCATTGCATACTTAGATCGGTTCAAGTTTGCGCCATCTGCATATGAGCTCGATGCACCCTTCTTGCTTCATTCAAAGAAGGTCAGTGCACATTTTGTTCTTCTGCATTTAAAGTCAGTGCATGTCTTGTATGAATCCATACAAGATCGGTGCATGTTTTCATGAAAGGTCGTATAAGGTCAGTGTAGATTGTAACATGCGTATCTAAGGTCGGTGCATATCGGCCTTGGTCATTGGCATATAGTCAGTGCATGTTTTGCATTGGCATATAGTCGGTGCATGTTTTGCATTGGCATATAGTCGGTGCAGGTTTTGCATATAGTCGGTGCAGATTTGCATTTTGCATACAGTCAGTGCAGGTTTGCATTGTGCATATAGTCGGTGCAGGTTTGCATTATGCATATAGTCGGTGCAGCTTTTGCATTTTACTTGCATATAGTCGGTGCAAGGTTCAGTAAGGTCAGTGCACATCCTTTATAAGAAAAAATAATTTCGATGCATATTGATAAATGCATGGACTCAAGTCAGTGCACATTTGTATCGTGCATAACCATAGTCGGTGCATGTATTGTCTTACGCTTGTAAGAAGTAAGTGGATTGTTTGCCTTACGAATATAGAGGTCGGTGCATCTTTCTATTGAGATAGACAACGTCAGTGCATCTTTGTTTATCTTTGCATAGTAGGTCCGTGCATATTCTGATCAGCCAGCACATTGGTCCAAACATACTTCTGCTCCTTCATAGGAGGTCGATGCATACTTATATGGTCGGCTACTAATGGTCGGTGCACACTTAGTTGTTCTGCATGTAACGTCAGTGCACATTACTGTGCTACATATATAGAGTCAATGCTAACCGCACTCTCTTGAATTAAAAGCTAATATTGTCGTCTATTTGCCAGGTCAGTTATATGGTCGAACACTTGATGGGTACACTGACAACCTGGGAACTTGACTTACGAGGAAGTTAAAGTACCAGGTTATTGGCACATGATCCAAGGCAAGGCTCGAAAGGAGATTCAGCCACGTGGAACTGTGAACCTTCAGATCTTTACATGTGGACCACCTGTAAAGCGCTTGTCTCAAGATTCCCTCGGCAGGAAATGTGGTTTCCACGCGCCCTCTTCTCGCAAAGGCTATAAAAAGGGACATGATCCCTCAGATCTAAATATATTGAAAATTGAAGAGAAGAAGATAGACAGAGCGAGTGAGCGAGAGACGAAGATTGGCAGAGCAAGCGTAGAGAGACGGAGAAGAGTACGAAGCTGAAGAGAGCCTGAAGCTGAGAGGAGAAATCTTAAGGAGATATGAGTATCGTAAGTCTGAGTTTGAGAGAGATTGAGAGTATTGGTAATTGTAATTGATTCGTGGATCAAATCCAGAGTCAATATTCTCCTAGAGAGCTACATTGTTGTCTTGTTTTCCTTTCTTTCGTTTTAAGTTTTCTGAACTCTATCAAGCTGTGAGTCAGCGGGCGAGGTTGAGACCTTGGACAGCGAAGTTGTAAAGCTCAGCAGTAGCAAGCTGTGAGGCTCAGCGGCCTGGGATCATTTCTCCGAAGCTGTGGATCAGCGGTGTGTATGAATCTAATCCCCAAACCTGTGGATCAGCAGATTGAAGCTGTGAATCAGCAGTAAGCCACACTTGGTCAAGTGTGGGGTGGATGTAGGTGAAAACCGAACCACCTAATATTCCTATGTTCTGTGTGATTGGATTGTGCTCTAATGTCTTTATCATTTTAGCTTCCTTGATGTTCGGATGAATGCTTAAGAGTTTTAAGTGATTCAGGCCTTCACTTGATATAATTTCTATCTGAGATTGCTGCCAAAGCCTTTCATCCAGTAGATATATCAAAAGGCGTGGTTGAAAGGATAAGCAACGCTTATCTGGAATTCCACCTCTTGCGTGAGAATAACTCTCCGTCATCATACTGTACCTAGATGTTTGTATAACTGCTAGTTACTGTCATCTGATCCTTTTTAATACAACTGATATTTTCATCTCTGAATTGAGTTACAGTAGTTTGTTTTTATTCTGCATTGATTTTTAACTGCTGTAGTTTTTTCAGGGATTGATCTATTCATCCCCCCTCTAGATCGTAGCATCCATCCATCTCAACAGGTGATATCAGAGCCTAACTCTCCCGTAGGGCCTCACATCCCGGAGAGATTAGATATGGATGCTAAAGGTGTAGTCGCTGAGGGTCACTCAACTAGCAAGCCACCATTCTTTAATGGTAGCAATTATGGTTATTGGAAGAATAGGATGCAGGTTTTTCTCCGTGCTAAGGATTATGAGATCTGGAAGGTGGTATGTAAAGGTCCATTTGATTTACCTCGAGATGAGGAATTCTGGACTAAGGAGCATATCCGAAAGTCCACTCTGAATTGGGGAGCAATCAATGCTATATAATGTGCTCTCCATCCCACTAAATTCTCCAGAGTTTCCTCCTGTACTACTGCTAAGGAGATGTGGGATAAGTTAGAGGTTATTTATGAAGGGACATCTCAGGTTAGAGAAACTAAAGCCAATATGTTAGTCTCTGAGTACGAGGCTTTCAAAATGAAGCCTGAAAAGTCCATATCTGAAATGTATGCTCGCTTGAATGTGATTACTAATAGCTTGAGAAGTCTAGGAAAGACCTACAGTGAGTATGAAATTATTAAAAAAATTTTAAGGTCCCTGACACCCATCTGGCATACCAAAGCCACTGTAGTGGAGGAGTCTAGGAACCTAGCTACGACCACTGTAGATGAGCTTATCAGTTCTCTCATGACATATGAGTTGAACCTCAAGAAAGCTGATGAGTCTGAGAAGAGAAGGAAACCCTTAGCTCTTAAAGTCAACTCTAGCAAAGGGTCATCCAGTGAGTGCAGCTGTACTAGCTCTGAGGAAGACCAGGATGAGTTTGCAATGTTCACCAGGAAGTTCAAGAAATTCCTGAGGAAAGAAGGGAAAGAGCTAAGGAAAAAGTACTTCTCAGGAAAAAGACAGTCCAAACACAAACCTGAACCTGCCAAGAAAATTGATGCCATTGTTTGCTACAATTGCAGGAAAGCAGGACATCTCAAAGCGGACTACCTAGAGCTCAAGGACAAGCAGCCCAGGTGGAAGAATACAAAGGGAAAATCTATGGTTAGCACCTGGAGCGATGAAGAAGAAGGAAGTCAGAGCAGCTCCTCTGACAGTGAGACAGAAGACAGGATTTGCCTAATGGCAAAAGGTGATGATGAGGTAATTTCTCCTTTTGGCAATTTTACATAGAATGAATGGGGGGATCTTATGCTGAAATTTTAGAAAAATATGAAGACATGCGTAGGGAGAACATGCATTTAGAAAGGAAAATGAATTCATTAGCTAATGATACTTCCTTGTTTGATAAAATTACATGTCTGCAAACTGAAAAACTTCCTGAATGAAACTGAATGTTATAAAAGCATGTTAGATAATTTGAAAGAGGAAAATGAAAACTTGCAGAATTCCATTGATGAACTTAAAATGAGAATACATGAATTTAAGGAAGAAACCAGAACAACAACTGAAAAATATGAAGCCATCAATGGTGTAAATGTTGAACTCAAAAAGGTCATTGAAAATCTAGAAAAAAAAACAAAGATAAACAAAATTCCCTTGAAGGCATGACACAAGGTGCAGAAAATCTGAACGCCATCTTGGGAAGAAATGGAAATTTCAGAAAGGAAGGTTTGGGTTTCAACCTAATTAATAAGGAGATATTTGACATGAGAACTATCTCTTTTGTGGTAGAAAAGGGGACATTCCAACCCCTGATAAAAATGACTTCTAGAGAAAGTTAGAATAAGAAAAAAATGAAATATGTTGAGAAAACTAAACCCAGTGCCAAGGACAAGGGGAAAGGGAAGGTGTCTAGGGAATCATGCTCATACACTACCATGCCTCAGACCAAGGGACAGGCTAGGGGTCAGACTTCTAGTGCAAGAGTCCAAGGAAGCCTCAAAATGAAAATAGACAAATCTCCACAGAATGGTCGAGGCACCTATCAATTTCCATCTACCTCAACTTCATCTTGGTATAAGTCCCCTAGGAATCATGGGCCGAGTGGGTCAAGGCTACCACAATACTGTTCCTATCTACCCCACATTTCATAGCACTTACTATCATAACTTTGGAAAGGGAGGTCTAGGTAGCTTCTACATGAGGCCAATGTAGAATCACTTTCAGAACTCATACTCTACTCAAAGGCATCAGCCTTATCCTTGGGATTCCTATATGACTGGGGTTAACAATTTCATAAGTCACACCTCTTATAGCCTTATCAACTCCAAGCCAAGTCAATCCGAGGTCTATGGTACACCTACTGCTCCCAATGCCTATTGGGTTGATCACTGGCAAAGGATCTTTAAGAATGACTTCAAAAGCAAGAAACAAGCCACACCTAAGAAACAAATCTCAAAGAATAAAAGTGGCAAGAAGAGGCAGACAAAACTGAATGATGAGAAATCCACAACTGCAATAAAGAAACCAAATCAAATGTGAATACCAAAACATCTTGTTTCTAGCCTACATGAAATAAATGTGTTTAGGGACCCAAGAAGTTCTGGGTCCTAAATCATTCCACTTGATTCCCTTGCAGGTATGCCTGGCAGCCAATCAAAACAAATGGTATCTTGACAATAGCTGCTCCAGGCATATGACCGGGGATAAAGACAAATTTTGCATGTTGGTGAAGAAGGATGCAGGTCATGTTACCTTCGGAGGTAATACCAAAGGGAAAATAGTTGGATCAGGTAAAGTAGGTAAGTGTTCTTCTTGTTGCATTGATGAAGTGCTGTTGGTAGAAGGCCTTTCCTATAACTTGCTTAGCATCAGCCAACTGTTTGATAAAGGCCATAAAGTTGTTTTTAACTCTCTTGCATGCACAATTTTTGAACCTAATTTTGAATCTGTCAAATTTTCTGGTAAGGGAATCAATAACATCTACATGGTAGATTTAGATGATGTAGCACATTCTAATCTTTGTCTTAATGTTAATAAGGATGACCTAGCTTATCTATGGCATCATAGATTAGGTCATGCTAGCTATAGTATGCTACATAAATTGAATAAACATAGCATGGTAAAAGGGCTTCCTGAAATTTCTTTCAAAAATGAAAATAAAATCTGTGACGCATGCACTCAATGTAAACAGACCAGAAAATCATTTAAATCTAGAACTGAAAACCTATCTTCTAAACCATATGAGCTAATCCACATAGACTTATTTGGACCCACCAGGTCAGTTAGCTTATCTGGGAAGAGATATGGTTTTATACTTGTTGATGATTTTTCTAGATTTACTTGGGTCTTTTACTTGTCTCACAAAAATGAAGCTTTTAAAGAATTTCAGGAGTTCTTTTACAAAATAAAATAGACTAATGAGTATGCTATTTTGAATATCTTGTCTGATCATGGTGGTGAGTTTGTCAACTCACATTTTGATGATTTTTGCAGGGAGAATGGCATAACTCACAGGTTCTCCTCACCAAGAACTCCAGAGCAGAATGGAGTGGTGGAAAGGAGAAACCGAATATTAGTAGAAATGCCTACAACTATGCTGGTAGAAGGGAACCTACCAAGAATGTTTTGGGCAGAGGCCATTAACACTTCATGCTACATTTTTAATAGAGCCCTGGTAAGACCCACAACTCAAATGACTCCTTATGAAATTCTGAAAGGTAAGAAACACTCTCTAGCTCATTTCAAGGTTTTCGGTTGTAAATGTTTTGTTCATGTAAATTCCAAGAGAGACCTTGATAAGTTTGAACCCAAAAGTGAACCTGGAATATTTCTAGGTTATTCTGATCAGTCTAGAGCCTACAGAATTTTTAATCTCAATTCTAAAACTGTAGAAGAGTCTCCTCATGTTGTCTTTGATGAGTCTGCAATTAGAACTGAAACTGATTTATGTAGGGATAAGATTGATGGAGTAATTCTGAAGAACAAAGAAGATCAAAATGCAGAGTCTACTGAAGAACCTGAAGAATCTAGAACTCAGGGGGAGGTAAATGAGAATTCAGGTAATTAGGTCAATAACATGAAATTTCTTAGAGACCATCCCCTTGAGAATATAATTGGTAGTCTAAATGACCCGCCTAGAACTAGAGCACACTTAAGAATTGAAAATGATTTGAACTCATTTGCTTTAGTATCTCAGGTAGAACCTAAAAACATTGATAGTGCCCTTCAGGATGAGCATTGGATTAATGCCATGCATGAAGAACTTAATCAATTTGATAGGAATAATGTATGGCACCTAGTTCCTAAACCCTCTCATGACAACATAATAGGCACTAAATGGGCCTTTCGTAATAAAACTAATGAGCAAGGTAAAATTGATAGAAATAAGGCTAGGCTGATTGCTCAGGGGTACAACCAAGAGTTTGGTATTGACTTTGAAGAGTCTTTTGCCCTTGTAGCTAGGCTAGAAGCCATTAGAATTCTTTTGGCTATTGCATGCAGTATAGGAATAACCCCACAGTAGATGGATGTCAAATCTACTTTTCTAAATGGTGAAATAAAAGAGGATGTATATGTTAAGCAACCCCAAGGTTTTGAGTGTCTTGATTTTCCTGACCATGTGTACAAACTTGATAAGGCACTTTATGGATTGAAGCAAGCTCCCCGAGCTTGGTATGACAGGCTGAGCAAGTTCCTCACGGAAAAGGGATTCTCCAGAGGTAAGGTGGACCAAACACTATTCACAAATGTATGTGAAAAGGAAATTTTGATCATTCAAATTTATGTAAATGATATAGTATTTGGATCAACCAATTTGTCCCTGTGTGAGGAATTTTCAGCTTTAATGACCAGTGAATTTGAGATGAGCTCAATGGGAGAGCTAAAAATTTTTCTTGGGTTGCAGGTATGTCAGACCAAAGAAGGAACATTTATAACTCAAGAGAAATACATCAATGATCTTTTGAAGAAATTCAAGATGGAGAACCTCAAGGCAATAACTGCACCAATGGGAGCATCTACCAGTCTTGATTCAGACCCTGAAGGTAAAACGGTAGACCCCAAGTTATACAGAAGTATGATTGGATCCTTGCTATACCTTACTGCTTCTCGACCTGATATTCAATTCTCAGTATGATTGTGTGCTAGATTTCAAGAATGTCCTAAGGAATCACACTTGATAGCTGTGAAATGGATTTTAGGTATCTGTCTGGCACCCTAGACTTAGGCTTATGGTATCCTGCTAAGTGTGAGCTAGATCTGATAGCTTACACAGATGCAAACTATGCTAGGTGTAGGATAGATAGGAAAAGTACTAGTGGGTATTGTCAATTTCTTGGTGGGTTTCTAGTGTCTTGGGCATCTAAGAAACATCACACTGTCGCCCTATCCACTGCTGAGGCAGAGTATGCGGCTACTGGCAACTGTACTGCCCAAGTCCTCTAGATTAAACACCAATTAATTGACTATCTTATCAATCTTGATTGCATTACAATCTTTTGTGATCACACTAGTGCCATTTCCTTTACAAAAAATCATGTTCACCACTCTAGGACAAAACACATTGAAATCAAACATCACTTTCTTAGAGATGAAGTTAGTAAAAAGGAGATTGAGCTTGAATTCATTGAATCTGAAAGACAAATTGCTGACAACTTTACAAAACCACTGGGAAATAAAAGATTTAAGTTTTTAAGAAGAGAACTTGGTCTCTGTAGATTCTCTGCATGAATGTTCATTCAGATTTATTGTATCTCCTGATTGCTTCTGATGGATTATGAGTCACTGAATGCATGTTTGCTGCATTTCATGGTTGGCCCATTGGTATATAAAATGGAAGATGGGGGAAGGACAGATATCTTCTGTCTGGAAACCCACTCTATGCGTAGAGACAAGTCCTTCGCCTTGTACCATCGGTCAATTCTCATTTGTCTAGAGTAGGTTAGTGCCCTTCTCATACACATATGAAACCTCATGTACATAGTCAGTGGGAGTTTGTGTATTGTCATATCATCCCTATAATTTCAATCCAAGCATTTTAATTTCATCTCATACATGTTGATAAGGGGAATTCTGAATAATTCTTTAGTGATTGAACTGATCATTGCTCAATAATGTCGACTTTCAATTTTCTACTCCTGATCACTGCTATGAAATGTCGACTTTCAGTACTGACTCTTTTGAAAACTCACTTTGTCTTTCTTGAATCAGTCATGATCTTTCCCCACTCTTGGTCTCAGTATCTGAACACTTCTTGGAATCCTCTTTGAATCTAATCAAATGACAAACGGATAGACATGTTCATTAGAAATCAGAAATCTTCTCTTATAAGAAACAGTAATGAACCCTGAATGAACTGTTGGTTTAAACTTTATGATCTTTAGAGACTAAAAACCAAACTTAATGAAGAAAGTCTGTGGAATACTCTCTAATAGTTCTTAACCATTTCGTGCATGTCATGTCTAAATGAGTCTTGCAAAATCTGAATTTATCTAGACTCAGGCTAAATTGGTTGAGAGAACCTGAAAATATGTATTGTTCTTAAATAATACTTTCTGAAAATCAAATGGACAGATGTGTCAAAATGATAAATCATATAATCTAAAGGTAGGACATTGATTGAATGCACTGAGAAACTGGGTACTTCGTCAATGAAATGAAGAAAAACCCATGTCATGAAGTGCCTCAATTTATCTCTATTCATAAAATAAAAGGTAATCTCCACTGCGTAACTAGGGGTACTAGCGTCTGATAAACGTGTGCCCTTACACAAAAAGGTGGAAACTATACCTGAGATAGAATAGTGGATCTTGTCGAGTAACTAGGGGTACTGGCGTCTGATAAATGTGTACTCTTATGTAAAAGGGCTAGATCATACTTGACTGTTCAAAAGAAGTAAAGACAAGAAATATATGAAACCATATCTGCTCCTCTGAAGATTAATTCAGGACTGTGAAGGTTGTTTAATCTCAATACAATTTCTGGTCAATCCTGATGGTGCCTTGAGTCTCAGATAAACAAGATAATGTAAGACAAAAGCTGACATGTTCTATGTGCTCTTGGTTCATTACTACTAAGAGCTTGTACAGACTGGTCATCACAGAGTGGTGTGGCTAGTCTCTCACTTTCATACTCTTTAAACCACATAAGTTCAGGAATGAACAATCTGCACTCTTATAATAGAAGAATCTGTGCTTTACTTGCTTGATTACAGAAACGTTTACACAGTTTGTCACATCAGATCTCCTCTTAAATATGAAACTCATCATGATATCTTCTTGTTTATCCTTTCTACTAATGGCAAAGGGGGAGAGAGTTTAATGAGGAGAGTTTGATGTTGTTTGGTGAGAGTTTAATAGTTTATAGGGGGTAATTTTGCATTTGCATCTTGCTGAGAGCACAAGTCTTGATTCTTAACAAAATCAGTGTTGACATCAAAATGTAAATATGTTCCCATCATCAAAAAGGGGGAGAATGTTGTGGAAGTTTATGTGGTACAATATATTTCATGTCATGTCTCCTCTGTCTTAATTCACTGAAGTTAATTTCCTATTTTGTTTTGATGATTGGCATCTATACATGTCATTTGGCAACTATAAATTATATTTTGTTTTGATAACATTGATTAGCAGTTTATAGCTTGATGAACTTGCATTGCATACTTAGATCGGTGCAAGTTTGCGCCATCTGCATATGAGGTCGATGCACCCTTCTTGCTTCATTCAAAGAAGGTCAGTGCACATTTTGTTCTTCTGCATTTAAAGACAGTGCATGTCTTGTATGGCTCCATACAAGATCGGTGCATGTTTTCATGTAAGGTTGTATAAGGTCAGTGTAGACTGTAACATGCGTATCTAAGGTCGGTGGATATCGGCCTTGGTCATTGGCATATAGTCAGCGCATCTTTTGCATTGGCATATAGTCGGTGCATGTGTTGCATATAGTCGTTGCATCTTTGCATTTTACATATAGTCGGTGCAGGTTTGCATTGTGCATATAGTCGGTGCAGGTTTGCATTGTGCACATAGTCGATTCAGGTTTTGCATTTTACTTGCATATAGTCGGTGCAATGTTCAGTAAGGTCAATGCACATCCTTTATAAGACAAAATAATGTCGATGCATATTGATATATGCATGGACTCAAGTCAGTGCACATTTGTATCGTGCATAACCATAGTCGGTGCATGTATTGTCTTACGCTTGTAAGAAGTAAGTGGATTGTTTGCCTTACGAATATAGAGGTCGGTGCATCTTTCTATTGAGACAGACAACGTCAGTGCATCTTTGTCTGTCTATGCATAGTAGGCCTGTGCATATTCTGATCGGCCAGCACATTGGTCCAAACATACTTCTACTCCTTCATAGAATGTCGATGCATACTTATATGGTTGGCTACTAAGGGTCGGAGCACACTTAGTTGTTCTGCATGTAACGTTAGTGTACATTACTGTGCTACATATATAGAGTCAATGCTAACCGCACTCTCTTGAATTAAAAGCTAATATTGTCGTCTGTTTGCCAAGTCAGTTATATGGTCGAACACTTGATGGGTACACTGACAACCTGGGAACTTAACTTATGAGGAAGTTAAAGTACCAGGTTATTGGCACGTGATCCAAGGCAAGGCTTGAAAGGAGATTCAGCCACGTGGAACTGTGAGCCTTCAGTTCTTTACACGTGGACCACCAGTAAAGCGCTCGTCTCAAGATTCCCTGGGCGGGAAATGTGGTTTCCACGCGCCCTCTTCTCGCAAAGGCTATAAAAAGGGACATGATCCCTCAGATCTAAATATATTGAAAATTGAAGAGAAGAAGATAGACAGAGCGAGTGAGCGAGAGACGAAGATTGGCAGAGCAAGCGTAGAGAGACGGAGAAGAGTACGAAGCTGAAGAGAGCCTGAAGCTGAGAGGAGAAATCTTAAGGAGATCTGAGTATCGTAAGTCTGAGTTTGAGAGAGCTTGAGAGTATTGGTAATTGTAATTGATTCATGGATCAAATCCAGAGTCAATATTCTCCTAGAGAGCTACATTGTTGTCTTGTTTTCCTTTCTTTCGTTTTAAGTTTTCTGAACTCTATCAAGCTGTGAGTCAGCGGGCGAGGTTGAGACCTTGGACAGCGAAGTTGTAAAGCTCAGCAGTAGCAAGCTATGAGGCTCAGCGGCCTGGGATCATTTCTCCGAAGCTGTGGATCAGCGGTGTGTAGGGATCTAATCTCCGGAGATGTGGATCAACGGATTGAAGCTGTGAATCAGCAGTAAGCCACACTTGGTCAAGTGTGGGGTGGATGTAGGTGAAAACTGAACCACTTAAAATTCATGTGTTTTGTGTGATTGGATTGTGCTCTAATGTCTTTATCGTTTATGCTTGCTTGATGTTCGGATGAATGCTTAAGAGCTTTAAGTGATTCAGGCATTCACTTGATATAATTTCTATCTGAGATTGTTGCCAAAGCCTTTCATCCAGTAGGTATATCAAAAGGCGTGGTTGAAAGGATAAGCAACGCTTATCTGGAATTCCACCTCTTGCGTGAGGATAATTCTCCGCCATCGTACTGTACTTGGATGTTTGGCTAACTGCTAGGTTCTGTCATCTGATCCTTTTTAATACTGCTGATATTTTCATCTCTAAATTGAGTTACAGTAGTTTGTTTTTATTTCGCATTGATTTTTGACTACTGTAGTTTTTTACGGGGTAGATCTATTCACCCCCCCTCTAGATCATAGCGTCCATCCGTCTCAACAACACAGACCTTGAGGTGTAAGTGTGCAAAACCTGCACCGACCTTATGTGTGTTTCTATAGAGACGTGCACCGACTATATGCAAGCATAATGTAGATGATGCACCGACTTTGGCCTTGCACAATGGGGATGTGCACCGACCTTGGCCTTCCATGTCCATGAGACAAAAGATGCACCGACCTTGTGTAAAATATGCTCTGACTTCTACATGCGAAAGATGAGACATGCATCGACCTTTGCATGCACAATGTGCTTGGACTTTATATGCGAACAGCAGAAGATGCACCGACTTTATGACAATGCAAAACGTGCAAACTGTGCACCGACCCTAGTAAGACTAAGGTAGATATGCACTGACTCATGTCCAGTATGAACTGGAATATGCACTGACCTTATATGCAAAATGCTTACAAGTGCACCGACCTGACTATTCAGTCAATAGTGACTAGCACCGACTATGTATGAACAAGGTGCAACTAGCACCAGCCTTATGCACAAGGTGCAACTAGCACTGACCTTGAATGTAATATGTGTGATGCTAGCATCGACTCTACATGTGATGTACTGACTCATGCACTTAAACAACATCGACTGGCATCGACCTTAGCAGTGTGAAAACACAACTAGCATCGACCCTAGTTATGCATGATGCAACTGGCGTTGACTCTATATAAGCACAATGCAGTATGAAGATCATGCACACCACCTGTTCAACTAAATGCCATGCACACAGGTTATTTAGTAAAATGTCATGTGCACAAACTTTATGTAAACACGTTGACTTTATGTGCACAGTATTGACTTTGCGTTGCTTTTGGTTGACCTGTGATGCGTTGACTTATATGAACAGTTGTAGAAGACTTTATGCAATGCTTATACAGAGACATCCACAAGCATGCACAGACATACAGTCAACCACATATGAACTATGATGCTCATGTGTGGCAGTTCAATCCATGTAACTCATATATGACGGCAATACAAATGCTTATGAGATCATACATATGAGTCATAGTGTTTGTCATCATCAAAACATAATATCCAACAAATACAACTTACCATATTAAATTGGAAAAGAAAGAAAAGGAGGAACAAGATTGCAAAACTGTTGTGCAAGAAAAAGTTGAATTGAAACACCATTCCAAAAAGTATTGTGAAAAGAGCTACAAGTGTGAGAAAAGTATCCCCTATGAGCCAAGACAACTAGTAGGCAGACTCATATAATCCCATTATAGACATCACCTGCAATCTCAGACATGGAAATTTAGATTATTTCTCTCTTCAAAATTTGTATGATAAAACACAAGTTAAATAATAAGATACTTTAGACAACCTACTTAGTGAAAAATTGTAACTGACGAAGTCTAAGCTCTTTCTTTGTAACCACAGAACTAAAATGAAACACAAAATTGAACATGGATATTGCTAGGGAAAAACTTGGACCAGCCATCTGAACAGTAGAGAATGTGTCAGTGGTGGGATGTGCAAATTTCATCAGTCCAAGAGACCACGTAAAGTTCGGATCTGTACAACCATATAGCATTCACATCAACTTTTGGATAAGCAAACTAGAAATGACAAAACAAAACATGACTTTCACTAGTACAGACTAAAGTAAATCCAATCTACCATATAGAACACCATGCATTTGACTACCTCACACAACTCCATGCTTTTCCTGAGGTCTGGATTGCTCACTAAAGGAAAATTGTTTCAAAACAATCAGAAGAAATAAAGTTCTGAGCAAAATCAAAAAAAAAGGAAAGCAAACTAGTCTAACCAAACTAACCAAGGTCTACATCCCTAGGAGAATGACTGAGGTCAGAAGGAACACTGGCATTGAGCCTACAAATGGTAACACTAGCATTGGTCTGGCCTTTATTGCTACTGCAAAAGGTTGCATGCTTGTGCTTGTGCTTACCATGCCTACCTCTATAAGCCTTGAAAGGTATATTGCTGGGATAACAAAAGGCTATGTCATTGACACCGCCAGCATGAGCATTAATCTATCCACAATGTAACAAGTCAAACATAGTAGCACGTAGCGCTTTGAATAAAGGTAATGTAACACTAAAGCTCTCCTCTAACTGTGATCTTAGGTCACTATTATAGATAAAAGCATGTCTGCATAATATAATTGGAAATGAGCAACACATATATTAAAAATAAGAAAGAGAGAAAGAAACATAAGTAAAAAGAAGCCTCATTGTTTATCAGACAAGACCATGAACATATGACAACATTTGCTAATAGACATGGGAGTTTTCTATTCCAAGTCATTCACAAATGGTACCAATTATAGATCCATCTGGACTCCATATACATCGATTGGCAACAAATTGTGCCAACATTTGTTCCAACTGAATGCAGAGATTACAGCAAACAGATGTAACAGATTTCCCAAGGTGAATACAATATACCGAGGATGACAAAAAGAATTGAACACCAATGAATGCAACAAATTACCTAGAAGAATTGTTTGTTGTTGTGGATGGAAGTCCAAGCTCATGACATTATAGTCTTGGTTCAGTGTCCGAACCACAGTTTGGGGAAGATCATCTAGTGAATAAATATTCAGCAGATGTGTAGGACTAGGGAATGACACCTACAAAAATCAATAAATGGTGCGGACACCAGAGCACGCGAGAGGCACGAGCCGGCGAGCCACCGGTACCGTACGCGGAGCACCACTCGAGCCACTTCGGCATCCATATGGCTCGGAGACGGTCTAGAGACTCCCCCTTGAGTCTCGTTATTTTTCGTATTTTTTTTGTATGTTGTGTGTATTTTATTTAGATTGTAATTTGGATTGTAATAGGGGTTTATTTGTAATTTGACACCACCCGGGTCCCACGGGCCCCCCATCCCACCTCCCATTGATCCACCACATCACTGGGGCCCATGTGGGGTCAGTCAAACCTTCCATTGTGGGCTTCTAGAAGGTGGGACCAAAGGAGGGGACAAAGGGGGGAGCATCTCCTAGATCTCTCCTTAATTTAAGGGAGTGTCCCCCTCCTTTTGTATTAGTTTAATAGGTTTTGAATCTTATTTTATTTGTTCCAAACCACATGGGAGAAATACTTTTGTTGACTCCCAAGTATGCCCCTCCCAAATCTAGATCTAGGGGTATTTTATGTCATTTTGCAATTCATACAAATACCATGTAATTCTCATTTTAGTGGAATTAATGCATAAGAATTTTGGTGAAATTGGTGAAGCTCCAAGTTTGGTGCAACCTCCCCCTCCTCTCTCCCCTTCTGCAGCTGAGATGGCTATATTCTGAGGTGAGACGCCTCCGGTATCCGTTCTTGAAGTCCGCCGCCACGAGCCGCCATCGCATCACCGCCGAGATCGCCGGAGTTCTGCCTTCATCCGACCACAGCAGCTTCCACGAAATTCATCCATCAGCCACGAGCTCAGATCGACTTGAGATTTTGAGGGGATGTTCCAGAGGTGTCAAGCACATCCCAAAAAATTTGGTTGGTCATAAAGATCCCCTTTGATATTTTTTCGTTTTTGTTCAACCTTAATTTTTAAATCTATCTGCTTGCTGTTTCAATTTCCACCCGCCCTCTGATTCAAATGTTCGGACCCTCTTCCGATTTGTTTTAGAGCTCCCAATTTTACTGAGAGTTCTGTCCATCCACCTCACCGTCCCCAAATTGTCTTGAAGTTTTATGAGGTCATCCCATATTTTTCAAAAATCGATCTCAGAGATAGCTACAGTGCTGTCCTCCTGTTCCCAGATCCGACCACCCTCCAGTAAACAAATCATAACAACTCACAGCCACCTCCAATCACACAAAAAATATCCCCGTTCTCCTTGTTCAAAATCCCACAAGTTTGATGAAGTGCTCATGAGCTGAATCGGCCATCTTCCTCGCAGTCAAAGGCAGTCTTCAGACAACTCACCTGTAGATCTGAGGTTTTGGTTACTGTACAACAGGGAATTGTCAATCCAATAAAGTTCTGATCCGACCAGATCTAGCAGATCTCTCTGGGTCCAGATTGAAGCATTTGAAGAGAGCTTTCCAACGATAGCTCATGCGTCCCGATCCGACATCAGGATTGATCGCAGCGGCCGTTTTCGTCGGAGCGCGCGCCGGAAAATAGCAATCAAAATCCGTGGGAAGTTAGTTCAAGAATTGAGAATCGGGGCCGATCGACCCCCGATCGGTGTTCCCGACCGACCGCCGTCGTGGAGGCGCGCCACCAGGGGTCCCCATCACAGTGGGTCCCACCCCCGCAGATCCGGAGGACAACGCCGTCCGTGGGCCCCACGGGCCTGTAGAAGCCGCCGTTCGGAAAGCACGAAAACGCGGAGTTCGGCACCGCCGGGAGACATCAAGATGCTACCCGTCAACCCGAGTTGCGTGATTCCCGGACCCCACATGTGACCTTTTACCTCCCTGCGTGGAGTGGGTCGACTTAGTGTATTGCTGTAATAATTGTTATCCGGGAGTCCGTGATTCGGCCGGGGTTGTCTTCACCACGCCGGGTGCGTGGAGGTAATGGTCTGAACCTCTTGGCGTTCATTTGCTTAGCTAGTATATGGTCTTTTGCCGCTGGCGAGAGCGATAGGTACTAGACCGTGTGTCCATGTCACCGCTGTGAGTGTGAGAGTGACCCGTCCCGTGACTCGATCCGAGTCCGGAAGTGAGTCGACTACCCGTGAACTCTGTCGGTTCTTCAACCGCGCACGATCTGCGTTTCCCTCGCTTGGGACGACGAGTGAGCTTGCGTTTCTGTTAGCGACGTATAGCCCATAGGAGCTCTCCGTGTCGGGATTAGTGTCTCTCCTATCATGTGTTGCTGGTCGTTTCCGCATCTAGAGTCCAAGGTCCATACCACGTAGAGTCGGTCCCCGTGTCTGTCCCGCATCAGTTTGGTATCAGAGACAGTCGAGTTTAGGGTAGTCTTTGCATAAGTCTTGCATAGTCTAAGGTTACCCCACACACCTTTACTCGGTATATCAAAAGGTGTTGTTCGAACATTAGGTTACGCCTATCGGGAAGACCGCACACTTGCGCGAGTGACCTTCGGGTCCATTATCTCCGCCACGTATCGAGTCTTGCTTGTGTCTAGGGTGTAGTCGAGTCCCATTATTTTCAAAACAAACAAAAAAAAGAGTGTTTTCAAATTGCATTTCATCCCAATAACCCGGTATATAAAAAGGTGTTGTCCGAACATTGGGTTACGCCTATCGGGAAGGCCGCACACTTGCGCGAGTGATCTTCGGATCGATTAACTCCGCCCCGTACCGAGTCTTGGTGTCTTGTCCTTAGTGTGCATACATCCCAACCTTGCATAGTCGGTCTCGTGTCATGTTCAAATGGCCTTGCATGTCCATTCCTAGGGATCCGTTCCCATCCTTTGGCAACTATGGCCAACCCATGCCAACCCGTCCAGGGCGACAAGTCCGTGTCCGAGTACATTAGGGACTTCGAAGTGTACCGGTTTGGAAACGAGAGCACCACGACTGCCTCCCAGTTCCGGAGAGGTTTACGGCTTAATTTCCGGTATGAATGTCTTATCCGTGACGCGTTCTCTCTGGCACAGTGTTATCAGGTCACTCTCGAGGTCGAGCCTTTCGAGGCCCGATTTGATGCCGCCCTTCGGCAAGCCTCTACCTCTCAGTCGATTCCCGAGCCGGTCGGACAGCCTACCCCATGGTCTTCCCCACCCACGAGAGCTCCCATGCTACCACCCTCTACTTTCGAACTATATTCGGAACCATCTCATTTGGAGCCACCCAAGCCCGAGCCACCCGTATTTCTAACGGGTACACTTTACATAGCCGAGCCACTACTTAGTTGGCTCAAGGATAGCTTGGTCCCACTTCCCTTCCAATCTATGGACCCTATCCTACCTCTGGTGCCAATCAACTCATTCCATACCACTTTCTGGTCTAGTCACCATGTGGATACATTGGATGACCTTCTTAACGGATTAGACCGGCAATTAACATTTACGCACTTGTTGGCTCCAGGCTTCGACCGACCCACAGGTCGTAGTTTCACTCATCCCGCTTTAGGGTCCATCACCTCCGTGTACACCGTGGGTCATGTTACCACGGAGGTTCTTCTACTCCTCCCTATGCCGGCCGAGTCCGACTTCATTCCCCTTTGCCCAAGGGAGGAATCTTACTTTCTACCTATGACTGTCGTCCCATCTCTCACAATGAATGAAGGTGATCATTTACACCTCCAAGATTTCCAAATGTGGGACAGTGATTTGTGGAAGCCTAGTCCGAGGGGTCATACCTTCTTTGATCTCTTCGACCCATTCTCTTGTGGACCACGTGACCCACCATATTTACTCCACCTTTTCGAGAGAGTCCACCATCATACCGCCACCGTCTCATCTCCCTTCATGGATGAAGGAGATCAACAACACCTTCTAGACTTCCACACATGGGATCTTGAGATGAGGGAATCCATATCGAGGGGTCACACATTCTTTGATCCCTTCGATCCCTTTCTTAGTGGGCCCCTTAGTCCACAATCTACATTCCACTTCTTTAGGGGAGGTCACCATTATACCCCTCCCCCATGGACCGGGCCATCGATACCCACCGAGTCCGTTCACGGGCGAGAGACACCCGACCCTCCTGTTCCACCCAAACCTCCCAAATCCAAAGGACCTTCTTATGGTTGTACCGACATTCAGTCACACTTAGGGTATGCATGGCACACCTTCGGATGTCCTGGACCACCTTGCATATGATTGGGTCAAACTAACATTAGGTTTGTTTAGGGTTGTGTGTGCATCCGTGTGTTTTTTTTTCTTTTGCTAAGCATGTTAGGAGTCTGCATGACGACGTCCGTCGTCACATTGAGTCCAGCAATGCATGTTACAAAGAGCTATCCGATGCTCACCGACACCACCGAGAGTTCCAAGAGGGCGAATATGTCATGATCAGGGTAAGACCTGAACGGTTTCCCTCTGGAACCGTTAAGAAGTTGCAAGCTCGCGGAGCCGGTCCATTTAGAGTGTTGAAACGTGTTTGATCCAATGCGTATGTTGTGGACCTGCCCGAGGAATATGGTATAAGCTCAACTTTCAATGTGTCGGATCTAGTTGCATATAGGGACCCAGCGGTGATCCCCAGTGAGTCTTTCGAGCCATCCCCTCCCATTGAGAGTGATCCCACACCTGAGTGTCCACCTTCAGCCCCTTTTCCACGGCAGCGAGAGCATATAGATCATATACTGGATGAGCAGGTGACAGTTACCAGGAGTGGATCTTACCCACGCTACCTAGTGCGATGGAGAGTACGGCCCGCCACCGAGGATACTTGGATCACCCATGGAGAGTTGCAGCAAATCGATCCGGACCTTCTGGAGTGCTACCAGAGCGATATAGACCCTTACTCGACAGGGTCGAGTTTCTCCCACTCGGGGAGAATTGGTGCGGACACCAGAGCACGCGAGAGGCACGAGCCGGCGAGCCACCGGTACCGTACGCGGAGCACCACTCGAGCCACTTCGGTATCCATATGGCTCGAAGACGGTCTAGAGACTCCCCCTTGCGTCTCGGTATTTTTTGTATTTTTTTTGTATGTTGTGTGTATTTTATTTAGATTGTAATTTGGATTGTAATAGGGGTTTATTTGTAATTTGGGACAACCCGGGTCCCACGGGCCCCCCATCCCACCTCCCATTGATCCACCTCATCACTGGGGCCCATGTGGGGTCAGTCAAACCTTCCATTGTGGGCTTCTAGAAGGTGGGACCAAAGGAGGGGACAAAGGGGGGAGCATCTCCTAGATCTCTCCTTAATTTAAGGGAGTGTCCCCCTCCTTTTGTATTAGTTTAATAGGTTTTGAATCTTATTTTATTTGTTCCAAACCACATGGGAGAAATACTTTTGTTGACTCCCAAGTATGCCCCTCCCAAATCTAGATCTAGGGGTATTTTATGTCATTTTGCAATTCATACAAATACCATGTAATTCTCATTTTAGTGGAATTAATGCATAAGAATTTTGGTGAAATTGGTGAAGCTCCAAGTTTGGTGCGACCTCCCCCTCCTCTCTCCCCCTTCTGCAGCTGAGATGGCTGTATTCTGAGGTGAGACGCCTCCGGTATCCGTTCTTGAAGCCCGCCGCCGCCGCCACGAGCCGCCATCGCATCACCGCCGAGATCGCCGGAGTTCTGCCTTCATTCGACCACATCAGCTTCCACGAAATTCAGCCATCAGTCACGAGCTCAGATCGACTTGAGATTTTGAGGGGATGTTCCATAGGTGTCAAGGACATCCCAAAAAATTTGGTTGGTCATAAAAATCCCCTTTGGTATTTTTTTGTTTTCGTTCAACCTTAATTTCCAGATCTATCTGCTTGCTGTTTCAATTTTCACCCGCCCTGTGTTTCAAATGTTAGGACCCTCTTCCGATTTTTTTTAGAGCTCCCAATTTTACTGGGAGTTCTGTCCATCAACCTCACCATCCCCAAATTTTCTTGAATTTTTATGAGGCCATGCCATATTTTTCAAAAATTGATCTTAGAGATAGCTATAGTGCTATCCTCTTGTTCCCAGATCCGACCACCCTCCAGTAAACAAATCATAACAACTCACAACCACCTCCACTCAGTCCACAAAAAATATCCCCGTTCTCCTTGTTCAAAATCCCACAAGTTTGATGAAGTGCGCATGAGCTGAATCGGCCATCTTCCTCGCAGTCAAAGGCAGTCTTCAGACAACTCACCTGTAGATCTGAGGTTTTGGTTACTGTACAACAGAAACTTGTCAATTCAATAACGTTCTGATCCGACCAGATCTAGCAGATCTCTCTGGGTCTAGATTAAAGCATTTGAAGAGAGCTTTCCAATGATAGCTCATGCGTCCCGATCCGACGTCGGGATTGATCGCAGCGGTCGTTTTCGTCGGAGCGCGCGTCGGAAAACATCAATCAAAATCCGTGGGAAGTTAGTTCAAGAATTGGGAATCGGGGCCGATCGACCCCCGATCGGTGTTCCCGGCCGACCGCCGTCCGTGGAGGCGCACCACCAGGGGTCCCCATCACAGTGGGTCCCACCCCCGCAGATCCGGAGGACAACGCCGTCCGTGGGCCCCACGGGCCCGTAGAAGCCGCCGTTCGGAAAGCACGAAAACGCGGAGTTCGGCTCCGCCGGGCGACATCAAGATGCTGCCCGTCAACCCGCGTTGCGTGATTCCCGGACCCCACATGTGACCTTTTACCTCCCTGCGTGGAGTGGGTCGACTTAATGTATTGCTGTAATAATGGTTATCCGGGAGTCCGTGATTCGGCCGGGGTTGTCTTCGCCACGCCGGGTGTGTGGAGGTAATGGTCCGAACCTCTTGGCGTTCATTTGCTTTGCTAGTATATGGTCTTTTGCCGCTGGTGAGAGTGATAGGTACTAGCCCGTGTGTCCATGTCACCGCTGTGAGTGTGAGAGTGACCCGTCCCGTGACTCGATCCGAGTCCAGAAGTGAGTCGACTACCCGTGAACTCTGCCGGTTCTTCAACCGCACACTATCCGCGTTTCCCTCGCTTGGGACGACGAGTGAGCTTGCGTTTCTGTTAGCGACGTATAGCCCATAGGAGCTCTCCGTGTCGGGATTAGTGTCTCTCCTATCATGTGTTGCTGGTAGTGTCCGCATCTAGAGTCCGAGGTCCATACCACGTAGAGTCGGTCCCCGTGTCCGTCCCGCATCAATAAACATGTTTACACAAGTGAGGGATAGGGCTGCAGGTTAACAACATAAGTAAAAAAAAAACACATTTTTTATCAGACAAGACCATTAACATAGGACAACATTTTTTAATAGACATGAGAGTGTTCTATTCTATGTCATTCATAAATGGTACCAATTATAGATCCATATGGACTCCATATAATGTCTAGGAATGGTGAGTACAAAGTATGAGGAAGATAGGGGTGGTGAAAAGGGAGTATATACATTGAAACGGCCATGATGTAGGCTGCAAGGGTTGTTTCAGAAACTGACCAACATGTGGCATTGTCCAAATAGAGGGCCCTAGCTCAAATGGGGCTAATAAAAGCTATGCCTAGTTTTAGGAATGGAGTAGATGTATTATGAATGTTGTATGGCTTGCAAATAGGAAGTTGTGACATACAGTTTATAGAGGATTAGTCATGGGGGATCATACAGAAGATGTTATGTGGCTTGCAAATTGGTAGTTTGAGCTTCAAAGGAAGGTTAAAGTTTCTCTAACAGATTGCCAGGAGACACCTGAAGTGAGCTTCTAAAACCCAAATTATCCCCTACTAAGGCTACTGTAAAGTATATGTACATTTCTGGTATTATCATGTGAAACCCATGCGGAAAGCAAGGTTGTACGTCCCGTTGTGAAGTTGAACATGTGACCTCTGTGTGTAAACTAGAATCTTCATGCTGACAGACACACCTGCTTGGCCATTTATATGGTCCAATCCCCAAACTTCCTTATTTTTTCCAAAAGAAAGGGTGCGCTTTACCACCAATTTTTTTAAATAAACAGAGGAAGTAAAATAGGTGAGGTGAGATTCCTTGCCCTAGAGAAAAGAAAATTAAAATATCTATAAATGAAGTAGGGATTTGATGAGGGACTCTCATGACACGCTGCCAACTACTAGGAGAGACCAAGAAGATGCAGACTCCAATGGAAAAGCAAAGAAAGGGCTCCAAAATGAATATTTTATGTATGTGGTACTTCTCGGAACTTCGTTGTTGTCCAATATATGTGGGAGTGGAGTCATTGTTTGGTGGCTACATAGGGGACATGAGGGACTTTAGCCCACATCGGATCCAAGGACATGAAGAAGGATTTAAGTCCATAATGGATCTAGGGACATGAGCAGGGACTTTGGTCTCATATCAAATCCAGGTGAACAGTAAATTTGTATGGGATGAGAGGGGGTGGAGGTATGGGGGCATTGAAGAGTCACCTCAATTAGCTGTTAGTCCCCACCCCAAACCCCTTTTACCACTCATTATTCTCCCTTCCCAAAATATAAATCCAACCACTAGATGCAGTTTGCATCCAACATCTAATATATTATTACAGATAAGAGATGCACTATTTTTCGAGAAATCCAATTTTGATAGAAAAAATTAATTGGATTAGACAGATATTATCACGCCCCGACGCGGAATATCGGAACGCGGTAGTTATATACATTCATGATAAACAGAGCGATAACGAAATTAAAAGAGCATAATTTCAAAGAGAAAGGAATTACTCAAAATTTACCAACTTACTCATAAATAGAGAATAAAATGTTTCCAACATCTTACATTTTGACTAGAAGAAGAAAAAAGAAGAAAAGAAAAAGATTACAACTCGAATTGAGCAACTGGGCTAACAATAAACAACGACTCCTTGAAATAACTCTAAGACTACTCCGACGACTATCTATGACATTAGCAAGGTTCACGCCTATCAGGGCCACTCCAGGTCTTTACTCTTGCCCATCCCCGTCCGTTTGCGTATCCTCATCGGAGCTACCTAAAAATGGGAAAAAATTAGGTGAGTGAATGCTCAATAGGTAATAGCAGGCATGGTTTAAGTAATTAACAATTTAATTTAATGTCATGTGAATAAAATAAATGGCGATAAAAAACTAACATATACAGGAATGGAATGAGAATAAAATAGAACTGAGATATATCATTTCCATGTACTTGGCCCATCAAGAAAGTAAACAAGCAAGTCAAGTAGAATTAATTCCATGTAGGAATTTCAAGAATATCAGAATGAACGAATGTCATAGATATTACGCTAGTCATTCACTCAGTGCAATGCCTCACCATGTCATTACAACTCCCCGGGGCACTAGTACTTTTTGGGCACTCCTCCCACGACAAGACCGGGCCCTTATGATGCGTTGGCATTGATTTGGTAGATCCAAGATCCAAGTAACCATCTTCGACATTCATTTGGAATCGGCCTGAATTCCAAGGTTAAGCTATGTAACTTACCAACTAAGATCACGTGGTATTTCAATGATTGACTGAGAAGTCAAGAGATTTATGAGTATAAAACAAGCATGAAACACATGAAAACAAGTTCTGGATAGATGCGGTGATGTTTAGGCCGCCTAGATGAGAAACGGTCTAGGCTGGACCGCAAAAGGCTAGCTGGGCCAAAGGGTCCAAAGTCTAGAGTGAAAGAGTAGAAACGGTCCAATATGGGCCGCAATCAGGACTAGACGGTCCTAGCTGGGCCGCTTCCAAACTAAGGTCGACGCACATGCCTTGGCATAGCCAGATAAATACGGTCACCAAGGGGCCGCTTGAAGAGGTAAACGGTCTACTAACAACCGCATACAACACTGAGTCCAGAGGACTAAGGTCGACGCACCCAAGGAAGGTCGACGCACAGCTGGTTGAAAGCGGTCACAGGTGGGCTGTTTAAATAGTCTGGAGGTCATGACTGGATCGCATATTGACAGAAACGGTCTCAGAAGGGCCGCAATAAATAGGACAGTCCTGACTCTAGGCTCGTGCAAAAATAAGCGATTCAAACAAGTTGAAAGGTTCAGGCTTTGTGGGTACAACTCGCCTGGCGTCCTAGTGGGAATCCCAAGCTCGCGGGGGCTTACGAAGGTCTCATAATAGAGGTCCTAGTCCGACAAAAGGAATATCCGATAGAGAGTCCCAACCATTACAAGATTAAAGGCTTAATGAAACGTCAGAAAACGGTAGATGATCGGTTAGTCAGTACCACCGGAGTGGAGTGACTGTCAAACAATCCTAGAAAATTTTCACATTGTGACATGTTGATACAAGTTTCACTTTTATAACCAAGATCATGTTGGAGAACGTTGTATAATGGAATGTAAGAGAGATTAATCATGAACATAGTTAGATCTGTTCGTATATTCCATAATTTACAAATTCTTGTGTGGGTTTCTATTCTACACATGCCATCTAGCTGAGGTAATAAACATAATCAAAACATACCAAAAGGAAATCAACGACACGAGACGGTCTATAGAGGACCGCTAACAGAGGCTAGCGGTCTATCGAATGACTGCTTAGGGTGACGATCAACAGAACTCGTAGATAGGGAAAAACGGTCTGTCGAGCGACCGCCAGGGTTCCTTAAATGGTCATTTGACAGGCCGCATGGTCCAGAATAGTGACCAGGGAAATGGTCTATCGTTCGACCACTAGGGTCCCGGGCGGTTCCTGTTATGACTACAAACAGGTTGACAGGCCCGGTCTCCGGCGATCTTTGATAGACCCTAATTGCGAGAGAAAATTCACGATGTACAATGTATAATATTTGGGCAAAATAGAACTACTAGAAAGAGCACAAAATTTTACATAATGAGGCATGTTTAATTTGATTTTAGCCTGCCAAAAAGCCTACGATCAGATCAAAATATGAAGCTAAACACGGATGAACCTTAGTTAACATGCTTCTACTAAAATCCATCATACGATCTCTATACAAGATGAGATATGGGGCTTTTAATATGTGTCGAAAGAGGACTTGCAGACGCTTCTAAGGGTATATTTTATTCCAAATTTGGTCTGCCATCACCTACCTTAATCGAAGGAAGAAGACGATCGCAAGCACCCGAACCGCACGAGTAACCTCGCTCACATCGCCAAATACTCCCACGTCCACGCTCCTTGCCGACAGCTGCAACAAACGTCGATACTAGGTCGGGCTAGGGTCGGTTTTATAGGGTCAATTGAGTTTGGATTTGGGGATAAGATGCGATAGAGTCCCATGCACAAAGCATGTGCGAAACCCGCGCTTGACCAAGTCGCGCCGTCACAACTCGCCCAAATTCAAACTTTAGGTTTAGGGTTTTGGCAAGAAAAGAGAGGACTATTAGGCTACCAATCAAGACGGATCTAATGGGCTTGATTTGGGCTCAATTGATCGCGATTTGGGCTCTAATTAGGCAATCTAAGGTCTTGATACTCGAAGGTCCAATTTTAGCCTTAATTCATTAATTCGGCCTAGTTAAAAATTAAATTAGGGTCTATCCCAAAAGACAAATCGTCTAAATGCTTCGTCCTCTACTTGATTATATTTTTTTAGATTTTTATGAATTAGTTGAATTTTAACCAAAAAGGGATTTCCAATTTAATAATCAGAAATTTTTGAAATGATTAGAAATTTTGTTTAAATAAATGCTCAAGGTGCTACACCCTCCTCTACTTTAAGGAATTTGGTCCTCCAAATTCACTGCACTTATTGGAATGGGGATTAGTAAGATAACTGACCTTAGAATAAATCGGGATATTACTTTTGGATAGCATCTTCAAACTCCCAAGTAGCTTCTTCGATTCCACGTCGGCTCCATTGAACCTTGACCATAGGTATGGAACGATTCCTGAGTTGTTGTTCCTTCCGATCCAAAATCTTTATGGGCTTTTCCTCATAAGTCAAATATTCCTTTAATTTCAGATCCGCATGTTGAATGATGTGAGTGGGGTCATACACATATTTTCACAACATAGATATGTGAAAAACATTGTGCACTCCAGATAACTGAGGTGGTAAAGCTAATCTATCAGCAACTTCTCCCACTCTCTCCAAAATCTTGAAAGGGCCAACGTATCTCGGACTTAGCTTGCCACGAATGCCAAACCTTTGAATTCCTCTCATAGGCGAAACTTTCAAGATTACATGCTCGCCGACTTGAAACTCCAAGGCTCTCCTTCTACTATTAGCATAACTTTTCTGTCTCGATTGTGCCACTTGCAGATGATCCCATAAACACGGATGTTCTTGGATTATTCTGAGATGAGATCCGGTCCCCGCCATTGCTTCTCTCCTACCTCATCCCAACACAATGGTGATCGGCAACTTCTCCCATAAAGAGCCTCGAACGGAGCCATCTAGATACTGGGCTGGTAACTGTTATTGTAGGCAAACTCAATTAAAGCCAAGTGCTCATGCCAGCTACCCCCAAAACCAATCATGCAAGCCCTTAACATATCTTCAACGATCTGGTTAGTTCTTTCGGTCTGCCCATCTATCTGAGGATGAAAGGGAGTGCTGAACTTCAAATGGGTTCCCAAGGACTCTTGCAGTCCACTCCAAAAATACGAAGTAAACCTGGGGTCTCTATCTGACATAATGCTTACCGGTACTCTATGAAATCTTACAATTTCCTTCATATACAGAGCAGCCAAAACATCCACTGTCTTTTTTTTCCACAAAACATCTAATGGGCTGAGGGGAGAGTGCACCCCTTTCCAGAGGAAAGGAATGTTCTCACTCCACCATCTTACCACTAGATAATATTTTTATTGATTAGGGAAATGAATCAGAGTACATGGGGGGCAAGCCCCTGGATTACAATGAAAGTAAAGCAAAGAGCACAAAAGCTATATTCACCGAATACGAATATTGGGATACAAGAGGCATCAGTCGTGGCATAACCTTTGGCCACTAGGGGCAGCTCCCTTGTAGATAGAAACTCTGAATTGTGACCCGTGTAAGTTGCATAATTTGCCAATGCATCCGAAAGCTGATTAGCTTCCCTATATATGTGAACAATAGGGCAGTGGAATGATGTGAAGAATTCCAGTAAATGTCTCTACCATGGGAGAAGTGACCATGGTGGGCTTCTATTGAATTTTAACAGCTCAACCAACGCCATAGAATCTGTGTATATGACAGAAAGTGGGATTTTATGTAGCCAGGCCAACCTGAGACCATCAAGTAAAGCTCTCCCTTCTACCACCATGCTTGAACCATGACCATAGCAATAAGAAAAACCCAACAACATTTTTCCTTGGGAGTCTCTGAAGCAACCACCTCCTCTTGAAATCCCAGGATTGCCTTTGCTAGATCCATCTACATTAAGTGAGAAAGCCAATTTAGGAGCAATCTAGCGGACAGTGATAAACTTCAGGACCTTGGGGTTGATAGTGATGCCCATTGTATGAAGATTTTGCAGGAAGGAATGGCTAACACCCAGTTTAAATGTGATCTGTCGAAGAATCTGAATGGCATCATCATGGATCTGCAAGGCAATCTGGGAAGAGCTTGTTTTAATACCCTCAAATCTGTTTCGGCATCTCTGTTTCCAAATTTCCCATACAATCATCATTGCCATTAACATATTATAAATCCCTGTGGACTAAGAATATCAGCCTCATTAATGATATTATGAAGCCGACTAATAATAGAAACAATCCCCAGATGAGAGTTATCCATAAGAGAGCCAAATTTATTCCACAGAAAAGTAGCTAATTCACTGTTAATGAAAAGATGGTCTAAATCTTCAGTTGAAGGAGTGAATGAACAACAGTTACAGCAAGATGCTATGTGAATGCCTCTGTTTTGGATCCGACTATCAACATGCACAGCATGATTCAACATTTTCTAATAGAATAATGAGGCTCGAGGAGGGAATTTTTGATACCATAAATTGGATGCATAAGCACCCACAGTTTGCCCTTTGATGTAACAATAAGTGGATTTGAAATCAAACCTGCCAGAGTTGGTAAAGGACCATATGGGGATGTCATCTTCCTCTTGAGTAGCAAACCTATAAATTTCAGCTCACAAATCATTGTCCTCAATCCTCTGCCAAATTGGATGTTGGTGATTGGCCAAAGCAACTTGCACCAGGCAGTTCTCAGACTAGGGGATAAACTGTTGAGGGATATAATCTAGCAGAGGTTTTTCCTTGTACCAAGTATCTTTAATAAAGTTTGTGGTAGCACTATTGAACACTATTTTACACATACTTGCCATGAGAATCAATCGAGCTTTGTCAAAATCCCGAGCTCTAATGCCAGCTGGAAATGGAATTTTGCAATCAGAAATATGCTGTCCTTGAATATATTTCTTCCTGACAAAGCTAGCCCATAAAGAGTTGCTATGCAAGGAAAACATCCACTATCCACTTTGACTTAATGGATAAGAAATGAGTAGATTTAGTTAGTCTATCAACAATGACCCATATCGCATCAAATCCACCACAAGTCTTAGGTAGACCCATGATAAAATCCATGCCGATGCTCTCCCATTTCCATTATGGTATATCGAGCGGCTTTAACTTCCTAGCAGGTCTGAAATGCTCAGCCTTTACTTGCTGACATACCACACATCTACTCACAAATTCTGCCACTTCCTTTTTCATGCTCGGCCACCAAAAGGTCCTTTTTAAATCTCGGTACATCTTAGTACCCCCAGGGTGAATAGTATACTTGGACCTATGGGCTTCTTCTAAGATTTTGCCTTTTACTTTAGCCACATCAGGAACACATGTTCTTCCTCGAAACAACAACATGCCATCATCGGATAACATAAAATCTGGTCTACTGCTCAGACTTTCCTTAATCTCTACCAACATCGGATCATTTCCTTACAGGGACTTGATTTCCATCAATAATTCTGGACGAAGCTGAAACTGAGCGATCATGACCCGATACTCACCAACATTGAGGTCTAAATTGGCCAACTGTTCCAGCAGTCTCCATTCTTGCAACATGAGACTTGACAATTTTGCTATTGGCTTGCGGCTCAAAGCATCAGCCACCACATTACCTTTTTAGGATGGTACTCAATAAAGAAATTGAAATCCTTCAAATACTCGAGCCACCTTCTCTACCTCATGTTAAGTTCCTTATGAGAAAACATGTATTTAAGGCTCTTATGGTCAGAGAATACAGTAAAAGCCTCTCCGTATAAATAGTGCCTCCAAATTTTTAAGGCAAACACTACTGCAGCAAGTTCCAAGTCATGGACGTGATAATTCTCTTCATGCTTCCTCAGTTGCCTAGAGGAATAGGCAATTACCCTGCCATTCTACATAAGTACACAACCCAAGCCAATGCATGAAGTATCCGTGTAGACTTCAAATCCTCCTTCTCCAGAAGGCAAAGCCAAAACAGGGGCATTGATCAAACAGTCCTTTAGAGTTTGGAAACTCCGCTCACACTCTTCCGACCACTCAAACCAATTCTCTTTGCGGGTCAATCTGGTCAGGGGTACCGCAATCTTTGAGAAATCTTTAATGAATCTCCGATAGTAACCTGCTAGGCCGAGAAAACTTCTTACTTCGGTTACATTCACAGGCCTATCCCAGTTTCTTATTGCCTCCACCTTCGAGGGGTCAACAGAAATTCCTTCCTTAGTGATAATGTGTCCCAGAAGAGACACTTCCTGCATCCAGAAATCACATTTACTAAACTTGGCGTATAATTGATGATCTCTCAATAATTTCAACGCCATCCTCAAGTGCTCCGCATGCTCTTCCTCACTCTTAGAGTATATCAAAATATCATCAATAAACACCATGACCCACAAATCTAGGTAGGGCCGGAACACACTATTCATCAACTGCATGAAAGCTGTAGGAGCATTTGTTAGTCCAAAAGGCATTACTACAAATTCAAAGTGCCCGTACCTACTACGGAAGGTAATTTTAAAGATATCATCATCCTTCATCCGCAGCTGATAGTATCCTGATCAAAGATCAATCTTAGAGAAATATTGTGCTCCCGTTATCTGATCGAACAATTCATCTATTCTCGGCAATGGGTGCTTGTTCTTGACAGTAAGCTGGTTCAATTGCCGGTAGTCGATGCATAGTCTTAACGAACCATCCTTCTTTCGTACGAACAATACCGGAGATCCCCATAGGGATGTACTCGGATGAATAAACCCCTTATCAAGCAACTCCATTAATTACCTCTTTAATTCCCTCAACTCCGTAGGAGACATACGATACGGAGCCTTAGAAACAGGGGACGCGCCAGGGATTAGATCGATAGAAAAGACTACCTCTCTCTCAGGCGAAAGTCCTGGCAAATCCTTAGGAAAAACATCTGAAAAATCTCGAACAATAGGGATGTCCCTGATCTCCAACTCCTTATTATTGGTTAGAGAAACCAAGGCTAGAAAAGCCTAACATCCTTTCTTCAATAACTTCTCAGCTCGAAGGGCTGAAATAAGCGGCATGGACTTAGAGTTCCTAACCCCAACAAAAGAACGCTCAGGGTGTCCAGAAAAAGACATGGAGCTAGTTCTACAATGAACACTTGCCTCGTTTCTAGCTAACCAATCAGCTCCTAAGATTACATCATAATCCTTCATTGCCAAACAAACCAAATCAGCTGGCATATTCTGCCCACTAATCAGGATCTTACTAGAAGGGTAGTAATATTTAATTGCTGACCCCGAACCAATAGGGGTGGAAATTTTCAATAGAGAATTCATTAATACCGGTTTCACAGTTAAGGATTTAGCAAAACTCTGAGAAATAAAAGAATGTGTTGCTCCGGTATCAAAGAGAACAAATTCCAGCTTATCAAAAACAACCAGTGTACCTTCAACCAGTCCACCCTCCTCGGTGGCCTCTATTTCGGTTTCTTGTAAGGCTTGGAGCTTATCCTGCCGCTTCTGGCCTCCTTTCGGCTTGTTTAGTGTAGCTTGACTTCACATGAGAGGACACTCGAGGATACGATGGTCCCGGCTTCCGCAGCGTAAACAGGCGCCTAACTTGCGCCAACACTCCTCCATCTTGTGACCTGGCCGGTCAAAAAATTTGCAAATAGTCTTAGATAGGGTAGCCGAACCTACCTTCTTATCACCATTCCTCGACCTCTGATCTTGTGGGAGACTTGACCCACCATTGAGCCTCTTCTTGCCATTGTTGGGTTTGAAACTCCCAGAACTAGTGGTCTACTTATTCTCAGGGTTCTTCCTTGGATCCTCTCAGTCATCTCTAATGTATGTTCAAGAACTTGAGCTTTCCTGACAATCTCGGCATAGGTAGAGATCTCCATTGGTGCCAACTGGTTAATATATTGAAGCTTCAACCCGTTCATAAATCACTTGGCCTTCATCTTCTCAGTGGATACCAAGTGCGTTGCATAACGAGACAGCCTGGCGAATTGTGCTTCATACTCCGCAACTGACAACTTCCTCTGTTTCAGAGCAGCAAACTCTACCGCCTTCTTCTCCTGGACATGATCTGAAAAGTACTTGCTATTAAAATGTTCTTGAATTCGTACCACGTCGCACGCCTATTTCCGAGCGTAGCTTCTACTGCTTCCCACCAAGCACGTGCATCGCGTTCTAGCTGGAAGGTCGCCAAGAGCACTCGATCTTGATCACCGCACTACATAACTCTAAAAACTCACTCCATCTCCTTCAGCCAATTCTCGGATTCATCGGGATCCGCCGGTCCACCAAACCGTGGGGGATTCAAGCCTCGAAAATTTTGGTGGAGATCACCGGCTCCATGGTGTGCTCCTCCTCCTTGGGCTACCTGCTGGAGGGCCTGAGTCAAGCCCTGCACAGTACACTGCATGTCTCTCCATTGTGCACGTTCCGCCGCCATCGGAATATACTCCTATATATGTGCAGGAAAAATTAATTAAAAATAGTCTAGCGAGAATCTTTTAGAATTTATTAGTTAACTCAACCCCAAGCTTCTACCCAATCTCACCGGGTTAGATCCTTAGACTTTAACAAGGTTACAGTTTCTACGACATCACTGATAAACCTAGGAACTTAGAAACCTAGGCTCTGATACCATAAAACTGTCACGCCCCGACGTGGAATATCGGAACACGGCAGTTATATACATTCATGATAAACAGAGCGATAACGAAATTAAAAGAGCATAATTTCAAAGAGAAAGGAATTACTTTAAATTTACCAACTTACTCATAAATAGAGAATAAAATGTTTCCAACATCTTACATTTTGACTAGAAGAAGAAAAAAAGAAGAAAAGAAAAAGATTACAACTCGAATTGAGTAACTGGGCTAACAATAAACAACGACTCCTTGAAATAACTCAAAGACTACTCCGACGACTATCTATGACATTAGCAAGGTTCACGCCTATCAAGGCCACTCCAGGTCTTTACTCTTGCCCATCCCCGTCCGTTTGCTTATCCTCATCGGAGCTACCTGAAAATGGGGAAAAACTGAGTGAGCTAACGCTCAGTAGGTAATAGCAGGCAGGGTTTAAGTAATTAATAATTTAATTCAATCTCATGTGAATAAAATAAATGGCGATAAACAACTAACATAAATAGGAATGGAATTAGAATAAAATAGAACTGAGATATATCATTTCCATGTACTTGGCCGATCAAGCAAGTAAACTAGCAAGTCAAGTAGAATTAATTCCATGTAGGAATTTCAAGAATATCAGAATGAATGAATGTCATAGATATCACGCTAGTCATGCACTCAGTGCAATGCCTCACCGTGTCATTACAACTCCCCGGGGCACTAGTACTTTTAGGGCGCTCCTCCCAGGACCAGCAGGGCCCTTATGATGCATTGGCATTGATTTAGTGGATCCAAGATCCAAGTAACCATCTTCGACATTCATTTGGAATCGGCCAGAATTTCAAGGTTAAGCTATGTAACTTACCAACTAAGATCAAGTGGTATTTCAATGATTGACTGAGAAGCATGAAACACATGAAAACAAGTTCTGGATAGATGCGATCATGTTTAGGCCGCCTAGATGAGAAACGGTCTAGGCTGGACCGCAAAAGGCTAGCTGGGCCAAAGGGTCCAAAGTCCAGAGTGAAAGAGTAGAAATGGTCCAATATGGGCCGCAATCAGGACTAGACGGTCCTAGCTGGGCCGCTTCCAAACTAAGGTCGACGCACATGCCTTTGCATAGCCAGATAAATACGGTCACCAAGGGGCCGCTTGAAGAGGTAAACGGTCTACTAACAACCGCATACAGCACTGAGTCCAGAGGACTAAGGTCGACGCACCCAAGGAAGGTCGACGCACAGCCAGTTGAAAGCGGTCATAGGAGGGCCGTTTAAATAGTCTGGAGGTCATGACTGGATCGCATATTGACAGAAATGGTCTCAGAAGGGCTGCAATAAATAGGATAGTCCCGACTCTAGGCTCGTGCAAAAACAAGCGATTCGAACGAGTTGAAAGGTTCAGGCTTTGTGGGTACAACCCGCCCGGTGTCCTAATGGGAATCCCAAGCTCGCGGGGGCTTACGGAGGTCTCATAATAAAGTTCCTAGTCCGACAGAAGGAATATCCAGTGGTGAGTCCCAACCATTACAAGATTAAAGGTTTAATGAAACGTCAGAAAATGGTAGATGATCGGTCAGTCAGTACCACCGGAGTAGAGTGACTATCAAACAATCCTAGAAAATTTTCACATTGTGACATGTTGATATAAGTTTCAATTTTATAACCAAGATCATGTTGGAGAACATAGTATGATGGAATGGAAGAGAGATTAATCATGAACATAGTTAGACCAGTTCGTATATTTCATAATTTACCAATTCTTGTGTGGGTTTCTATTCTACACATGCCATCTAGTCGAGGTAATCAACATAATCAAAACATACCAAAAGGACATCAACAGCATGAGACGGTCTATAGAAGACCGCTTATAGAGGCTAGCAGTCTATCGAATGACCGCTTAGGGTGATGATCAACAGAACTGGTAGATAGGGAAAAATAGTCTGTCGAGTGATCGCCATGGTTCCTTAAAAGGTCATTTGACAGGCCGCATGGTCCAGAATAGTGACAAGGGAAATGGTCTATCGTTCGACTGCTAGGGTCCCAGGCGATTCCTGTTACGACCGCAAATAGGTCGACACGCATGGTCTCTGGTGATCTTTGATAGACCCTAATTGCGAGATGAAATTCACGATGTACAATGTATAATATTTGGGCAAAATAGAACTACTAGAAACAACACGAAATTTTACACAATGAGGCATGTTTTATTTGATTTTAGCCAGCTAGAAAGCCTACGATCAGATCAAAATATGAAGCTAAACATGGATGAACCCTAGTTAACATGCTTCTACTAAAATCCATCATACGATCTCTATAAAAAATGAGATTTGGGGCTTTTAATATGGATCGATAGAGGACTTGCAGATGCTTCTAAGGGTATATTTTATTATGAATTTGGTTTGCCATCAGCTACCTTAATCGAAGGAAGAAGATGATCGCAAGCATCCAAACCGCACGAAGAACCTCGCTCACGTTGCCAAATACTCCCACGTCCATGCTCCTCACCGGCAGCCGTAGCAAACGTCGATACTAGGTCAGGATAGGGTCGGTTTTATAGGGTCAATTGAGTATGGATTCCAGGATAAGATGGGATAGAGTCCCACGCACAATTCGTGTGCGAAACCTGCGCTTGACCAAGTCGCGCCGCCACAGCTCGCCCAAATTCAAACTTTAGGTTTAGGGTTTTTGCGAGAAAAGAGAGGGCTATTGGGCTACCAATCAAGACGGATCTAATGGGCTTGATTTGGGCTCAATTGATCGCGATTTGGGCTCTAATTAGGCAATCTAAGGTCTAGATACTCTAAGGTCCGATTTTAGCCTTAATTCCTTAATTTGGCCTAGTTAAAAATTAAATTAGGGTCTACCCGAGAAGACAAATAGTCTAAATGCTTCATCCTCTACTTGATTATAATTTTTCCAGATTTTTATGAATTAGTTGAATTTAACCAAAAAGGGATTTCCAATTTAATAATCAGAAATTTTCAAAATAATTAGAAATTTTGTTTAAATAAGTTCTCTGGGTGCTACAGATATAATTAACTGCAATTGCATTTCTTTTAATTTCATCATAACAAGAGCTGGAAACACATTTCTCATTCCACTAACACATTTGCAGCCCTACTTGCATGTTTGGTAGACTTGGAAGATGGTTCCATTCAGAACAAACAGGGTCTAAAGACTGCAATGAGCATTTCAGGTGAGGGGAACTTTTATAGACAAGTAAGAGGTCAAGTTGCCATCTTTTGATGCACACCCAAACTTCTCATATGATAAAGAAACAGAGCAAACAATTGAAATGACAGTTAAGCTGATCCATATCCTGAAATAAAAATTCAGGAATGTTACAACCTCCATTCATATAAAATCACATCAGTCTAAGAAAAACAAACACCAGGTGAACCTTACTTGAGTGTGGCTTCTGCACTCTCGACGGTCACCTTATCATCAATAACCATGATGCAATCTTTTGGTTCTTTTGGTTCTCCATGCAAGACGCACCTTATCATCAATAACATAACGGTGAGGAAGCCCCAAGTCAAAGTAGTTTATGTTCAAATCCAGAAATGGGAAAATCAACTGCAAGACGCACCAAAGTGGAATTCTTTTCAGCTGAGAAATAATGGAAGGCGCCCATACATAATAGAAACACAACAGAGTTGCAGAAGAACCAAAAGATTGCATCATGGTTACCTGTCCTTGATAAATTTCTAGATGACACGAGTCATTTCATCATCTGAGTTCAAAGATAGAACACCAAAGGAAATCCATAACCATGTGTCGCCCAACCCCAGTTGTGGCTAGGCCCTGCGGAGGTGGGCAACTGTAGCGAAGCTGAGGAAAAGCCCGACGGCTATTGCGGCTAGGCCCGGTGCCTCTTGCTGCTGCTAAGGAGAAGTGAGGGGTGAGAAAGGGGCCACGGAGGAGAGGAGGCAGAGGGGTGAAGGAGAAGATGGAGGAAGAGTATGCACTGGAGGTGGGGAGGAGGAGGGGTGGATGAGAAGATGGATCGAGACCAGGGCCATCTTGTACCTTCACAGCCTCGTAGGTGAGTAGGATTTGGTGCTTGCAGGTTGGGAGTTAACACTAGTGCGAGGGCGACGACCAGCGACGTGGTGGTGTAGCAGCAGAGCAAGAGCGGCATGGTAGTGGTCAGGGAGCGTCGCCCGACGCCGGTTGCGGCTAGGACATGAGTTTGGCAACTGTACGTAGCGGTGTTGAGGAAGGGTGGGCGGCTCCTGCGCCTACTGAGGAACCACACCGGAGGTTGAGGAGAAGGGAGCCAGGGAGGCTATGAGGCGGAGGAGATGGATCCACACCGGAGGTTGAGGAGGCGGAGGGAGAAGATGACTAGGAAGAGTCTGCGATACGCGGGAGGGTGCCAGGAGGTGAGAGGAGGCGGAGTGCTGGAAAAGATGGATCAAAGAGGGATTCCGCACATGGGAAGGACCGAAGTCGATCGACGGAGTGGTGGTTATGTTAGCGCGGGAGCTCGTGGCGCGCAGGTGAAAATTTTTTAGGGGCAATTTTAATCGAATTCTCTTTTTCTGCGTAATTATATTGAGGCAATTTTAAAATGCCCCTGTATAGAGTTTTAAGTAAAGAAGAAAATTAAAATACTTTAGAGGTAATATTTAATATAAAATGCCTCTATTTATGATAAACTTAAAGCAGTTTTAATAAATGCCTCTAAATAAACTGCCCCTATATCTCTAATTTTTTGTAGTGAGTAGGATCCTCCTACATTAAAAAAACAATAACAATAAATAATCATTCGTAGATAAAAAAATTAGTGAAGAGGTAAATTAAATATTTTATTTGATTGCATAAATTCAAATCTGACATAATATGAAATCGATAATTACATATATTTTAAACCCCAACTAACTAACGTAGTTATTATCGTATTTTAAATTAATTACATTTAGAGAATGTAATTCTGAGCGTCGACCGCAAACTGGATATCCAAATTGAAATCCGTCAGTTTTGACAAGTCACTTTCATCTCCCAAGTTGTGTTGGAATGATCGACACGCTGATCAGACTGGTATTTCAAATTTTAGACCCCTGAACCCAACTTCTTTAATTTTTTACTAAGTGCATTTACAAAATGCACATTTCAGCGCCGAGCCCAGACCGGGTATCCGATTTGGATTCTGTCAGTTCTCACAAGTCACTTTTACCTCCCAGGTCGTGTTGGAATGAGCGGCATGTTGATCAGAAAGGTATTTCAGATTTTAGACCCCCCAACCCCTAGTTATCTATCTTTTAAATTAATTACATTTAGAGAATGCACTTTTGAGCGTTGGGCCCAAAGCGGGCATCCGATTTGGATTTCGTTAGTTCGCACAATCCACTTTCATCTCCCAGGTCATGTTGGAACAATCGACACGCCGATCAAACTGATATTTCAGATTGTAGACCCCCGGACCCGACTTCTTTAATTTTAAACTAATTGCATTTACAAAATGCTCTTTTGAGCGTCAGGCCCAAATCGGGTATCCGATTGGATTCCGCCAGTTCTCACAAGTCACTTTTACTTCCCAGGTCATGTTGGAATGATTGACATGTCGATTAGGCCAGTATTTTACATTTTGGACTCCCGAACCCCTAATTATGTGAATTCTTCTAAACTAAGTTAGTTTTTTGAGCGTCGGGCTTAAACCGGATATCCGATTTGGATTCCATCAGCTCTCACAAGTCACGTGTACCTCCCAAGTCCTGTTGGAGCGATCGACATGCCGATCAGGCTAGTATTTTACATTTTGGACCGCTGACCCCCTAATTATCTGAATTCTTCTAAAGTAAGTTAGTTTTGAAAGCTAACTTAGTTTTTTGAGTGCCGGGCTCACACCGGATATCCGATTTTGAATCTGTCAACTCTCGCAAGTCACGTCTACTCCCAAGTCCTGTTGGAACGATCGACACGCCGATCAGGCCAGTATTTTACATTTTGGACCACCGAACCCTTAATTATCTGAATTCTTCTAAACTAAGTTAGTTTTGAAAGCTAACTTAGTTTTTTGAGTGCCGGGCTCACACCGGATATCCGATTTGGATTCCGTCAACTCTTGCAAGTCACGTCTACCTCCCAAGTCCTGTTGGAACGATCGGCACGCCGATCAGGCCAATATTTTACATTTTGGACCCCCGAACCCCTAATTATATGAATTCTTCTAAAGTAAGTTAGTTTTGAAAACTAAGTTAGTTTTTTGAGAGGCGGGCTCACACCGGATATCCGATTTGAAATCCGTCAGTTCTCACAAGTCACTTTTATCTCTAAGGTCGTGTTGGAATGATCGGCACACTGATCAAGCCAGTATTTTACATTTTGGACCCCCGAACCCCTAATTATCTGAATTCTTCTAAACTAAGTTAGTTTTGAAAACTAACTTAGTTTTTTGAGCGTCGGGCTCACACCGGATATCCGATTTGAAATACGTCAGTTCTTACAAGTCACTTTTATCTCTCAGGTTGTGTTGGAATGATTGGTACACCGATCAAGCCAGTATTTTACATTTTGGACTCCCGAACCCCTAATTATCTGAATTGTTTTAAACTAAGTTAGTTTTGAAAACTAACTTTGTTTTTTGAGCATCGGGCTTAAACCAGATATCCGATTTGAATTTCGTCAGCTCTCACAAGTCATGTCTACCTCTCAAGTCCTGTTGGAATGATCGGCACGCCGATTAGGCCAGTATTTTACATTTTGGACCCCCGAACCCCTAATTATCTGAATTCTTCTAAACTAAGTTAGTTTTGAAAACTAACTTAGTTTTTTGAGTGTCGAGATCACACAGGATATCTTATTTGGATTCCGTCAGCTCTCACAAGTCACGTCTACCTCCCAAGTCCTGTTGGAATGATCGACACGCCGATCAGGCCAGTATTTTACATTTTGGACTCTCGAACCCCTAATTATCTGAATTCATCTAAACTAAGTTAGTTTTGAAAACTAACTTAGTTTTTTCAGCGTCGGGCTCACACCAGATATCCGATTTGGATTTCGTCAGCTAGCACAAGTCACGTCTACCTCCCAAGTCCCATTGGAATGATCGGCACGTCGATCAGGTCAATATTTTACATTTTGGACCCCCGAACCCCTAATTATCTGAATTCTTCTAAACTAAGTTAGTTTTGAAAACTAACTTAGTTTTTTGAGCGTCGGGCTTAAACTGGATATCCGATTTCGATTGCGTCAGCTCTCACAAGTCACGTCTACCTCCCAAGTACTGTTGAAACGATCGGCATGCCGATCAGGCCAGTATTTTACATTTTGGTCTCACGAACCCCTAATTATCTGAATTTTTGAAAACTAATTTGGTTTTTTGAGCGTCGGGCTCACACCGGATATTTGATTTGGATTCCGTCAACTCTCACAAGTCACGTCTACCTCCCAAGTCTTGTTGGAATGATTGGCAAGCCGATAAGGCCAATATTTTATATTTTGGACCTCTGAACCCCTAATTATCTGAATTCTTCTAAACTAAGTTAGTTTTGAAAACTAACTTAGTTTTTTGAGCATCGGGCTCACACCGGATATCCGATTTGGATTTCGTTAGCTCATACAAGTCACGTCTGCCTCCCAAGTCCTGTTGGAACGATCGGCATGCTGATCAGGCCAGTATTTTACATTTTAGACCCCGGAACCCCTAATTATCTGAATTCTTCTAAACTAAGTTAGTTTTGAAAACTAACTTAGTTTTTTGAGTGTCGGTGTGACGACCCAGGGTCTGGATATCGGGTAAACCCGATAACACTTGGATCCTACGAGGCCTCCCAAGAGTGGAAAAGCTCCGAAGGGATAAAAGGAGTGTGTGTAGTGCATTGAAGTCCCAGATAAAGCAGTAAGCAATTAATATTTTATTTGATCAGGTTTGCTAAAGTAGCAGAAATAAAATTACTTTTTCAATTAACAATTTAAATTAACAGAGTTCAGTCCAAATTAAAGACAAGTACAGTCCAACAGAAAGGAAAACGTACACTAAAGTCGGGGGAAGCCCGACGTAGAGAACGCTGGCAACGCTGGCAACAACGAACTGACGCACCATGCCACGAACTACGAGGAAGAAGAAGTCCACACCTAAAAAGTAGGGATGAGCCTCTTGTCACTAGCTCAATAGGGGTCACGCAGATCTCCATTGGAAACAACACAGTAACACGCTAAACAGCACTAAACAGTAAAGCAAGAAAGAGCATGAGGAACAGTAGTAACTACAACAGCAAAGCTGTAAAAAGCAGGAGTAAAGATAATAGTAGAAGAAAAGAGTAAAGCCATACTAACCAGAATCATGGCAGCCAATCGAACCACAGCTCTCTAAGCTACTCCTAATAGCAACAGATAGGCCAACCCCGATCTTACAAAGTCGGGCGTTACCGATATGTCAACTAAACACAAGCTCCAAAGCTAGAGCCTATCAAAATAGGCAAAAGCCTACAAAAGACCTACCTAGACAAAGACACGAACATACACAACTAGATCATCGTGTGCGCTACACAAGACCGGACCTCGAGTAGAGCCACACAGGGGCTACTTGGAAACCAACGACGTAAACACACGTCATGAGACATGAGAATCACTAGAGTCATGCGTCAAGTGATAGGAGCACCTCCTCACTAGAAGAACAACTAGATGCGTCCACTAACGTCTTACACTGCGCCACAAGTATCTCCCACACATCTGGAACTATGGTAACTGAGACACTCACAGAACCGAATACAAGGAACAACAGTAACGAGTGACTAGTCAGGGTCACGCTCGTCGACGCTTGTCCAAACGCCCCTGACCACGTGTGCACACACAAGCTCAATGCCTTGATCTAGGCCTCTAGCTAGCTTTCTCCCCTAGTAGGACGCTACTGTAAGGTAAGGGAGCCCATGGAAACTAGCTTATAAACTGTATATCGGGAACTGCCCCGCCACCACTCCGAGGTGGGCCGACACACTGGAACGCGTGAGTCTTCAGGCTACAACTAGTGGAGGCTCACTAGACACACAGAGACTCCAAAACATCAGTGCAGAAGTACAGACAGGCTAAGCACGCACTATCGCACATACTACGAAGCACAAGACACAAGGTAGCATACCAAACTGCCACCGAACTCAGGACAGGCAACGAGACCTGCCAACACAATGATCCTTGAGTCACTAGACTCGGGGTCAAGATCATCGCACACATAGCAGTAATAAGCCGCCAATCGGTCTAATCCTAAGCCAATTCACGGTAGAACACCGACAAAGGAAACAATGCAAGATCACCCGATCCATGCCTCCGCTTAACACGAATCACGGAGACCGGAGGGATCACCAAGACCCTTAAAGCACATGGACATGCAAACCGAGGTAAGATGATATCTCAAGGCGTCCAAAACCATGTCTCAATCCATATAGGATAGATTAGACAACTACAAAGTCATATGTCAACCACTGGATCACACCGGGTTGACCAGACACCAATAATGACCCTGAAACAGTACGAAACACTACGGAATACAATGGCACTCCTCGGTCACCCCACAACATGGTCATCGCCCTCATAGGACATCCAAGACATCCACGGGACTACGGGCAAGCAACAAGGTAAGGCCAAGATGAATGGAGGCCAATTAATAGGAAAACAACACTCTGGGGAATAAATGGCTACGTGCCTGACTGCTAGGTAAACCAAGCGGTCAGTCGAAGAGCTGCTACTCACACACAGAGGATACAGACAGGCAAATGACGGTCACCAAAGGGGCCACCCAAAGCCATACATAGTCCACCCAAGAGTCACCATCCGAGTGAAACAGTCATGGGAATAACCGCCACACTCAGAGACTCGAGCGAACAAAACTCTAAAATCATAAGAACATAGGGGAAAACGGTCTACCTCAGGTCCGCCAGAGGAAGGTAGCGGCCAAGGACCTGACCGTCAGACCCAGTCAAACCCCCTACAGTTAAACCGACTTAACTGGTCAAACGGAGCTTAGCGGTCATATACTCAACTGCCACAGCCACCAAGCGGTCGGAGCTAGGGCCGGTTGCTCAATCGACTCGAAAACCCTCGAACCGACATAAACGGCACTTAGCGGTCTAACTATGAACCGCCACAGCTTGCGTCGTGGTCTATCGTAAGGCCGCTTGGCCAAACCGACATAATGCTAAAACGTAGCGATCTAACACTACACCGCCACATCAGGCTTAGCGGTCCTACTATAGGCCGCTAGCCGACACAAAATGGTCGATCGCATGACTGCGAAGACCTGAACTGACATACTATTGACTCAACGCCCAACGCACCCTAGCGGTCATACACCGCGCCGCTAGAAAAGCCCTTGCGGTCACTGAAAGGATAGCTAAGGTGATACGATGGGTAAAACAGAGGAATGGCTGATCCCGGCTGTTCCACGCCCCGTTCATTTCTAAACGAAGGGGATACAACCCTAGATAGCATATAAACCTTCCACAGATCGGAAGGGGTCCAAACAACGTATAAATGACAAGAAACTGGCAATTCTACCGAATTGACACAAATTGAGTCACATGGGTTCCCGGGCTCGTACCGGTCCCAAATGACCACTAATCGCAATGAAACTAGTGGGAACGGAATGCAGATATGCCTGGGGTTCCAATGAAACTAATTAGGTTGAAAATCGTCGCCTGAAATGGCAAACTCGTCTCACACCGACCGAACATGCTTTCACCCAAAATAAGGTAAAACCCACTCATTCTCGCACCGAATATCGTGAAATCACAGAGGAACATAGAAGAAGAGTAGGGCGTCCATCTCCCAACCTCCACCGAAGTTCTAGCGCACCGAAGTGACTAAACCACGTCGAAAACCGTCTCACAAGCCCGTCACGCCGGCTTTGAATCCACCAAACAGGATCGCGCCAACCACGCTCCGATCCTCACACTAGCACGCTCCGGATCACCTCCACGACGTCGCCACCTCACCCCCGCGCCTCCTCCATCTACAGCCGGAGCAGAGAGGGAACAAGGAGAGAGAATGGGAGAGAGAGAGAGACGTGCGCGCGAATGAGGAGAGAGGAAGGAGAGAAAGAAATAAAAAGGAAAATTAAATTAGGAATTTCCTAATTTTCTTAAATTCAGATTTTGGGCCCGAAAATGCACTAATTCAGAAAAATATGGAAAAATAGTCTAAACGATCCACGGAAAGAATGCAACGCAACTGTGGCATCCTCGAGTCAAGGAATTGAATAAAAAACTCACCACGGGGTTCCGTAACTAGTACGAGAGAAAGACCCACGCGGATCGTAAAAACAACTCAGGACCCATAAAAACGATCCGAAACTCTCCGATAAAGATCCGAAAGACTCAGGGTCTTACAGTCAAGCTCATACCAGATATCCGATTTGGATTCTGTCAGCTCTCACAAGTACGTCTACCTCCAAAGTCCTGTTGGAATGATCAGCACGCCGATCTGGCCAGTATTTTATATTTTAGACCCCCGAACCCCTAATTACTTGAATTCTTCTAAACTAAGTTAGTTTTAAAAACTAACTTAGTTTTTTTAATTGAGTAATTTTAGAATTGAGTAATTCTGCCCAAATAAAAATATAATAAACACTCACCTAATGGGCCTGTGCCGTGGTGGTGGATCCATGAGGGAGAATTCCCGCCTGGGAGAGGAGGTCAGTGATTGCATGCAACATGTTTGCCTGCTGGCTAGACATCTCCGCTCTCATCTGCGTCATCTACCGCTACAAATCAGAGATCTCCGCTCGAACGATGTCTCTGATGTCATTGGTAGAAGTACTGGGGCCGGGTGGAGGTGTACTGAAGGCACTGGTACTGGTTTAGGTAACGCTTGAACTCGCACACAATGATATCACCGCGCTAGTGTCCAGGCTCTCCCCAAAACCATATAGTCGGCCTTTCTTCGATACGCCAGCTGCTCTCACCCATTCCGCTGGATCCAACTTCGACTGTTGCGCGTCTCCCTCCCTGTACTTCTCTGTCACAGCTCTGCTATATGTTTCCTACAAATTGAATAAAATAACTAGTCAATTTCATATGAATCAATCATATTTAAATGAACTTGCATATGTAGATAAACTTACCGTTACTGAGCGAGCTCTCTCACTAACAAATTGATCCGTCCCCTTCTTTTTGTGTGTTCTGTCAAACACCTCGAGGAACGACGGAGCTCGATTAAGCTCCACAGCCTGTTATACAATTCATAGTAAAAAAACGTCATGTATATTAATAAAATATAAGAAGATAAATTGAAACATTACTGAACATTTTTTGTTTATGAGTCGCGAAAGAGACGGACCCACTCGTATGCACATTTACGTCCGGTTGTGACGCCCTATTTGTTTGGCCTTTTCGGGACTTTTCTATCCACTTGGGGTCAGCAAATTTATCACATACTATGTCCCAATCCTCCTTCCTCATCCATAGCGGGCGGTGCTCCTTCCACAGTTTTCGGTCTTCACTCCCACCAACCTTTTTTTAGCATTTTTTGGGCCTCATGTACTTTCCTTCCATAATTTGACTTTACAATAGACTCCCAGGCAGAACGACATCTCACCGCGTCATGTCCACTCGTGAATTGTTAAGTCCGCTATAAATAAATTATGTTTCACAGTTAGTATACTGTTGTAAATTGAGTTTGAAAAATACTTGAATTAAATGACGTAATTACTTACTAAGAACATGTCGAACAATGAATCCTGGACGCCCATCGAAAATTATTTGAAAGGCAATGCTGGCCCGAGCACATGTGCCATTACTAGATCCATAGAATGACGAACAACAACGGAAAGTTCAAATTTAGAACTGTAATTACAAATGTCAAAATATTCACATTAGACTGTTGAAGGCTAAATAATAAATGTAATAACCATATAAATTACCCAGAGATCCAGCACGGGCGACGTCCATCATGGGCCGTGCCTCCCTCGTGACGACTGCCGACATCCTGAAGCGGCTGAGTGGTGGGGGTGTGCCCTGCAGCGGGAGGTGGTGGGACGGCACTAGGACCTGTAAGAATTTAATATCATAAGTAAACCGAATATTTTGTTGAAAATTAAAATATACATACCTGTAGCGGGAGGTGGGGGGGTGGCGCCTGTACAAGTGGTGGGAGGGCACTAGGACCTGTAAGAATTAAATATCATATGTAAAATGAATATTTTGCTAAAAATTAAAATATACATACCTCTAGCGGGAGGTGGTGGGAGGGCATTGGGACCTGTAAGAATTAAATATCATAACTAAAATGAATATTTTGCTGAAAATTAAAATATACATACCTGTAGCGGGAGGTGGTGGGGGTGGTGCCTGTATAGGTGGTGGGAGGGCACTGGGACATGTAAGAATTAAATATCATAAGTAAAATGAATATTTTGTTGAAAATTAAAATATACATATCTGTAGCGAGAGGTGGTGGGGATGGCACCTGTACAGGTGGTGGGAGGGCACTGGGACCTGTAAGAATTAAATATCATAAGTAAAACATATAATCACACAACATTTCATTACACTTTCAAAATAGACATGTATACCTGTCTGCTGCGATGGTCGTGAGCCGACACTTGGACCTATAAAAAAATCTTTTAAGCTAGTAAATAATTAAAATATTTATATAGCTAACTATTTGAATAGATATACATGTGCCTGAAGAAGATGCCAAAGAGGAGGGAGTTGAGCCCCTCTCACTGCCCTGTCTCCTCCCACTCCCACATAGACCTCCTCGGACCATTTCTTTATTAAGAACAAAATAATTAATACATATGATTCCACAATTATATAAGACTAGAAAAATGTTATTAAAAATTATGTAAAAATGTAAGAATATCTTACTAAATTATCAAAATTTACTAGCTCATGCTGATGATATATCTAACTCAGCCTCATCTTCATCACCCATAGTAGCCTCATCAGATTCAAACTCTGTCTCTTCATCCTCCTCCTCCTCCTCCCTAACATCAACATTTAGCTCTGTTGGATCGACTTCTTCCACTTCGTCTCCCTTATGTAATGACAGTGGCTCATCAGATTCGTCTAGATTAATATGTGTGGAACCTACAACGCCAACTTCGTCTGATTGAAAATATTCGGCACTGGCAACCTTTGAGATATTTTCACTCATATTTAACTCATAAGTGGGAAAAAGTTTTGCTTTAACCCAGCAAACTGTCCACCAATCTTTATTCTTGGACGATGGATAGCTTGAATAATACACTTGCTGGGCTGGTGCGGCTAAAATGAACGGTTCATATGTATTAACTTTAGACATATGTTTGACATCAACAATCTCATAAGTTATGTCATGTCGAATAAAATTAGGATCAAACCAATGACACTTAAATAGGTATACATGATTGTCTCATCCCAAATACTGAAATTCTATGACTTCCTCAAGAATACCATAGTAGTCTAGTTCCACTTCATTGTATCCACTTCCCTTAACACAGATGTCACTGTTCATCGTATACTTACTTCATCCATAATCCCTCGTGTGAAATCTGTATCCATTCACAATATATCATGGATAGACACATGCAACTTTCGAGGGGCCATAACTTATCTCTTGTACTCTTTGTTCAGTAATAAGACCTTGTTCAACCTAAGTGTAAATCATAGTAGTTAAAATATTAACAATTACCTCAATAGAAGTAAATAGAAATATATATATTCAACGATCGACACTAACTCGATATCTCAGCCATTTGGCAAAAAACTTCTCGCGTTCTTTTTCAATCTCCACGTCCTGGATATTTGGACATTTTTATGCTAATTCTGAATCAAATTATCTACAATATAAATACAATACTAATTTAAATGAACCGCAGAAAAAGGTTGAACAACTTATGGCCTTGCTAGAAATGTGAGTTAAGAACTTACTCAACATAAGGTTGAATCTCAATACAATTCAGAAGAATATATATCTCTACGGCGTACAACTCTCTATCTTCGAGCGTGCGAGTCGAGTAGCGTCCGAACGCACATCCAGGATGCTTAAATATAGAGAGCCGATCGAACGAATCATCAACTCCCCCATCATCATTATGTGGAGGTCGAGTACGATGAGTTTGAATATCTGGGTCAAAGTACATGGAACAGAAGTTTAAAATCTCTTCAATAATATATGCCTCAGCAATCGAACACTCCACCTTCGCCTTGTTACGAACTTTCATTTTTAATTCATGCATGCACCTATAACAACAATTTAGATGGCAATGACATGTAGCGACCATGGACGACATGTATGTTAAAAAAAAATCTCACATACCTCTCAAATGGATACATCCATCAAAATTGTACTGGCCCTCTGACAATAGCCTCGTATGGCGAATGGACAACCAGGTGCTCCATCGAATCAAAGAATGCCGGAGGAAATATGTTCTCTAGCTTGCAAATGGTTATGACCACATTTTCTTCAATAGTTTGTACATCCCGAAGCCTGAGTTCTGATGCACATAAAATCTTGAAAAATTGACTCAGCTCGGTCAGTGCTCCCCATATAGGCTTTAGCAACAAGTGACGAAATGTAATGGGCACCAGCCTCTCCATGAACACATGACAATCATGACTTCTCAATCCATATATTTTCCCCTTATTAACATTCACATAACGGGCTATGTTGGATACATATCCATCTGGGAATCTCAACTATTTCAACCACTGGCACACTTCTTTAATCTGTGTATCATTAAGTACGTAAGTTACTTTAAGCTGCATAATTTTTCCATTTACGTTCTATAGTTCCAGTTCTGGACGTTTACAAAGCATCTTTAAGTCCAAACGCGCTTTGGAGTTGTCCTTTATTTTGCCTTTACCATTTATGACCGTATTGAACACATTATCAAAAAAATTCTTCTCCATATGCATGACATCCAGATTGTGTCGTACAAGAAGAGTTTACTAATAAGGCAATTCCCAAAAAATGCTTTTCTTCTTCCAGTCGTGATCCTTTCCAAAGCTAGCGAGGTGTCGTTTGCTACCAAACAATTGTACTACATTTGGTAAATTTTACACCCGTGTTGCCATATGTCGACCCGACACCCGTTGCAAGTCTGCTTCATCTGTTTCAACAATATTTTTTTTAAATGAGTCTTTTTGCCTTTGAAAAGGATGGTCACTTGGTAGCAACCATCGATGGCAATCAAACTAGCATGGTTTCCCACCATGTTTCAATACAAATGATTTGGTATCTTCCATACAGTAAGGACATGCTAATCTCCCATGTGTGCTCCAACTAGATAACATTCCATATGTAGGAAAGTCACTTATTGTCCACATCAGTGCAACCTTCATAATAAAATTTTGCTTCCTACATGCATCATAAGTAACTGATGGGGGCATCACTTACCCCTCCACATTTTTCGAAGCTCTGATGGATCGTCGGCATGCGCCATTGTGTTCTTCACACTTTTTTTGAGTCAATCCATGTAATTTTCATATTTTATTTGAGTCATAAACCATGTAATTTTCCTTTTATTTGAGTCCAGTACCTAGGTGTAAGGGTCATTTACTTAAGATTTGAGTCATGTGGTTAATTAAGTAGGTTAATGGGCCCAATTCAATGGGCTAGGCCCAGGGGCACCCCTCCCTGGTCTGTCTGGTCATTGTGTCAATTGTCCAGTGTCAGTATGGTCATGTGAAAAGTCTTGTGCCTATAAATACCCCCCCTCCACTCTCTCATTGGTAACCTTTGATGATCAATGAAATTTGAAATTCCCTTGGAATTTTGTCTCCCCTCTCTCTCTCTTCCTCTCCCACCTACTTTCTAACTCCCCTCCTCTCATTCAAGAGCCCCCCCAACAACCTACAACCCCTCTTAACTCTATCCCAACCCCAAGGTAGCCTCCACCTATCCCCACTCCACCCTCCAACCACTAACCACCCACTCCCCTTCCCCAAGCACCTCTCTCATCTCCCAAGGGAGAACTCCCCACTCCCTGTGGATGCACTTTTCGACACACTCATTTGTTTGTTCTTTAAGTCAGTTTATTCGGTGGGTTTATTTGTTTATTAAGTGTGTGGGCGTGCCAGTCACAAAGTGATGATTTATGCGGGTTTCATGGAAGCCTATGGTGCGCTCGATCTGACTCAGTCAGACGATTGTGTGGTTCGTATCGGGATCAGATCTGAGAACCAATATGCGTTCAAACGGAGCGGGCTATAGGACGAGGATATGGGTCAGGCAATGACCATGATCGGGGCGGACCCGAGGTCTGAGCATGGCCCACGGAGGCCTTATTGATATTCCCATGCGAAGAGTCCGGGGATTACGAGAGCCTTCTCATTTCATTCAGATTTTGTCGGTCACTCATGGACCACTTTATGTTCGGACAAAGGTCCGTGTTTGTAGCGTAAGAGACGGTGACAAACCATACAAATATCTGACATGAGTACGGCAAGTTTAATGCAAGTGCGGGATCAGATCCCGGTATATATGTTGGTCACTAACGGACCATTCACTGTTCGGATGAGAGTCCGCATTTGAAGCATCGAAGACAACGACAAAGCCATATGGATGTTTGACGTAGATACGACGAGTTTAATGTGGATGCGGGATTGGATCCCGATGGAGGTGGGTCAAGCTGATGAACTATTGGCCCGAGATGGTTTCGGACTATGGCCATAACAGGGTTCCCGAGGTCCACGTCCGATGCCATGGGGCGTCATTACTTTTCTCTTCACGCACAGTCTGGGGAAGCGGATAGTTAAGTGTGAAGCCCGAACTCGCCATCATGCGCCCTCGCACGCGGAGGCCCCAGAACAAATTTTTTTAGTTATAGCAGGGGGACAACTCTTGATTATTGGCCTCATATTCCTTTTATTTCTTTTTATCGGTTTAGGTCTCTTCTTTTGTTTTATTCGTTAGTTTCAAGCCTTTTCTTCTATTTAGTTAATTGCCCTTTTTTTAATGAGGCACGCCGATTTAACAAAGCAAATGGGCGCGCTGGTTAAGGGGATGCTAAGGGGCGCGTCGGTTAAGGGAAGCCCAGGGGGGCGTGCCGATTAATGAGGGCAAGAGGAGGGGCACGCCGGGCAAGTGGAGCATAAGGGGGGCGTGCCGGTTAAGGCCAAGAAGGGGAGGCGCGCCAGTTTCGGGCTCAAACAATAGTGGGGCGCACTGGATAGGTGCCAAGAGTTTGAAGATGGTATTGAGTGTGAAGTTAAACCGGCGCGGGGCGGTACAGCGCCGGATTAGCCCGCGCCGGATTAAGAGCGCGCCGGGCTAGCTCCTGTTGGTTTTATTTCATTCTTTTTGATTCTTTTTGCTTCTGTTTTTGTTTCTTCAACCTGCAGATTGATCAAATGGATGGATTGTTTGTTCAATTGATGCTTTAAATCAATAGAGTGCTTCTTATCATTTGTTGAGGTGAATGGGCATGTAGATTCGAATGTTTTACTTGAAGGGTTTATTATGCAGGAACTCAGAGGTTCAGTTTGATTCAGGGGCTTCAAACATATGTTGTTCTTATCCCCAGAGAGTTTAGTTTGTTAGCTTGTTCTTATGTGTTCTTGGACCAGACAAAAATTAGGCAGCACCTCCCCCGGCTTGAGGATTACCAGAGAAAAATAGAGGAACACCAAATGGATTGCTCTGGGGTGAACCTCAAATTATAGACCTCACGGCGGTCCGATGACCCGGATGTGAGTGTGGAAAAGCCCGTGGACTAGCCTTCAAGAGCTCTCACGACTCACGGGTAATGATTCCTCAAAGTGGGACAAATGTGTGCCACGAAAGGCTATGAATGTTCATCCATCAGACAGTTCCTTCGAAGACCATGCTATGGAGGAGCAGGCTTCGAAGCACCATGGGTGAGTAGAAGTGTAACGACCCGAGAATCCGATTACCGGGATGGCCCGATAACCCGAGACTCGTACCGCCACCCACGAGTCCGAAGACTCGGAAGGGTTAAAAGGATGGTGTGGAGACTACACAAGTATCACAAATAATTGCAGAAATTAAACAGTTATAATATTAAGCAGGAAATAAGTTAACATTTTACATGGTCCACAATAAAATAACAACAACAGCAAGAACAGTCCACGACTAGTACAGTGACAGAAAGAAAAGTACAGCTACACGAGGCATACCCCGGCTTTGACCTCTGGCACTACCTCTGGGCACCCGCACCACGCTGCGCTCCTGACGCGCTCCCCGAAGGTGGCGCCTCACTGAAACGCGGTGAAAACACGCAGGGAATGAGTCTCGGAACAAGACTCAGTAGGGATCACTTGAACCCTACCTCGTAAAATGAGAAACCACTACTCTAGCGGTAGGAAAGTACCTCGGAAAGGAAAGCCCTGCACTCTACAGAACTAGACCCTACGGCACGTAAACCGACACACGTGCCACGGTACGAGAAGACCGAAACCAACGGTCGAATCGTAAAACCCGAAGGTCGGAAACATACGACTGACAGTCTGACACTCCGTACTCGACAGGAGTACCACCCACTAGAAGCACAACCGGTAGCGTCCCCTGACGTCTTACACCGCACCGCAGGTGAACCGCATGACGTGGTAGGTCCTACCCGAGGCGCAAACACCGTACAAGTAACCACAAACAAGTGACTAGCTGGGGTCACGCCCGTCGACGTGGGTCCAACCGCCCACAACCACGTGTGCACACACAGACTACGCGTCCTAGGTCTGGCCCTCTGACCGGTTTTTCCCCGCAGCCGGACTCTGGCTAAGACGAGGAGCCTACGGTAACCGGTCCACAAACCGTCTCGAAAGGTGGGTGCTCGTACACCACTCCCAGGTGAGACCAGCACCTCGTACTGGTGGGCTACGACTAGTGGAGGGTCACTGAAGGAGTAGACTCTCGAGTCAACGAAAAACGACGTCCGAAACCGACAACGTGTGGGAATCACCCCACGCACCAGCCCCGTCGCACGGTGGCCACAGTCGGAGAAGAACGGACTCATCGGCCACGGCCAAACTCATGACCAAGGCAAACGGAACCTCCAGACACCAAAGACACGGTCACGAAACTCCACAGGGTGCCCGGGACGCACACATGGCCCAAGGGGAACACCCAACAACAGCCAAATCATGCTAGGGATACCTAGCGTGACACGGAAGAACGCGCTAGGGAACCCTAGCGCAACAGGGAAGATCGCGCTAGGTCTCCCTAGCGCGACAGGGACCATCGCGCTAGGGAACCCTAGCGCGACAAGGATGATCGCGCTATGACCCCATAGCGCGACAGGAACCGCCTCCTGTTCATCTTCTCCGATGAACGCGCTCGGTCGGGACAGTGCGACCTCCAAGAACGCGCTACTGGAGTATAGCACGTTCTCAGTCCGCGGCCGAAAACGGTAAGAACGCCCAAAATTTCTAACCACGCCCCCATGCCTCCATAGGAGAGGGGGAAAACAAAGGGGAAGACCCCTGGGAACCCCTAGCATGATTCTAGGCCATCAAAACACGAAATCATGCATCAAATCCATAGATCGGGCGAGCTCTCCCCAAATCATGGAAAAACCCAAAAATGCTCAAACGATCCCCTCTCGGCCTCCCCGCGGCCTATAAATCGCGGAAAAGATCGGCATGAGGCCAAGGAACGTCACCCTACCTCAATGGAGCGAATGCTCCGCCGGATCGATCACGAATCATGAAGAATGCTCGAAGCTTCACGAACTCCCCACGCTTCCCACGCTCGCCGCACGCCCACGAGATCACCTCACCGTCGCCCACGCGTCCGCGCCGTCGCCCCGCCGCCGTCCGTAGCCGGAGAGGGGTTCGCCGCGCCCGAATGGGAGAGAGGGAGAGAGGAGGGTGTCACGGTGGGAAGAAACGGAGGAAGAGGAAGAAGAAGAAGAAGAAAGAGAAAGGAGAAAAAGAAAAAGAAAAGAATTAGGGCTATATAGAAAATCCGAATTTTCAGAAAAATACCGAAAAATAGAAAAATACATTTCTGGAATCCTCGGAACGCACCGATCGCAACGGTACCACTCGTGCCTGGGAGAACTGCCCGGTTCGCCCGCAGCGAGCTTCCGAAGGAAAAGCCGAAACACACACCGGGAATCGGAAAACACACGCGGAAAAGCCGCGGAACGCCTCCGGGCCTCCGAAACTACTCCGGATCGCGCCGATCCGAACACAAAAGATGTCCGAAACGAAATTTCGGACACAACGGAGCTGGACGTTCCGAGAACCAGATCCGAGACCCACGAAGAAGGATCCGAAAGGTCCGGGATATTACAAGAAGACATGGAGAAAAAAAAGGGGACGGGGGCTAAAGCCAAGAACCGTGCTTGCCAACAGACTTCCTTTTATTCATCCACACGAAGGGGAAGATCTAAATACAGAAGGGGGATCTACCCTAGGGCAGAAGGAAATACATTTAGGGGGCAAGAGGAGGAGATACATCAACAGGAGAGGGAGAACAGAGCACAAGCTCTTCCCCCCGGGCTCACCTCTCACTCTCACTCTCCTATCTTCTCTTCTCTTTACCTCTCCGGCACGGGGATGAAGCTTTTCTTCTCTTCGGGTGGCCTGCTCTTCTTTTCTTCTTTTTCAATCGCCCCCCGGGGGTTTGAGAGAGATGCTCCGTGGAACAAGCAGAGTATATATAGAACGGGTTGCCCTTTCTTTGCTCGAACGGAAGAAACTCCCACCACTTACTCTTGTTTGTCGGACGAACGGGATTGACATGCCGCGGTGTCGTCCGTTGATTTGCGTAGTACGCTGGCATTCATCCGAGGATGAGACGTTCGCAGGTTTGTCGGAGATCTTCTGCTGCTTCCACCGTCGATGCATGCCTTCACAGCTGCGCTGTCGAACGGATGTGGAGACAGAGCTTCGAGCATTGAATGCCCTCTGGGCACCAGACTGATGCAAAAATAAGGTATCGACTGGCGGATGGGATGGCCCTTTGGTTGAAACGGTGCAGAGTTGTGCGCACCAGATTAGCAGCACACAAGGGGGTGCCCAGTTTGGAATGAGAAGGGGGCGCTTCGATTTAAGGCTTGATGGAGGGGCGCGCCGGTTTAAGGCCCAAGCAAAGGGGGCGTTGATTTAAGTGCAGGCTGAGCCAGTTTAGACTTCGTCTCGACTTCACGGCTATTCGGATGGACGCTTGTCCTCCCGTGCTACTTTTGTTGTAATGCACCACCTCCGGGGTGTTTAGTTCAGGGCCTCTGAATCCCGATTCGGAACTTTGAGTGATCTCCGGCGCGTGCCAAACATGTGTTCGAATTCTTGAGTATCTTTTGATTCTGCCGTCGGCAATGCTGACTGGAGAGCTGGGGCCATCTCTTCTGCCCGAAGGGCTTCTCTGTTGGGTGGTAGAGCACCGGGTAGGTATTCGTCCTGCTTGGAGGAAGGCATAGGGTTTATTCGGCCTTTCCGTCTTCGACTCACTCTCGAGTGTTGAGATGTAAGTGCCGTATAATCATCATCATCATTTTTTTGACGTCCACACTCCCCAAGCACCCCTTCCCTTCCCCAACACAACCCTTCCCATCCCCAAGACCCCCATTAACAACCCCCATTAAGTCAAATTCCAACCTTGAGAGAGATCTCTCCTTCCCTCTCTCCTTTCCAACCTTGGTCACTTCTCTTTGTTGATATTCCTTGCTTAATTAGTATTGTCTCTTAGCTCCGTCGGACGGTGAGAGAGTGCCCGGTCCCAAATTGTCATCAAATTGAGCGACCACCGCGGAGCGAGTTGTAAGATAGACCCCCTTACATCTCATGCCCTTGGCGTGCAGGCCGCCTGTTAAATTGGGCATCCTGGGCCCTTAGAAGTTGAGCCTCAAGCTTGCCAAATCTCTCGGAGCATCAAGGTCACGCCCCAAACCCTCTCCATCATCACCGAGTTGCCCACTGGCACATGTGTGCATTACGCGGGTGAGTCCGCTTAAGTGATATCACCTTGTACGTTGGATTGCTTGCGAGTCATAGGTCCAACGGGCATTGGCCTAGTGGCTATCACCCCCAAGGTGGTGTCACATCAAATTGGTATCAGAGCAAGTTCTCAACTTTTCTCTACAAGTTGGTCCTAGGGTGCATTTGCATTCATCACCCAGTGATCAACCTTGCCCACTAGCATGGCTACTTCATATTGGTCACATCTGTCTCACTCGGCCCTCCACAAGGGTCCGATTGACACCCCTTTGGACATAGTCCTATTTGAGGACCTTATCTTTGACGGGTACCACCCTAGTGCTTATCTAGAGTGGGAAGAAAACATGGACAAATACTTTAAGAGGACTCCAATGACTGAACCCATGAGAATCTACCTTGCCAAGAGTCGGCTTGTGCGCCATGCCGAGGATAGGTGGCAGCTCATTGAATGCTTAAGGAAGGTTATGAGGCAAGAGCCTATTAACACATGGGAAAACATGAAAGCAGAACTTAGGAAAGTCTACACTCCCCGACCTTCTCCCTTCTACTCGGATCACCAAAGCCCAAGGAGCACTTCAACTCCACCATCCCCACCCGGCCAACCCAAGACTCCAATTCCCCAATTCCCCACAATGCAACCAAAACCCAATTCCACAACCCACCTTACTCAAGCCCCTTTGGCCCCCACCTCCACCTCCACCCCTCACCTTACCCCTGCTCAAAAAGGAAAAGGTCCTATGGAGATAGAAGTGAATGAGACAACCACGGGTGAGTGCGAGCCGGAATGTTATAGGTGCCACCTATTGGGTCACATCGCCAGGCAATGCCCTACTAAGAAGCATCCTTCGATGCCCATAGTGGTTGAAACCACTCCCACCCCGGCCACCACTACCCCTACAGTGTCCCCCAAAAGGGACAATGCTCCTAAGGCCAATTCTCCCAAACCCCCTCAACCCACCCATCTCCCTCTCCCTACTCCAATCCAACCCCAACAAAGGCCTGCACTACTTCCCCTACCAAACCCAACCCAAGTTCAACCTTGCTCACCATCTCGGGTGCACCATGCGCCAACCACCACCACCCCAACCCTAAATGACCATCCCAACCCTTTGGTAGAGGAACCCATGGCCCACACACCCAACCAAGTGGAGATGGATGCCAATCCAGATCTGCCACCCACCATAAAGAAAATCCAAGAGCCACGCATCTCACCCATCCCTCCTAGTCTGGATCCTCAAGAGCCATACACCCTCACCATGAATGAGTCCATACTCCAATGGCTCAAACGAGGACCCACCATTCCTACGTCACCCCCACCTCTCTCACCCTTGGGATACCAATCCTAAATTGTGCCCATCCACTCCTATCACACCACGATCCAAACCTACTATGAGGTAGAGGGTTTTGACGATCTCATCAAAGGCCTACAATGGCAGCTTAAGCTAACTTGCTTATTGACCCTATGGGTGGCCTGTCCCAAGAGCCTTGACCTCATCCACCCATGTGACGGGTCTATCACCTCGGTCTGCACTATTGGTTGCTACACTAGCGACCTCCTCTTCTTTCTCCCCAAGGATGAAGAACCCATAGCAGTCCATTACACTCCCCTCATGATCCCAAAAACCTTGGCCGACCAACCCACCACATACACTGGCCCAATCCTTCAACTAGAGGAGGATGACTCACCACTATGTGAGGACATTGAGGACCTAGAGTTCCTCTCCTTAGGTGACCCTTACCATAACCCCTTCGATCCCTTCCTATACCCACCCACCTTACTCACCACCAACCTTTTCCTACCCCAACCAACCATATTGGACCAAGCCTACCTCTCCCAAAACCCGGACCACACCAAGGGAACCATGACCATGGGTGAAATACACCTAGGAAATAAGGAAGTGCCCCACTCCATCATACATACCTTCTTTGACCCCTTCGACCCTTATAAGTGGGAGCTCAAGGACCACCCCATACCCACACACTTGGCCGTCACCTCTAGGATAAGAGTGCACCTATCTTGGCATATCACATCAATCGACAAGGGTCATAAGCCCAGTCATCTCATACATGTCACACACACTTTAGGCCCAATGCATGACTGGCTCACATTTGGATGTGCTGGTCCTTCCCTATTCATCATAGGTCTTACGCATGAAAGGAGCATATATGGATGTCCAGGTCCCCCGACATTTGTCACCCCCAGGCATGATAGGTTCACCTATGGAAGCCCCAGCCCTCCTAGGTCCATAAAAGTCTACATGGCTACAATGCATGATAGGTCCACTTATGGTTACCCCGGTCCACCTTTGCATACCCCACACTTCACACTTCACACTTCACACTCACACCGCATCGTAGTACATGGCATGAGTATTTAAGCAAGCAACAAGCAACGAGCGGTGAGAACCACAAGAAGCGGGCAAAAGCTCGCAAGCGTCACTTGGAATTCCAAGTTGGCAACTGGGCGATGATGACTTTGGAGTGGCTCTACCCTAGGGTCACCTCCAATTTGAGGGCACTAGGACTTGGACCTTGCCAAGTTCCGAGTGGCTTTGGCAACCCGACTTACGGGTTGGACTTACTAATGGGTTTTGGGAATTCATTTCTGCGTGGCAGATCTAGCACCCTCTATGAGCACCACGGTGGATCCTAGTGAGTACCTCGAGTCTCTACCTACCTTTGAGAGTGACACCTTCGGAGTGCCTCCACAAATCAGCTTGAGAGCCCGACATAAGCACACGAAGGCAATACTAGGCAAGCAGGGTACCATCGTCGGCAAGAGGGTGTGCCCGAGCTACCTTGAGAGGCTGGAGATCCGTCCCCCAACTAGGGACGCGGAGTTGAGTTTGGAGATCGTGGATCACCCGGAGCTGCATTTGGTGTGCTACTTCCCCGGTGGACCCATGCTCGACGGGGTTGAGTTTTTCCCACCCCGGGGGTATGATGGGGGCATCACTTACCCGTCCACATTTTTCGAAGCTCTGATGGATCGTCAGCATGCGACATTGTGTTCTTCACACTTTTTTGAGTCAATCCATGTAATTTTCATATTTTATTTGAGTCATAAACCATGTAATTTTCCTTTTATTTGAGTCCAGTACCTAGGTATAAGGGTCATTTACCTAAGTCTTGAGTCATGTTGTTATTTAAGTAGGTTAATGGGCCCAATTCAATGGGATAGGCCCAGGGCCACCCCTCCCTGGTCTATCTGGTCACTGTGTCAATTGTCCAGGGTCAGTATGGTCATGTGAAAAGTCCTGTGCCTATAAATACCCCCCTCCCCTCTCTCATTGGTAACCTTTGATGATCAATGAAATTTGAAATTCCCTTCAAATTTTGTCTCCCCTCTCTCTCTCTTCCTCTCCCACCCACTTTCTAACTCCCCTCCCCTCATTCAAGAGCCTCCCCAACTACCTACAACCCCTCTTAACTCTATCCCAACCCCAAGGTAGCCTCCACCTATCCCCACTCCACCCTCCAACCACCAACCACCCACTCCCCTTCCCCAAGCACCCCTCTCATCTCCCAAGGGAGAACTCCCCACTCCCCAAGCACCCCTTCCCTTCCCCAACACAACCCTTCCCATCCCCAAGACCCCCATTAACTACCCCCATTAAGTCACATTCCCACCTTGAGAGAGATCTCTCCTTCCCTCTCTCCTTCCCAACCCAAATTCGTAGCTCCCCCTTCCTCCACCTACTAGACAACCTTCCAGCCCCCATTCTGCCCCTCGCACACCTTGGATCACCCCCTACCAGACCCCCTCACAGCTAGGGGTCGCCCCCTCACCCATCCACCCCATTTCCCATCACCTATCACCACCCTGTTCAACCTAGTTCACAGGCAGTAGTCAAGGGTCAAGTTGCAGAGGCTGCCACGTCTTCACCGCGCATCTTCAAGTGGTGTACCTTGTACTGCTGGAAATCTTGGCGAGGGTGATTCATAAGCGAGGTGGTCTCATCATCGTTCGACTTCGGAGCTGCTCGGAGGAGTCATCTTTGTCAGACTGCGCATTTCCTCCCAGGTAGACAGCCAGCAGGGACTTTCAGAGGCTCCCACGACTAGCACCCTAGGCTTCTTAAGGTGCCATTTGGCTGAGGGCTTCTCCTGTAAGTCCCCTGCCATCTCCAAGAAGCAGAACAATTTTTGGAGCTCGGAGTCAAGAATTCCATTTTTTCTCCCCGAGGTGCGCAAGGTCAGCTCCCCAGAACTTGGTCCAACCTCCTTCCACTGATCTAGTCATCGCGGTCAGCTCCGACCTCCAACGATGGTCCTATTGGTCCCGACTCGAAGAGGACTCATTCACGGTTGTAGAGGTTCTAATCCCGCATTATTCGGAGTCCGGGAGTGTTCGTGGCGCCTTCGTCTTCCAGCAGCAGCAGACTGGGAGCAACTAGAACTAGCATCGAACCGTCTTGTTCTAGACCGGCCCCAGCCACCGATGACGTCAAGAAATTCTCCAATAATTCTAACGTCCTCCTGGGCCAACCCAAGAGGTTTTGGCACTGGTTTCATCAACATCGAAGTTCGAGAGAGCCCGTAGCGGAGCCGACAGTGACTGCTTATCACGCTGTCTCAAAAGCTGGCAGAACTGGCATAGCTCACGATTTCGATTTTATCTTAAGTTCCCCACCCCGCCTGGCCGGCTTACAGCCCCTCCCTGTGTGGAGGTAGTTTTGGATATAATTTCAATTAGTCCCCGCCCTAAGATCCCCCTCCTGCGAGAGGTGTAGTGGTGTAACATTTTAATTTTCAGGTCAAAGCTACACCGACGCGGCATGCGGGTGCGTACCCACGCCTCCCCACTCACCCTCGTCACCGGCCGGGATCGGTGTATTCATGCCGATCAGGTGAGCTTCTGGTCACTTCTCTTTGCTAGTATTCCTTGCTTAATTAGTATTGTCTCTTAGCTCCGTCGGACGGTGAGAGACTGCCTGGTCCCAAATTGTCATGAAATTGAGCGACCATCGCGGAGCGAGTTGTGAGAAAGACCCCCTTACATCTCACGCTCTTGGCGTGCTGGCCGCCCGTAAAATTAGGCATCCCGGGCCTTTAGGGTTTCAGCCTCAAGCTAGCCAAATCCCCCGGAGCATCAACGTCCCGCCCCGGACCCTCTCCATCATCACCGGGTTGCCCACGGGCACATGTGTGCGTTACGCGGGTGAGTCCGCTTAAGTGATATCGTCGGGTATGTTGGATTGCTTGCGAGTCATAGGTCCAAGGAGCATTGGCCTAGTGGCTATCACCCCAAGGTGGTGTCACATCAGTAACAACTCCATCAGTCCATAAAAAATTGAACTCATCAATCAACGGCCAGAGATATATGTGCAATTTTTTTCTGGAACTTTTTAGATAAGGAATTACTAAGGAGAAAAATAGATTTTCTCGCTTCATGCACATGTCTGGCGGAAGGTGTTCATATTGCTACATATGTAGGTCGGTGCATGTTCATACATGTTGCATATGCAGGTCGGTGCATGTTCATACATGTCGCATATGAAGGTCAGTGCATGTCTGCATGTAAGCGCATAAGGTGGGTGCACATAGTCATTTGTACAAACTAAGGTCGATGCACGTTGTTATTGTTGCATACTAAGGTCGGTGCACGTTGTCATTAGTACATACTAAGGTTTGAGCATCTTCACATAAGTCAGAGCATACTCATACAAGTCTGATCATATGCATGCTCAAAGTCGGAGCACATGCAGCATGACTGTCTGAGCATCTTCACATAAGTTAGAGCATACTCATACAAGTCTCAGCATATGCATGCTCAAAGTCGGAGCACATGTAGGCTTTCACGTCCGAGCACCTTCATTCAAGTCAGAGCACATGCACCTTTAAGGTCTGAGCATACCAGTAGAAGGTCGATGCTAGTGTGTCATATCATGTCAGTGCATCATATGTGTACAATGCTTAGTCAAGTCTGTGCATCTTTCACACTTGTCTGAAATTTCTGTATGTACTGTGAATCTTATCTTAATAGGTCGGTGCATATTAGTTATCCACTCATGCCTACAAAGTGTCTGACAAAATGCTTTATGTCCTTTGATCAAATTAACAGGGACTTAAGTCACTGAAAGACCCAGGATCAAACATATGAAAGGCAACATGCCTTACACTTAGTATGGTCACGTGGCTCAAGGTCTTTATCGATAGGCACGTGATCCAAGGCGAATACTATTCTGAAATTCCGCCACGTGGATAGCGAACCTTCAGCGTCCGACACGTGGACATTCGGCAACACATTCTTTCATATTTCCTTGGGCGAGAATGTGTTTTCCATACGCCAAATTCAAAGTTGTTGGGGTCCACAGAGTTCGTGCTTGACTGTCTATAAATGGAGGCCTGATCGCTCAAATGAAGAGCAGACAAGAGCAAAAAAAAAAGAAGCAGAGAGTATAGATCTGAGAGAGCATTTGCAGAGAGAAAAGTGAAGTAGATAGAAGGAGGGCAATCGAGGAAGAAAGGAATTAGAGAGGGATCTGTGAAGAAGTTTGCGATAGCCAATTGCAGCGAGTTGAGGGAAAACAGAGTATCGGAGTATCTGCAATCTGAGTGAGTTGTATATCGACTACTATATCAGATCCAGAGTTGAATTGCTCAATTGTGAGCTACAATTGCATTTCTATTTTTGTTTTCTTTTCAAATCTCTTGTAAGCTGTGTATCATAAGAGCAAGCTATGAAGCTCAGTAGGTGAGGTTGAATCCTCGGATAGCAAGCTGTGAAGCTTAGCGGTTGAAGCTGTGAATCAGCGGTCTAGCAAGCTGTGAAGCTCAGCGGATTGTAGGGATCTAGTCCCCGAAGCTGTGGATAAGCAGATTCAAGCTGTGAGTCAACAGTAAGCCTTACTTAGTTGAGTAAGGGGTGGATGTAGATCTCGAGCTCGAGATTGAACCACCTAAAATTGCCTTATTCGTTGTGTGTCTGCTTATCTGCCTTTCTCTACTTGACTAGATGAATGCCTAGGAAAGCATAGTACTAATTTCTCTGATCTGACTGCATATTCATTTGATGTCTTATATATTCGATTGATCACTATTAACTGTGCCTGTTCGCTGAAGTCTAAATCTATTCTAAATTGAGTTGAATTCCTTCATCATAATTTTGGTTTATAAAAGATAACTCAGTGGTATATAAAAAGGCAAAGTCAGAAGGATAGATTACATCTATCTGTAAAAATGACCCTTACGTGAGGAGATTATCTAATGAACCCTCCATCTGGTACCATACTGAGCTATCAATAGAGTGAACTATTGCTTCCATAGATGATTATTCATATTGGTTCAATAGTGTGATTTGCAGTAGTTCATTCCTAATTCTGCATTTCTTTTAAATTGCTGTAAATCAAGTAGAATTTGGGGTAGATCTATTCACCCCCCTCTAGATCTGTATTCATTCATTTCAACACGTGGTATCAGAGCCTAACACTCCCTAAGGGCTTCACATCCCGGAGAGGTTAGCCGAAATGGATGCTACAGGATTAACTGTAGAAGGTCACTCAACCAGTAAGCCTCCTTACTTTGATGGAAATAATTTTGCATATTGGAAAAATTGCACGCAGGTCTTCCTTTGTGCGAAAGATTATGAGATTTGGAAAGTTGTGAGCCAGAGACCATTAGAGCTCCCTGATGATGAGGAGGTTTGGACCAGAGAGCTAATTCGGAGATCTACACTGAATTCGAATGCTATCAATGCGATTTAGTGCGCTCTCCATCCCGTGGAATTTTTAAGAATTTCGTCATGCTCCACTGCAAAGGAGATGTGGGATAAGCTAGAAGTAATCTACGAGGGTATGTCTCAAGTGAGAGAGACTAAGGCTAACATGTTAATCTCAGAATATGAAGCCTTCAAGATGTAATTAGATGAGTCCATCTCTGAGATGTACGCCCGATGGATGGTTATCACGAATAGTCTGAGGAGTCTAGGTATGGTATACAGTGAGTATGAATTAGTTAGGAAAATTCTCAGGTCCCTGACTCCAATTTGGCACACCAAGGCCACTGTTATGGAGGAGTCCAGGAACTTAGCCACCACCACTGTAGACGAACTTGTAGGCTCTCTCATGACATATGAGTTGAATCTGAATAGAGTGGATGAGTCAAAAAGAAGAGGAAACCGCTTGCACTAAAAGTTACGTCTAGCAGCAAAGGTTCCTCAAGTGAACATAGTTCTTCGAGCTCAGAAGAAGATGCAGATGAGTTTGCCATGCTTATGAGAAAGTTTAAGAAGTTTCTTAGAAAGGAAAGAAAAGGGCTTAGAAGAAAATATTATTCTGGAAAGAAGCAGTCAAAACATAGATCTAAAACGGTCAAGAAAACTGATGCTAATGTTTGTTACAATTGCAGGAAAGCTGGTCATCTGAAGGCAGACTACCTCAAGCTGCTGAAAGAAAAGTCTAGGTTGAAGAACAAGAGAGGAAAAGCAATGATCAACACCTGGAGCGATGAGGACGAGGGCAGTCATAGCAGCACATCAGACAGCAATGAAGAAGATAGACTCTACTTAATGGCCAAAGATGATGAGAAGGAGGATGATGAAGAGGTAACTAATCCATTCGAAAATTATACTCATCATGATTGGGAAGATGCTTATGCAGAGATCTTAGATAAGTATGATGATGTGCGTAAGGAAAATAGTCATTTGAAAAGAAGAACAACTTCTTTAGTGAATGATACATCCCTGAATGATAAAATCATTTGCCTAGAAACAGAAAATGATAGTTTAAAGAAATCTCATGCTGAATGTGATAGCTTGAAAGTCTCTTTAGCTGACGTGAGAAATGAAAATGAGAATCTGAAAAATGTGATTGATGAATTGAAAATTAAAATGCATCAATTTGATGAAGAAACCAAAATTGCTATTGAAAAGTATGATGCTGTTGTTGGAGTAAATAATGAATTGAAAAAGACAATCTAAAATCTGGAAAAAGAAAATAAGGACAAACAAATTCCCTTGAAAGCATGACACGGGGTATTGAAAATCTGAATGCTATCATGGGAACTAAAAGCAACTTCAGAAAGGAAGGTTTGGGTTTTAACCCAACAAACAAGAAAAGGTTTGATGTGAGGACTATCTCCCTTGTGGTTGAAAAGGGGACATCACAACCTTTGATAAAAATGACTTCTGGGGAAATTCAGAATAAAAAGCCATTGAAAAACATTGAAAAAATAAAGCCCAGTGCCAAGGACAAGGGCAAAGGGAAGGTAGAAGTGTCTAGGGAATCATGCTTATACACTCCCACACCTCAGACCAAAGGACAGGCTAGGGGTCAGTCTGCTAAGGCTAGAGTCCAAGGAAACCCCAAGGCCAAAACAACCCAGCTTCCACAGAAAGGTCGAGATAACCATCAATGTGCATCGACATCTACTGCTTCTAGGTACAAATCTCCTAGGAGCCAAGGTCCAAACAGAGGTACCTCAAGTCGAGGCTACTGCCACAGTGCTCCTACCTATTCTTCATTCCATAACTCTTATCACCACAATTCTAATAAGAGAGGTCGAGGCAGCCTATACATGAGGTCGATGCAGCATCACTTCCAAAACTCAAATGCTACTCAGATGCATCAACCTTACCCTTGGAACTTCTATGTGCAACCTAGGCACAAGAATTTTAGAAGCCAAAACTCTTATGGCTTTGTCCATTCTATGTCTGGTCAGCCGAGGACCCACACTGGACACTCTCGTCCTAATGTCCATTGGGTTAATCACTGGCACGAAAATTTTTAGGTTGATAATAAGAATGCAAAACCACAGAAGCTACCAACCAAAATTTAAAATGCTAATGTGAGACAGAACAAACAGAAAGTAAAGAAATCCACAACTCAATTGAAGATAACAAATCAAATGTGGATTCCAAAACACCTTCTATCCTGCTTGCATGATTTGATTGTTAGTATGGGGCCCAAACATTTTTGGGTTCTAAAATTTTCCCATTGATTTTGTTTGCAGGTATGCTTGGTAGCCAACCAGAACAAATGGTATCTTGATAGTGGCTACTCTAGGCATATGATCGGGGATAAAAGAAAATTCTGCATGTTGGTGAAGAAAGATGCTGTTCATGTTCCATTTGGAGGTAATACCAAGGGAAGGATTATTGGGTCAGGAAAGGTTGGTAAGTGCCCTTCCTTTTTTATTAAACAAGTTCTATTAGTTGAAGGGCTAGCTTATAATTTGCTCAGTATTAGTCAACTTTGTGATAAAGGCCATAAAGTTGCTTTTGATTCTCTTGCATGCACTATTTTTGAACCCAATTCTAAATCTGTGAAATTTATTGGCAAGAGAGTAAGTAACATCTATATGGTAGATTTAGATGATGTAGCACACACCAATCTATGTCTAACTGTCAATAAGGATGACTTAGCCTACCCGTGGCATTGTAGGTTAGGTCATGCCAGCTATAGTGTGCTTCATAAATTGAATAAACATTGCATGGTGAAATGTAGAAACCCGATAAATAAAGATGAGAAATAAAATTTTCATATTTATTCTATAATTCAAATTTTCATGAAATAGTTAAATTACATTTTTACTGTACGTAATAAACTGGATAAATGCATTTACTTGAGATAAATAAAGGTAAATGCTTTAACCCTTAGATAAATTATAAGAAGCCCAATAAAAGTCCATATAATGGGTTAGGATTATAATTGGCCCATTGGATAATCCATAATGGGTTGGATTAATGGATTAAAGGATTTATTAAAGGATAATTAGACCAAAATTCGTAACACATGTTTAATATGGCATTTAAGGGATTAAAATAACCCCATTTCTAGAAGATTGACTCAAAAATCAACCCTTACCTAATAGCCCACCTTGGACCAGCTGTTTTCACATTGTTTTCACACCAATTCACACCACAAATGGGCTAGATTAAGAAGATAAATGGAATTTTTCTTATAAATTTGGACTTAATGGGTTAGGTAAAATTAGGTAAGGAATATTGACAAAATTGGCCAAGTTTTGGCTATAAATAGAGCCCCAAACAACCCACAAACCATCCATGGAGGCTTAAGCTATATATGCTGGTGTGAAGATTGAATGAGATTTGAAGGAGATTTGAAGGAAGATTTGAAGAATCAAAGGCTTTTCTATTTGTTCCGAATTATTTTCCTCCTTTCCTTTGGAAGCAATTAAAGGTAGGTATCTCTCAGGCTAAATTCTAATTAAAGCATGCTAGATTATTCCTCTTTCAGTGCTCTTTCCATTGATACCTCATTCACTAAATTTCATTCAGAAATGAGGGAGTTATAGCCATTTTATTGAATAAATATTCAAAGTAGCAGAAAAAGTGTCGACCTTTAAGGTCGACACTCGGGATCAAGATTTCTGTTAAAAACTCGTACCTTAGTGAAAAGTGTCGACCTCCCGGGTCAACACTTTTTCACGGCTGACAAGTGTCCACCTCCCAGATCGACACTTTTGCACGGCCGTTCTGTCTAAGAACAAAACCGCACGCAAGGTATAAGTGTCGACCCCAAGAGTCGACACTTTCTGCCTGTAAATAAAACTATCTTTTTTGCATGATAAACCTAATTTCCTATTAAATAATTAGTAAAATGATGCATGAAAATTACTTCCAGCATGATAAAATTTATTCCAGTATGGTAAAATTATTCCAGCATGTTAGAATTATTTGTAGCATGTTAGAATTATTTTCAGTATATTAAAACTATTTTTTTAGAATGATAATTTTATTTTCCTATCAAATAATTAGCAAATAAATATTGAAAAATGATTTTTAGCATGATAAAATTTATGTTGTTATCAGAGAATTTCTGTAATCAGCATGGTAAACTTATCTTATCATCCTATCAGTAAGTTAATGTATGAGAATTATTTTAGCATGTTAAGTATTAATTTTAGCATGTTAAATATTAATTTCTAGCATGTTAAAAATTAAATCCAGCATGAAAATTTTATTTTTATCATCTTATCAATAAAGTAACATATGAAAATCATTGTCAGCATGTTAAGATTATTTTCAGCGAGTTAGAGTTATTTTTGACATAAAATTCTATTTTCTTATCATATGGTTAATTAATGTATGATTAAATACTAATATCTAAACTCATGATTGTAATTCATAAAGCATATATTTTCATAACTAAAACTTTATGTTTTATGATTATGAGATTAAGCTAAGATATTAAAAAAAATCTAATAAAATTACTATCTTAAATTTTCTTCCTACTTACCATTCATCTTTGAACTCCACGACTTAATGTCGTTAAACATAATGCCTTAAATTGTCATCTACTTTTCTTGCAACTTCTGAAATTTTGCCAAATCTGTGCTTATTACAAACAGCATATTCTTGAAATTCATTGGCCATAGTGTTAAGTGGATGTCTAAACATACTTGAGATCTTTTGATCCAATGACACAATGCTTGGCATTAATGGGGCCCGGTCTGGTCCTAGGGGAGCGCCCAAAAGTACTTGTGCCCATGGGAGTTGATTGACCAACGGTGTGACATTGCACCGAAGTGCATGATAGATATACTTGATACGGCATTCCACTATTCGTGCTTGTTTACTTGTTACTTGTTTACTTAAAAATTACATGAATTACTTGACTTACGTGAAAATGGCCAATTACATGAAATTCTTTACTTGTTCAAAGTCATTACTTGAAAATTCATCTTGATATCATATTATCTCAATTACTTGAAAATTCCATTCATGTTTATATACTTCTCGATACAAGTTAGAAAATTATTTAAATTGTTAATACTTAAAGATTGCCTGGTTCATAGAGATATAAAATCATACTAAGCTTTTTAGCTCACCCTACGTTTTGGTTAATTATTGCAGGAAATAAAAATGAACAAGGGAATGGACAAGAGTAAGAGAGTGATTTTCCTTTTTACCTAGGTTTATGTAGATCATTAGTGTTTTTACAAGAATGATGTACTTTAGGATTGAAAGTTGTAATTTACATTTATGGCTTATCAATTAGTGTTGTAAACTTCATTTTGATGGAATAAAAGTACCATTTTCCCATTCATTTCTATCTTTAGAAATAAAATTATACATGCTCTGATCGACACGATTGTTTACGACTCGTCGCGCCCTCGATATTCCGCGTCGGGGCGTGACAGTCTTTGTGGTATCAGAGCCTAGGTTACATAAAACCTAAGATTTCTTAAACATAGGTTTTCCCTTAAAATAGCTATAGATCAATACCTATAAATCGATTCGGAACTTAAACATTCCCAGTAAGTTTGGGTAGAACCATGAGTTAAGTTTTAAAGGAAAAGAATTAATCAAGAAATAAATACCAAAATAAAATATTAAACCTTGTAATTATGGTTGCAGGTTAATTCTCGCAAATGGCCACCGAGAGAGCTCAATGGCGCGAGATGCAACGCACCGTTCAAGGTTTAACCCAAGCCCTCCAACAGGTTGCTCAGGGAGGAGCAAACCGAGGAGCTGGTGATTTGCATAGAAATTTTTGAAGCATGAACCCTCCCAAAGTCGCTGGATCTACGGATCCGGATGAAGTCGAACATTGGATTAAGGAGATCGAGAGGATATTTCGAGACATGTAATGTGCCGATGAGGATGTTGTGCCTCTGTGATTTTGATGATAGTAAACACTATGAGTTATCTGAACATCTGTGACATGATTCTGATCTCCATGATTTTGATGATAGCATATCATGAATCTATGTCTGAATGACTGTTCTGCTTTGGGCATATGAACTATATAGGTTAGTTCATGCATACACCAAGTCCATACACTCTCTGCTGTTATCTTCATGCTTTTGCCAAGTCTACACATTACAGTCTAGTCTGAACATCATCTGAGTAAGTCTATACATTGTCGCATGCATCGTTTAGCTCAAGTTTGTACATCATCCAGTCGTGTGAACATTGCATTCGGCAAGTCTGTACAGTCTACACATTTCATTGCAGCATGCACACACAAGTCTACACAGTGGTCTTCATTCATGTGCACAGTTCGTGCTTCAGTGCATTAACAGAGTCTATACATCCATCTGCTTGCATTGAGTCTATACATTGGTGGCAAGTCCATACAGTGCATGCATCAGTCGAAGTCTGTATAGCCCAAGTCTGTACATCCATCTGTCTGCATAGTCTATACATGCATCTATTGATAGTTCGTCAAAGTCTGTACAGAGTTCTGCATAGTGTACTGCTAAGTCTGTACAGAGTCTGTTGCATCGTTCATCAAGTCTGTACACTGCATTGCACGAGCTTAAGTCAGTACATTGTCTTTGCATAAGGCCACACACAGTCTGTACATGCCATAGTCTTGCATCTACGCTCAGTTCCACCAAGTCTGCACATTCCTTACAGCAAGTCTATACATTCGTTGTGCATTGTCCATGAGTAAGTCTATACAGCCTTTGCATCGCACGCTAAGTCTATACAGCCTTTGCATTGCACTAAGTCTATACATTGCACTGTAGCATGCATTTCTTCAAGTCTGTACATCTTGCACTCTCAAGTCTGTACAGCCGTCCGTTTCTCTTAGCATCTCATTTGGACATGAAGTCTGTACATCCACCGTCTCAGTTAAGCCTTAAAGTCTGTACATCCACCGTCTCTCTTGAGCTTTAAAGTCTATACATTGCAGTGACTCATGCAGCGTCTCATGCAGTGTCTCATGCAAGTCTATACATTACATCATGACAAAGTTTGTACATTGTTCATGCATATACAGTGTCTTGAACGCCAAGTCTATATGTTGCTTCTTCATGCATTCACTTCGAGTATGTACATTGCATGCTACTAAGTATGCACATCGTGTGTTCATGAAAGTCGATGCATGCTCGCTGTCTTGCTTGCATGAATAAAGTCTGTACATCATGTGCATCATTTCACAACTCTTCACTGCTGTCTCATGCATTCTAAGTCCATACACTACGTTTGGGTAGTGTTCTTCACAGCAAGTCTGTACATTGCTTTGTCATGCACATAAACGTCTAAGTCTATACATTGCTTCATTGCATGCTACAAAGTCTGCACATCCCGTTTGCACTAAGTCTGTACATAGTCCTGGCGCTCGCAAAGCCTGTACATGGTCCTGGCGCTCGCAAAGTCTGTACATCGACTTGGCGCTCACAAAGTCTGTACATCGGCTTGGCGCTCACAGAGTCTTGCTGTGTCTATGTGCATAGTCCATGCATTGTCAAGTCTATACATCGTCTCTCTTAGCGTCTTGTGCATGCAGCATAGAAAGTCTGTACATTCGTTGACAGGCTCATGCATAAACACCAAGATGAAGTCTATACAATCCATTTCAAGCATTCAAGTCTATACACTCCATTGTTTCATGTCTATACACTCGTTATCAAGCTTCAAGTCTACACACTCCATTGTTTCATGTCTATACACTCGTTATCAAGCTTCAAGTCTATACACTCCTTGTGTCTGCATCGCATTCACGTCAAGTCTATACACTCTTGTGTCTGCATTGCATTCACTTCAAGTATATACACTCAATGCTGCATCATGCCTGTACACACTTTGTTAAAAGCATGAACCAAGTCCGTACATCCATCTAATATCTTCTTATGACTGCTTGACAGGTACATCCTTCGAGAAGAAAATGTTTGGGCACGTGATCCGAGGTTGGCACCTGGCACGTGATCCGAGGACAAAGAGGGCACAAGCCCTGCACACGCCCTAATTGTTGCTGCTATAAATACGAAGCTTCCTCCATCTAAAGAAGATGAATAATGAGAGAGCAAGAGAGTGATCGAAGAAGCAGATAGAAGAGAAAGAGCTAGCAGAGAGCAGAAGAAAGAAAAGAAGAAGAAGAGAAAAGCAGAGTGTGAAAGCTAAAGAAAAAAAAGGGAAGAGAGAGCTTGCAGGAAGAGAGAGGTAGAGAGCTCGTGAAGAGGAAGAGAAGCTTCATTGTCTTCACTGGACTTTGGATCAGATCCAATCCAGTTTGCTCCTGCGAGAGCTTTTGTCCACTTCATTTTCCAGCTTCCAGTCGCTGAGTTTTGATTTATTGTTTTTTCCTTTCATCTGATCATTGTTCTTCTGATTCCCTTGTTTTGGGATCGGGGTTCCTCCTGTGGTCTCAGGAGAAGGGAGAGTTGTTTCTCCGGTTTGTTGGTGACTGTGTGTCATCAGTGTTTCCCTCTGGTGTAGAGGAAGAGAGGTCCAAGACCTCTGGGTTGCAAGTGGCTGGGAGTCACTTGTGGGTTCCCTCTGGGTTCACAAAGGAAGATAGATCTGTGATCTCTGGTTTGCCAGTGACGGGCTGTCACTAGCAGTTCCCCTCCGGTTTGGAGGAAGGGAGATTCGTCTCCGGTTCTGGTCTTGTGGGTAGCAAGTCCAGGTGTCAAGCTTCTGTGGGTTGCAGAGCTTGGGTTGAGGGATTTGTTTCCCTCGGTTTGTCAAGCTGTTTGGCAGCAATTGTTGCAGACTGAGTCTGCTGTTCTAGCCTTGCTAGTGGAAGCCTCACTCCGATTTGGAGTGAGGGGTGGACGTAGGTCTGTGGACCGAACCACCTAAAAAATCATAGTGTTCACTTGTGGTTTGATTTCCCTTATGTGTTCTTTTCATTGTTACGCTCATTAGATGCTTGCTTAGGATCGTGTGAGGACTAATTGAATTGTTGTCTTGCTTTGATCCTTCTAAGTATTCTCAGTTTCTTTCTGCAACAGTTTTTTTAATTCCGCATATCTGAGCATTAGAGATTTTATTAGGCAATATTTGAAGAGGGATACATTCACCCTCCCTCTGTATCCGGGCCTTGCACCCTATCAATTGGTATCAGAGCGGGTGTCTGCATAGAAGGTCCAGCGACCTGCAGATCTGATCCTGCAGTCTTCGGTGCTATCTTGCTTTTGGTGCATCATTTTTCCTGTTGCATTAATTTGAGCTGTTTCCATGCGTGATCCACCGGTTTTCACCAGCTCTAATTTTAATGTGTGGTTTGTCAGTCTGCGCAACTATGTTATATCAGTTAATCCTGATCTGTGGAAACTAATTTCACAAGGTCCTCATAGATTACCAAGGAAAGAGTCCAAATGGACTGACAGTCACAGATCAAGGCATGAAGAGAATAAGACAGTTATGAATCTAATGAAAGCATCTACTGACAAGGCCTTACATTCTTGCTTTCATGACTGCAGTTCTGCTAAGGATATCCTAGATAAGCTGGAGCTAGCTCATAGGATAAATGAGGACAGCTGCATGATGGCTGACAAGAGCAACCATAGCAATGATCAAGATGAATTCGAAGATGCTGAAGAGGTAATCAATCCTTTCTCTGGTTACACTTTAGATGACTGGGAAGATGCCTATGCCAATCTGTTATATTCCCATGAAAAACTAGAGAAGAAGAATAAAAGTCTGATAAAGAAGCTAAAAAATCTAGGGGATTCTATCTCTAGAGGTGAAAATCCTGAAATTCTGAAAACTGAAAATGAAATATTCAGAAGACAAGTGTCGAAACTAGATGAAATAAAATCTGATCTTGATCATGTCAAATCTGAAAATGGAAAACTCAGAAAACAATGTCAGGAATCTGAACAAAGATTAATCAGTCTTGAAAGTGAAAATAAATTGATCAATGAAAAGTTTGAGGCTGTTAGTGCTGTGAATTTAAAGCTTCAGGAAAACCTTGAAAACTATGAACCAGAAAACCAGAGTTTCCTAACTGATGTATTGTTTGATGATGATAAACTTGAGCAGGAGAACACTAGTTTGAAGGTAGAAACTGAGAAATTGAGAAAGGAAAATGAGGAGTTGAAACAGTTGAATACTGGTATGTCGAAAAGACTTCTCATCTTAGAAAAAGGAAAATCTGTTGTTGATGAAAATCAAAATGAGCTCAAACTGAAACAAGAAATTGAAACCCTTAAAAATTTGAATGATGTGATGCATCAACAAATTCTGGTCTGTGAAGAAGATATAGTCAACTATGAACATCATATCTCTTCCCTTCAATCTGAAATAAATGATCTGAACAATTCTTTGTCAAAATTCGTAGGTGGGCAGAAAAACCTAGACAAGCTACTAGGTGTAAAAATCAATCCTAGGAAGGAAGGGCTGGGCTACAATAATGTTAACAAGAAAGAGCTTCAGAGCAAGTTGATGACTTCATTTGTAAAAGCTTCAAGTGTAGCTACCACATCACAGAACAAGCAGCCCATTGTGCAGAAATCCCAGAAACAAATTAAGAAATCCAAAGGGGTTGAAAACATCAAGAAAAAGACTGATTTTAAGTATGTTGAGAAAGTACAATCTGTGCTTGACACGAATATACACACACATGCACACAAAAAGAAAATGTCATGCCACTATTGTCATAAATTTGGTCATCTCATGCATGAGTGTAAATTGATGGAGAAGGATGATATGAATGCTAGGAAATATCATGATAAAAATCTTTCATTTCAGAAAAAAGGAATTGAATGTTTTCATTGTGGTAAATTAGGACACAAGATTACACAATGCTGGTTTGTTAATGATAAGAAAAAATCACACTCATATCATGCTAAATTTCATGTAAACAATCATGCTGTTAACAAGAACAAGTTTGATTCAATAAACCAGCATATGACATGCTTTAATTGTGAAAAATTGGGTCATAAGAGATTTGAATGCTGACTGAATACTAGTGGGAGAAATTCTAATTCATGCTTTCACTGTGGCAAGATGGGCCATACAACTAGGCAATGTTGGCATGCTCAGGGAAGGAAGTCTAACTATGAATCTGTTAAATTCCCTGTTAATAGAAACACTTCTGGTACAAATGGATTTGTCTTTGAAAGGAAAACTCTTGCATGTTTTGAGTGTGGTAAGTTAGGCCACAGAGCTAGAGATTGTTGGCAAACCCAAAATAGAAGAAGAAATGCTCATGTAAACATCAGAGAATTTCATTCATGAGCACATAGGTTTCATGATTATGCTAATGTGCACATCAAGAACACAAAACATGTTGTTTCATGTCGTTATTGTGGTGGCTTTGGGCATTCTATGAATAATTGTTCGGTAATGAAAACTGATGATCTAGTTGCCCAGAAAAGCTTGAGAATGCCATTCAAAGGCATCATTGTCATTTCAGGACCCAAGACTGCTTGGGTACCAGTTTGTGCAAAATAAACCTTGTTTTGCAGGTGTGCCTTGGACTGAAAATAAGTTGGGGAATAAACCAAGGCACTCAAAAGAAAACCCCTTTCTGAACCCTTCAGGTAAATTCCTTGCACTTCCAGTTCTTCAATTTACTGCATAGCATGTTAAATCTATTTTTGCATATTCATTCATCATCTGCATTGTCAAATTTGAATTCTCTGAACTCTCCTCATTTAAAGTGTATGTTTTGCACTCAACTCTGTTGATGGACACTGCCTGATTAAGAATTCTCTGCAAACATCTGAATTTCACATGATTGTCTGAATTTGCATTTGCAGCCATTGAAAAATCTGATGCACTTAGAATATTTGGCATTGCACTGTCATGCATGACCACTATGGTATATTAAATGGTAAGCTACTAAAAGGCAGGTGAAATCTGTCTGGAAGTGCTTGCTGTGTGTGAGGTGGTCTTTAGACCAAGTCCTCCGCCTAGTATTATGGGTCATTTCACTTAATAGGGTAGTCTGAATGAGCTTGAGTCATAAAATCATATGTTCAGCCTTCATTGCAAACATTACACAATATGAGGGGGAGTCTGTCTAGTCTCATGCATTGTCTTCATGACATATAGGATGATTCAGTGCTTTTAGTTAGGGGGAGTCATTGCATAGCATATCACTTATTTTGAAAAATAAAAAAAAAGTGGGGGGAGGTAGTGTCTCACTGCATATAGACAGGGGGAGCTTGCTTAATCTTTTCAGTTGTGGTGCGGACACCAGGGCGATCACGTGACACGTCGGCGAACCGACGGTGCCATACGCGGAGCGCCAAGTGGACTACATCGGCTTATCTTCAAAATGGGGATAATTTGGCTTGAATTTGGACCTTTTATGGCATTGAATTGGGCTTGTAATGGTTATTGTATGTGTAATTTGCTAAAGGGCTGGTTGTAAGGCTCCTAATGGGCCAATTTGTTAAAGCCCTTAAAGCATTCCATAAGAAGGAATGGCCTTGGTCCATTTCTAATGGATCCATAAGCCATATGGGCTTCCTTCCACATGGGCTATCTAGATTGGATAATCTAGAGTGGGCTCTCTTCATTCATGGGCCTTCAAGGGTGGAATGGCCTTAAGCCATCTAGGTTGGAATGGGCTTTGTTAAGCCATGGACCAAAGTGGCCCATTCAAGGCCCAATGAATGGGGCGCCCTCTTTTTTGTTGGTATTAGGCTAGCTAGTTTGATTTTCTTCTTAAATTATCACATGGAGCATTCAAATGGCTGCTGGTCAAGTTCCACATGGCTGCCACCTACCATCTTTACCTTGAAATTTAAAGGTAGGTGAGCTACCATGTCCCCTTGTCCCCCTTTCCCTTTCACCAAGTCCCCCTTTCATGATCCATGCGCACCTCCCCCTCTCCCTTCTTGTAACCAACAAATTCCCCTCCCCCTACCCCTTCCATTTCCCTATATAAGGGCATGTATAGTGTTTATGATTAATAGAATGAAGTTTTGTTGAAAGAAAAGTTCATTAGAGAGTGATTCTCTTTGTGTGTTCTTGGGCGTGACTCCCATTGTGCTGTCCTGTGACTGGACAGAACTAGGTCGTGTGACTCGACCACGTATCCCTCCCTTCCTCTTATATTCTCCTTCCACAAAAATTCTCTGTGATACCTCTGAAAGTTAGCAAACTTTCAGCTTTGATTTCGCATCGATCGGAGTTCGTGAGCAACGGTGGCGATTTTATCGTGGAGGCGCACAGATCTGCCCCAGATTGCTGCCCAGATCTGAAGATGACTGTGTATTGAATTCTTCAGCGCAACCCTGACACCATCTGAAGTTGGTTCCTGAAGAGAAATCGTAGTATATCAAGTCCTTTTTGTGTTGCCATTGGTTTCGCCTCAATCTGTGACTGGTGCTGATCGTGACGACAGTTCTCGTGGGATCGCGCGGGCTGGTCTGAGCAGGCCCGGCTGAGAATTAGAATCAACTTTCAGAGCTTGCCCCGCTTCATCCGGCCAAGATCCATGTAAGGGATCTTCATAGTATTTCTTTCTCTGGACGTCGCCTACCCTCTCCCACAAGGAACGCCCCGATCTGACATCGGCAACCATTTTCCCAACATTTTACCGTGTTTCTGTGCAGTTCTGTAAGCACAAAACCAGAACCTCAGAAGATTCATCACTGCGCCCAGATCTGAAGGTATCTATTCATGATCTTTGGAGTGAAGATACTACATCCAGTCGCCGACATTCTTCAACAAACGGTGCTCCGATCGGGCATTGGATCCAGCCGTACCAGCCTCCGCAAGCTTGCTACGCAGGGTGACCAGCGTGGGCAGAACCGGGTCGGCTTTCCATCGGCGTACCCGAGCGGCTCCAGCACACGTTCCTCGCCTCCTACGAGTGTGGCCCGTCAACCCGGGTTCCAGCTACCCCAAAATCAGTCATTGTAGCCCGATACCTCCCTGCGTGGAGTGGGTGTTCAGTTCTGAAATTGTAAAGTTAATCATTTGTGTATTGGGGTTGTTCGAAAATCGGCCAGGAATTTTTCCCCACGACTAGTCATGGAGGTACGTGCTCGTTCCGATCCTTACATTTGCTGTTTAGTATGCTTTCTATATTGCTGCATTTGTGAGATTAGGGCCATTAGCTAGTTCCAAATTTCACCGCGATTGTGAGTTGTGAGTGCCCGTTCCGTGGCTCCAATCAAGCACCGAGCGCGAATTAGCACCCTAGGCGACGGTGGTTTCTTAATCGCCGCGATCCCCACGTTTCCCTCGCAAGGGACAATCGTCGGGCTCAAGAGAGTCGCTGTTGAGAGACGTCTCCACCTGGAGAATACCACGGTGGGCAGCCGCCCGGCTTGCCTTAGTGTGCTAGTGCTGGCCGCACATTGAGTCGGTCGTACGTCTTAGCCAGAGTCGGTCATCCGTCCCGCATCAAATTGGTATCAGAGCGGGTTGAGTCTAGGGTAGTCTTTGCATAAGTCTTGCATGCATCATGGTCTAAGTCGAGTCTAGAACCATCATTACTTTCAAAACAAAAAAAAAGAGTGTTTTCAAATTGCATTTCACCCAATAGCCCGGTATATTAAAAGGCATTGCCCGAACATTAGGTTATGCCTATCGGGAAGGTAGCGTAGTTGCGCGAGTGATCTTCGGATTGCTTATCTCCGCCACGTACCGGATATTGGTTAGGTCTACGTGCATCATTTTTTTGCATTAGTGAGTGTTTGCATTAGTCGGTGTCTTCTAGTTCTTGTAGTCCTATAAGAGTCAGTCAGTCTTGTCCAAGTGTCGCCATGTCTAACATGTAGTTCCCCAATTTCTCATGGAGTCCCAATCACCCGGGCGATATGACCGTTGGCCCACCCATGGGCTTGGCAACCATCCTCTCCACTTCTGTAGGCCTGAAGTTTCAGATTTTTTTGGCTCCAATGACCTGGGCATTTACCTCCTGTGGGAGGCCACCATGAACACCTACTTTGATTGTTATACTATGTCCGAGGCAATGCAATTCTCTTTCGCCAAAGAGCGGCTTCTTCATGAGGCTGCCGAAAAGTGGGATTACATCGAAAGAATGAGAGAGGTTAGGGGGCAATGGCCCATCGCGTCATGGTGGGACATGAAGAGAGAGCTTAGGAAGGTCTACGTGCCCCAACCGGTCAACTCCAACCGGCCCCACCCAACCACTTCCAACCAAGTAGGTTCTAGTCGGAGGCAAAGAGTCCCACACATAGATGAGCCAAGACCCAATCCTAGGACGGTTGACTACGTGCGAGTCCACCATGATATCCCTATTCCAACCCACTCCGTTGTCGAACTTATGCAAATGATTTTGGACCGGTTGGATGGGGTGGATAGGACACGTACTCCTAGTGATGTACTCCTACCCGAGCCTAAGGAGGTCATCGCCGGTAGTCTTAACCCGGCCCCATCAACGGGGTCCCCAAGCCCTCTCCTCATTATGGAGATCCCTCCTTCATCACCAGTGAGTGCTCCATTGCCATCCTCTCCTTCCGAACTTCATTCAGAGCCGTCTTGTTTGGATCCACCTCCGCCCGAGCCACCCGTGTTTCTTACAGGAATACTTTTCATCGCCGAGCCACTCCTTAGCTGGCTCAAAGATGGCTTGGTCCCACCTCCCTTCCCGTCCATGGACCCCACACTACCTCTAGTGCCAAGCAACTCATTTCACACCACCTTCCGGTCTAGTCACTATGTGGATTCATTAGATGACCTTCTTAAAGGGTTTGACCGGCAGTTGGCATTTACGCTCTTGCTGGCCCCAGGCTTCGACCGACCCACCTGTCGTAGCTTCACCCATTCCGCTTTAGGGTCCATCACCTCCGTGTACACCGTGGGTCATGTTACCACGGAGGTTCTTATACTCCTCCCGCTACCGGTCGAGCCCGACTTCACTCCTTTTATCCCGAGGGAGGAGCCCTATCTTCTATACATTGTCCCATCTACCACGATGGATGGAGGTGATCATCACCTTCATGAATTTCAAACATGGGACTATGTAATGGAGGAACCGGGGGGTCACACATTCTTCGACCCATTCGACCCCTTCTCTAGTGGGCCTCGTGACCCACCACTTCCCCTCTACTTTGTCAAGGAAGTCCCCTACCACTCTCTTCCCCCTCGGGCCAATCAAACTCCACATAGCAATAGGTCCGACTATTGGGAAGCATGGCATGCCTTACCTACATGTAGTGGTGATGAATCTCTTAGCCCACCCACACCCACATCTGATAGGAAGTCCTTGCAAGCATGGTGTCTTTTTGGGTGTCTAGGAGTACATCATCCTACCTACCTTTGGTTGCATCTAGTGTATGCATGGCACATATTTGGGTGTCCTGGTCCGCCATCGTCCATGCGTAGGTCGGACTAGCCATAGGTTTGTCTAAGGTCATATGTGTGTGTTTGTTTGTCTCCCTCGTTGTTCTCTTTCATGCATATGGTTTGCATTAAGTCGTGTCAATAAAAGGCCAGTCAAAGCACGCATAAGGAGGTAGCCAATGCATGCTACATATCCGTGGATTCAAAGGGAGAGTACATCTAGATAAGGGTCATACCTGACAGGTTTCCGCCCGGAGACCGAAAGCCAATCTAAGTCCACGATCCCCACCCTTTCCGGGTTAAGAAACAAGTGGGTCCAAAAGCGTATGATATTGAACTACCGAATGACAATGGTGTCAATTCGACATTCCATGTTTCCTCTGGTAGCATATTGGAACCCGCGGTGATCCCTAGTGAGTCTCGAGCTTTATCTTTCTATTAGGAGTGACCCCTCACCCGAGAGTCCACCTTTCCAGCCTCAACGCATGCATATAGATTGTATACTGGATGAGCAGGTGATCACCACAAGGAATGGCGCATACCCACACGTCCTAGTGCGTTGGCGAGGATGCCCCACGATGACCAACGCCTTGATCACATGCGGAGAGCGCAAACTTTGGGACCCTTACTCGACGGGGTCGAGTTCCTACCACCCGGGGAGAATTGGTGCGGACACCAGGGCGATCACGTGACACGTTGGTGAACCGACGGTGCCATACGCAGAGCGCCAAGTGGACTACATCGGCTTATCTTTAAAATGGAGATAATTTGGCTTGAATTTGGACCTTTTTTGGCATTGAATTGGGCTTGTAATGGTTATTGTATGTGTAATTTGCTAAAGGGCTGGTTGTAAGGCTCCTAATGGGCCAATTTGTTAAAGCCCTTAAACCATTCCATAAGAAGGAATGGCCTTGGTCCATTTCTAATGGATCCATAAGCCATATGGGCTTCCTTCCACATGGGCTATCTAGATTGGATAATCTAGAGTGGGCTCTCTTCATTCATGGGCCTTCAAGGGTGGAATGGCCTTAAGCCATCTAGGTTGGAATGGGCTTGGTTAAGCCATGGACCAAAGTGGCCCATTCAAGGCCCAATGAAGGGGGCGCCCTCTTTTTTGTTGGTATTAGGCTAGCTAGTTTGATTTTCTTCTTCAATTACCACATGGAGCATTCAAATGGCTGCTGGTCAAGTTCCACATGGCTGCCACCTACCATATTTACCTTGAAATTCAAAGGTAGGTGAGTTACCATGTCCCCTTGTCCCCCTTTCCCTTTCATCAAGTCCCCCTTTCATGATCCATGCGCACCTCCCCCTCTTCCTTCTTGTAACCAACGAATTCCCCTCCCCCTACCCCTTCCATTTCCCTATATAAGGGCATGTATAATGTTTATGCTTAATAGAATGAAGTTTTGTTGAAAGAAAAGTTCATTAGAGAGTGATTCTCTTTGTGTGTTCTTGGGTGTGACTCCCATTGTGCTGTCCTGTGATTGGACAGAACTAGGTCGTGTGACTCGACCATGTATCCCTCCCTTCCTCTTATCTTCTCCTTCCACAAAAATTCTCTGTGATACCTCTGCAAGTTAGTAAACTTTCAGCTTTTGTTTCGCATCAATCGGAGTTTGTGAGCAATGGTGGTGATTTTTCTCGTGGAGGCGCACAGATCTGCCCCAGATTGCTACCCAGATCTGAAGATGACTATGTATTGAATTCTTCAGCCCAACCCCGACGCCATCTGAAGTTGGTTCCTGAAGAGAAATCGTAGTACTTCAAGTCCTCTTTGTGTTGCCGCTAGTTTCGCCTCGATCTGTGACCGGTGCTGATCGTGACGACATTTCTTGTGGGATCGCGCGGGCTGGTCTGAGCAGGCCCGGCTGTAAATTAGAATCAACTTTCGAAGCCTGCCCCGCTTCATCTGGCCAAGATCCGTGTGAGGGATCTTCATAGTATTTCTTCCTCTCGACATCGCCTACCCTCTCCCACAAGGAAAGCCCCGATCCGACATCGGCAACCATTTTCCCAATATTTTACCGTGTTTCTGTGCAGTTCTATGAGCACAAACCCAGAACCTCAGAAGATTCATCACTGCGCCCAGATCTGAAGGCATATATTCGCGATCTTCGGAGTGAAGATACTACATCCAGTCACCGACATTCTCCAACAAACGGCGCTCCGATCGGGCATCGGATCCAGCCATACCAGCCTCCACAAGCTCGCTGCGCAGGGTGACCAGCGCGGGCAGAACCGGGTCGGCTTTCCGTCAGCGTACCCGAGCGGCTCCGACACGCGTTCCTCACCTCCTGCGAGTGTGGCCCGTCAACCCGGGTTCCAACAACCCCAAAATCAGTCATTGTAGCCCGATGCCTCCCTGTGTGGAGTGGGTGTTCAGTTCTGAAATTGTAAAGTTAATCATTTGTGTATTGGGGTTGTTCGGAAATCGGCCGGGAATTCTTCCCCACGACTAGTCGTGGAGGTACGTGCTCGTTCCGATCCTTACATTCGCTGTTTAGTATGCTTTCTATATTACTGCGTTTGTGAGATTAGGGCCGTTAGCTAGTTCCAAATTTCACCGCGATTGTGAGTTGTGAGTGCCCGTTCCGTGGCTCCAATCGAGCACCGAGCGCGAATTAGCACCCTAGGCGACGGTGGTTTCTTAATCGCCTCGATCCCCACATTTCCCTCGCAAGGGACGATTGTCGGGCTCAAGAGAGTCGCTGTTGAGAGACGTCTCCACCCGGAGAATATCACGGTGGTCAGCCACCCGGCTTGCCTTAGTGTGCTAGTGCTGGCCGCACATTGAGTCGGTCATACGTCTTAGCCCGAGTCGGTCATCCGTCCAGCATCAAGTTGTGTCTTTGTCTGAACTCTTCCTGTCCATCTATCTAATTCAACTTGTCATATCTGTAGTGTCAGTGATTCCATCATCAAAAGATCTCTCTTGACTGATTCTGAAGTATTCATAACCTGAATTTATACCTCATCTGTCAACTCTGAACTACTTTTCTCAAGAGCAGTCTCCCTGCTGCAATTTTTCAGAATCCATGCTGGTTATTGAAATATCAGTCAGCTCACTTGAATTAATGAGCCGAGATATGAAGTAAACCTTCAGCCTGAATACTACTTCATAAAAGTTAAAACATTTTTAATGAGGAACCTTCCATTATACATGCTTAAGAACATTTGTTAACTGGAATTGGTTTAAGTCTTATGTACTCTTGTTTGGACTCAAAGAACTTGAGAATATCTGATTCAACCTCTTAATAAACTTTAACTGTCTGCTTCATGTAAATTCATGTAAGACTATCTGAAATATGAAAAGTTGAAGTCCATGTCTACGTTGACTGAGATATATAGTGTATGTAGTTGCTCTTAAACACCTAACTTGTTCTGAATCCATTCTGAGAAATAGTATGGACAGAGTAATGACTGTGGTTACTGAGAAATCTGTCCAAAGGATTGTGTCATGAAGTATCATGGTTAACTCTGTTTAAAGAGATGATTGGAAACTTCTGTAAGAATATGGCAGAGCAATGACATGGCTGTATTGAGTAACTGGGGATTCTGGCCTCTGATCAAGGTGTATCATCATGTCAAAGATACTTTTAATGCTATCTCTGTTCTCTAAAATGGGAGAAGCAATACGGTTGTCACACTGAGTAACTGGGGATTCTGACCTCTGATCAAGGTGTCTCCCCACGTCAAAAGGTGTTGATAAACCAAAATTGTTCAAAAAAAAGGGAAAAATATGAACAAGTGTAAATCAAATTTTGAAAGAACAATTAAAACTCAGATGCATTCACTTATGTATCTCTTAAAGCAGTCATGAAAAGTAAACTAAGTAAGATGGAAGTTGGTTGAACTAGAATTTTATATGAGTTTGTAGTTCCTTTTTATTAAGAGTTGGTTCAGATATGAGTACAATTTCTTTTGAAAAAAAAACACAGTTTACATTATTCTTAAACCATATCTGACAATCAAGGATTCATAAGCTTTTATAATGGAGGAATCTAAAACTTAAATTCTATTTTATGAAGTTGGTATCATGCTGAAAAGTTCTATATCTCAATTTTCACTATTTGCTGAATCTGTTCATCCTATTGCTCTCTATCACTATGCTTTGATTGACATTGGTTCTCATTTATGTGAGGCACAACTCTCAGCATAACCTGTTAACTTGCAGCCTTTGGATAACCAGAGTTCATCCTTGTAGTTTACTCTTACATCATGGATCATAAGGGAAGAATTCTCTGGACAAGTGTGTCTGATTATGTTGTTTGTCTGCATTAGCTCTCTACCTTCTGCCATGTCAAATGGGGAGTATTTGTTGCATATGCATGTCTGCATAAGTTGTTTGCCTAAGGGGGAGAATTGTTTTAACTGCTTCTGATATTGTGGTGCCCATGTGTTTTTGCTGATAAATGCTTATCACCTCTAGACATACCTCAACTCTTTTCTGGGTTTAAGGGGGAGATTAACCTGCTTGTCATTTCTTGGCTATCCTTCACATGTTGTGCATGATTTTATCTAGCTGGTATAGGAGAGCATACAGCTGCATCATAGACTTGATTTGTGCTTCATTGTTTAACTGCCTCTGTGTCTTTCATGTCTAAATGACTGAGTCAAAGGGGGAGTAGTTTCTTATTCATATCATGTATGCTTGTATTGCTCATCTCAAACTATTTTTCTTTTTGATGAAGTCAAAGGGGGAGAATAGTTTGACATTATGAGTCAGTGTGACTCATAGTGTTGCCATCATCAAAAAGGGGGAGATTGTTGTGCCTCTGTGATTTTGATGATAGCAAACACTATGAGTTATCTGAACATCTGTGACATGATTCTGATTTCCATGATTTTGATGATAGCATATCATGAATCTGTGTCTGAATGACTGTTCTGCTTTGGGCATATGAACTGTACAAGGTAGTTCATGCATACAGCAAGTCCATACACTCTCTGCTGTTATCTTCATGCTTTTGCCAAGTCTACACATTGCAGTCTAGTCTGAACATCGTCTGAGTAAGTCTATACATTGTCGCATGTATCGTTTAGCTCAAGTTTGTACATCGTCCAGTCGTGTGAACATTGCATTCGGCAAGTCTATACAGTCTACACATTTCATTACAGCATGCACACACAAGTCTACACAGTGGTCTTCATTCATGTGCACAGTTCATGCTTCAGTGCATTAACAGAGTCTATACATCCATCTGCTTGCATTGAGTCTATACATTGGTGGCAAGTCCATACAGTGCATGCATCAGTCGAAGTTTGTACAGCCCAAGTCTGTACATCCATCTGTCTGCACAGTCTATACATGCATCTATTGATAGTTCATCAAAGTCTGTAATGAGTTCTGCATAGTGTACTGCTAAGTCTGTACCGAGTCTGTTGCATCGTTCATCAAGTCTGTACACTGCATTGCATGAGCTTAAGTCAGTACATTGTCTTTGCATAAGGCCACACACAGTCTGTACATGCCATAGTCTTGCATCTACGCTCAGTTCCGCCAAGTCTGCACATTCCTTACAGCAAGTCTATACATTCATTGTGCATTGTCCATGAGTAAGTCTATACAGCCTTTCCATCGCACGCTAAGTCTATACAGCCTTTGCATTGCACTAAGTCTATATATTGCACTGTAGCATGCATTTCTTCAAGTCTGTACATCGTGCACTCTCAAGTCTGTACAGCCGTCCATCTCTCTTAGCGTCTCATTTGGACATGAAGTCTATACATCCACTGTCTCATTTGGCATGAAGTATGTACATCCACCGTCTCAGTTAAGCCTTAAAGTCTGTACATCCACCGTCTCTCTTGAGCTTTAAAGTCTATACATTACAGCGACTCATGCAGCGTCTCATGCAGTGTCTCATGCAAGTCTATACATTGCATCATGACAAAGTCTGTACATTGTTCATGCATATACAGTGTCGATCTTGAACGCCAAGTCTATACATTGCTTCTTCATGCATTCACTTCGAGTCTGTACATTGCATGCTACTAAGTATGCACATCGTGTGTTCATGAAAGTCGATGCATGCTCGCTGTCTTGCTTGCATGAATAAAGTCTGTACATCATGTGCATCATTTCACAACTCTTCACTGCTGTCTCATGCATTCTAAGTCCATACACTGCATTTGGGCAGTGTTCTTCACAGCAAGTCTGTACATTGCTTTGTCATGCACATAAACGTCTAAGTCTATACATTGCTTCATTGCATACTACAAAGTCTGCACATCCCGTTTGCACTAAGTCTGTACATAGTCCTGGCGCTCGCAAAGCCTATACATGGCCCTGGCGCTCGCAAAGTGTGTACATCGACTTGGCGCTCGCAAAGTCTGTACACCGGCTTGGCGCTCACAGAGTCTTGCTGCGTCTATGTGCATAGTCCATGCATTGTCAAGTCTATACAGCGTCTCTCTTAGCATCTTGTGCATACAGCATAGAAAGTATGTACATTCGTTGACAGACTCATGCATAAACACCAAGACGAAGTCTATACAATCCCTTTCAAGCATTCAAGTCTATACACTCCATTGTTTCATGTCTATACACTCGTTATCAAGCTTCAAGTCTATACACTCCTTCTGTCTGCATCGCATTCACGTCAAGTCTATACACTCTTGTGTCTGCATTGCATTCACTTCAAGTATATACACTCAATGCTGCATCATGCCTGTACACACTTGGTTAAAAGCCTGAACCAAGTCTGTACATCCATCTAATATCTTCTTATGACTGCTTGACAGGTACATCCTTCGAGAAGAAAATGTTTGGGCACGTGATCCGAGGTTGACACCTGGCACGTGATCCGAGGATAAAGAGGGCACAAGCCCTGCACACGCCCTAATTGTTGCTGCTATAAATACGAAGCTTCCTCCATCTGGAGAAGATGAATAATGAGAGCGCAAGAGAGTGATCGAAGAAGCAGACAGAAGAGAAAGAGCTAGCAGAGAGCAGAAGAAAGAAAAGAAGAAGAAGAGAAAAGTAGAGTGTAAAAGCTAATGAAGAAAAAGGGAAGAGAGAGCTTGCAGGAAGAGAGAGGTAGAGAGCTCGTGAAGAGGAAGAGAAGCTTCATTGTCTTCACTGGACTTTGGATCAGATCCAATCCAGTTTGCTCCTGCGAGAGCTTTTGTCCACTTCATTTTCCAGCTTTTAGTCGCTGAGTTTTGATTTATTGTTTTTTCCTTTCATCTGATCATTGTTCTTCCGATTCCCTTGTTTTGGGATCGGGGTTCCTCCTGTGGTCTCAAGAGAAGGGAGAGTTGTTTCTCCGGTTTGTAGGTGACTGTGTGTCATCAGTGTTTCCCTCTGGTGTAGAGGAAGAGAGGTCCGAGACCTCTGGGTTGCAAGTGGCTGGGAGTCACTTGTGGGTTCCCTCTGGTTTCGCAGAGGAAGAGAGATCTGTGATCTCTGGTTTGCCAGTGACAGGCTGTCACTAGCAGTTCCCCTCTGGTTTGGAGGAAGAGAGATTCGTCTCCGGTTCTGATCTTGTGGGTAGCAAGTCCAGGTGTCAAGCTTCTATGGGTTGCTGAGCTTGGGTTGAGGGATTTGTTTCCCTCGGTTTGTCAAGCTATTTGGCAGCAATTGTTGCAGACTGAGTCTACTGTTCTAGCCTTGCTAGTGGAAGCCTCACTCCGGTTTGGAGTGAGAGGTGGACGTAGGTCTGTGGACCGAACCACCTAAAAAATCATGGTGTTCACTTGTGGTTTGATTTTCCTTATGTGTTCTTTTCATTGTTGCGCTCATTAGATGCTTGCTTAGGATCGTGTGAGGGCTAATTTAATTGTTGTCTTGCTTTGATCCTTGTAAGTATTCTCAGTTTATTTCTGCAACAATTTTTTTAATTCCGCATATCTGAGCATTAGAGATTTTATTAGGCAATATTTGAAGAGGGATACATTCACCCCCCCCTCTGTATCCGGGCCTTGCACCCTATCAGAGGAGAAGGTCTTACTTGCTACTTTCCAACTGGAAAGAGATGCACGTGCCTGGTGGCAATCGGTCGAAGCTACTTTATCGCACGACCAAGTACTATGGGAAGAGTTCGTGGAACACTTCAATAACAAGTATTTCTCCGACCGAGTGCAAGAGAAGAAGGCCGCCGAATTTGCCGCTTTGAAGCAAAGGGGTTTATCGGTAGCCGAATATGAAGCTTAATTTTCAAAACTATCTCGGTACGCCCCACATCTCGTGGGTACCGACGAAATGAAGGCAAGAAGATTTCTCAATGGCTTAAGGCCGCAATATATTACTCAACTCGCCCTGATGGATATTCAAATTTATTCTGATGCGGTACGAAGAGCACAACTCTTAGAAGATGCAACAGAATTATCGGATTGCATCCGAGGAAGGGAAGCCATGAGAGAGCAAGTTACTGGGCCCGGAAGTTTCAAACCTTCCTTCGGGACGAAAAGGCCCAATAACAGGCGTAATTTCATCAAGGACGGGCGTAATTTCAACAAACGTGGACGTAATTTTCAAGGGGACAAGAAGCCGAGGACATTCGACAAGCAAATTGTCCTAATATCGGCAACATCAAAGGAATTATGCAAATACTGCGAGAAGCCCAGACACAAAGCTGAGGAATGTTGGAGAAAACTCGGTGCATGTCTTCGATGCGGGAGTCGGGAGCATAGGATCCCAAATTGCCCTCTTCTCAACGAGCAAGCTCCATCACCGGTAAAACTTCCTATTATTGCCAAAAAGTAAGGAAGACTTCAAGCTCTTATGGATGCGGAACTTACCGAAGAAGGAGGCGTCATTGAAGGTACTCTTTCTGTGTCCTCAAGGCATCCCTCTGTCTTATTTGACACCGGAGCTACGCATTCATTTATATCTAGAAGATTTGCTGGTCTTTTATCTATGAACCCTGTTCCGTTAGATTCTACACTCACCATTACTACACCTATTGGAACGGGAATGGAAATCTGTAACGACCCAGAGTTCAGGATACCGATATACCGATAACATCGATACACCGATACCAAGAACTGGGGAAGCCACCCAAGAGGCTGATGAGGCCCCTGAAGGGTTAGAAGAAAAGTGCTGAGGGATATGCATAACAAATTGGAATTTGGAACGCGCAATTTACAATTAAGTAAAGAAATTAACACAAGTGCGGAAGCAATTCAAAAATAACTAGAGTGATATTCATATACTAGTCCAAAGAAACAAGAGTACTAGTCCACAAGGTACAACTACGCGGGGCATACCCCAGCAAAAGTACGAACAAGCCTCAAAAGGCGCCTCGACTAACGCTGGCAGCTAAGCACGGTCTCCGAAACGGCTCACAAAGCACCGGGAGACGACGGGCGCGGTTCACCTGAAAGGAGAAGGGTGAGTCACAGCCAGACTCAGTAGGGGTCACGCGGATCCCTACCTCGCGCTAAACGAACATACATGCATAAATAAGGCAAGTAGAGCATGCATTTAAATAAGCTAACAGGCAATGGCATGAATAACTACTCAAGTAAAGCTGTAAACTCTAACTAAACAGGTATAACAGCTAAAGCATGCCACAGCTAACTAAATGTAAGCGATTAAAACTAAAGTTACCATATAGAATAAGTCTTAACTAATCCAAGCAACAAGGAAGGACAACCACTGAAGCAGAAATCAGAAGCGTCCACTGACGACTTACACTGTGTCTCAAGCACTCGCAGTCGACGAAGCGACAAGCTAAGCGCGTAAACAGTACCAAGCCAAGTGACCAGTCGGAGTGGCACCCGTCGGTGTCAGTCCACAGTCTCCGACCACGTGTGCACACACTGACTCTAGCCTGAGCCAGGCCCTCTAGCTAGTTTTCCCCCTTGGTAGGACGCTACCATTGGCTGGGAGCCCACGGAACTAGCTTACAAACCGTGCATGGGAAACATACCCCTCAGCCATCCTCAAGCGGGTCGGCACTCAACAGACCTTAGGGCAACAACAGTGGCTCCATTGCGTGGAAAGAAAGGCTACTCTAATGGTAATAAAACACGCCACAATACATTAAAACAATATGGATATGGCATGAGTATAAAAAGGAACGCATAACAAATGGGCTGGCAACATATTAAAACCATCAGGGAAGCGGCGGTCTAATACCCACGCGCTACTTGAAAGTGACGGTCGGGGACTGGCACGTTACACCAAGAACGACGCGCTGGTCTCCATCCGTTACTTCCACCCGAGTTCCAGCTCAAAGGACCTAAGAGGGAGAGTGACGGTGGGGGTCCTATGCGTTGCTTCGAAGCGACGCGCGGGAGCACCGCCGTTACTTTCACCCGAGGCCAAAAACCAAAGTACATCGTTTAAATCGATCGCAGGCGAAACGACGCCCCAGTCTCGGCGCGTCGCTTGGAAACGACGGCCGGCCGACTGGCCGTCGGGCGCACCGCCTGACCAAAACAACGTAAATCAACGAGAGAGCGACGGCTGGAAGCCCTACCGTTACTCTCAATGTAACGCACCCACGATGGGCCGTTACATTAAAGTAACGCGCTCACAAATGACCGTCGGAGATGTGACGGTTCCTGGCAAGACCGTCACTTCACCTGGGTCGCGGACGGGTTATATCTAAAAATCGGTTCCCTCCCGGACGATCTGAATCGCCGGGTAACGGCGTGAAACCTGTGACCTGTCAAACCATACATGCTAAACAACACTATCAAGCTTAAAACACCCGCATGCATTACCCGAAACCCACCAAACGGCTAAATTTCTCATTTACACTAAAAATGGGAAAAATGGTCACATGCATACAACGGGAAGCCTAAACAACGAAATGAACTACAGGGAATGCTCCTAGCGAGCTCAGGATTCCATCCCCCTACCTCTTGCAAGCCGAAACGGACGAAAAGGCCGCATGCACCGAGGTAGGCTCACCGGGCCTTCAAGCTCCACTCCGCTCCCACGATCACCGAACCGTGCCGAAGTGGACACCTACGCGCTCCTCTCGACGCGAGGAATCCAATGGCGCCAACCTTGTCTCAATCCGACCTCGTCTCATCCGCGATCCCTAGGAAGGGGAAAGGACGATCGCATGGAGGAGAGAGAGAGCGTGAGGGTGAATGAGAGATCGACGGGGGAGAGAGGGTGAGAGAGGGATTAAAAGAAAAAAAAGAAATTAAAATATATAATATAATTATTATATATATTAAAATCTCATTAATTCTAATAACCCTCAAATAAATCCGAAAAAATACCAGACAAATTCCTAAAAATCCAGGAAAATAGCCGGAAATTCCAAAACAAATAATAAAACAAAAACCATCAAGGATCCATTAAGGCACGGGCCTTACAAAATCAAACATTTCTATCCTAATAGTGAAATTCTGATTAGCGGTTATAACTTACCAGCTAATTTGGTATGCATGGAGATGGAAGGATATGATGTTATTTTGGGTGCCGACTAGCTATCTACACATGGAGCTAGTGTCAATTGCAAGTTGGGGACGGTAACTTTCATGGGTTACCCCGACCTTCTATTCTCGGGTATCAGGCATTCCAAGCACATACCTCTCATTTTGGCCCTTAAAGCCAAAAAATTATTAAGGAAGGGTTGTGCCGGTTACTTAGTTTCTATCATAATGACCGAGCATACGGAACCCGTTCTAAAGGACATTCCTATCGTTCGAGATTATTCTGATGTATTTCCGGACGAGTTGCCTGGTATTCCTCCGGAGAGAGAAGTGATATTCTCTATTGATTTGATTCCGGGAGCGGCACCAGTTTCTAAAGCTCCATATCGGATGTCTGCCGTGGAAATGAAAGAATTAAAGGATCAATTATTGGAATTATTGGAGAAGGGGTTTATCCGACCAAGTACTTCACCTTAGGGAGCCCCGGTCTTATTTGTCAAGAAGAAGGATGGCTCGATGAGGTTATGTGTTGATTATCGGTAATTGAATCAACTCACCATCAAGAACAAATATCCTTTACCGAGGATTGATGAATTATTCGACCAGATTTCCGGAGCTCGATATTTCTCAAAGATCGACCTTCGATCTGGTTATCATCAATTGAAGATCAAAAAAAGTGATATTCACAAGACTGCATTCCGGAGTAGGTATGGATATTACGAGTTCACCGTTATGCCTTTTGGCTTAACAAATGCGCTTGCCGTATTTATGCAATTGATGAACAGCGTATTCAGGCCGTACCTCGATCAATTTGTGGTTGTATTCATCGACGACATTTTGATCTACTCTAAGTCCAAGGAAGAACATGAAGAACATCTCAAGAAGGCCCTTCAATTATTAAGAGATCACAAGCTTTATGCCAAATTAAGCAAATGTGATTTCTGGTTGGAAGAGGTTTCTTTTCTCGGTCACATAATTTCCCAGAACGGTATAGCTGTTGATCCATCAAAGGTCGAGGCTGTTAAGAACTGGGAAAGACCTACAAGTGTAACAGAAATACGAAGTTTTTTGGGATTGGCTGGCTATTACCGAAGATTTATCAAGGATTTCTCAAAGATCACAGTATCTTTAACAAGATTGACAAGGAAGGAGAATCCTTTTATATGGTCCGAGGAATGCTAGAAAAACTTTCAAACTTTAAAGGATTGTCTGATGACTGCTCCTATTCTCACATTTCCTATGGAAGGAGAGGATTCGAAGTATATGCTGATGCATCTGGAATTGGCCTAGGTTGCGTATTAATGCAACATGGCAAGGTCATAGCTTATTCCTCACGGCAATTGAAGAAGCACGAGAAAAATTATCCCGTACATGACCTAGAACTGGCAGCTGTGGTCTTTGCTTTGAAGATCTGGCGACATTACCTCTATGGCGAAGCCTTTACGGTGTATTCTGATCACAAGAGTCTCAAATATTTATTCTCTCAAAAGGAGCTCAATATGAGACAAAGACGGTAGTTGGAATATTTAAAGGATTTTGATTTCTCTATATAATATCATCCCGGAAAAGGTAATGCCGTAGCTGATGCACTTAGCAGGAAACCGATGGCTTTATTATCAAGTTTGATGGTTAAAGAATGGCATCTACTTGAAAAAATGGCCAACTTAAACCTCAATATGGAGGAGAAGGAAGACATAGTCTTTATTGCTAATATTCAACTCCAACCCAAGTTACTCTCGGAAGTTAAGGAACGGCAAGGTGATGATCCGATGATCGTTGAAATTAAAGAGAAATTAGATCAACGACCGGATTTCCTTCTAGCTGATGATGGAAGGTTATTATTCAAAGGAAGAACTTGTATACCCGATTGTTCTACTATCAAGGATAAAATCCTACAGGAAGCACATCGGTCACGGTACACTATTCATCCCGGTGCTACAAAAATGTACCAAGACCTCTAGAGAACATTCTGGTGGCCTAATATGAAGAGAGAGGTAGCCGAGTTCGTAAGCCGATGTTTTATTTGTCAACAAGTCAAGGCCGAACACCTCAAACCGGCTGGAAAGCTCAAGCCTCTCAAAATACCGGAATGGAAATGAGATAGTATCGGTATGGACTTCATTGTTGGATTACCGAAGACCCGAAGTGGTTTTGATACTATATGGGTAATTGTGGATCGGCTAACAAAGTCCGCTCACTTTTTACCTATCAAGACTAGATGGACCGTGGATGTTCTAGCCGCTTTATATATCAAAGAGATCATAAGGCTGCATGGTATTCCAAGCTCTATTATTTCGGACCGAGATCCGAGATTCACCTCTCATTTCTGGAAGGGTTTACAATCGTCTATGGGTACTAGACTAAGGTTTAGTACAGCTTTTCACCCTCAGACAGATGGACAAACTGAGAGGATGAATCAGATTATTGAAGATATGTTGAGAGCCTGCATGATAGACTTCGGTGGAAGTTGGCATGAACATTTACTGTTGACTGAGTTTGCTTATAACAATAGCTATCAGTCGAGTATACAAATGGCACCATTCGAAGCTCTTTATGGCCGAAGCTGTAGATCGCCTCTATGCTGGAGCGAGGTTCGAGAGAAGAGATTGCTTGGTCCCGATATTGTCCAAGATACAACTGACAAAGTCCAGTTGATTCAAGAAAGATTGAAGGTAGCTCAATCACGGCAAAAGAGTTATCCCGACAATCGGAGGAGAGACCTTGAATTCCAAGTGGGGAGCATGTCTTTTTAAAGATCTCGCCCATACGAGGAATTAGAAGATTCGGCATCAAGGGAAAGCTGAGTGCGAGATTTATTGGCCCTTTTGAGATTCTCAAACGAGTCGGCGAGGTGGCATATAAGCTGGCTTTGCCTCCTCAACTGGCCAGTGTACACGATGTATTCCATGTATCAATGCTAAGTAAGTACGTGTATGATCCTTCGCATGTGATACAATTTGAAGATTTGAGGCTACAAAAGGACCTATCATATGAAGAAAGACCGATCAAGATATTAGATCAGAAATTACACCAATTGAGGAATTGGGTCATTCCGATGGTGAAAGTGCAATAGAGCAAACATGGATTCGAGGAAGCCACATGGGAATTAGAAGAATCTATCAAGAAGAAATACTCGGATTTAAGATCAGGTTAGAATTTTAACCTTTCTATTTGAATTTATGAATTTTAGTGGTATAATGTGAATTTGGAGGACCAAATTCTTTTAAGTGGGGGAGGATGTAGAAACCCAATAAATAAAGATGAGAAATAAAACTATCAATTTTATTCTATAATTAAAATTTTCATGAAATAGTTAAATTACATTTTTACTGTACGTAATAAACTAGATAAATGCATTTACTTGAGGTAAATAAAGGTAAATGCTTTAACCCTTAGATAAATTATAAGAAGCCCAATAAAAGTCCATATAATGGGTTAGGATTATAATTGGCCCATTGGATAATCCATAATGGGTTGGATTAATGGATTAAAAGATTTATTAAAAGATAATTAGACCAAAATTCATAACACATGTTTAATATAGCATTTAAGGGATTAAAATAACCTCATTTCTAGAAGATTGACTCAAAAATCAACCCTTACCTAACATCCTACCTTGGACCAGCTGTTTTCACATTATTTTCACACCAATTCACACCACAAATGGGCTAGATTAAGAAGAGAAATAGAATTTTTCTTCGAAATTCAGACTTAATGGGTTAGGTAAAATTAGGTGAGGAATATTGACAAAATTAGCAAAGTTTTGGCTATAAATAGAGCCCCAATCAACCCACAAACCATCATTGGAGGCTTAAGCTATGATGGTGTAAAGATTGAAGGAGATTTGAAGAAGATTTGAAGGAAGATTTGAAGAATCAAAGGCTTTTCCATTTATTTCGAATTATTTTCCTACTTTCCTTTGGAAGCAATTAAAGGTAGGTATCTCTCAGATTAAATTCTAATTAAAGCATGCTAGATTATTCCTCTTTCAGTGCTCTTTCCATTGATACCTCATTCACTAAATTTCAATGAGAAATGAGGGAGTTATAACCATTTTAGTGAAGAAATATTCAAAGTAGCAGAAAAAGTGTCTACCTTTAAGGTCGACACTCGGGATCGAGATTTCTGTTAAAAACTCGTAACTTAGTGAAAAGTGTCGACCTCCCGGGTCGACACTTTTTCACGGCTGACAAGTGTCGACCTCCCAGGTCGACACTTTTTCACGGCCGTTCTGTCTAAGAACAAAACTGCACGCAAGGTATAAGTGTCGACCCCAAGAGTCGACACTTTCTGCCTGCAAACAAAACTATCTTTTGTGCATGCTAAACCTAATTTCCTATTAAATAATTAGTAAATTGATGCATGAAAATTACTTCCAGCGTGATAAAATTTATTCCAATATGGTAAAATTATTCCAGCATGTTAGAATTATTTTTAGCATGTTAGAATTATTTTCAGTAAATTAAAACTATTTTTTTAGCATGATAATTCTATTTTCTTATCAAATATTTAGCAAATAATTATAGAAAAATAATTTTTCGCATGATAAAATTTATGTTGTTATCAGAGAATTTCTATGATCAGCATGGTAAACTTATCTTATCATCCTATCAGTAAGTTAATGTATGAGAATTATTTTAGCATGTTAAGTATTAATTTTAGCATGTTAAATATTAATTTCTAGCATGTTAAAAATTAGATCCAGCATGAAAATTTTATTTCTTTCATTTTATCAGTAAAGTAACATATGAAAATCATTGTCAGCATGTTAAGATTATTTTCAGCGAGTTAGAGTTATTTTTGACATAAAATTCTATTTTCTTATAATATGGTTAATTAATCTATGATTAAATACTAATATCTAAGCTCATGATTGTAATTCATAAAGCATATATTTTCATACCTAAAACTTTATGTTTTATGATTATGAGATTAAGCTAAGATATTAAAAAAAATAATTCTAATAAAATTACTATCTTAAATTTTCTTCCTACTTACCGTTCATCTTTGAACTCCACGACTTAATGTCGTTAAACATGATGCCTTAAATTGTCATCTACTTTTCTTGTAACTTTTAAAATTTTGCCAAATCTATGCTTATTACAAACAACATATTCTTGAAATTCATTGGTCACAGTGTTAAGTGGATGTCTAAATATACTTGAGATCTTTTGATCCAATGCCTGACATTAATGGGGCCCGGTCTGGTCCTGGGGGAGCGCCCGTAAGTACTTATTCCCATGGGAGTTGATTGACCAACGGTGTGACATTACACCGAAGTGCATGATAGATTTACTTGATACGGCATTCCACTATTCGTACTTGTTTACTTGTTACTTGATGCGCACCGACTAGTGTCGTTAAGAAAGCCGTGCCACAATTTCAAAATGTTCACACTCACTCACTTTAAAAGATTGGAAAATCAAATTATATAGTGGTAAGCGGAGTCGATCCCACGAGGAAGAAAAATCCTTATTTTATCAAGTTGGAAAAACGCCTTATGCTTTGAAAATCAAATTTTGAGTGAGATTGAAACTAAGGAAAATAAAGTGTAAGAAAACTAATTAAAGAATGTGAGAGTGTTTAAGAAAAGAATTTGGGAGAGATAGAGAGACAAACACAATTTCACAAATGATGAATTTCATTAAGATGATAGTGAAAGGTCACACTATGAAGCTAAAAATTACAACATAGGAAGAGAAAAGATAAGAAAATATAGCCAATGCATGAAGAATAATGCCGCCTTCTTGCTAAGCCTTGGATGAAGATCGCCTCGCCTTGGATGCCGACGCCGTGAGAAGACTAATGGATGAAGATCCACCTTGGGATATGAGAGGAAAAAGGGAAAGATAGAAGGAAGAAAAATTTTACTGTGACAACATGTGTGTGGTGTATTTTGAAAAGAGAGAAAGAGAGATAGAAGAAGAAGACTCGATGGAGATAAACAGTGAAAAGAAAATAGAACGAAAAATAGAGGTAGATTGATAGAAGAATAACTTTAAAATCAGAAGGAATTAGGAAAATGAAAAATATGAAAGTTGTAGAGATGGAGAAGATGAAGAAGATTGATGAAGACCTCAGAGACAGAAAATGAAAGGAAGGTGGAGAAAAACAAGGATGAACAGGAGGTGGTCGCGGATAAACAGTGCAGAACTCTAAAAATCTGAACTTTAGAAAATTGACTATACCTTTAAAACGGTGAGGAATTGGAAGATGATGTAGAATAAGAAGTTGGAGAACCTTCAAAAACCTACAATCTTTGTGAAGACAGTAGAGAGAGATGAGGATCAGAAGAGGGAGAAAAACGCTAAAGAACACTGTTTGCAAAAATCGGATGAACAGTAGAAAACGTAAAACAGCAACTTTAGAAAATTGAGAATAGCTTCAAAAACAGGAAGAATTAGAAGAAGGCTAAGAAGAAGAAGATGTATATCTTTGAAAATAGAAGAACATTGATGAAGACAACAACTTGAAAATATGAGAGGAAGATTGAGAAAAATGATGAAGAACAGAAAGTCTGGAAATCGGGTGAACAGTAAAAACCGTAGATAGATCTTTGAAAAATTAATTATAGCATAAAAACGAGAAAGAATTAGGAGAAGAGGAAGAAGGAGAAGTTGGAGAAGACTTAAAAACAAAGAACTTTGATGAAAAACTTAGCTACAAAAGATGAAAGGAAAGGCTTCGAAATTAATCCCTAAGGCAGATCTCCAACCTGTTCTCCTCGTAACCCTACGACCATGGCATCCTTTTATAGGGTTTTTGGTCTCACACGATCGTGGACTTCCTAAATCCACTCAAATCCAGGTTTTTAACAATGCAACTTGATCCATTAGACTCATTTCCATCATTAAACTCCTCCTTTCCATAAAAGGTTGCTTAGATAAGAGCAAACATGGAAGAACAGTTCGATCGGGAGCCTGCAGTTGCCTTTTCTGGTTCAACTTTGAATAGCGACTTATATTGGGGCATCCTTTCTTTAAATGATGCCTTAGACTGGGACGTCCTTTCCTGAAGTAGCGCCTCTTCTTTCGGGCGTCAGTTTCCTTATTTCCTCATTTGCTATTTTCTTTATTTTTCGTAAAATAGGAATTGACGATGGTTCATATGGGCATTCTTTCAATTATTAGCGACTTCATCTCGGGCGCTAATTCTTTTTCTTTTTTTTTCTTTTTCCACTTTCTTCTTTCGAATGAATTGACGCTTGTGACACTGTCGCTTCTTAGTGAATAAGCGCCCTTGCATCAGTCGTTATTTAAATAGCGCCTTGATCTAGGTCGTTGTTTCCTAAAAATTAAAATATCAATCCATTTAATTCCAAAATAATTGTGTAAATATTTAAATATTTCTCACATGGTCTTTTAAGCTCAAAAAGATGATAAAATACATGAAGACTCAAATAATGTGTGAGAATGTCATTAATGCTCATGTTGCACAAATATACTCAACTAATGCTCAAAGATGATGAATGTGATGTAAATTATGATGTAAAATATAGCACTTCTCACACCCCCAACTTACTCATTGCTAGTCCCTTAGCAATACAATTAAATTAAAATTTAGGACCCACAAGAGTTCACAAAGATCATACTCTTATATCCAGCTCTCCCTTCATAGAATCAACCAAAGATTAGGAATCCAGAATCATTAATGCTCATATTAGCCTTAGATTGGAAATTAAAGCACATGACTTAAGAATACAAATCAAAGTTCAATAGCACTTGTGCATGTGTAATTCCAAATCTGCAGTTAAGACAATTGCATCCCCCATTTTTTATTCTAAGTAAGTACCTTTCAACCCTGCACCTCTTAGATCAGAGCATTTAAGCATACTATCTTTTGTCTGCCTTTTTCTTTTGTCCCTTTGGAACATTTTTCTTCATTTGCACAACCATAATGCTGCACTACCCTTCACCTTTTTACGCGAACCTCAACACGTCTTAGGTGAAGTAGACCCGGTTACTCAGATCAGGGGCATTTTTCATGGCGTGATCTTTCTATTTCATCATTTCTTTCTTCTTCAACAATATGCCTTTGTATTTTCTTTTCTTTTTTTTCTATAGAACTTGGCAGAAAGCTTTTTCTTGAAATAGATCTCATCCTCAAGAAATGCAGAGTATCAGATACAGTTCCCAAAATAACAGAGGGCTTATCTTATTTTGCTTCATCAGAGTGCATAGTGAATATTTTTTCTAATAGTGCGCATGAACTTTAAAGAGATTCTTATATCAGTTTTTCATGGCTAGATCAAACTTAATTTTCCTTCAACCTTCTCCCTAGACTTTTCTAATCCAAAATTTCTTTCCATTCAAGCATGAAACAATAAAACTCTGTCGAGAATTTCATCTTTTCACTTTAATGCAAATTTGCAAAAAAATGATATGCAAGAATTAATGCCAAATCCCTACCAGATTGTACTATATGCAATGAAAATTTTCTGCCCTCTCCCCCCAACTTGAATGACATTGTCCTCAATGGCATGTAAAATTGAAATGAAAGAACAATGTATCAATGAAGTTTTATGAGTAGGAAAGAGACAACCTGGCGTGCGGGGTAGAACCTCCTTTGGCAACAACTTCCTCTCCTTGGCTTGAATCTAATAACTAAAACACACTGAAACAAAAGTATCAAATAACAAAAACATTGGGTTACCTCCCAGAAGCGTTAAGTTTTCCGTCTTCAGCCAGACGCATGAAGGCTCACAAATAATTACTCCAAATCACACAAAGCAATTGATTCTTTTGCAGTTAACTGTTCATTCTCCAAGTAAGGTTTTAACCTTTGGCCATTGATAGTGAAAATATGACCATTTTTAGGATCCAAAATCTTAACAGCACCATGGTCAAAAACTTTAACAATAATGAACGGTCCATCCCATCTGGACTTTAGCTTACCGGGGAACAAACGCAGCCTTGAATTAAATAGCCAAACCTTTTGATTTTCTTGAAAACTCTTTCTGTGAATGTGTTTATCATGAAATGCTTTGGTTTTAGCTTTGTAAATCCTTGCATTTTCATAGGCTTCATTCCTTAATTCCTCCAGTTCATTAATTTGCAAAGCTCGTTGGGATCCAGCTTGAGTTAAATCAAAATTAACTTGCTTAATGACCCAATAAGCTCTATGTTCCAATTCTACGGGTAAGTGGCAGGCTTTACCAAAGATCAAGCGGTATGGTGACATACCAATGGGAGTTTTGTATGCAGTTCTATAGGCCCATAATGCATCATCTAGTTTTTCAGACCAGTCTTTTCTATTCGGCCTAACTGTTTTATGCAAAATATTTTCGATCTCCCTATTAGAAACTTCAACCTGACCACTAGTTTGGGGATGATAAGGGGTAGCAAGCTTGTGAGTGATACCATACTTACGAAGCAAAGCTCGGAATTGAAAATGAGTGAAATAAGAACCCCCATCACTAATCAGAGCCCGAGGACAACCAAACCTAGAAAATATATTCTTCTTCACAAACTTCATAACCACCTTATGATCATTTGTCCTAGTAGCAATGGCTTCAATCCATTTGGAAACATAATCGACCGCCACCAAGATATATTCATTCCCAAAAGAAGATGGAAACGGTCCCATAAAATCTATTCCCCAAACATCAAAAATTTCAACCACCAAAATGGGATTCAACGGCATCATATCTCTCTTTGAATTATTGCCCACAGCCTGACATCTCAGACATGATTTAGAAAATTCATAAGCATCTTTAAATACAGTGGGCCAATAGAATCCACTTTGCAATACTTTAGCCACTGTCTTCTTTCCCGAGAAGTGTCCCCCACAAGCAAGATTATGACAAAAATTTAACACTGATTGTTGTTCTTCTTCAGGGACACATCTTCTTATAATCTGATCTGGACCCATGTGGAACAATTCTGGATCCTCCCAAAAATAGTGTTTAACCTTAGAAAAGAAGTGATCATTCTTCTGTCTAGTCCACCCTCTCGGGATCTGACCTATCGCCAGGTAGTTGACAATATTAGCATACCAAGGAGTGGAAGAATGAGAGATGGAAAGAATCTGCTCATCGGGAAAAGAATCAGACATTGGAGTACTTTCAGGGATTACTATCCTGGATAAATGATCAGCAACCACCTTGGCTAACCCCTTCTTATCTCTAATTTCTAGATCAAACTCTTGTAACAATAGAATCCATCTAATGAGACGGGGCTTAGCATCCTTCTTGGAGAGTAAATATTTTAAGGCAGAATGATCGGAATAGATGATAACCTTAGCCCCTAGAAGATATGATCAAAATTTTTCTAGGGCAAATACAACAGCTAGTAGCTCCTTCTCCGTGGTGGTGTAATTCATCTGAGCATCAGCAAGGGTGCGACTTGCATAATATATTACCACGGGCTTCATATCTATCCTTTGACCTAGGACAGCTCCAACAGCATAGTCCGAAGCATCACACATTATCTCAAAAGGAAGCGACCAATCTGGAGATTGAAGAATCGGAGCTTGAGTAAGGGCCGCTTTCAAAGAATTAAAGGCCTTGAGACAAGAATCATCGAAATGGAATGGAGTATCTTTAGCAAGCAACTGTGTGAGGGGACGAGCAATGGTGGAGAAGTTCTGAATAAATCTGCGGTAGAATCTCGCATGGCCAAGAAAGGATCTGATTTGCTTGACAGATGTAGGGGGAGGAAGATTGGAAATCAAATCTACTTTGGCTTTATTGACCTCTATTCCCCTTTCCGAAATTATATGGCCTAAAACTATACCTTCTCTCACCATAAAGTGGCTCTTCTCCCAACTTAACACCAAATTGGATTCAATGCACCTCTTCAAAACCTGAGTCAAATTTTCTAAGCAACCCTCAAAAGAATCGTCAAACACCGAAAAATCATCCATGAAAACTTCCAAAGTCTCCCCCACCATGTCAGAAAATATAGACATCATACATCTTTGAAAAGTAGCAGGGGCATTACACAGTCCAAACGGCATCCTTCTAAATGCAAACGTGCCATAGGGGCATGTAAAAGTGGTTTTTTCTTGATCCTTCGGATAGATAGCAACTTGATTATATCCGGAATAGCCATCCAAAAAGCAAAAATATTTTTGTCCAGCCAGCCTTTCCAGAATTTGATCAACAAACGGGAGTGGAAAATGATCTTTCTTTATTACTGAATTTAATTTCCTGTAATCAATACAAACCCTCCATCCCGTCTATAATCGTATGGGCACCTCTTCTCCTTTTTCATTTGTAACCACTGTCAGCCCCGACTTCTTAGGAACCACTTGTGTCGGGCTAACCCATTTGCTATCAGAAATAGGATAAATTATCCCAGCATCTAACCACTTAACAACTTCCTTCTTCACCACATCTTTCATATTTGGATTCAGCCGACGTTGCATCTCTCTACTCGGCTTGGCATTGTCCTCCAAATAGATATGATGCATACAAACATCTGGACTTATACCCTTCAAATCTACCACAGACCATCCTATCGCCCCCCTATGCTCCTTAAGAACTTCTAAGAGTTTAGATTTCTGAGCAGAGGTAAGATTAGAAGCAATGATAATAGGCAAGGTATGATCAGGGCCTAGATAAGCATATTTCAATGAATCCGGTAGAGGCTTAAGTTCCAAAATGGGCGGCTGATCAAGAGATGGAAGAATAGGTTCAGCTTGAAGTGGAGGGAGTGGTTCAACTCTAGAATAGGGTGCATAAAAAAGAGGTGAATCTTGAAGCAAACTATCTTCTTCAATCACATCCTCATTCATATCCGCATTTTCTTCAATTATTTCATCAAAAATATCAATGACATTACATTCTCCCTCATGATCCGGGTATTGTGAAGCTTTAAAAATATTCAGTGAGACCTTCTCTCCTCCAAAGGTAATATCCATCATCCCTGTGGCACAATTAATATTGGCCTTCGCCGTAGCCAAAAACGGGCGTCCCAAAATGATTGGTGTATGTTTTACTCTTGGGATGATGCCATATCCAAGATTAAAAAGTCCACTGGGAAATAGCATTCATGAATTTTCACTATCACATCCTCCAACAAACCCTTTGGTGTCTTAACATACCGATCCGTCAGTTGAAGGATAATAGAAGTGGGCTTCAATTCTCCTAGATCAAATTGCTCATAAATGCAGGTGGGTAACAAATTAACACTAGCTCCAAGATCTAGCAAAGCTTTATCAAATGTCACCCCACCTATATTGTATGAAATTAATGGAGCTCCGGGGTCCTTCAACTTCTTTGGTAAAGAATTCATTAAAATAGCACTAACATCTTCAGATAGACGGATCTTCTGTGTTGCTGCCTTCGGCTCCCTTCTTGGTGTACAAAGCTCTTTCAAAAACTTAGCATACGCCGGCACATGTTTAATAGCATCTAAGAGTGGAATATTAATATTGACTTGCTTAAATAATTCCAACATCTCTTCTTGTTGGACCGGCTTCTTTTGAGCTTTTGGCTTTAATGCATCCGGAAAAGGGATCTTAGGAACATATCCTTGTAAACCTTCATCAACCTTGACCTTTCCTTTGTCCATTGTCTTCTCTCCCCCATCCGGCTTCTTTTTCTCTTGAACAATTATCGGCTCTTCTTCCTCATTATCACTTTCCTCTCGGGAATCTTGGCCTGAACTACCACCCACATCCTTAACCTGATATGGATCATTGAGAACCTTACCACTCCTAAGGGTAGAGATAGCTTTGGCATTCTCGAATTGAGGAACGACAGGAGGGTGAGGGTGAGGTTGGTTGGGCTGATTGGGAGGAGGAAGAATGGGAGCTCTTTGCTGGAAACCTGGAGGTTGTTGATTGCGGGGATTAGCTATGTGTTGACTAGGTAACTACCTAACATCTCTCCTCATATTACTAGCCGCCAACTGACCTATTTGACCTTCTAACTTCGCAATGGATTGTTGCTGAGAGAGAATAAGTTGTTGAAGTTGGTCAAATTTATCCTCAAAATGAGGCTGAGTGGGTTGAGGAGGCGTTTGATAAGGAGCTTGAAACGGGGCTTGATGTTGATAACGATGTGATGGAGATTGATTATATTGGTCCTGAAATGATGAAGCTTGTTGATATGGGGCTTGAGCATGATGGAATGACGATTGCTGAAATGGAAGTTGTTGTTGTTGATTATGTTGAAAAGGATTTTGAAGATGTTGGTGAGACTGGTTTGGAACTTGAAAAGATTGTTTTGGAATTGAGGGATTGACTTGAGTAGATGATCTTTGTTGTGATTTCCAAGAAAAATTTGGATGATTTCTCCAGCCCGGGTTATAGGTATTAGAATATGGATCATAGGCGGACTTAGAGACACCCTGAGTAGCAAAGACTTGTTCTTGGATAAACGGGGGAAGTTGGGCCACTGTAGGGCAATCAATGACAGCATGATTTGGGCTAGAACATAGAGCACAAAGTTCTTGAAGGTTGGAATCTGAGAAAGATTGATTTTGTTGGATAGAAGGAAAAGAAGGTTCGTGTTTATTCATGGATAACAATTGATCTAGTTTTTGTGCTACCAATTCTACCTTCTCCATCCTTTGCGCCAACAAGTCAACTTTATTCAACTTTTGAGTAAGCGCATTAATATCCATCCTATTCTCCAACTCTCCTTGACTTTTGACTTCATATAGCCCACCCTTCTTGGAAGGTCCAATAATCCTTTCATAGGAGGAAAGTGAAGCATAACTAATAGAGTTTTCACTCAACTTCTCAAACAAATCATAGGCTTCATCCTCACTTTTACTCATGAAAGCCCCCTCACATGAGGCATCCACCATCTGTCTATAATTTTCTGTTAATCCCTCATAAAAGGCTTGCACAATTTGTCATCTATATAGGTCATGATGGGGACATTTTCTTAATAAATCTTTCAACCTGTCCCAGGCCTCATGAATTTGTTCCCCAGAATTTTGTGTAAATCCAGTGATGGCCCTTCTCATGGTATTAGTTCTACCAATGGGGTAGAATTTCTTCAAGAACTATTTTTGTATTTCTCCCCATGTATCAATTGTTCTACCCAAGGCTCCCAACCAATATTTAGCTTTGTCCTTAAGGGAAAATGGGAAGAGAGTAAGCTTAAGGGCATCATCTGAGAAGTTTAGAATTTTGACAGTTGAACATATCTGGAGAAACTCATCTAGATGTTTATATGGATCTTCATTGGTATTGCCATAGAAGGATAGCAACATCTGGATGGTACTTGATTTAATCTCATAATGAACCGCCTGGTTCTGAGGTGCTTGAACATAGAAGGATGGTTGATATTGGTTCGGTATGAAATAATCCTTCATTTGCTTGGGGGCTTGTTGGTTTTGATTTTGATTCTCCATGAGGTTAGGTTGGGGTTGGGACTTAGAATGCACTAACCTTTCAACTTCACTAATGGGTCCTATCAAATGAGGGTGGAGGGATCTCCTACCTTACATGCAATGCAAAAGGGCCCAAAAAGTAATGATGATTTTTTTTTTCAAAATACAATGAATCCCTATATGAATGAGTTATGCAAATGCAAGGATTAACTATATAAATGATGATTTTTTTTATTTTTTATGAAAAACCTTCTAAGGGCACTCTAACTCCAAGGTACTTCGTGGTACAACCTGCCCGGCGTCCGTGAGAGAATCCAAGGGTGCGAGGACTTATGGAGGTCTTAGAAATAGAATTTCAAGTCTAAAAAGACAGAATGCTCAATGGAGTGTCCTTCCAAATCCAAGAGGGGTGTAAAGATCCTAATGTCCTTAAGAAAGGGAAATAGATGAGAAGAGAATTTTTTTTTTTGCAAAAGATGTCGTGAATAAAGAATGAAAAACAAAAAGAGCAACTAAATGCACAAATGCATGAAAGTAATGCAACTAAGATGGAGATATGCTAGCATGATGAAAATTTTCTGTTTTCTGATTTTTTAGAATTTTTCAGAATTTTTTAGAATTTTTTAGAATTTCAAAAAAAAGGACCTTTTCCTACGTATGCTGACCTTTTAGCGACGCTTGATTTTCCTGGATTTTTCTGAATTTCTGCTTTCTGTGACAGATCTGGGCTTTAGCGACGCTTCCTGTGACAGATTTTTTTTCTTGGAACTTCAGGTCCGAATTTCTTTGAATTTTCTGATTTTTTAATTTTTTTATTTTTCCTACAAAATAAAATAGAAAAATAAGTAAAACTATATACAAATCAAACACAAGGAATTTTCCAACATAAAAATTAATTTCTTCCCCGGCAACGGCGCCAAAAATTGATGCGCACCGACTAGAGTCGTTAAGAAAGCCGTGCCACAATTTTAAAATGTTCACACTCACTCACTTTACAAGATTGAAAAATCAAATTATATAGTGGTAAGCGGAGTCGATCCCACGAGGAGGAAAAATCCTTATTTTATCAAGTTGGAAAAACACCTTATTCTTTGAAAATCAAATTTTGAATGAGATTGAAACTAAGGAAAATAAAGTGTAAGAAAACTAATTAAAGATTGTGAGAGGGTTTAAGAAAAGAATTTGGAAGAGATAGAGAGACAAACACAATTTCACAAATGATGAATTTCATTAAGATGATAGTGAAAGGTCACACTATGAAGCTAAAAATTACAACATAGGAAGAGAAAAGATAAGAAAATATAGCCGATGCATGAAGAATAACGCCGCCTCCTTGCCAAGCCTTGGATGAAAATCGCCTCGCCTTGGATGCCGACGCCGTGAGAAGACTAATGGATGAAGATCCACCTTGGGATATGAGAGAAAAAAGGGAAAGATAGAAGGAAGAAAAATTTTACTGTGACAACATGTGTGTGGTGTATTTTGAAAAGAGAGAAAGAGAGATAGAAGAAGAAGACTGATGGAGATAAACAGTGAAAAGAAAGTAGAACTAAAAATAGAGGTAGATTGAGAGAAGAATAACTTTAAAATCAGAAGAAATTAGGAAAAGTGAAAAACATGAAAGTTGTAGAGATGGAGAAGATGAAGAAGATTGATGAAGACCTCAGAGACAGAAAATGAAAGGAAGATGGAGAAAAACAAGGATGAACAGGAGGTGGTCGCGGATGAACAGTGCAGAACTCTAAAAATCTAAACTTTAGAAATTGACTATAGCTTTAAAACGGTGAGGAATTGGAAGATGAGGTAGAAGAAGAAGTTGGAGAACATTCAACAACCTACAATTTTTGTGAAGACAGCAGAGAGAGATGAGGATCAGAAGAGGGAGAAAAATGGTAAATAACAGTGTTTGCAAAAATCGGATGAACAGTAGAAAACGTAAAACAGCAACTTTAGAAAATTGAGAATAGATTCAAAAACATGAAGAATTAGAAGAAGGCTAAGAAGAAGAAGATGTATATCTTTGAAACTAGAAGAACTTTGATGAAGACAACAACTTGAAAAGATGAGAGAAAGATTGAGAAAAATGATGAAGAACAGAAAGTATGAAAATCAGGTGAACAGTACAAACCGTAGATAGAGATTTGAAAAACTAATTAAAGCATAACAACGAGATAGAATTAGGAGAAGAAAAAGAAGCAGAAGTTGGAGAAGACTTAAAAACAAAGAACTTTGATGAAGAACTTAACTACAAAAGACGAAAGGAAAGGCTTCGAAATTAATCCCTAAGGCAGATCTCCAACCTGTTCTCCTCGTAACCCTGCGACCATGGCATCCTTTTATAGGGTTTTTGGTCTCACACGATCGTGGACTTCCCAAATCCACTCAAATCCAGGTTTTTAGCAATGCAACTTGATCCATTAGACTCCTTTCCATCATTAAACTCCTCCTTTCCATAAAAGGTTGCTTAGATAAGAGCAAACATGGAAGAACAGTTCGATCAGGAGCCTGCAGTTGTCTTTTCTGGTTCAACTTTGAATAGCGACTTATATTGGGGCATCCTTTCTTTAAATGACGCCTTAGACTGGGGCGTCCTTTCCTGAAGTAGCGCCTCTTCTTTCGAGCGTCAGTTTCCTTATTTCCACATTTGCTATTTTCTTTATTTTTCGTAAAATAGGAATTGACGACGGTTCATATGGGCATTCTTTCAATGATTAGCGACTGCATCTCGGGCACTAATTCTTTTTCTTTTTTTTCTTTTTCCACTTTCTTCTTTCAAATGAATTGACGCTTGTGACACTGTCGCTTCTTACTGAATAAGCGCCCTTGCATCAGTCGTTATTTAAATAGCGCCTTGATCTAGGTCGCTGTTTCTTGAAAATTAAAATATCAATCCATTTAATTCTAAAATAATTGTGTAAATATTTAAATATTTCTCACATGGTCTTTTAAGCTCAAAAAGATGATAAAATACATGAAGACTCAAATAATGTGTGAGAATGTCATTAATGCTCATGTTGCACAAATATACTCAACTAATGCTCAAAGATGATGAATGTGATGTAAATTATGATGTAAAATATAGCACTTATCATTACTTGTTTACTTGAAAATTACATGAATTACTTGACTTGAGTGAAAATGGCCCATTACATGAAATTCTTTACTTGTTCAAAGTCATTACTTGGAAATTCATCTTGATATCATATTATCTCAATTACTTAGAAATTCTATTCATGTTTATACACTTCCCGATACAAGTTAGAAAATTGTTTAAATTGTTAATACTTAAAGATTCCCTGGTTCATAGAGATATAAAATCCTACTGAACTTTTTAGCTCACCCTACGTTTTGGTTAATTGTTGCAGGAAATGAAAATGAACAAGGGAATGGACAAGAGTGAGAGAGTGATTTTCCTTTTTACCTAAGTTTATGTAGATCATTAGTGTTTTTACAAGAATGATGTACTTTGGGATTGAAAGTTGTAATTTACCTTTATGGCTTATCAATTAGTGTTGTAAACTTCATTTTGATGGAATAAAAGTACCATTTTCCCATTCATTTCTATCTTTAGAAATAAAATTGTACATGCTCTGATCGACACGATTGTTTACGACTCGTCGCGCCCTCGATATTCCGCGTCGGGGCGTGACATGAAAGGTCTTTCTAAAATTTCTTTCAAACAGGATAATAAAATTTGTGAGGCATGCACCCAATGTAAACAAACCAGAAAATCATTTAAGTCCAAAACTGAAAACCTATCTTCTAAACCTTATGAGCTAATTCACGTGGATTCATTTGGACCCATTAGATCAGCTAGCTTATCTGGAAAAAGATATGATTTTGTGCTAGTTGATGACTTTCCTAGATTTACTTGGGTATTTTTCTTGTCTCACAATAATGAAGCATTTGAGGAATTTCAGGAGTTCTTTCATAAAATAAAACAGACATGTGAACATCCTATCTCAAATATTTTGTCTGACCATGGAGGTGAGTTTGTAAACTTACAATTTGATAATTTCTACAGGGAAAATGGCATCAATCACAAGTTCTCCTCACCAAGAACTCTAGAGCAGAATGGAGTGGTGGAAAGGAGAAATCGAACACTAGTAGAGATGGCTCGGACTATGCTGGTAGAAGGGAACTTGCCTAGGAAGTTTTGGGCTGAAGCTATTAATACTGCATGTTACATCATTAATAGAGCCCTGTAAGACCCTCTATACAAATGACTCCTTATGAGATTCTTAAGGGTAAGAAGCCTTCTCTAGCACATTTTAAGGTTTTCAGTTGCAAATGCTTTATTCATGTCAATTCTAAAAGAGACCTTGATAAATTTGAACCTAAAAGTGAATTTAGAAATTTTCTAGGTTATTCTAAACATTCCAGAGCTTATAGGATATACAATCTTAATTCTCAAGTTGTTGAGGAATCTCCACATATTATTTTTGATGAATTTGCAATTAAGACTGAAACTGGCTTATATAGGGACAAAGTTGATGAAGATATCTTGGAAACCAAAGAAGAACAAAATGAAGAATCTACAGAAGAGGCTGAAGCTGAAGGATCTGATGCTCAGGGGGAGGTAAATGAACATCCAGGTAATCAGGTTACCAATGTTAGATTTCTTAGAGATCATTCTTTAGAAAACATAATTGGTAATTTGAATGAACCCCCTAGAACTAGAGTACATTTTAGAATTGAAAATGAATTGAACTCATTTGCTTTAGTTTCACAGATAGAACCAACGAATATAGAAAGTGTCCTACAGGATGAACATTGGATAAATGCCATGCATGATGAACTTAGTCAATTTGATAGGAACAAGGTATGGCTCTTAGTTCCTAAACCCACACATGGCAATGTTAGAGGTACTAAATGGGTCTTTCGAAGTAAAACTAATGAGCTGGGCAATATAGTCAGAAATAAGGCTAGGCTTGTAGCTCAGGGGTACAATCAAGTGTTTGACATTGACTTTGAAGAATCTTTTACCACTGTAGCTAGGCTAGAAGCCATTAGGATTCTTTTGGCAATTGCATGCAGTTTAGGAATAACTCTCTAGCAGATGGATGTTAAATCTATATTTTTAAATGGTGAAATAAAAGAGGATGTTTTTTTAAAATAACCCCCTGGTTTTGAGTGTCTTGACTTTCTTGACCATGTTTATAAGCTTGATAAGTCACTCTATGGATTGAAGCAAGCTCCCTGATGATGGGGACATCACATCCGTGCCCACACTCACAGCTCGTCTCCTCGCCCCGGAAGCGTCCGACATGGTCTAGTCTTTTATCTTGTGTCATATGTTGTATTTCCTCATTTTTATTTGAGTCATATCCTTATAATTTTACTTTTATTTGAGTAATGTACCTAGGTTAATGAGTCATCTACCTAAGTTTGAGTGTCATTAGGTTGATTAGATTAGCTATTGGGCCCAATTCGGTGGGCTAGGCCCAGGGGCGCCCCCTACCCCCTTGGTTATTTTTCATTGTAGCAAGAGTCAGGGACTTTTTGTAAAATGGGGGTTACCTATATATAGGACCCCATTCCCCCCCATTTGAAGTTAATGAAAATTTGCCATTTGAGAGTTTAAATTTCAGATTTCTTATGGAGTGAATCCATTTGTGGGTGAGAAGCCCTAGGGAGAGAATCCCACCCCATCCCTCTCTTACTTCTCTCTCTTCCCCTCCCCTCTCTCTAGGCTGTCCCCTCTCTCTCTCCTCCACCTCACCCTCCACATCAGCCCTCAAATCTGCCACCCAACCACCCCTTCCCTTCCCTAGGTGCTATCAATACCCCTCCACCAGTTCCCACCAAATCTACTTCCTCCCTAGGAGGATCTTGACCTTCCTAACACAATCTCCCTCTCCTCAACACAATCCACCCTAGTCCCCACACAATCTTGCAGCTCCCAAGGGAAGTTTGAATATTTCCCTCCTCTCTCACCCTCCCCTCCTCCAAGCCCTTAACCTGGTCGCCCCCCAACCTCCCTCCCCTATCTCTTGTGCCATTGGAGCTACTCCCAGCTAGCCAGTTCGCAGCTCAGGATCTGCAGAGGACCAGCAGCTTGCAGAGGTGACCCCGACTTCATCCCGGTGTCCCTAGAGGCCCAGTGGTACCGTCGAAAGTGTCTTTCTGGCTTCTTCGCAACGGTGGTGATCTTGTCCCAACTTGTGCTCGTGGCTGCCCGGGGGAGCCGATCTCCCCACACTGCACGTCTTCCTCCAGACTAGCAACCTGAAGCTGCTTGCAGAGCCTCCCACGACCAACACCTTGAGGATGTGGAGGTGGCGCTTGGCTGAGGTCTTCTACGACGAGTCTAGTTCCAGGAACAAGAAGCGGAACCCCGTTCGACATTCAGAGCTATGAGTTCTCATTTTTCTCCCCCGGGTGCGCCGTTCTGTCCCCTCTGGGACTTAACAGACACCCTTTCACTGTTCAGGATCTACCTCTCTGCTCCAACCTCTTCTGGTGCCCTCGCAGGTCTCCATTCGAAGAGGGCTCGACAACAAATCCAGCAACTTCAGCCCCGCCTAAATCAGAGCTCAGAAGCGCCCATGGTGACCTCATCTTCCTGCTAAAGTGGTACCGTAGCAGTTAGATTCAGAGAACAGAGGCCCTGCTCACGACCCTGCCCCGTCCAACGCCGGCAACTAGAAATTCTCCCAAAAATCAGACGTCCTCCTGGGCCAACTCAGAAGAGTTTGCCACTAGTTTCGGTGCAATCGGAGTTCGGGAACGACCGCAGCGCCAACAACATCACCCGTCCGTCCCCTGTTCCAGAGAGCGGGCAGAACCGACATCCGCCGTCCGTTTAGTTTCTAGTTCAGCTCTTCCCTCCCTTGCTTGGCCGGCTTACCACCCCTCCCTATGGGAGGTAGTGTTTGAATGTAATTTTGTCTTCCCTTCCCCAAGTTCAACCCCCTTGCATGGGATGTAGTGATGTAAAACCTTGAACAGGTCGAAGCTACACCGGCGCGGCGTGTGGGGAACCCACGCTTCCCCACTCGCCCTCGTCTCCGAACGGGACCGACTTCTTCAAACCGGTCGAGTAAGTTCTCTACCCTTGATCTTCTTTGGATGCCATGTTCCTTCAATATTAGTTCATAAGCTCCGCTGGTCCGTGAGAGTGAGCGCCCGATCCTCAAGCCCTATTGCTTCGAGTGACCGCCGTGGGAGAGAGTGCGACTCGTGCCCATTGGCACCCGGTCGGCCCCTTTGAATTTGGCCTCCACACCCTTGGGAAGTCCCTTAGCCCTACTGGCCCTCTACGAGCAATGGTTCAGCCCACACAACCTCGACTCGGCAACGCCGAGTTACCCCCGGGTTTGGGTGAGTGCTAGGTGAGTAGGCCGCCGATATCGGCCCGTTCGACTTGCGAATTGTGCTTGCTTGTTTAGGTCAAGGGGTGTGTCACATCAATCGGTATCAGAACAAGTTCTAGACTTATCGCTACTAAGTCTTGTCCTAGGGCCATTGCATTTATCCCCCCGATCTCCATGGCCACTTCCTACTTAACCTACTCGCCACCCATGGACTTCATTCTAGATGACGATATTACCTTTGACGGATCACGTTCTAGTGATTATGTTAGGTGGTGGGCTACCATGGAAAGGTACTTTGAAAAGACTTGGGTATATGGACCCGCGAGAGTCCGCAAGGCCAAGGGGCGACTTCGGGGTCAAGCCAAGGAAAAATGGCGGAACATAGTGGGCTTAAGGGGTGTTAGGAGACAAGAACCCATTCACTCATGGGAAGAGATGAAGGTATAACTTAAGAAGATCTACGTCCCCAAACATTCCCCCTCCTCCTACTTAAAAACCCATAGCCCAAGGAGCACTACCACTCCTCCATTCTCGCCCTACCAGTTCAAGGCCGCCATAAAGACCCTCTACATCTCCCAACCCCCACAGCACCCACCACTTCCTACCCCAATCCACACCTCTACCCTTTACCACCCAACCTCCACAATTCAAACCCAATTGCCCCCCACTCCCACCCCTCTACAACCGGCCGATCCCAAGGGCAAGACACGCTTAACCGACCCGGTTCTCCCAGTGAAGGCCACCACCAACCAACCTACACTCCCTTTCCCAACCCATACCCAAACCCAATTGGCCTCCACTCTTCTATCTCCCTTCATAAGGGACACACCTCCCAAGGCTAACCAACCCAAGCCTCCTCACCCAATCCATCTCCCACTCCCGACTCCAATCCAACCCCAACCAAGACCTCCACTACTTCCCCTACCAAACCCAACCCAAAATTCCCTTTACCCACCGCACCATGCACCAACCATCATCACCCCATCCCTAAAAGACCCTCTCACCTTCTTGGTAGAGGAACCCATACCCAAAGTAGTGAACACATCGGACCCTATTCCCCCCATGAAGACCACGCATGTCCAAGATGAAGGAAAGGCCTCGCACGGTGGTCTTCACAGTACACCTCCCTCTAAAATTGGGGCCAAGCTCATCCTAGGAGAACCCCTTGTTAGTTGGCTAAAAGAGAGCCCAATTAGAGAGATCACGGCCCATGTTTGCCCTCCCGTGAAGCAAAGCCTTCCCATAGTGCCCATCTTCTCCCATCACACCACCATCCAATCCTCTCACTAAGTAGAGAACCTAGGGGAACTTCTCATGGGCTTAGCTTGGCAAATGGAGTTGACCGGCATATTGACCACAATGGACAACCAACCAAGGAGTCTTGACCTCCTACACCTATGTGTCGGGTCCATCACCTCGGTATACACCATTGGTTACTACACTAGTGACCTTCTTCTATTCCTCCCCACACCTGATGAGCCCAACCTTCTCCTCAATTTGGAGTTTCTTATATCGGGTAGAAAGCCAAACCCTCTTCTCATGGCCGACCCACCCACCAAGAACTTCGGCCCAATTGTTTCATTAGAGGAGGATGACCCACCACCATTTGAGGATCTTGAGGACATAGGGCCCCTCCCCCTTGGTAACCCTTTTCATGATCCCTTTGATCCCGTCCAATGGGAACCGTGGAACCCATGTGACCCAACCACCTTACCCACCACCCACCCTTTCCTGCCCTCACCCACCATGTTGGGCCAAGCTCACCTCATCCATAACCCATGTAACACCAAAGGAGCCATGACCTTAGGCAACACCCACCTAGAGATCGAGCAAATGCCCCACCCCATATCCACCTTCCTAAATCCCTTCGACCCTTTCACATGGAAGTTCAAAGGTCATCCCACATCTATGCACATGGAAGTCACCATTGGGATAAGTATGCATGTGTCTAGGCTTACCACACCACTTGGCATCAACACTATGTTAGGTCCATTCATTCACATCATCCACATGTCAAGTAGGAAACAAGAGTGGTCCATATTCGGGTGTAATGGTCCTCCTTCATTCATCATGGGTCGTAGGCATGATAGGAGTATTCATGGATGTCCGGGTCCCCCAGCATTTCTCACCCCCATACATGACCAAATCACCTATTTGTCCTCCCCATTCCATCAAAGTCTTCTTAGCATCAAAGTATGATTGGTCTACTTTTGGTTATCCAGGTCCACCCATCACCCCTAGGATGTCAGCATTCATAAAATTGCATGAAAACCTTAGCAAGCACATCAGCAAGGCCAATTAGATTTATAAAAGGCAGGCTGACTCCCAACGGCGTCACCAAGAATTCCACGTGGGTGACTTTGTGATGGTGTGGACGGAGAGGCTCTCCCCGGGAGCCATCTCCAAATTGAGGCCTCGTGGGGCTGGTCCCTTCTAGGTTCTGAGGCGCATTGGCACTAATGCCTATGAGTTAGATCTTCCCGAGGAGTACGGAGTGAGCCCCACATTCAATGTGGCCGACCTAGTGGATAAGGGTCCCACGGTTGTACCTAGTGAGGATATTGAGCCCAATCCCCTCATTGAGAGAGCACCCACCCGTGAGAAGAGTCCACTAGCCAGAAGAGCCCAGCGTGAGTGAATATTGGATGAACAAGTCACTGCCACCAGGAGCAAGGTGTATGAGCGCTATCTCGTTAGGTGGATGCATCGGTCTCCTTCGGAAGACTTGTGGGCGGTACCACTTCTAGACCCTCCGAGAAGGGAAGGACTCTTACTCAACGGAGTCAAGTTCTCCGCACCCCGGGAGTATGATGGGGACATCACCTCCTATGCCCACACTCACGGCTTGTCTCCTCACCCCGAAAGCGTCCGACATGGTCTAGTCATTTATCTTGAGTCATATGTTGTATTTTCTCATTTTTATGTGAGTCATATCATTGTAATTTTCCTTTTATTTGATTCATGTACCTAGGTTAATGAGTCATCTACCTAAGTTTGAGTGTCATTAGGTTGATTAGATTAGCTATTGGGCCCAATTCGGTGGGCTAGGCCCAGGGGAGCCCCCTACCCCCTTGGTTATTTGTCATTGTAGCAAGAGTCAGGGACTTTTTGTAAAATGTGGGTTGCCTATATATAGGACCCCATTCCCCCCCATTTGAAGTTAATGAAAATTTGCCATTTGAGAGTTCAAATTTCAGATTTCTTGTGGAGTGAATCCATTTGTGGGTGAGAAGCCCTAGGGAGAGAATCCCACCCCATCCCTCTCTTACTTCTCTCTCTTCCCCTCCCCTCTCTATAGGCCGCCCCTCTCTCTCTCCTCCACCTCACCCTCCACATTAGCCCTTAAATCTGCCACCAAATCTGCCACCCAACCACCCCTTCCCTTCCCTAGGTGCTATCAATGCCCCTCCACAAGCACGTGATCCAAGGTGAATATTATTCTAAATTTCTGCCACGTGGACAGCGAACCTTCAGCATCCAACACGTGGACATCCAGCAACACATTCTTTCATATTTCCTTGGGCAAGAACGTGTTTTCCACATGCCAAATTCGAAGTTGCTGGGGTCCACAGAGTTCGTGCTCGACTATCTATAAATGGAGGCCTGATCGCTCAAATGAAGAGCTGATGAGAGCAAAACAAAAAGAAGCAGAGCGTATAGATCTGAGAGAGCATTTGCAGAGAGAAAAGTGAAGTAGATAGAAAGAGGGCAATCGAGGAAGAAAGGATTCATAGAGGAATCTGAGAGAAAGTTTACATAGCCAGTTGTAGCGAGTTGAGGGAAAATAGAGTATCGGAGTATCTACAATCTGAGTGAGTTGTATATCGACTACTGGATCAGATCCAGAGTCGAATTGCTCAATTGTGAGCTACAGTTGCATTTCTATTTTCATTTTCTTTTCAAATCTCTTGTAAGCTGTTTATTAGCAGAGTAAGCTGTGAAGCTCAGCAGGCGAGGTTGAATCCTCGGATAGTAAGCTGTGAAGCTCAGCGGTTGAAGCTGTGAATTAGCGGTCTAGCAAGCTGTGAAGCTCAGCGGATTGTAGGGGTATAGTCCCCGAAGCTGTGGCTGTGAGTCAGTAGTAAGCATTACTCAATTGAGTAAGCGGTGGATGTCGATCTCGAGCTCAAGATTGAACCACCTAAAATTGCCTTGTTCGTTGTGTGTCTGCTTATCTGCCTTTCGCTACTTGACTAGATGAATGCCTAAGAAAGCATACTACTAATTTCTCTGATCGGACTGCATATTCATCTGAAGTCTTATATATTCGATTGATCACTATTGTTGGGATCGGTGCGATGGATTCAGAGGGGGGTGAATGAATCTCCCCTTTAAAATATTGTTCGATTAAAGCCTGTAACAGAACGATGATAAGGAATTAACATAAATAGGTGCCTTGTATGACACAGGTGCTCTCTTCTAGTGAGAATGAAAGATCAGATAATCTGAACTTCTGATCTACTCTATACGCGCTAGTGTGCAAACCCAATTCCAATCAAATATGCGGTGTGCGAATAGACCACTCACTAGATGAAAGAACACATCGAGCCTAAGCATGCATCTAGCGAAACATAATAGACAATCAAACCACTGCACATAAGATTTTTAAGGTGGTTCGGTCCTCCAGACCTACATCTACTCCACACTCAAACCAGAGTGTGGATTCCGCTGCCAAACAGCTTGAAAACCGCTGGGCAACACAGCTTGCCTACAAACCGCTGACTAACAGCTTGACCGCTGGGCATTATAGCTTCGCTATCTGCTGGGGCTTATAGCTTAACCCGTCCAGAGGATACCACACCTCTGCAACCGCTGGGGACTACAGCTTAACCCGTCCAGAGGAATCCTCCTCTGCCCGCTGAGCAACACAGCTTGCTCTACTGACAAACAGCTTGAAACAAAGGTAAAAACAAAAACAAAATATGGAAAGGACACAGCAACAGAAAGATGTAGACGATAAAACACAAAGTGGCTCTCAAAGAGCTGACTGGCCTGGATTTGATCCACGGTCCAGTAGAGACAAAGCTTTAGATGACTCTCTTCTTCTTCTTCTAAACTCTCGATCTCTCTTTCTTCTTCTTCTTCTTCTTTACTGCTCACTCTTTCTTTTTCGAACACTCTCCTCCTCTACTCTTCTTCTTTTATTTTCTCTGGATAGTGCAGTTTCTTTCTACTTCTTCTCCTCTGAAGTATATTCACGATCACCACACTTCACCATCCTCTCTGTCCAGATGGAGAAACTTTCCTTTTATAGCAGCAGCAGATAGGTGGGCGTGTGTCGTCCACGAATTCCCGCCCTAGCGCCTTGACCACATGGCAGCATTTCAGCCTGTTGCAATACACGTGTCACGATACTAGCACTTCCTCTATTCTTGGATCACGTGCCCTTCTTAAGCTCCTTGAGCAGATATTCTGTCAGGTCAGACTAGTTACCAACTTGAATTGATCTGAAAGAGAAGAGAAAAGGATGCACTGAGTTAGTTCGAAATTTGATCTAAGACTGTACATACTTGATGCACATAATGCAGTGTGCATATAGGAAAGTATGTACAATGAGGATGAATGCATGGACATGGCATCGAGTCATGTATAGACTTGATGCATATAAGAAAGTATGTACAACGAAGATGAATGCACGGACATGGCATCAGAGAATATACAGACCTTGTGTGCGTGAAGCAAAAGATGCATCGACTTGCTACTGAAGAATGTGCAGACTTTGTTTTCATGGAATAAAGGATGCACAAATGCACGGACTTAGTCGCGTGTAGGAACACAAGTTGCATCGACTTGAGTTCATGCTGCAACAGGAGTTGCACGAACTTTGTGTATATGTGTATGCGCGAGGCAAAGCGATGCACTGTGATGCGGGATGGACCACGGACACGACTCGAATGAGGAATGCAGTCCTCAGACTCTAGGTGAGCTCGTGATTGTCCCTTAACGAGGGAAGCGTCGGACGTGCATGGTTGAGAAACCGGCAAGAGCTAGGGTGGTCAATTCACACTTTCGTGCCCGGATCGGGTCACGGGACGGTAACGCTCTCTCTCGCAGCAGCGGTGATATAAAAATATAGCGAGCTAGGTCCTAAAACATGCTCTCTAGCAGCGGCATATAAAGCATATATGAGATAAAGTAAGATGCCAAGTAAGGGAGCGAATGCGATACCTCCACGCGCTCGGCGTGGGGAAGACGGACCCGGCCGAAAACTGTGCTCCCGGAACAATTAATACATGAAGATTACAGCAATGAGTTACTGCCCACTCCACGCAGGGAGGTAAAGGGCTACACAAATGGGCCCGGGAGGACCGAATTCGGGTTGACGGGCGGCTTCTCACGTAGCTTCGGCAGCACCCGAACTCGTGACTGTGGGGCCCGCGTGCTGTCCGGAGGGACCGGGGTGGCACAACTGTAGTGGGGACACCTGGAGGGGTGCTCCCAACGATGTAGGGGCGCTGGTTCACCGGCCAGAGGCCGGGCGGCTCCGATCGGTACCGGTCGGAAAAGCCGACCATGGATATGTTGTTTATGTTTTTCAGCGCGCGCTCCGGCGAGAACGGACGCTGCGATCAGCCTCGATGTCAGATCGACACGAAACTGGCGCCGTTGGAAAGCTCTCTTGAAGTCCTTAAACCTAGGCCTGGAGATCAGACCTCGATAAGCACGAATCTGGGCTTTATTAAATTTTTGAGTTTCTGGTGTACAATAGCCAAACTCTCAGATCTGCAGGGAAGTTGTCTGAGAACTGCCATTGACAGTAAGGTAGATGTCCGATTCAGCTCCTGAGCTCTTCACAAAAGTTATAGGATTTTGAACAAGGACGATGGAAATATTTTTTTTGTACTAATTGGAGGTGGCTACAAATTGATATGATTTTTGCACTGGACAGAGGTCGGATCTGGAAACAGGTGGATATCACTGTAGCTAGCTCTGAAAACAAATTTTGAAAAATGGATGGAAGGCTGATAAAAAATCAAAAACATTCATGGAGTGAGGGGTTGATGGACAAAACTCGCAGTAAAATTGGGAGGGTTTGGAAAAATCAAAAAGGTGGTCGAAGATGGGAAACTCAGAACTGCTGTCACTGTAGACAGAGACAAGACAGATCTGGGAGTGAAAGATGAACAAAAATGGAAAATTACTAAATGAAGGAATTTGGACGTGAAAATTTAGGTGGAGGTGGGGATTCAAGGTAAGAACACACCCTCAAAATTTTAGCTTGAGATCTTCACGTGGTCGAGAGCAGGAATTCGTGGAAGACACCTCTGTCCAGCAGGACAGAACCTTGACGATGGCTCCGCGGCGGCTCGAAGGCGGCACGAACGGCGATGGCGGCGGCACAGATGATCACCAGAGGTAGAGGGGAGGGGATTGAAGATAGAACCACTCTAGAATTGGGAGTTGGAGGAGATGAACACCAGAGGGGAGAGGTAGGGGCGCAAGAAGCTCTTTGGCCTTTCAACAATTTTCTAACTTTTCATTAATTTCCGAATGAAAATACAACCTTTTATATGATTCACATCAAATCAAATGTAGACCCTTGGATCTAGGGATGGGGAATGGAGGACTGGGATGAAGTGTGAACAACACACAAAAAAATAAAAATAATATATAAGGGGGGGGGGCTATTGACCAAGGGGAGGCAAGGGGGACAAGTTGACATGGTAGGTAGCCTACCATGGAAATTCTTACCCTCTTGTCTACCCATGTGGCTATTGGCATTCAACCCTTCTAGAAGGCCACCTAGGATGGTTGACCAGCCCCACAAGGATGACATGGATAAATTGGAAAGGGCTGAGGGCCCCCTTGCTGGTCCTACTGACAAATTACATAGAAACCCACACAATCCGTGGGAATGACGCATTGGCTTACAAAGTCGTACAATTGCGCATATACTTTCCCATGGATATACAAATAAACGAAAGGACATAAATGCAAATTAAAATGTACATGCTTGGCGTCGATTCCCATCACACTGACTATGTGTTGGCGTGAAGCACAATGATGCAAAAAGATGCACTTACTATGTGTATGCGTGAAGCACAACGATGCAAAAAGATGCACTGACTATGTGTATGCGTGAAGCACATCGATGCAAAAAGATGTACTGACTATGTACATGCATGAAGAATACGGACTGTACTTACTTAGCTGTGAACTGAGCTAATGGATGAATAGTGCTTGCACTGGCTTGGTCGAGTGAAACAACGGAGGTTGTACAGACTTGATAGCATGCAGCGATGTATAGTCCCGACAGATGCAATGTACACGCATCGACTTTCAATGCGTAAACAAAGTATGCACAGACTATGTATACTGAAAAATAAAACTATGCATTGAACCATGTTAGTAGAGATTGCATGCAGAACATCTATATATTCTAATCTCACATGACTCATAGTGTTTGCTATCATCAAAACTACACAATATCATCAAGGCACAAGGGGCACAACAATCTCCCCCTTTTTGATGATGGCAACACTATGAGATTATGAGTGACACTGGCTCATGTCAAACTATTCTCCCCCTTTGAGTTCATCAAAAAGAAGGTAGTTTACGTGAAAAATAATATAATGCATGAACCTATTCTCTCCCTTATGTAAAACAGTCCTCCCCCTTTGACATAATCATGAATATCTATAATGCCCAGAACTCCCCCTGAGAGCATGAAAGGAATCAAAAATGCAAGCACATGATGTATCCACAGGGATGAACTCTGGTTATCCAATGAATCAATCTGGAATCCACCACCGCAAGAATTCTGAAGCAAAATTGGTTATGGCACACCTTAAATTTGTATGGGCAGAACAATGCAGGTGAAAGAGAGTCATTCGTCAAGGATATAGAAACAAGATGGAAGATTCCAACAGTGTGGAGAGTGAAACAATGATGTAAATGAAGTAGATGTAGCCAAGGGTAGGAGTAAATAACAGCAAGCAAGGCACATGATTTTCAACAGGTGAGTTGACATGATGAATAAGTTGTCACAGGTGAACCTGATCAGAGGAAAATGTATGGCAGGTACCACAGTAATAAGTCTTCATAAGGAGAGACTCTCCTATCATAGGGGATTACGAATTAATCGACATGATTAACTGATTTAACCATGATGTATACCAGATTTGTCAATTAAATTCAATACTCATATCTGAAGGTAGGTTTTAATAAAGGTGAACCAATTAGTCAAGCAGTACTCAAGAACAACCATCTTCCATCTTACTCAAATGAACTCGATGACTCCTTTGAGAGTCACATAGAGCAGTATTGAGATTAGACACCCTAACAAGAACAAGAGTTGACTGTTGTTGCAAAATATTTACTTTTTAATCAGTACATCATTTTTCCTGAGCAATTTAAGTTCATCAACACCTTTCAACATGAGGCACAACACGTCTTAGGTGAGGTGACCCAGTTACTTAGTGTGATAACTTTCATTATCTCTCAACTTCGAGAGTAGAGTTAGCAATAGAAGTATCTTTTTACATAAGGAGACAATTTCATTAGAGGCCAGACTCCCCAGTTACTCAACACAGATATGCTATTGCTCTGTCAGATTTTTCAATAGATTTTCACCAGAGATAGCTATGGTACTTCATGACATAGAATTACTCTATTTCATTGATAGAGTATCCAGTTTCTCAGTGACCAAGTCATTGCTCTGAATTCAGTGTCCTTTTAGTCAACATTTTTCACGTTAATGTTTAAAGATAATACTCACTCTATGAATCTCTACCAAAGTAGCCTAGATATCACATTTTCAGATTACAGATGATTGAGTCTAGGGTATCCAAGACACAGTTGGTTAAAATTTATTAAAACTCATCATTTAGATACTTTTAATACATTTGAATGTAAATCTGAGAACACATTAATACTTATATCAGTCTGAATATGTAGACATTCTTGAACCTATATGATAGGAATTTCTTTTAAAAAATCAGACTAAAACATGGTACACAACATAAGAATCTCAGATCAGTCCAATCAATGCTACTGAACAACTTATCATTTCTGGAACAAGAACCAGATTAATCAGACCAACTTTTGATAGGTGCAAGCTGGTAGAGCAAATGATAGCAGGAGAGAAGAGCATCAAATATATGCAGAGCAGAATCAATTTCAGTAGCTGAGTCTGGAATACAGACAGATCAGCTTGACAACAATGAAGTCTAGTTCAACTCGAGAAAGATTTGAGTGACTGGATTTGGAATGGTTCAGGATGTGGAAGACTAATGAGTCTCAAATGCCCCCTATCTAGATGCAATAAATCAACCCCTTTTGGATTTTTCAATATAAAGGACATGCAATGCAATTAACTATATGGTGCAAGGACATGCAAACTCCCCCTGACTATATGCATATATCATTATGCAGGGAATTTGACAAATATGTATCATAACAAGGATGTACAATGCATTAATCAAACAGAATTGTCATGATATGCAAGCATCTGGAGCACACAAATTCAGAAGACAGAATTTAAACAGAGTTTTCAGAACTAACCTGAAGTGTAGGACCTTGGGGGTTACATTCTTGAGTGCCTTGGATTATTAACCCCTTTATTCATCAGCTTCCAAGGCACACCTGCAGCAAGACAATCATTTCGATCCTGCAGGAACCCAAGCCGCCTTGGGTCCTGTATTAGCCCTAACAAGTGTTCTAAACAATCTTTTAGCAACATTGTCATCAAAGTCCATCAAATGACAATTAGTCATGGAATGTCAAATTCTACCACAATATCTGCATAAGACAGCATGTTTTCTGGTCCTATGATGCACAGCAGCTTGAGACTTATGATTATGAGCATGAAGTTTCCTGCTATTCGCATGGACATTTTGTTTCCTATTGTCTGACAACCAACATTTAGCATACTTGTGACCTGACTTGCCACAGTTAAAACATGAAAAGTTCACAGGTCTTTTGGCAGAGAATTTAAAAAATTTGTAATTAACATGGCTTCCTTGGGCATGCCAACAGTCTTTGACTGTATGGCCATGCTTCCCACACTCGAAGCACCTTAGGTGCTTGCCTCTCGAGTCATTGTTTCCCCATGAAGACCCAAACCAACACTCAACAGCTTTATGACCCCGTCTGTTACAGTTATAACAGATGATGTGTTGGTTTGAAGCAAACCCGTTTCTTTTGGGGTTATGATGATGATTTATAAAAAATGTATTATGTATCATATCATCATTTTTCATTTCACTACAGTCATCTATGCAATGACCATGCCTACCACAGTAATGACATGACACCTGTGATTTCCTGGCGGCATGGTTACTAACAGATTGACTGAATGCATGTGAATGAGCAAAATGGGCATGAGCAGTGTACATTGACCCATCAGATTCAACCGAGCAAGCAGATTTTAGGGCATGAATAGGAATAGTCTTTACCTCCTTCGTTTGACTTTTCTTCTTCAATTTTTGATTATTCTTAACAATTTTTGTTTGCTTTTCATTCTTCCCAACCTTGAACTGAAATTCAGATGATGAAGGTGATTTTTGACCTTTACTTTGTTTTGGGGATTGATTTGAGGTACCAACTAGATCAGAGCTTCGCACAAAAGTTGTGTGTAGCTGGTTTCTAGTAATTTCCTTAACATCAGAACTACAACTTATCCCCCTTCTTGAATTATCATCCTCTCCTTTCATGACAACTTTCATTTTTCCTTTATCTTTAGCGGACTCGGATGCTGAGTTTTCCAGATCATGAATTTTATCTTACAAAGAAGCAATGTGAAGTTCATAACTGGCTATCTCCTGTTCATTGCAATTAATACATTCGCTTAGAACTTTGTTTGCAGTTTTATACTTCTCAATTTCTTGTTCCAGATTATTCAAAATTTGTGATTCTTTAACACAGACAGTTTTTCCTTTTTCTATGGTGAGAAGTTTTTCACACAAACCAGTGTTTAACCACTTTAATTTTTCAACTTCAGCTTTCAGTTCAGTATTTTCTTTGGTCAGCTTCTTAACTTCTTCATCACATTTTTCATTACTGGACATCAACTCCAGTTTCTCAATTTGTTCCTCTTTTCTTTCTTCTACTTTAATTTTCTCAGCAAGTAAATTTTTGTGATCCTCTTTAAATGAGGCAATTTATTTATTCAACCATTCATTTTCACTGTAGAGTTCCTCATTACGTTCTCACAGAACCGAGCATTTGTTGCAGCTTGACTCTACAGAGGAAATATGTATAGCTTCCTTTTGAAAATTTGTTTTAACACCGAGGATCTTGTTTAGGTTATCTTTTCCTTGAACAAATTTGGTCAGTGAATTTTTAAGATCTTGAATTTCAGAGTTCAAGGAGGTAATGCTCAATTCATAGCTTACAATTTCAGTTTCACAAGAAATGATCTATTGATGTAGTGCATCATTTAGGCTCTTCAGAGTTTCAATTTCCTGTACAAGTTTTTGTTCCTTATCAGCATCAACTTCCTTTACAGCACATTTCCCTTTTTCAATAGATATCCATTTTTATGACATGACAGTGTTCAGAACCATTAGTATTTTGTTTTGATCTTTCAATTTACAATTTTCTTCAATCGAACTATCTTGATTCATAGCTTTCAGATTTTCAATCAATTGTTGTTCATGCAACTCAAGTTCCGAATTTTTATTCCTCAGATCTTCTATCTCTCCTTTAAGAGACACAACTTGTTGCTCTTGCAGCCTAAGTTCAGATAGGAGATCATTATTTAATGTTTTAACAGAATCACATTTATTGCATGAATTTTCACTTATTTTCAGACTTCATTTTAGGTTGGCGTTTTCACATTTCAACTCTCTAATTTCATGCAACATGGCCTTTTTCATGTCTTTCATTTCACGTTTATAAGATTTATAACTGTCAAGCAAATTATCATGCATCTCAATCAGTTCATCCAATGAATTTTGTTCTAGTTCGGAGTTTACCATTGATGAAGAGTCATCAAACTGATCACTGCTTTGATCCTTTGTCATAAGGCACTTATGGTTCTCTTCACCATATCTGAGGATCAGCTCATCCATCAACTCCTTTGCATTCCCGCACTTAGTCACACATGAAAGTACATTAGCCCTTATAGCCCCTTTCAACATTTTCAGGGCTTTTTTATTTTCAGTATTCATCAACTCGTGACCAATATTCTAGTCTGACTTATTCACTGGTATATCATAAGGTCCATGTTCAATCAAAATCAGTAGATTTGAATCTACGAAATTCATGTAATCCCTAAACTCTCTATGCCAATCAGAGAAACACAATCCATCGAACATTGGAACTTCAGGCACAGAATCCATGACAATTAAACAAGATGCTAGATAATCTACACAATCAATCAAGGCACCGGAAATAGCAGGATCCACTGCAGATCGTTGGATCTGATGAATCAGTGACCCGCTCTGATACCAATTGTTGGGATCGGTGCGATGGATTCAGAGGGAGGTAAATGAATCTCCCCTTTAAAATATTATTCGATTAAAGCCTGTAACAGAATGATGATAAGGAATTAACATAAATAGGTGCCTTGTATGACACAGGTGCTCTCTTCTAGCGAGAATGAAAGATCAGATAATCTGAACTTCTGATCTACTCTATATGCGCTAGTGTGCAAACCCAATTCCAATCAAATATGCGATGTGCGAAGAAAACACTCACTAGATGAAAGAACACATCGAGCCTAAGCATGAATCTAGCGAAACATAATAGACAATCAAACCACTGCACAGAAGATTTTTAAGGTGGTTCAGTCCTCCAGACCTACATCCAACACACACTCAAACCAGAGTGTGGATTACGCTGCCAAACAGCTTGAAAACCGCTGGGCGACACAGCTTGCCTACAAACCGCTGACTAATAGCTTGACCGCTGGGCATTACAGCTTCGCCATCCGCTGGGGCTTACAGCTTAACCCGTCTAGAGGATACCACACCTCTGCAACCGCTGGGGACTATAGCTTAACCCGTCCAGAGGAATCCTCCTCTGCCCGCTGAGCAACACAGCTTGCTCTACTGACAAATAGCTTGAATCAATGGTTAAAAGAAAAACAAAATATGGAAAGAACACAACAATAGAAAGCTATAGACGATAAAACATAAAGTGGCTCTCAAAGAGCTGACTGGCCTGGATTTGATCCACGGTCTAGTAGAGACAAAGCTTCAGATGACTCTCTTCTTCTTCTTCTAAACTCTCGATCTCTCTTTCTTCTTCTTCTTCTTCTTTACTGCTCACTCTTTCTTTTTCGAACACTCTCCTCCTCTGCTGTTCTTCTTTTTTTTTTCTCTGGATCGTGCAGTTTCTTTCTGCTTCTGCTCCTCTGAAGTATATTCACGATCACCACACTTCACCATCCTCTCTCTCCAGATGGAGAAACCTTCCTTTTATAGCAGCAGCAGATAGGTGGGCGTGTGTCGTCCACGAATTCCCGCCCTAGCGCCTTGAGCACGTGGTAGCATTTCAGCCTGCTGCAATACACGTGTCACGATCCTAGCACTTCCTCCATTCTTGGATCACGTGCCCTTCTTAAGCTCCTCAAGCAGATATTCTGTCAGGTCAGACTAGTTACCAACTTGAATTGATCTGAAAGAGAAGAGAAAATGATGCACTGAGTTAGTTCAAAATTTGATCTAAGCCTGTACATACTTGATGCACATAATGCAATGTGCATATAGGAAAGTATGTACAATGAGGATAAATGCACGGACATGGCATCGAGACATGTATAGACTTGATGCATATAATGCAGTATGCATATAAGAAAGTATGTACAATGAAGATGAATGCACGGACATGGCATCAGAGAATATACAGACCTTGTGTTCATGAAGCAAAAGATGCATCGACTTGTTACTGAAGAATGTGCAGACTTTGTTTTCATAGAAGAAAGTATGCACAAATGCACGGACTTAGTCGCGTGCGGCAACACAAGTTACATCGACTTGAGTTCATGCTGCAACAGGAGTTGCACGAACTTTGTGTATATGTGTATGCGCGAGGCAAAGCGATGCACTGACTATGTGTATGCGTGAAGCACAACGATGCAAAAAGATGCATTGACTATGTGTATGCGTGAAGCACAACGATGCAAAAAGATGTACTGACTATGTACATGCATGAAGAATACGGACTGTACTGACTTAGCTGTGAACTAAGCTAATGGATGAATTGTGCTTGCACTGACTTGGTCGAGTGTACTGACTTGGTCGAGTGAAACAACGGAGGTTGTACAGACTTGATAGCATGCAGCAATGTATAGTCCCGACAGATGCAATGTACATGCATCGACTTTCAATGCGTAAACAAAATATGCACAGACTATGTATACTGAAAAATAAAACTATGCATTGAACCATGTAAGTAGAGATTGCATGCAGAATATCTATATATTCTAATCTCACATGACTTATAGTGTTTGCTATCATCAAAACTACACAATATCATCAAGGCATAAGGGGCACAACAACTATTAACTGTGCCTGTTCGCTGAAGTCTGAATCTATTCTGAATTGAGTTGAATAGCTTCATCATAATTCTGGTTTACAAAAGATAACTCAGTGGTATATAAAAAGGCAAAGTCAGAAGGATAGATTACATCTATCTGGAAAACTGACCCTTGCGTGAGGAGATTATCTAATCAACCCTCCGTCTGGAACGATACTGAGCTATCAATATAGTGAACTGTTGCTTCCATAGATGATTATTCATATTGGTTCAATAGTGTGATTTACAGTAGTTCATTCCTAATTCCACATTTCTTTTAAATTGCTATAAATCAAGTAGAATTTGGGGTAGATCTATTCACCCCCCTCTAGATCTGTATTCATTTGTTTTAACAGAAGGTTGTACGGTGTCATGATCACTGGCCAACAAGAATAAGATGCCACTGAACCACCAAATGGATTAAAACCATCTATGCATAAACCCAACCTAACATTACGTGGCTCCTTTGAGAAAGCAAGATGAGTACGACTGAAGTGAGTCCAAACTTCACCATCGGTAGGATGGCTGATTACATCATCAGCACGTCGTACTCTTTCGGTGTGTCATGTCATATGTCGAGCCGTCTTTGAGGACATATACAGCCGCTGTAGCCTAGGCACAAGAGTGAAGTATCGCAATGCCTTGTAAGGTACATCTTTTTGCTTGAATTGTCCCCTATCTTAAATTTAAATCTATCATGGTGACAAATAGAACATGATATCTTATCTGCATCATCTTTGTAATATAACATACAGTGATTCGGGCATGCATCTATTTTCACATATCCTTGCCCTAGCTCATTGACCATCTTTTTTGTAGGGTAAAAAGTTTTTGGCAACTTCTAGTCTCGAGGCAACATACTCTTGATCAAGAGGAGGAGACGGTCAAAATAAGTCTCACTGATGGGAAATTCAGATTTCAAGTTCAACAACTGTGACACTGTAGACAACCGAGTGTGCTTTTCACAACCATCCCATAACGGCTCATCAGCATCCCTAAGTAGTTGATAAAATCTTCCGACTGTCTTATTCGACACTTCTTCCATGTATGCACGTTCCTCATGAATATTAAAACTAGGACCAGCAGCATCTACAAACATATCCACGTACCCACTTGTGCCTGCAATATTGTCGGGCTCATACCTCAAGAATTCCTCACCATGACACGTCCAATTCGTATAACTATCCACGAACCCTTTCTTGTAGAAATGATGTTGCACATCCCATGGTGAACGCCACCTCAAGTTTCTACAACTTGAATAAGGGCATCGAATGTGACCATCGCGATCTGTTGCTGCATTGGGATTCCCTAATGCAAATTGAATGAAACTCTCAACTCCATGCTTAAAGTCATCTGACACCACCCAGTCAACTATTCTACGATACATCTATGAACGATATGTCAACATTTTGCTTGCACCCAATAAATGTTAATACACAAATAACTTTAAAATCATTACTCTTGAAAATAAACCTGACCCTTTCCTCACATCGTTCGCCATAGACCATTTGCAGTTGGAAGAGGACTATTATTTAGATTATCACTTTTTAACCCATCCATGAAGGTTTGATCGCACAATCACTTACTATATGTGTTACACGATTTGCTGAAAATTTCAGCAGCATCTCTCCACACTTCTCCGATATACAAAAAATATTTATTGATTTTAAAAATTTCTTAAACACTTACAAGTAAGTGGTTAAGAAAACACTCAAAATCAATAAAGGTATATCAGAGAAGAGTAAGGAGACGCAACCGAAATTCTCAACAAACCATACAAACACATATAGTAAATGACTGCGTAAGTGCGATCAAACATTCACAGACTGTCCAAACGGGACAATTCAAGACTTTGAGGTAGATATATACATTCGCGTGAAAAAATGAGAACATACACATCAATCACAAAGTCTTGAACGGGAAGGTTCATTGACACGGTTTTAACACGCTCTCCTAAGGTGCGTGTGATGTTAGGTCGCACCCACGCACCTCAGCTCACAGGGAATATCCCATGTAATTATATAACATAAAATTAAATAACATCACACTTATCATTATGCACACAACAAATTAAATAACATCTAATTTACAAAAATATTCAAATGAAGAATATCAAAGCTAAATAATCCACATTTTTTAGTCAGATCAACATCAAATTTATGTTAAAATCAGATTTAAAAACACATTTATATTCAATTAAAATATGCAAAGTTTGAAATCACAAGCAGAAATTTTGGGGTATTTACCTTTTGCAATAAGTTGACTGTTACAAATGGAACTCTATATTTTAGAAATAACAGTCAAAGTATGCTATTGTTTACCAATGCCCTTAAAGACAGAACGAGACATTATTTGAATGATCCGGTCAGATTTCTTGGCTTTTCTAAGCAAATGCAACAATGTTCAGTGGCCTGAAGGCTTTCCCGATGCTTCTCGTGTTGATTCCACAGGGTCATGATGAGATGAAAGATCGAGCTGACTCCCGGAGACAGTCCGAGACGCGCAAGCCGACTTCGGCCTGAACAGGCACCAAAATGGGTTAAATCGGCACGCCCTCTACCCGGGGCACTCCACTTTCACCAGCGCCCTTCAACCCCAGCACGCAAGAAAGAAATAGGTCCTTAACCGGCGCGCTCACCCCCAACGTCGGGTTCGACGTCAGAGGGGTATTGAGGTTTAGTCCCACATTGGATAATTTATGGGTAGTGCCTCCCTCCTTATCTATTGAGGATTCTCTCAGCTCAATACCTAGGTTTTGTGTTAAAGTTTGGGCCTTTAGTTGTTCATATCTGATCATCTCACAACAAGCATTCACCTAGGGTGGATCTTTCCAACTAGTTCTTATCATGCTTGACAGGGAGCTGACTTGGTCAATTATCTAGTAGTTTGGACTATGAAATATGATGATATGGTGTATGATATGATGTGATTTTGCTGTGGAAACATAGATACTGGAAAGGAAACCCCATAGTAGAAATTTCATTGGATTGATTAGTTGGATATGACTTTTTTTTTCTACATTGAGCTGATTGATGCCAAAGAACAAGAGTTTCCTTCATTAACTCCTATACGTCCATCTCTGCATTATCTCTGTAACTTCTGAAAGTCCATTCTTTTAGTGCATTCCTGGAAGAGAAGTTTTTGTTTAATGATGAATATAAACTGCACTTTGTGAATTTTCTTTTGGTTTACTATTACTTTGATCGGCAACATTGAGATCTCTTCAACTTCATTGTCTACATACTAACTCATGACCTCATTTTCTATCTATAAGACAAGAAGCCCATTTGGAATGTTACTGATGCAAGTCTAATTGGACTTTTGACCTTTTATTTGCTCCCCTAAAATAAAATCCTATTTCATAGACACATCATAGTCTTCTATAACTAGCATCCATTTGGACTCAAAGGTGTAATGGCTCGTAGCATTAAATTCTTGATGTTTCTATATATGCAAATCATGCATGATAAGTTAGTTCAAGCCGTAGGATACATATTTTTTTGACACCAGATTATTGATGAGTACAGAAAATTCTAATCTTCTTATTACTTTTATGTTTACTGGCAATACCCCAAAAATTAATTTGAATCATGAGGTTTTAGAAAACAGTACATTATTGGTAACTACAGAATATTATTAGTAACTATAGTAATTTCCACGTATCCTTTTCTCTTAATTGAGCCATATTCTGTATCTGTTTCTCTTTCATCGGCTTAACTGAATGTCAATGGGAATGGAGGTGTGATTTTATTTATTCCAATTTTATTCCGATCCTACTTTTGTTGATAAGCTTTTCTTTCTCTGTGGTTTTTAACTTTTTCCCATTTTTCATTGACACTAGTATATCTTTTCTCTCACATCCTACAATTATTCATATTGTGTCACTTACTTCCAGTTAAAAGCAAGTTAACCCACAGTATTTCATATGCTTTAGAATTTAGCAAGTGAATTGATGCATTTTTTCCCCTTCATGCTAGTCACTTATAGATAATATTCTTAACAGTCTAAGTCCATATGTTCTCTCTATTTCCCATCTACTTGTGTTTTCTCACAATTAGCTTGGTTATACTTAGTTGTGAACTGTATAATTCTTGTTGATCCCTTGCCTGTCCATGTGGTGGGATGCTCTCTGCTTGGGTAGAACACCTTTGAACTCTCTTGGTTCACTCAAAGTGTTGAGAAAATTCTCCTCATGAAGGACACGTGGTTTCATTTGAGGCACTGCACTTTCATGCCATCCACAGATCACAGAAGTCATAGCAGTACACCTTTTCATTTTTTATTAATATTTTTTAAATTAGGTTTCCATGTGTTAATGAAACAAACAGGAAAAAAACATTATTTTGGTCTATTTGAATAAGCATTGATCCATTGGCAAATAAGGTGTCAATGTTAGGGAAATACTTTAGAAGTAAGATACTAAAACATAAAATGGGGTCACTCATCATCTAGACTTTATGGAAAATCCCAATCTCTCCATTTAAGCAAGTATCATGTTGTTGTGGGTAATAAGTCAGAAGTTATGAGTGCTACATCTAGGATTATACTGGACTACTGGAGCCCCTGACGTGGAAATGTTGATTGATCATCACTAAAATGTGGTGAATGGTTAATGTTGATTGCCTGCTTGTTAGTTGTTCTGTGGCCTTAGTAGTAGGAGGCTCCATTTTGGTGGCAAATGGATGGTTAATGCTGCTGTCTTGTCTTTTAGCTCTTGTTTCTTGTAAGTCATGGGCTTTATTCCCGTGTATTCCCTTTTCTTTACAACTGCTCCCCGCACCCTCTTGAGGGTGCAGATAGTAGAGGGCTAGAAGCTATATACTTATGTAGGATCACTTTTTACACACCATTTTACCTCTTCTAATGACTGCGAGGGCAATCACATTCTGAATAACAACAGGAAAAAGGAATAACAATGGAAAAGTGATCAGTAATCAAATCTTTATGCCACAATATAATAACATAATGCTCTCTTTTATATTTTAATCAAATCTTTTTACTTTATTGCATAACCAAGAAGGTAGTTTTTCCACTTTGCCAACTGGTCTCGGATTTATGACAAACTTGTCTATTGTCCATAGTGTGACCTTGGCCAAGTAAACAAAACCTAAATACCAAGTGGGTAGCCAATTTTAAAACTTCGTGGTGCGGACACCCGAGCAGTTGATCGGCACGACACACCGAGCCACCGGTACCGCACACGGAGCATGACACGAGCCACCTCAGCGTCCATCTAGCTCGGAGACAGCCTGGAGACTCCGCCTTGAGCCTCCCCATTTATTATATTTAGCTAGACTTTATGTGTGTGTAATTTGTATTTATTTCGTTGCATTCGGTTTGCCATTTTGAGTGTAATAGGGGCTTACGAGCATTTCGGACCCCGTGGGCCCCACGGGCCCCCCGAGCCCCACCACATTGGGCCACCTCAGCCTAGGGTCCCACGTGGGGCCAGTCAACATGCCACAAGGGAGCATCTAGAAGCTTGACTTGTAATTGGACACATGGGGGACAATGGGCTTAAAAAGTCCAAGGAGGCTACCTACCTCCCACCTATATTTCAACCTTCCACACCCCTCCCATTCAAAGTCCAAGGGCCGCCCCCCTCCCCTTAATTTTTTATTTCTTTTTTGTGTGTGTGTCACATGCCATCCCAGCCCTTCATCTCTTACCCCTAGATCCTACGGTTGTGGATGGATGTGAGATGTAAGCTATTTAAACTTGTATTTTCCATTTTACTTGAATTAATGCCATTTGAAAGTTGGAAAAAAATCTCTTGAGCAGGCCTAGGCCGCCCCCTTCTCCTCTCCCCATCCCTCTTGAAGCTGTGAAGGTTTCCTTCTGGTGGTGAGACTCCACCCTATCAGTTCCGGTCGCCGCCGCCGCCGCCATGAGCCGCCACCGCACCGCCATCGTCTTCATCGGAGTTCTGCCTGTGCAGTACCACAGCAGCTTCCACGAAATTCAGCTATCAACCACGAGCTCTGATCGACCTGGGAATTTTACTGGAGGTTCCATAGGTGTCAAGGATATCCAAAAAAAATTGGTTTGTCATTCAGATCCCGTTCCATATTTTTAGATTTTCGTCCACTCTTCTATTTCAGTTCTGCCAGCAGTCTGTCCAGATTCATCTCCGCCCTGATTTTTAGGTCTTAGGTCCACTTTTTGATTTTCTTTGGTTCGCCCAATTTTACTGGATTTTCATTCCACCAACCCCTTCGTCCAAAATTTTTCTAAATTTCTAGTTCGTCCATTTCATATTTTCCATAAATCATTCTCAGATCCACTTGAAGTTCTATCCACCCGTTCCCAGATCCGACCACTAGACACTCCAAAAATCCTATCAAATCACCACTACCTCCAAATCCAATTCTAAAAATTGTCCCAACTTCGTGGTTTGATTATCTACAACTTTGATGAAGAGCTCGAAGTCTGAATCCCAATGTAAGTAGGCAGTCAATGGCCGTTTACAGGGAACTGATGTGCTAAACTGAGAGTTCTGGAACTATGTAGCAGAGAATTGAAAATTAGTTAAGGTCCAGGTCCGCGCAGGTTCAGAGGAATCCACTGGCCCTAGGTTAGAGGATTTTGAGTCCTCTTTCTAACGGCGCTGGTTTCCTCGCATTCCGGCGACGGGGCTGATCGCAGCAGTTGATTTCGCCGGAGCGCGCGCCTGAAAACAGCAAGCAAAAATCCGTGGGCAGCATTCCACAAGCTTGGAGATCGGAGTTGTTCGGCCACCGATCGGTGTTCCCAGCCGACCGCCTTCCGTGGAGGCGTGCCACCAGGGGTCCCCATCATAGTGGACCCACTCCTGCAGATCCGGAGGCCAGCACCACCCGTGGGCCCCACGGGCCCGCAGAACCCGCCGTTCGGAAGGCACGAAAACGCGGAGTTCGGCACCGCCGGGCGACATCAAGATACTGCCCGTCAACCCAATTAGCGTGATTCCCAGGCCCCGCATGTGACCTATTACCTCCCTGCGTGGAGTGGGTCAAATTATTGTATTTCTGAAAAATTGTGTTAACCGGGAGTCCGTGATTGGCCGGGGTTGTCTTCGCCACGCCGGGTGCGTGGAGGTAAAGTCTTAACTCCTCGATGTTACATTGCTTAGCTAGTATACGGTCTTAGGCCGCTACCGAGAGTGTAGGTACTAGCCCGTGTGTCCATGTCACCACTGTGAGAGTGAGAGTGACCCGTCCCGTGACTCGATCCGAGACCGGAAGTTGAGTCGGACTACCCTTGACCTCCGCCGGTTCCTTAACCGCGCACGGTCCGCGCTTTCCCTCGCTTGGGACGACGAGTGAGCTTCCACTTCTGTTAGCGACGTTTCGCCACTAGGAGCTCGTAGTGTCGGGCTTAGTGTCTCCCTGGTGTGTGCCGCTGGTCGCGACTTCATCTAGAGTCCGAGGGTGGCACCTAATAGTGTCGTCTCCCGTGTCCGTCCCGCATCAGTTTGGTATCAGAGCGAGTCGAGTCTAGGGTAGTCTTTGCATATGTCTTGCATGCATCATGGTCTAAGTCGAGTCTAGGACCATCATTATTTTCAAAACAAAAAAAAAGGTGTGTTTTAAATTACATTTGCATCCCGATAATTCGGTATCTTAAAAGGTGTTGTCCGAACGTTAGGCTACGCCTACCGGGAGGTCGCACACTTGCGGGAGTGATCTTCGGATCGATTAACTCCGCCCCGTACCGGATATTGGTTTAGGTCTAAGTGCATCATTTAGTGTGTTTGCATTAGTCGGTGTCTTCTAGGTCGTGTGTCAGTTGCATGCCCACCCGTCGAGGTACCCCGTACTCGCCACCACCACCTATGGCGGAGTCCCGAGCCCGTAGTTCCGATGAGTCTTCCACGGCCGAGATGTTCCGAGCCATCATGGATCGTTTAGACACGCGTATGGATGGTCTTAGTACGCGTATGGATGACATAGGGACGCGTCTAGAAGGGCGGATGAAGGTCCTCGAGGATCGGGCTGGGGTTTCGGAGCAGTCCATTCAGGGCCTAGTTGGGAGAATTGCCGTCCTCGAGAGGGGCCCAGTAGCGGCGCAACCCGCGCCGACGAACGGCCAACAGGAGCCGGTTCAGCAGCCTGCTGTGCCAAGGGCTCAGGCGGAGAATGTTGGGGTTCAACAGGTGCATGTGGTGAATGATTATGCATCTGATAATGATCAAGGGGGTAACGGTCGTCGTCATCAACGACGGAATCGTGGTGACGAGGATGACGATCGCATTCTTAGGGGTGTGCGTGCGGACCCTCCCACTTTTAGCGGGTCCTTGGACCCTAGGGTGTATTTAGATTGGGAGGCCGGCATGGACCGGTACTTCGAGTGGTTTGAGATGACGGACCACCGAAGAGTCCGATACGCAAAGATGAAGTTGCAAGGGCAGGCCCAAACTTATTGGATCAATGTGGAGAGCCTGCTCAACCAGCGACGTCAACCCCAGATCGGTACTTGGGATGATATGAAAACCAAGTTGAGGGAGAAGTACCTTCCCGCCTCATATCGCCAACGTCTCATAAACAAGTGGCAAAGCATCTCCCAAGGGAACCGATCCGTGACCGAGTACACCGCCGAGTTCGATGAGTATTATTTGCGGTGCGGGGTCACGGAAGAGAGCACCATGACGATATCCCGCTTTCGGAGAGGTTTGCGGCCCAATTATCAATATGAACTCTTTCGCCGCAATGCCACCACTTTGGAGCAGGCATATCAGATTGCTCTAGAATTGGAGCAGTTCGAGGCCGAGTTTGAGTCACCCCATCGGTTGGGCTCCTTTCCCCTTCGTAGCGTCGAGTCCCGTGGCTCATTTGGCACGTATCCGAGGGCCCCCATGGCACGACCTCAGGAGCCCACTCGCCCCGAGCCCTTTGCTCCTAGGCCTCGTCCTCCACCCCCGAGGGACCTTCCTCGTCCCCAGCATCTTACGGCCCCACCCATAGCCCGTCCACCGGCACCCGCACCTCCTGCACGTCCTTTGTTGCCTACGCCTCCTATCCGTCGGGAGGATAAAGGTAAAGGACCTATGATTGGGGAGCCTAGTGGATCACGGCAGCAGTGTTATCGCTGCAATGGGTTTGGCCATTTCGCCAACCAGTGTCCCACCCGTCCATCTCTTCACATTGGGGACACACAGGCCGAGGATACCACCCCTACGGGCCTCGAGTTAGTCAGCTATGAGGCAGATGAAGAGCTAGCTGACGAGTACTATGAGATGGGAGGTGAGGCCCAGGATGTCTAGCAGTCGGACGATACCCGCGTGGGGGTCGTCAAATGTATCCTCACCCAGCCACAGGTCAGTGATGACTGGCGTCGGACCACTATTCTTCATGTATTCTGTAGGCTGGGAAAGCAAATTTACAAGGTGGTCATCGATAGCGGGAGTTGTATCAATGCAATCTCCACGAACACTGTCACTCGTCTTGGTCTCACACCCGTAGACCACCGTTGCCCCTACCAGGTATCATGGGTGGATACCACTTCCATTTCGGTCAGACTGCGGTGCTTGGTCCCGCTGCGGCTCCACTCCTACCGTGACGAGATCTGGTGTGATGTTCTTCCCATGGAAGTGGGAAGTATCATTCTTGGTAGGCCGTGGTTATTCGACCGAGATGCCACACTCCATGGTCGGTCGAACACCTGTACCTTCGACCACGATGGCCAGCGGGTCACCCTCCAACCCGTTCGGCCCAGGAGCCCATCTGTTAGGGGTCCTACTGGCCCTAGTACTCCGAAGCCTTCCGTTCCCGGGCCTAGTACCCCATCCCCAGCTCGGGCTATGACCGTTACCTCTGGTCCAGGAGAGCCCTCGACGAGGAGATTGATGATGATTAGCTCCCGGGAAATGGAGCAGGAGCTTAGTCAGGGCTGTCCGGTGTTTGCCATTACGGTCCGAGAGGTGGAGCGGGACTCCGAGGGTGAGCTCCCACCGGAGGTTGTTCCCATTCTACAGGAGTATGCTGATATATTCCCCGATCAGCTTCCCGAGGGACTCCCACCTATGCGGGATATTCAGCATGCCATCGACCTTCTTCCGGGCTCTTCTTTGCCCAACCTTCCTCATTATCGAATGAGCCCCACGGAGCATGCCGAGCTTAAACGGCAGGTCGATGAGCTTGTGCAGAGAGGATCTGTCCGGGACAGCATGAGTCCATGTGCTGTACACGCATTACTCACCCCGAAGAAGGATGGCACGTGGAGAATGTGTATTGATAGTCGTGCCATCAACAAGATCACCGTGAAGTACAGGTTCCCTATTCCCCGCCTGGATGACATGTTAGACATGATGGCAGGTGCCACTATCTTTTCGAAGATCGATCTTAAGAGTGGCTACCATCAGGTGAGGATTAGGCCATGTGATGAGTGGAAGACCGCATTTAAGACCAAGGATGGTCTATATGAGTGGTTGGTCATGCCTTTTGGGTTGACCAATGCCCCTAGCACTTTCATGCGGCTCATGACTCAGGTCCTCCGACCTTTCATTGGAGTCTTTGTAGTGGTGTATTTTGATGATATCTTTATCTATAGCCGCATCACAGGGGACCACTTGGACCACCTTCGGCAGGTCTGTCTACTTCTTCGGCGAGAGCAGTTATTTGCGAACCCACAGAAGTGTGCTTTCATGACATCTCAGCTTACCTTCTTGGGATTCATTATGTCTAGTACTGGGGTCTCCGCCGATCCGGAGAAGGTTCGGGCCATTGTTGAGTGGCCGGAACCCCGTACGGTTCATGATGTCCGCAGCTTTCATGGCCTTGCGACGTTCTATCGTCGCTTCATTCGCGGATTTAGCTCCGTCACTGCCCCGATCACGGATTGCATCCGGAAGGGCACCTTTGTATGGACGAAGGCCACATCTGCTGCCTTCAGGGACATCAAGGAGCGTATGACCCAGACACCTATCCTTCGACTGCCTGATTTCTCGAAGGTGTTTGAGGTCTGTTGTGATGCGTCGGGTGCTGGGATTGGAGGAGTTTTGAGTCAGGAGTCCCACCCGATCGCATATTTCAGCGAGAAGCTGAATGACGCGAAACTGTGATATTCCACGTATGATAAAGAATTCTACGCAGTTGTTCAGGCTCTTAGGCATTGGAGGCACTATCTTTTACATCAGGAGTTTGTCCTATACTCTGACCACGAGGCATTGGGGTACCTCCATTCGCAAAAGAAGCTTAATTCGCGTCATAGTCGTTGGGTCGAGTATCTCCAGCAGTTCACCTTTGTGCTTAAACATAAGGCTGGAGTGGAGAACAAGGTGGCTGATGCCTTGAGTCGGCGAGCATGTTTGCTTACCACCATGAGTGCCGAGGTCATAGGGTTAGAGAAGATGAAGGAGGCCTATGTTGATTGTCCTGACTTCGGTCAGATTTTTACCACCCTCCAGGCCGGACCCTCGAGAGACCTTGATGAGTATGTGCTTCAGGAGGGTTACCTCTTTCGAGGTAGTAGGCTATGTGTTCCCCGAACTTCGGTTCGAGATTTCTTAGTGTGGGAACTACATGCGGGCGGTCTAGCCGGCCACTTTGGTCGGAACAAGACTATTGAGGCAGTGGAGCATCGATTTTATTGGCCGAGCTTAAAGCGCGATGTTGCTAACATCGTGGCTCAGTGCCGTACATGTGCTACGGCCAAGATGAAGAAGCAAAGCTCAGGCCTTTATACGCCTCTTCCCGTGCCTGATGTCCCGTGGCAGAATGTTAGTATGGATTTTATTTTGGGATTGTCACGTACCTCTAGGAAGCATGACTCGGTCTATGTTGTTGTTGACCGTTTCTCGAAGATGGCCCTCTTTATCCCTTGCTCAAAAACTTCGGATGCTTCTAGGGTAGCCCGCCTTTTCCTTACTCATGTGGTGTGCAAGTTCGGGTTGCCTCGCACTATAGTGTCTGACCGTGATGTTAGGTTCACTTCCTATTTTTGGAAGACACTATGGCATATGATGGGTACGCATCTTAAATTCTCCACTGCATATCATCCCCAGACAGATGGTCAGACCGAAGTGGTCAATAGGAGTCTGGGTGATCTTTTGAGGTGTCTTGTTAGGGATCGCATCGGGGATTGGGATCTCATCCTACCCATGGCTGAGTTTGCATATAATGATTCGGTGAATAGGTCTACCGGCATGAGTCCATTTGAGATTGTCGCAGGTCGTAGGCCTAGGAAACCCGTTGACCTTGTCCCCATGCCTATCCATGCTAGAGTGTCGGAGTCGGCCGAGTCGTTTGCTAGGCATGTTAGGAGTTTACATGACGACATCCGTCGTCACATTGAGGCCAGCAATGCACGGTACAAGGAGTTAGCCGATGCCCACCGACACCACCGAGAGTTCCACGAGGGCGAATATGTCATGATCAGGGTAAGACCTGAACGGTTTCCCTCTGGAACCGTTAAGAAGTTGCAAGCTCGCGGAGTCGGTCCCTTTAGAGTGTTGAAACGCGTTGGATCCAATGCGTATGTTGTGGACCTGCCCGAGGAATATGGTATAAGCTCTACCTTCAATGTATCGGATCTTGTTGCATATAGGGACCCAGCGGTGATCCCTAGTGAGCCTTTTGAGCCATCTCCTCCCCTTGAGAGTGATCCCACACCTGAGTGTCCACTTCCACCTCCAGCCCCTTTTTCACGGCAGCGTGAGCACATAGATCGTATACTGGACGAGCAAGTGACAGTTACCAGGAGTGGATCTTACCCGCGCTACCTAGTGCGATGGAGAGGACGGCCCGCTACTGAGGACACATGGATCACACATGGCGAGTTGTAGCGGATTGATCCAGGCCTTTTGGAGCGATACAGGAGCGATGCAGACCCTTACTCGATAGGGTCGAGTTTCTCCCACCCGGGGAGAATTGGTGCGGACACCCGAGCAGTTGATCGGCACGACACACCGAGCCACCGGTACCGCACACGGAGCATGACACGAGCCACCTCAGCGTCCATCTGGCTCGGAGACAGCCCGGAGACTCCACCTTGAGCCTCCTCATTTATTATATTTAGCTAGACTTTATGTGTGTGTAATTTGTATTTATTTCATTGCATTCGGTTTGCCATTTTGAGTGTAATAGGGGCTTACGAGCATTTCGGACCCCGTGGGCCCCACGGGCCCCCCGGGCCCCACCACATTGGGCCACCTCAGCCTAGGGTCCCACGTGGGGCCAGTCAACATGCCACATGGGAGCATCTAGAGGCTTGACTTGTAATTGGACACATGGGAGACAATGGGCTTAAAAAGTCCAAGGAGGCTACCTACCTCCCACCTACATTTCAACCTTTCACACCCCTCCCATTCAAAGTCCAAGGGCCGCCCCCCTCCCCTTAATTTTTTATTTCTTTTTTGTGTGTGTGTCACATGCCATCCCAGCCCTTCATCTCTTACCCCTAGATCCTACGGTTGTGGATGGATGTGAGATGTAAGCTATTTAAACTTGTATTTTCCATTTTACTTGAATTAATGGCATTTGAAAGTTGGAAAAAAATCTCTTGAGCAGGCCTAGGCCGCCCCCTTCTCCTCTCCCCATCCCTCTTGAAGCTGTGAAGGCTTCCTTCTGGTGGTGAGACTCCACCCTATCAGTTCCGGTCGCCGCCGCCGCCGCCACGAGCCGCCACCGCACCGCCATCGTCTTCATCGGAGTTCTGCCTGCGCAGTACCATAGCAGCTTCCACGAAATTCAGCCATCAACCACGAGCTCTGATCGACCTAGGAATTTTACTGGAGGTTCCATAGGTGTCAAGGATATTCCAAAAAAATTGGTTTGTCATTCCGATCCCGTTTCATATTTTTAGATTTTCTTCCACTCTTCCATTTCAGTTCTGCCAGCATTCTGTCCAGATTCATCTCCGCCCTGAGTTTTAGGTCTTAGGTCCAATTTTTGATTTTTTTTGGTTCGCCCAATTTTACTGGATCTTCCGTCCACCAACCCCTTCATCCGAAATTTTTATAAATTTCTAGTTCATCCATTTCTTATTTTCCATAAATCGTTCTCTGATCTACCTGAAGTTCTATCCACCCGTTCCCAAATCCGACCACCAGACACTCCACAAATCCTATCAAATCACCACCACCTCCAAATCCAATTCTAAAAATTTTCCCAGCTTCGTGGTTTGATTATCTACAACTTTGAAGAAGAGCTAGAAGTCTGAATCCCAATGTAATTAGGCAGTCAATGGCCGTTTACAGGGAACTGATGTGCTGAACTGAGAGTTCTGGAACTGTGTAGCAGAGAATTGAAAATTAGTTAAGGTCCAGGTCCGCGCAGGTTCAGAGGAATCCACTAGCCCTAGGTTAGAGGATTTTGAGTCCTCTTTCCAATGGCGCTGGTTTCGTCGCATTCTAGCGACGGGGCTGATCGCAGCCGTTGATTTCGCCGGAGCGCGCGCCTGAAAACAGCAAGCAAAAATCCGTGGGCAGCATTCCACAAGCTTGGAGATCGGAGTTGTTCGGCCACCGATCGGTGTTCCCGGCCGACCACCTTCCGTGGAGGCGTGCCACCAGGGGTTGATAGGTTCGGTGCAAGTATTCAGAGGGGGGGTGAATGAATATAGCCCGTTTGATCAACCTTCACCCAATTAAAAATATGATGCTCACTAACTATCTAGATTGCTAACTAGACAGATATATCAAATCTGAAACTCAATTGGAATTTCGCTCTCTTGACAGATTAAGATATTCTAAGAAGACCAATCAACACTTCTGCTCAAACAGAAGCCAAACGCTTAGAGCTCCCCTATGCAATCATCTAGCGGAAGCAAAAGCAGATAAACCAAACCACAATGCACAAGGGGTTTTTTAGGTGGTTCGGTCCTTCAGACCTACATCCACCCCACACTCAACCCGAGTGTGGCTTCCACTAGCTCACGCTAGAAACAGCAGACTCAGTCTGCAACAAATGCTGCCAAACAGCTTGACCAGGGGAACAGCCTCCCCTCTTCCTCTCAACCGGAGGGAACCACTAGTGACACCAATCACTAGCAAACCAGAGACACACGGTCTCTCTTCCTCCAGACCTGGAGGGAACCCCTGGACTTGAATCCACAAGCCCAGAACCAGAGACAAGTCTCCCTTCCTCCAAACCGGAGGGAACCCACAAGTAGCACCTAGCTACTTGCACCCGGAGATGTCAATCTCCCTTCTCCTGAACTAACAGGAGGAACCCCGACCACTCTACAGAGTATCGGAAACACAGCAAACCAGAAAACAAAGGAAAGAACAATAAACGAAAAATGACTTCAGCAAAACAGAAAGCTGAAAAACGAAATGCACAATGTGGCTCTCAACGGAGCTGACTGGCCTGGATTTGATCCACGGTCCAGTAGACGGATCTTCAGGTAAGATCTTCCTTCTTCTCCACGAGCTCTCTCGCTCACTCTCTATCTTTCTTTCTCTTTCTTCTGCTCTTCTCTCACTCTCTGCTTCTTCTTCTCTTCACACTCTTCTCGAGCTCTCTACCTCTCTTGTTCTCCTTCTGCTCTTCTTCTTTCTCTTTTCTTTTTCTATCTGGATCGTAGCTCTCTGTATGAGATTTTCTTCTCGCCAACTCGATCACCTTCATCTGTGGACGAAGGTCTCATATATATAGCAGCAGCAGCAGCAGCAGCAGCATCAGTCACGACGTGTGACCTCCACATTTCCAGCCCTAATTATTCGGACCACGTGGCAGTCTCTCAGCAGGCTTCATTCCAGCCTCGGATCACGTGCTGCCTTAAGCTTCACGATCAAGGCACCTGTAAAACAGAGTATCGGATAAGTCATCAATTTAGAGAGCAACTCTGTATAGATTATCAGAAGAACAACACTTTAGAAGAAACCTGAACGAGGTTAAAACGAAACAACACGACGTAACAAATAGCAACGATTCGGAGACAACACGAGGACACAATAGAGAAAACGACACGAAGTCAGTAAAGACTCGATGTACAACAGTAAGTAACACGAAGTAAAACCATACAGACATAAACGATAACACGAGATGCAACTTGTGACAGAGATAACACTACAAAGAGAACTACACGTAGAAGATGAAAACAATAACCGACGCGAGGTGAAAAACAACACGAGGACAACACGGGCTGACAGCAGAAACCGACACGAAGTGGTTGCAAACAAGTAAGACACAAGGTCTTCGTAAAGCAACACGAAGTGTGGTCAAAGCGAGAACGACACGAGGTCTAATGAGAAAGACCAGCACGAAGACGGTGAAAACAGCACGAAGTGAAGAACAACGACACGAAGTATAGTGGTGACAAAAACACACATTACACAGAGAACGACACAAAGACGAAAACAACACTTAAGGCGAAGTTGACAGGGAGTGAAAACGACACGAAGTCTGGGAGACACGACTCAAAGTCACAAGAACGACAGTAACCAACACGAAGTGTGGTTACGAAACATGAACGACACGAAGTGTGGAAATCATGACACGAAAACGACACAAGGTCTGGAAACATGACACGAAGTCACAGAAACAACAGTAACCAACATGAAGTGTGGTTACGAAACATGACACGAAGTCACAGAAACAACAGTACGAAGTTATGAGAGGAAAAATGATACGAGGTCATGAAAACACAAGACAAAGACAAAAGATGAAATCGACACGGAGTGTAGGAACAACACGAAGACAGAACAGTGATTTGACACGAAGTCAAAATGTCAAGAAATGAAACGACACGAAGTCTAGAACAGTAATTGACACGGGGTAACACGACGACGTAGACACTAAAACAACACGAAGATGAAGACAAGGGAAACGACACGAAGTCTAACCTCATACAAGCTTTCCTGTTACGCATGGAAATCAACACGAGGTGTTGTAAGCTCATACAACACGAGATCTTTTCGTGTTAGTGAGGGGAAACAACACGAAAACTCAAGTACAGAAACAGCACGAAGAAGATGTACAGTCTGATGTACAGACTTTGAAGAGTAGTCCAAAGTATAGACTTCACGCTGTACAGACTTGGAAGACCAGTGTTGAATGTGTAGACTTGTAGTTTATCATGAAAGAAGGCAAGTGTACAGACTTGCTGTCCTCACAGCAGACGATGTAAACACTTAGCCTATGCAGACCAATGTACAGACTTTGGCAAAGCAAAAGGCTGTATAGACTTGGAGACCCAAAGCCATTGTATAGACTTTGTCTAAGACAAGGCATGAGCTGACGTTGTATATACTTAGCCAATGCAAACCAGTCCGATGTATAGACTTAGACGAATGATGCATGAGACGCTCAATGTATCGACTTTGAGCTTGCTGTGCAGTGAATAGACTTAAGGCATAAACCCCACGAAGCACTGTATAGACTATGCACATAACATAAGTCCAACATAAACAATATATCAGTTGTACCAGTCACAGTCATGATGCAATCATCAAGGCACAATGTCATGAAAATACTATATCATTGCTATCATCAAAATACAATATCAATCATCAAAACCACAGCAATGAATGAATGCTTTATGCATCAGTTTAACATGTAACAAGACTGAACATCAAATATGTTAATCTAAACTGAGCAGCAAGATGACTGAACATTTGATAAACTCACATCAACAACCAATCATCAAAACCATCATCAAAACCACAGGGGCACAACAATCTCCCCCTTTTTGATGATGGCAACACTTTCAATACATTTAGTCATTTCAATACATTGAGTCATTCTGATGATGTGAGGCATTCTGAAGACTCAAATTATTCTCCCCCTTTGACTTCATCAAAAAGAATATAATTTGAGAAGTTAAAGCATGCATAAAAGTTCAGACAAATTCTCCCCTTTGCAATACTCCCCCTGAGTATATGAATGCAAGGTCACAAATGATATGAGCCTGATTCAGCATGACAAGGAATGCTCCCCCTGAAGAGATGCCAATTGATATGCAAGTGATGCATGACATGGAAGCTCCCCCTCAATAAGTGGACTCTTATGAGAAGGAGACCACAGGGGCAAACAAGAAGAGGTTCAGGTTAACGAGTCAATACCATGAGCAGAAGAGTTTCAATTAACAGATTTTTCAAGGATGTTCCAAACACAAGAAGTTCAGCCTGATTTTCAAAGAGATATCAATCTCATAAATCTAAAGCATAAGTTTTCAAAGTCTTCTATCATAAGGGCTTATGAATGACATTTATTGAACATCATGGTTTAAACGTGATGTATGCAGAGTTTATCAATAAAATTCTGTAATGATATCTAAAACCATGGTTTAATAAAAATGAACCAAGCCCTCATATTTATCTTGATTATCCTCCCTTTGTCTTACACAATCAAATCTATTGACTTCTTTCAGAATTACATGTACTAGTATTGAAATCAAGCAATTATGAAGTCATATGATTTTGTCTAGGGTGGTAGCAAAATGATTTTAGCATTAATATTCAGATATTTCAATTTGTTCAACAATTTTCCATGCTACAAATTTTACGAGCACTCTAGTTCAGTTCACACCTTGTAACTAGAGGATATACCTTGATCAGAGGCCAATATCCCAAAGCACTTAGTGTGACTGACTGTCATGCTATATATATATGAACAGAGATAGCATTTACACATCATGACACACTTGAAATCATTTCTGGATGAGTGAGTTGTATTTCTCAGTGTGCATGCCATTGCTCTGTCTGATTTTCAATGAATTCTCATTTTACAGAGTTAACTAAGGCACCTCATGACACAGTCCTTTGGACTTGTGTTTCTCAGTGACCAATGTCATTGCTCTGACAGATATTACCCTTTAGACATTTCAGAAACATTCGTTTGCTTCAAAACAATATTAATCTCATGTACTTAACCAATTAAAGTTATGTATTCAAAAGTGCAGATTTCAGGAGTTTTCACAAGACATCGCATGAAACAGATGGTTAAGGTTTATTAAACATGCTTCAGATATTTTTTAAGAGATTTTAAAGCCAAACTCATTGAATACATTAAACTTAAACCACATGAGTTATTTCAGTCATTCATAAAAACGTATAATAGAAGATTTCTAGTTCAAGATTTTCAGATTTATGATCGAGATAGCCCATTGAAATCTTCATGAAAGACTGATAGAATTCTAAAGCCAAATGATACCAATTGATAGGAGAATTACCAATTGTTAAGAGAGATTTTGAAGCATAAAGTTTTCAGAATATGATCAAGGTTTGTCAACAAAATCAATAAGAAGGGATATGCTATGAAATCTGACAAATGTATGCATTTGACAACCTATATGCAATGCATTGACTCCCCCTTACAATATGCATTTAAACATACATGCAAATCACATATATGCACTTCAGATGAGTAGAGTTCAGAGGTATCAATTCAGACAATGCTGATGAGGAATGATTATGCAAACACAGAATTAACTTGCTATGCAACATACTGTCCTACATGCAGACTATGCACCAAGGATACATTAAACAAGTATGCAATCAATTCAGGTTTATGCATCCAATTCATGAGCATTTTTATCCTTTTTCAGATTTTTCAACATATGATGCAGTTCACTGTTTTACATGAAGACTAGACCCATGGTACTAGGCGGAGGACTTGGTCCAAGGATCACCTCACACATGTCAGTAGCATCCAGACATACTCCATATGCCCTTCAACTTGTTCCATTTAATATACCATGATGATCATGTATGACAATGCAACATAAAGCAGTCCTTCATGCATTGAATCAGCATCATTGACACATGTAATGACAATCAGTCCAAGTGTGCATTCAATAACAAGCATGCAATGCATTAACACAAAACACATGCATGGACGCAGAGTCTGTATAGTGCATCAACCGTATATACTAAAGAAGCATTCAAATTCAGTTCAACATATAGTACGAGAAGAGCATCAGATATGCAGAGTTGAATTCAATAGCTGAGTCTGGAATGCAGACTGATCAACTAGACAAGAGAAAATCATACAACAAACAAGTAAATCAGCATGGAATTCTCATTTTTCATACTCACAAATTCAGATAATGAATTTAAAACAGATTTCAGAACTGACCTGAATTGAATCATGGGGTTTTCTTTTTGAGTGCCTTGGTTAACCCCTTTTATTTCTCCTTCCAAGGCCCTACCTGCAGCAAGTCAATCAATATGATCTTGCAGGGACCCAAGCAGTCTTGGGTCCTGCACTACCCCTATCAGGTGTTCTAAACAGTTTCTTAGCAACATGGTCATCAGATTTCATCAGAAAATAATTATCCATAGAGTGACCAAGTTTATCACAGTATCTACATGAAACAGTAGATTTTCTGGTCCTGTGATGCATATCAACAGCAGCATGAGACCTATGATAATTAGCATGAATTTTTGATTTATCATTACCTGCCCACCAGCATTCAGAAGCTCGGTGGCCAGGTTTTCCACATTCATAACAAGCAAGAGTCTTTTCTTTAAGACTAGTTTTATTTCTGCCCAAGAGATTTTTGTTTGGAGGGAATCTTACAAATTTGGAATTAAAATGATTTCCCTGAACAAACCAGCAGTCCTTGACTACATGCCCATACTTACCACATTCAATGCACCTAGAATGCTTACCTCTTGAGCCAGTAAATCCCCATGAAGGCCTAAACCAACACTCAACAGCTTTATGACCACGTCTGTTACAATTGTAACAAATGATATGTTGGTTTGAGGAAGACATGTTTCTTTTGGGGTGGTGATGGTTATTTGGAAGAGTTTTATCATGCATCATATCATCCCTTATCATTACTCTGCAGTCATCCATATAATGACCATGCCTACCACAGTAGTAACAATAGGCATCAGATTTCCTAGGAACATGGTTTCTATCATGTGAGTTCCTAGGTGTATGTGAACGAGTACAAGAAGCATGAGCATTATGTATTGGCCCATCAGATTCAGCAGAACTAGCAAATTTCAGAGTACAACCAGAAGTATTCTTAGCCTTCTTTGTTTGACTCTTTCTTTTCAATTTCTGATTATTCTCAATAGATTTTGTTTGCTTTTCAATTTTCTGGGCTTTAAACTGAAAGACAGATTTTGAAGGTGACTTCTGATTTTCATTTTGTTTTGGGGATTGCCTTGAAGTACCAGCTACATTAGTGCTTTGGACAAAGGTTGTATATAGCTGGTTTTTAGTGATTTTCTTAACATCAGAACAGCAATTTGTTCCCCCTTCAGAGTTATCATCCTTCTTCTTCTCAACAGTTTTCATTTTTCCTTTAATCTTGGCAGACTCAATAGCTGAATTTTCCAGATTATGAATTTTATCTTCCAAGTTAGCAATGTGAAGTTCATAACTGGCTATTTCCTGTTCACTGCAATTTACACATTCGCTTAGAACTTGGTTTGCAGTTTTATACTTCTCAATTTCTTGTTCTAGACTGTTCAAACTTTTTGAATTTTCATCATAAACAGCTTTTCCTTTTTCAATTGACAGCCATTTCTCAGAGAATACAGTATTAAGAACCATTAGCCTTTTATTTTGATCCTTTAAGTAGACATTTTCTTCTTTTAGAGATTTTATTTGTTCTTTTTGAAGAATGTCATCAGACTCAAACTCATTAATTATGTCTTCGAGAATGGCACAACCTTTACAAGAATTATCTTCTCTAATGTGCTCCTTTTCAGATTTCAAAGTTTTCACTTCTTTTCTCAATTTCTTGTTTTCAGATTTTAATTTCTTGGATACTTTGAACAGATCTTTATACATTACTATCAATTCATCAAAAGTGTATCCATCTAATTCGGAGCTTACCTGAGATGAAGTTTCCTCACCATCACTTCCCCGGTTGGCCATTAAGCATATGGACTTTCTTCCTTTTCTATCAATGTCCGAGGTGTTCCCTTTGAGTTTCAATACCTCTGGACAATCATCCTTTGTGTGGCCAGTCTTCCTGCATTTGTAGCAAACATTAGTGTCAGCAATCTTGGCAGGATTAGAGTTATACCTTGTTTGCTGTTTGCTACCGTCAAGCTTTCCTTCTCTTTTTCTCAGAAATTTCCTGAAGTTACTAATCATCATTCCAATGTGGTCTTCATCAATTTCAGACCGCGAGAGGCTACTTTTCTTGCTTGATGATCCACTGTGGCTGGATCTGTTTGCTTTGCTGGAGCTAGCCTTCAGCACGATTGGCTCCATTGCAAACAATCTGAAAGCTCAGAACAAACTGAAGCACCTAAATCAAATAAGCAAGACAAAGCACTAAGACGGAGAATCAAAGCTACGAACACAGAAAGCACACTCTGAAAAACACCAAACAAACCAGCAGGATCCTCTGCAGGTTGTTAGATCAGATAGATCAGAGACCTTCTCTGATACCAATTGATAGGTTCGGTGCAAGTATTCAGAGGGGGGGTGAATGAATATAGCCCGTTTGATCAACCTTCACCCAATTAAAAATATGATGCTCACTAACTATCTAGAATGCTAACTAGACAGATATATCAAATCTGAAACTCAATTGGAATTTCGCTCTCTTGACAGATTAAGATATTCTAAGAAGACCAATCAACACTTCTGCTCAAACAGAAGCCAAACGCTTAGAGCTCCCCTATGCAATCATCTAGCGGAAGCAAAAGCAGATAAACCAAACCACAATGCACAAGGGGTTTTTTAGGTGGTTCGGTCCTTCAGACCTACATCCACCCCACACTCAACCCGAGTGTGGCTTCCACTAGCTCACGCTAGAAACAGCAGACTCAGTCTGCAACAAATGCTGCCAAACAGCTTGACCAGGGGAACAGCCTCCCCTCTTCCTCCCAACCGGAGGGAACCACTAGTGACACCAATCACTAGCAAACCAGAGACACACGGTCTCTCTTCCTCCCCTGGACTTGAATCCACAAGCCCAGAACCGGAGACAAGTCTCCCTTCCTCCAAACCGGAGGGAACCCACAAGTAGCTCCCAACTACTTGCAACTGGAGATCATATCTCTCTTCCTCCAAACCGGAGGGAACCCACAAGTAGCACCTAGCTACTTGCACCTGGAGATGTCAATCTCCCTTCTCCTGAACTAACAGGAGGAACCCCGACCACTCTACAGAGTATCGGAAACACAGCAAACCAGAAAACAAAGGAAAGAACAATAAACGAAAAATGACTTCAGCAAAATAGAAAGCTGAAAAACGAAATGCACAATGTGGCTCTCAACGGAGCTGACTGGCCTGGATTTGATCCACGGTCCAGTAGACGGATCTTCAGGTAAGATCTTCCTTCTTCTCCACGAGCTCTCTCGCTCACTCTCTATCTTTCTTTCTCTTTCTTCTGCTCTTCTCTCACTCTCTGCTTCTTCTTCTCTTCACACTCTTCTCGAGCTCTCTACCTCTCTTGTTCTCCTTCTGCTCTTCTTCTTTCTCTTTTCTTTTTCTATCTGGATCGTAGCTCTCTGTATGAGATTTTCTTCTCGCCAACTCGATCACCTTCATCTGTGGACGAAGGTCTCATATATGTAGCAGCAGCAGCAGCAGCAGCATCAGTCACGACGTGTGACCTCCACATTTCCAGCCCTAATTATTCGGACCACGTGGCAGTCTCTCAGCAGGCTTCATTCCAGCCTCGGATCACGTGCTGCCTTAAGCTTCACGATCAAGGCACCTGTAAAACAGAGTATCGGATAAGTCATCAATTTAGAGAGCAACTCTGTATAGATTATCAGAAGAACAGCACTTTAGAAGAAACCTGAACGAGGTTAAAATGAAACAACACGAAGTAACAAATAGCAACGATTCGGAGACAACACGAGGACACAATAGAGAAAACGACACGAAGTCAGTAAAGACTCGATGTACAACAGTAAGTAACACGAAGTAAAACCATACAGACATAAACGATAACACGAGATGCAACTTGTGACAGAGATAACACTACAAAGAGAACTACACGCAGAAGATGAAAACAATAACCGATGCGAGGTGAAAAACAACACGAGGACAACACGGGCTGACAGCAGAAACCGACACGAAGTGGTTGCAAACAAGTAAGACACAAGGTCTTCGTAAAGCAACATGAAGTGTGGTCAAAGCGAGAACGACACGAGGTCTAATGAGAAAGACCAGCACGAAGACGGTGAAAACAGCACGAAGTGAAGAACAACGACACGAAGTATAGTGGTGACAAAAACACACATTACACAGAGAACGACACAAAGACGAAAACAACACTTAAGGCGAAGTTGACAGGGAGTGAAAACGACACGAAGTCTGGGAGACACGACTCAAAGTCACAAGAACGACAGTAACCAACACGAAGTGTGGTTACGAAACATGAACGACACGAAGTGTGGAAATCATGACACGAAAACGACACAAGGTCTGGAAACATGACACGAAGTCACAGAAACAACAGTAACCAACACGAAGTGTGGTTACGAAACATGACACGAAGTCACAGAAACAACAGTACGAAGTTATGAGAGGAAAAACGATACGAGGTCATGAAAACACAAGACAAAGACAAAAGATGAAATCGACACGGAGTGTAGGAACAACACGAAGACAGAACAGTGATTTGACACGAAGTCAAAATGTCAAGAAATGAAACGACACGAAGTCTAGAACAGTAATTGACACGGGGTAACACGACGACGTAGACACTAAAACAACACGAAGATGAAGACAAGGGAAACGACACGAAGTCTAACCTCATACAAGCTTTCCTGTTACGCATGGAAATCAACACGAGGTGTTGTAAGCTCATACGACACGAGATCTTTTCGTGTTAGTGAGGGGAAACAACACGAAAACTCAAGTACAGAAACAGCACGAAGAAGATGTACAGTCTGATGTACAGACTTTGAAGAGTAGTCCAAAGTATAGACTTCACGCTGTATAGACTTGGAAGACCAGTGTTGAATGTGTAGACTTGTAGTTTATCATGAAAGAAGGCCAGTGTACAGACTTGTTGTCCTCACAGCAGACGATGTAAACACTTAGCCTATGCAGACCAATGTACAGACTTTGGCAAAGCAAAAGGCTGTATAGACTTGGAGACCCAAAGCCATTGTATAGACTTTGTCTAAGACAAGGCATGAGCTGACGTTGTATATACTTAGCCAATGCAAACCAGTCCGATGTATAGACTTAGACGAATGATGCATGAGACGCTCAATGTATCGACTTTGAGCTTGCTGTGCAGTGAATAGACTTAAGGCATAAACCCCACGAAGCACTGTATAGACTATGCACATAACATAAGTCCAACATAAACAATATATCAGTTGTACCAGTCACAGTCATGATGCAATCATTAAGGCACAATGTCATGAAAACACTATATCATTGCTATCATCAAAATACAATATCAATCATCAAAACCACAGCAATGAATGAATGCTTTATGCATCAGTTTAACATGTAACAAGACTGAACATCAAATATGTTAATCTAAACTGAGCAGCAAGATGATTGAACATTTGATAAACTCACATCAACAACCAATCATCAAAACCATCATCAAAACCACAGGGGCACAACAGGGGTCCCCATCACAGTGGGACCCACTCCTGCAGATCCGGAGGCCAGCGCCACCCGTGGGCCCCACGGGCCCGCAGAACCCGCCGTTCGGAAAGCACGAAAACGTGGAGTTCGGCACCGCCGGGTGACATCAAGATACTGCCCGTCAACCCAATTAGCGTGATTCCCGGGCCCCGCATGTGACCTATTACCTCCCTGCGTGGAGTGGGTCAAATTATTGTATTTCTGAAAAATTGTGTTAACCGGGAGTCCGTGATTGGCCGGGGTTGTCTTCGCCACGCCGGGTGCGTGGAGGTAAAGTCTTAACTCCTCGGTGTTACATTGCTTAGCTAGTATACGGTCTTAGGCCGCTGCCGAGAGTGTAGGTACTAGCCCGTGTGTCCATGTCACCACTGTGAGAGTGAGAGTGACCCGTCCCGTGACTCGATCTGAGTCCGGAAGTTGAGTCGGACTACCCTTGACCTCCCCCGGTTCCTTAACCGCGCACGGTCCGCGCTTTCCCTCGCTTGGGACGACGAGTGAGCTTCCACTTCTGTTAGCGACGTTTCGCCACTAGGAGCTCGTAGTGTCGGGCTTAGTGTCTCCCTGGTGTGTGCCGCTGGTCGCGTCTTCATCTAGAGTCCGAGGGTGGCACCCAATAGTGTCGTCTCCCGTGTCCGTCCCGCATCACTTCGCCAAATAAAAAATCCCAGGTTTATGGGACCATATTTATGTGATACAATGGCCATCGTATTTGCATTTGTTATGTACTTCATACATGTCTTCTAAGGGGCCAGCTGGGAGCTTATTCACGTGAAACTGATTTAGGCTTTAGTTCATATGTGCAAATGAGGTTAAAAGAGTGATTCATCCAAAAAGTTGGCTAACCATGGTTTTGGCCAGAATCATGGGACCCATAGGTAATTTGTGATCCTTTCACAGCCAAACAAACTGCTTTAAATGGATTGCGATCAATCCTGAAGTTGCTGCCATGCATTATCCATGCGCAATCTCTTAGGACAATTTTCTGTCCAGATATATACAAGTCCCAAAGCTACAGTTAAACAAAAAGAAAAGTACAAAGTCTTGGGGCCTACCCCGACTGGCAGAAGCTAGATAAAAATTAAAGCCGTAGCTTCTATACAAGAGCGCCTCTATCAGGGCCAAATTACAGTCACCCGCCTCAGCCATGCCATGGTCGCCTCGCGGCTGGCTGCTGCACAGACTCCTCCGAGCGTAGGCGTCAGCGATAGGGGAAGAGGATGCGACTGGCTCCTCCTGAACCATCTGAGGGAGACCCTACAGGAATTGCAATGCCCGACCATGCTCCTGGGCGCGCAGTAGCTCTACCTCTAAAATTGCTGCCATCTAGAACGCTACCTCCACGTCGATGACCCCCAACACCATGAGGGTCCGACGAATCTCTGGCCTCAGTCCAACAATGAACTGTTGAGTCAACAATCGCGGATCCACCATGGTCGGTGGTGCATAATGGCTCAAATCTTTGAACCTTGCCCAATACAGGGCAACTGGCACCATCACTCCCTGAGCCAATGTCAAAAATCGGGTGGACAAATCAAAAATATCCACTGCTCTCGGTGCACCGGGGGTCGCATCTACCGGAGGGGGCGGTGCTCCACACTGCACGTCCAGGGCCCCTGCGGCCAGCTCTGCTTGGGACCGCGCCTCCCCCCTTTGCGCCATCACTGATCCTAGCAGCCCGCTATCTGTTTGACAAAAATTAGGGATTGAAAATTTTAGTATTTTTATCCCCCTCCTTTAACCATTTAATTTAGGCTTTTTGGCAATAAAAATTTTTCTCCTACAGGTGAATTTTATCAAGCATGTTCTTCACTGAGTTCAAAGTATTCGAATTGGCCGGCAAGGGATTAGGATCAAACATAATCTAAGCACGGTGGCGCAGTCTGCCCCTAGTCAAAATGCCATCCGGTTCTGGATGTGTAATGCCCCAGGTTTTTCAGAAATTTTTTGGACCTAGATCCATGGGTTTCGGATCATCTTTTTGTAGGTTGTGGATTGTGTCCGAGTGAGCTTCGGACCTTTTATACTGGATTGTCGGACCCATTGGGGGTGTGCCCGTGAATTTCCTTGGGTCTGTGGCATTGTGAGTAGCACGCCGGTAATTTTCTGGATTTTTCGGAACGCCTTTGTGGTCCTGGACCGCATTTTGTGATTTACGTGTGTTTTCATCTGTCGGACCTTCGGAAACCCGTGTAGGGCGAACCTTTGCGTTCTCTGACTTCGAGACGTTACCACTGCGTTGTGCGTCTTCCGAGCATCAGGGAGGTGATTTTTTCATATTTTTGTATTTTTTAGATTTTTAAAATCCTAAATTCATTTCTATATTAATCCACTCACCCCCCTCTCTCTCCCCATTCTCTCTTTCTCTCCCTCTCTCTTCTCTTTCTCTCCTCCTCTCCTCCAGGCAGTCGACTAAGACGATGGCGGGCAAGGCGGAGATGCTGCGTGGGTGAGGAGTGAGGACGGGTCGAGGATCGAGGGACGGTGGCGCGCCGAAGCGCAGTCGCAAGTTCGAGAACCGGCGGGGCTTTCGTGGGCATTTCGCGTCGGAACGGCATCCACGACGCCTGAAATCTTTGGTGGAGGTAGGCGGAAAGATCCTTAACCTCGGTACTTCCTTTTTCGCGAGTGTGGTAGCTCGTGGTGAGCCGAGCGTGGGTTTATTGCTGTTTGGGGGTAAAAAATCATGTTTTTAGGGCGTGTGACGATTTCGACGGATCGAGCACCGTTTCCACCATTTCTTTCTCCCATTTTTGGGTTTTGGGGCTAGGGGAATGATCCGCAGTGTTTTCCCCCTCGACTGGGGTCGAGAGGGCGTGGAAATCGGAGCCCTGGGGCGGCGCCGGTCGGTTTTATGCCGTCTTCAGTAGACCGACTCGCGCGGTCCGGTCGATCGACCGTCGTTTGCAGCAGGTGAATGACCGTTTCGGTTCGGTCGACCGACCGCCTTGGGCCAGTCGACCGACCCTGTTAGGTCGACCTACCGCAGAGGTCTGGTCGACCAAACTTCAGTGGGCAAGCCCGTTTTGGGTCCTTATCGGTCTGATTGAGACCCAATGACCGACCTTTGGCCCCGTAAGTGTCTTGGACACCCTGTGAGTACCGTGACTGTGTTTTTGGGTGTCCGGAGGTATCACTTTACCTCGATTAGTGTTCCCATGGGTCTAAGGGTCCGGGCGACCCTTTTGTGCTCTGGTTGTGTTATGTAGACCCCCGGTCAACCCGGTTGTGACCCGGCGGTCGACCTTCGGTCTCGTGAGTGTCCCGGACGTCCCTTGGGTTCCGTTGCTGTGTTTCTGGGATGTCCGGAGGTATCGCTTTAGCTCGATTAGCATGCCTGTGGGTTTGGAGGGTCTGGGTGACCCTTGTGTTCCAGGCTTCCGTGTTCTCGCTAGATCGAGTCACCGTGTATCGGCTTGAGTGCGGTGGGGGCTTCCCCACACATTGTGAGTTCTTTCGAAAAGTGGTTTCAGAGTGGGCCATGTGTAAGGCCTTGGACTGCGAGTCCAGTCATCGAGCCTAGGACTGGAGGTTCCCTGCTTTTCCCTTGGATGGGGAATTGGCTTGGCGATTTGTGAGTTGCCTTAGGAACTGTGCTTCTGTGTTTCCCGTGAGGGCCGTGTGTGGCCTGTGGACTGTGAGTCCAATTACCCAGCCTGAGGCTGGAGGGTTTCTTAGTCCCCTTTTTGAGGGAATGGTCTCAGCAGTTGTGAATTGCCTCGTGAGACATCGTGCTGAGGTTTCTGACCCTAAGGCTAGGGCAGATTGACGGCGTGGAGCCGTTCGGTGCAACGGTCTTGACCCCGAGTCTTGTGACTCAAGACCGTTGGATTTAGTGAGTCTAGAGGACTGTCCAGAGTCCAGTGGCTCGGTGCCACTTGGTCCTTCGTGACTTTCACGCAGGGTGCGTGCATGTTTCTCGGAGTTTCTCCTCGGAGTGTGGTAACATCTGTGACTCTCCACTTGTCGTAGCCTTCCGACACGCGAGTGGTCCCACCAGGGAGTGCTGGCGAGGCTACCCCAGAGAGACGATTTTTAGGCTAGTTACTGTCGGGCCCCATGTCTTGCAGCCAGAGTCCGACTGAGGGGAAAACCAGTCAGAGGGCCAGACCTGGGACACATGGTCTATGTGTGCACACATGGTTGGGGGCAATTGGACCTGCGCTGACGAGCGTGACCCCATCTTGTTCTTGTTCTGTGGTTACTAGTACGGTGTCCCCGTTCTACCAGGGGTCGAGGGGGACACCTGAGGCGCGGTCTAAGTCATCAGTGGACGCATCTGACCTTACTTTTAGTGGGCAGGTACTCCTGTCACGTGAGATGTGACTCTCCTATTTCTGAGTTCCATTTCCCATCTGTGAGACGTAGTTTCTGGACCGTTCTAGCGTGCGTTCCGAGGTGGTGGCTCGGGTACTCGGTAGGGATTGCCGAGGCTTCACCATGCCAGTGTGGGACTGTGCGGTCCTAGTTGGTCATGCCTGTGTAGGCAGACTTCTACGGCAGGGTTGCCGTGAGTGTTTGCTCGGTAGGCCTGGTGTTAGAGTGGTACGGTTTCTGATTGTGAGATCAGGATTTCCTCTTTCTGTTGCCAGTAGGAGTAGCTGTAGTGCCGAGTTTTGACCGGCCACCGGTTCACTATTCCTGCTATTGTTGTTTAGCTAGTGCTGCTTTCCTTTCCGCCGTGTTTCCGGTTGGGGTTCTGCGGGACCCCTACTAAGTCTCTGTTTGGAGACTCATCTCTACTTTTCAGGTGTGGCGGTTCTTCCTCGAGGTTCGAGGGTGCAGCGCGGGACTTCTGTAGTAGTCAGCGCACCGGGTCGAGTGTTCACTTGTCATGTGGTACGTTTTCCTACTTTAGATTGTACTTTTGGTTGGACTGGACTCTGCTGTAGTTGTTTATTTATTTCTATTAATTGTTGAATTGTCCTGCATTATTTTCTATTTCTTTGTGCCTCCACACTCCTTTTTAGCTCTTCCGAGCCCTCCGGCTCGTGGGCGACGGGCCAGGATTCGAATGGTATCGGGTTCTTCCCGGTATTCGGATCTTGGGTCGTTACAGGATGTGACCGAGCTTTTGTTCCCATAAAATTAACACCCCCACCCTCCCCTCCCCACCGGATCGGCCTCGGCCCCTCCCTTTCCCGAACACACGCCCACATTATAATAAATTTAAACACACACTTACATAAATACTAAATTCAAATAATAAATTTAAATACATACCCACATAATAATAATAATAAATTTAAATCAAATTAACTAAATCAAAATCAAATAATATATTTGTAAATTACATTTTTTACTTACCGTGTGTGTGTGTGTGTGTGTGTGTGTTACAGAGAGAGGACAGGGGTGGGATCGGCCGAGAGAGGTAGAGGGAGAGGGAGATAGGGGGAGGGAGGGGGTCGAGCAGCAAGGTCGGCCCCCTCTGGTGTGTGTGTGCATGTGTGTGTGTTACAGAGGGAGGGGAGTGGTGGGATCGGGAGACCGAGAGAGGCAGAGTGGGAGGGAGATAGGGAGAGGGAGAGGGAGAGGGAGAGGGAGGGGGTCGAGCACCTCGGCCAGGGGCATGTGTACGTGAGGGAGTGAGGTAGCGGGACAGGGAGAGGGAGTGAGAGAGACCGGGAGAGGGAGATGGAGAGGGAGATTGCGGTTGAGTGAGGGAGGGGGACAAGATCGGGAGAGGGGGAGGGAGATAGGGAGAGGGAGACCGGCCAGACGGAGCGGAGGAGGGAGATAGGGACAGGGATAGGGAGGGGGTCGAGCACCCCGGCAGGCGGCATGTGTGCGTCAGGGAGTGAGGTAGCGGGAGAGGGAGTGAGGGAGAGGGGGCTTACCGGTGTCGGTGAAGAAGGGGGCGACGAGTGCTCTCACTCGTGAGGACGACGACGGCTCCGGCGTACGGAGGCGACGACGGCTCCACGGCACCGGTGGGCTATCGTCGGCAGTGGAATGAGAGTGAGAGGGAGAGTGAGAGAGAGAAAGGGTAGAGAGAGTGAGATGGAGAAAGGGTAGAGAGAGAGTGGGAAAAGGGTTCGACGGGAGGGGGGAGAGATGAAAGTTTCAGATGAACTTCGGACGGAACTATTTTTCGTCTAAAATTTTTGGACGGATTATTTATTGTCCCAATATTCTTCCCAAATTGTAACCGATATTCAGACATATATTTTTCTGTTAGAAATATCGATGGAATTTGAATTTGCAATCGATTTTCAGACAGAAATTAATCCGTCTAAAAATTCAGTCACAAACACCGCCTTTTTCCGTCTGAAAATTCCGTCACAAACATCACCTTTTCTTGTAGTGTTATAACTGCGGCGTCCTGATTTTACGCATCAGGGCATGACAGTTTTGTGGTATCAGAGCCTAACTTTTCCTTAGATCCTAGGTTTCTAGAAGTGTCATAGAACCCGTGACATTGGTAAATTCTATAATCCGACCCGGTGAGATGGGGTAGAGACTCGGGTTAAGTTAATTAACCAACTCTAAGAAAATGAATTCGGTAGAACGTTCTTAATTATTTCTCTTTATGTTGTAGGAATTTCTCGCGATGGTAGCTGAGCGCACGCAGTGGCGAGATATGCAACGCACGGTTCTGGGCCTGACCCAGGCCTTACAGCAGGTAGCGCAAGGTAGCGCACATCATGGAGTCGGTGATCTCCACCGAAACTTTCGAGGCTTGAGTCCCCCGCGTTTTGGTGGCACCGTAGACCCCGACGAGGCAGAGCATTGGCTGAAGGAGATGGATCGGATCTTTAGAGTTTTGTAGTGTGGTGACCAGGATCGATTTCTCTTGGCGACATTCCAACTGGAGCGCGATGCTTGGTGGGAAGCCGTGGAAGCCACGCTCAGTAATAGGCGTGTGCCATGGGATGAGTTTAAGGATCATTTTAATAGTAAGTATTTCTCAGATCGTGTGCAGGAAAAGAAGGCGATAGAGTTCGCTTCGCTGAAACAGAGGAACTTATCAGTTGCTGAGTATGAGGCACAGTTCACCAGATTATCCCGCTATGCGCCGCACTTGATATCTACTGAGAAGATGAAGGCCAAGCAATTTTGGAATGGGTTGAAGCTTCAATATATTAACCAATTAGCACCTTTGGACATTGTGAGAAAAGCCCAAGTTCTCCAAGATACTATGGAGATGACAGACCGGATAAGATGTCGAGACAAGAAGAGGGAGCAGACTACCAGCTCCGGAAATTTCAAGCCCACTAATGGCAAGAAGAGTCCTAATGGCGGGCCGAGTTTTTTGAAAGACAAGAAGCTGAGGGAAAGTGATAAGAAGGCAGGATCGACTGCTCCATCCAAAGTAGTCTGCAAGTACCATGACCGCCCAGGTCACAAGATGGAAGAGTGTTGGCGCAAGCTGGGTGCCTGTTTGAGTTGTGGTAGTAGGGATCATCGAATCCCTGATTGTCCCCTCATTACTGAGCAGGCAACATCTGACAAGCCGTAGGGGAGTCAAAAGTGGCAGGGCAGGCTCCAAGTCTTCAAGATGCAGAGACTGAAACCGAGGCTACCGAGGAAGGGGGTATTGTCGAAGGTACCCTTACTATTCTTTCCAAGCCAACATTTGTACTTTTCAATACTGGAGCTACTCATTCATTTATATATCAGAAATTTGCTACGACTTTATTTATGAAACAAGTATTATTGGATTCTCAACCTGTGATATCGACCCCTATTGGTTCGGGGTCAGAGATTAAATATTATTACCCCTCTAGCGAAGTTTTGATTAATGATTATAATTTGTCTACTGATTTGGTATGCATGAAGATGAAAGATTATGATGTGATTCTAGGTGCAGATTGGTTAGCTAGACATGGAGCTAGTGTTTATTGTAAATCAGGAGTAGTATCTTTCCCGGGATGTCCTGAGCTTTTCTTTTCTGGCTCTTGGCAATCTAAGTCTGTGCCACTTATTTCGGCACTCCGAGCGGATAAGTTGTTAAGGAGAGGGTGTCAGGCATTCTTGGCCTTGGTCTCTTTGACCAATAAGAATGAAGGGGAGTTGAAGGACATCTCTGTTGTTTGGGATTTTTCGAAGGTGTTTCCCGAATATTTGCCAAGTCTTCCTCCTGAGAGATAGGTGATTTTCTCTATTGATTTAATTCCTGGCGCTTCACCTGTTTCTGAAGCTCTGTATCGTATGTCCCCTACTGAGTTAAAGGAATTGAAGGAGCAGTTGCTAGAATTGCTAGGAAAAGGGTTTATTCGTCAGAGCACTTCCCCGTGGGGTGTTCCTGTACTTTTTGTAAGAAAGATGGATGGTTTGTTGAGGCTGTGTATTGATTATCTCTAGTTGAACTAGCTCACCGTTAAGAACAAGTACCCGTTGCCGAGGATCGATGAGCTGTTTGATCAGATATCCGGAGCCCAGTATTTCTCAAAAGTCGATCTCAGATCGGGGTATCACCAGTTGAGGATAAAGGATAAGGATATTTATAAGACGACGTTCCATAGCAAGTATGGGCATTTTTAATTTGTTGTAATGCCGTTTGGACTAACAAATGCTCCTGCAGCTTTCATGCAGCTGATGAACAGTGTGTTTCGACCCTACTTAAATCAATGGGTTGTGGTATTTATTGATGATATTCTTATATACTCCAAGAGCAAGCAGGAGCATGAGGAGCACTTGAAGATCACGTTGCAGATACTAAGGGATCATCAGTTATACGCCAAGTTCAGTAAGTGTGAGTTCTTGCAGCAAGAAGTATCCTTTCTAGGACATATTATTTCCAAAGATGAAATTTCGGTAGAGCCTTCTAAAGTGGAGGCAGTACGTAATTCGGAAAGGCTTGTGAATGCAACTAAAATTAGGAGTTTCTTAGGCCTAGTAGGTTACTATCGAAGGTTCATTAAGGATTTCTCCAAGATTGCAGTACCCTTGACTAGATTAACTCGTAAGGAGATTCGATTCGAGTGGTCGGAAGATTGTGAGAAAAGTTTTCAAACTTTGAAGGAGTGCTTGACCACTGCCCCAGTGTTGGCCTTACCATCCGGAGAGGGAGGTTTTAAAGTATATACTGATGCATCAGGAATTGGCATAGGTTGTGTGTTAATGTAGCAAGGGAAAGTGATAGCTTATTCTTCTAGGCAGCTGAGGAAGCACGAAGAGAATTACCCTGTTCATGACCTGGAGCTAGCGGCAGTTGTGTTTGCTCTGAAGATTTGGAGGCACTACCTATATGGAGAAACTTTCATAGTGTACTCTGATCATAAGAGCCTAAAATATTTATTTTCCCAGAAGGAGCTAAATATGAGGCAGAGAAGGTGGCTCGAGTACTTAAAGGACTTTGACTTCACTATTGAGTATCATTCGGGAAAGGGGAATGTTGTGGCAGATGCTTTGAGCAGGAAGCCGATGGCCAGATTAGCAAGTTTGATGCTTCTAGAATGGAAGTTGTTAGAGCAGTTTACAAGCTTAGATCTTAATGTCGCAAAAAAGGAGGATCGGGTTATGATTACCCATGTCCAGCTTCATTTAGAGTTGCTGATAGAGATTAAGCAACTGCACGATAATGACCCGTTGCTGGTGGATATTAAAGAACAGATGGCTAGTCGACCAGATTGTTATGTTAGATGGAAGCACTCTATTACCACGGAGAGTGGATCTAGAGGGGGGTGAATAGATCGATTGCCTAAATTAAGAACACAGTTATACTCTAATGCGGAATTAAAACGAGCAGCTGTTGAACAAATGAAGGAGCACAATGAAATCACAAGATCCACAAGCAATCGCACAGTAGACAGCAATTTTAAGGTGGTTCGATCTCAATCCAGAGATCTACGTCCACCCCACACTCCAACTAGAGTGTGGATTCCGCTGACTCACAGCTTGAACAGTTGGGCTTCACAGCTTTCCTACAGACCGCTGAGCTTCACAGCTTGCTGTCCGAGACCTAGTCTCGCCTGCTGAGGAGTTACAGCTTAACCTGTCCAGAGGATACACCTCTGCAAACTCGCTGGGTATTACAGCTTACCCGTCCAGAGGCAGCACCTCTGCAAACGCTGACTCACAGCTTGAAAACAAGAGTTCGAAAAATAAAAAACAGAAACATACGAAAACAAGAAAGCCCAGAAGGGAATATAGCTTTCAATGAGCAAAACTCAGCTCTAGTATCTGAACCAAGAGTCTGAGTAACAACCTCTCAAATAAACTCTCTCAACTCATCTCTCTCAATCTTCTCTTCTCTCTTTTTCTTCTTCTCTCTGGATCATGGGTTTCTTCTCTGCTCTCAGTGGCTCTCTGCTGCTTCGAGCTTCTCTACTCTCATGCCTTCACCTCATCGATCAGCCTTCTTCTGAGGAAGAAGACTTATTTTTATAGCAGCAACAAGCAAGAGGGCGTGTGGCTTCCACATTTCCCGCCCAGAGCTTTTTCCAGATCTGAGGAATTTCGACCACATGGCAGCATCTTGGCTGGGCTGCATTCCACGTGTCACAATCTGGGCACCTCGTCCATCCTTGGATCACGAGACATGTCATCAATCTCTGCAAAGAGTCCCTGTCAGACAGTCGAAGAAACTTATCAGTTTAAGGTTGAAACCTTGTACAGACTTTATAGTATGTAATGTGCAGACATTGTATAGACTTGCTGAAGTGTAATGCAGTGTGCACAAGGTGAAGTATGCACAATAAAACTGAATGCACAAACATGCCGTCGACCATTGTACAGACTTCATGTTCACTATGCAGACGTTGTATAGACTTGCTGATGTGTAATGTAGAATGCATCAAGCAAAGTGTGTACATTAAAGATGAATTCATAGACGTGCCGTCAACAGATGTGTGGACTTGGTGTACATACGACAACAGTGTATAGACATTGCAATGCTTAGTGTTAAAGCATGAGAGCACAATGCACAAACTAAGTGTGTGCATGTGTGGACTTTGAATGCATGACACTGGGCGATGTACATACTTGCCACTATCAAATGTGCAGACTCGATGAGCATGCAGCAGCCAATGTATAGACTTGCAGACTTGTGCAGACTAGCCAGTGTATGGACTTGTTGAGCTGTATAGACTTGTAAGCGCTGACAGACGATGTACAGACTTGCATGAGACACTGCATGAGACGCTGAACTGCCAAGAATGTATAGACTTGCATGAGACACTGCATGAGACGTTGAACTGCCAAGAATGTATAGACTTGCATGAGACACTGAATGAGACGGAGAAGCATGCACTGACTTGTGACTCAGTGGCTGTGCAGACTTTAAATGCATGAGACGATGTACAGACTTTAAACAGTCTACAAGCAATGTATAGACTTGAACGCGTAAACACATCTCTGCGATGTATAGACTTAATGGAGTGAACGATGCACAAATTGCATGAGACACAGACTGTACAAACTTAGTGTTATGCAGCTAGACAAATGAATGCACAGATAATGTATAGACTTGGGTGTGTGTGTGCATGCTAGAAGCAATGTATAGACTTGCTCATGACTGTCTAGACTCTGCATGCGTGCTATAGCAATGTGCAGACTTGCGAGTGTGTGACATGCACAAAGACGCTAAGTAAGACGGTCCAATGTATAGACTTCAAGTCCACTTGAGACGCTGAGTGAGACGGACCTCACAGGCTGTACAGACTTTGCAATTGATGTGCAGACTTGCTGGTCAAACAAACAAAAACTCTGTACAGACTTTAGCGTGCAGACAGGCCATTTGAATGTATAGACTTGTGTTCTAAACGATGCACAAACATAACACAAAATAATGTATAGACTCTACGTGCATGCTTCAATGCAATGTATAGACTTTGAGTGTGTTGACTTGTGTGTGTGTGTGCAATGTGTAGACCTGTGTGTGTGTGTTCATGACGATGTATAGACTCTGACTGCATGGAACACACAGACTATCTGATAAAGACAGTTTCATCAAAACATAAACAGTTGCCAATCAATCAAAACAAGCTGTTGTCAATGAAGTAAAACTTATTGTCAACATCATCAACACAGAGGAGTTACAACAATCTCCCCCTTTTTGATGATGGCAACACCCTATCATATAGAATAGCAACATCCTGTCAAACTGATGTATTTTTGATGAAAGACATGATTTGTTAGTCAGATTTGTCATGCAGATGCTATGAATGCATGCTAAGAAATGAAAACTAACTCCCTACTCACAAGATCTCCCCCTTTGCCATAACATGATGCATACACTCCCCCTGGAATTCGTCAAACAGACAGTATATTCTCCCCCTTTGCCATCAACAAAGAGGAGGGAAAGAAATTACAAGGGAAGGAACAAGAGAAATCATCTGACTGGCATTCTGAACAAGTAGTTCAGGAATAAGTATTCTAAAGCACAGAGTCTTCAGTCATATGAATTTAGAAACTGCTTTCAGATAGAGTTATGGTTTGAAGGTTATAAAAAATAGAGTTCATGCACTACAATCATTGAATGAGTTTGCTGTGCATGATAATAGCAATAAACCAGAATCACATTTGAGCATGAGAGATTCAGTTTCAAAAATATCTTACTTTCTTAGACTCAGTAAAAATTGTTAAGGGATACCAGGTCATGTATTGAAATTAAACAGTTTGACATATCTGAATTTTCTTTTGAAGGAGCAGCATTTTCAATTTTCTTTCATTAAGGGCATTCATGTATCATTTGTCTTTTTGCGTAAGGGTACACGTTTATCAGACACCAGTACCCCTAGATACTCAACATAATGAACCATTATGCCAATGATCAATTTCAATAAAGTTGATTTACACCTTTTTGTGTGAGGGTACACGTTTATCAGACGCCAATTACCCCCAGGTACTCAGTGAAACCACCTTACTGTTTTGATCATTTATACAGAGATAACTGATACACCTCATGACTTAAGTATTATCCATTTCTTTGATGGGTCACTCAGTTTCTCAGTGCTTTACCAGTCATTGCTCTACCAACATTATTTTTCAAATATTTTTTAAGATTTTCAACATTTTCTTAGCTGTCCTTTATTTGTTTCAGAATGACTTGTTTAAGGACAATACACATACTTAGCCTTCTCTAACAGGATTTCAGGTGAGTTTTCATATTTCAGATACAGTTAACTTTGTTTGACATGTAATGAAATAGGGGTTGAGAGCTTTATCAATTATCAGCATTCTTATTTTCTGATTACAATCTTTAAACTCTAAAGATTATAAAATTTAAACCATTAAGTCAGTCTTTAAGTAATTAAAATTCTTATAAAGGAAGAAGTTTGTTTTCTATTGCTTAAGAATTAGAACTGACTAACAGATTGCCATATTGTCAGACTCAACTCATCAGGGTCAAGGAATGAATGAATTCATGAGAGACAAGAATTTGAGTTGCAATGAAGTTGATACCCTCTCTGAATTACATACAACACTCCCCCTGTCTATATGCATGTAGTTATGATATGCATGTTATGCAATGAATATGTCATGAAGAATGTGAATGTGATGCATGCAAGGTTTGATCCATTATTCAATTGCAATAGAATTTTATTCAGACAAACAAGTTTAAAACGAGATATTCAAACCAACTGAATTCTATTCATCATGCTGAAATTTACACAAGCCAAGTTCTCTTCTAAGAAATTTGAACCTTTCATTCCCTAGTGGCTTAGTAAAGCTATCAGCAATTTGTTTTTCAGTTTCAATGAAATTCAGTTCAATTTCCTTTTTATTAACAGCATCTCTAAGAAAATGGTGTTTGATCTCTATGTGCTTAGTCCTAGAATGATGAGCAGGATTTTTAGCTAAACATATGGCACTAGTATTATCACACAAAATTGGAATACATTCCAATTTTATTTGATAATCAGCCAGTTGGTGCTTGATCCAAAGTACTTGGGCTATACAGTTACCAGCTGTAACGTATTCAGCTTCAGCTGTGGACAAAGCTACAGTGTGTTGCTTCTTAGATGCCCAAGTTACTAGACAGCCACCAAGGAATTGACAGTAGCCACTAGTGCTCTTTCTCTCTACTCGACACCCAGCATAGTCTGCATCAGTGTAGGCTAGAAGTTCTAAATCACACTTGGCAGGATACCAAAGACCAAGCTCTTGGGTGCCTAGTAGATACCTAAAAATCCTTTTCACAGATTTAAGATGTGACTCTTTAGGACTAGCCTGAAATCTAGAGCATAAACACACTGCAAACTGAATATCAGGCCTAGATGCTGTAAGATATAAAAGGGATTCGATCATACCTCTATATAGCTTTTGGTCCACTGGTTTACCTTGAGGATCTTCATCTAAGCTGGTCGAGGTACCCATTGGAGCAACTATTTCTTTGAGGTTGTCCATCTTCTATTTCTTTAGTAAATCCCTTATGTACTTGGACTGAGAGATGAAGGTTCCATCTTTTGACTATGTCACCTGCAGTCCAAGAAATAATTTGAGCTCGCCCATTGAGCTCATTTCAAACTCATTAGTCATAATCTGAGAAAACTCCTCACACAGTTTGGGGTTAGTTGACCCAAAAATAATGTCATCCACATAAATTTGAATAATAAGAATATCTGAATGACTTGCCTTAGTGAACAAGATTTGATCAACTACACCTCTTGTGAATTTCTTATCTATGAGGAATTTGCTCAACATGTCATACCAAGCTCTAGGAGCTTGCTTAAGACCATAGAGAGCTTTACGAAGTTTATAAACATGATTGGGGAAGTCTAAACATTCAAAGCCAGGAGGCTGCCTCACATAGTCCTCACTGATTTCCCCATTCAGAAAAGTAGATTTTACATCCATCTGCTGAAAATTTATTCCTAGGGAACATGCATAAGCGAATAAAATTCTGATTGCTTCTAACCTGGCTACAGGGGCAAAAGACTCTTCAAAGTCTATTCCAAATTCCTGATTATACCCCTGAGCTACAAGTCTGGCCTTATTCTTAATCACATTCCCTGATTCATCAGTTTTATTCCTGAAGACCCATTTAGTCCCTATGACTATCTCATGATCAGGAGGTGGGACCAAGTGCCACACCTTATTCCTGTCAAATTGATTGAGCTCTTCATGCATGGCATTAATCCAATGCACATCCTTGAGAGCACAGTCAATGGACTTGGGTTCTACATGTGATACAAAATCATATGCATTCAGTTCATTTTGAATTCTTAAGTGGCCTCTAGTCCTAGGAGGGTCATGCAAATTGCCAATTACATTATCTACAGGATGATCTTTCAGATATCTAATGTAGACAATTTCATCATCATGATTTTCATTTACCTCCCCCTGAACTGTAGGCTCTTCTCCAATAAGCTCTTCATTTTCTTCCTCATCTTCGGATTTGTCTGCAGGATTCCCTTCTTTCAGAATATCATCATTGTCTTCATTCCTGCATTGACTAATATTAGTCTTTACCAAAGATTCATCAAAAATAATATATGGAGATTCTTCAACAGATTTTGAATTCAGATTATACACTCTATATGCCTGGGTGTTTTCAGAATAACCAAGAAAAATTCCTGGTTCACCTTTAGGTTCAAATTTATCAAGGTCTCTTTTATCATTTATGTGAATAAAGCATTTGTAACCAAAAACCTTGAAATGAGCAATTGAAGGTTTCTTACCCTTTATGATCTCATAAGGTGTTTTCTGGGTAGAAGGTCTTACCATAGCTCTGTTAATTACATAACATGCAGTATTTACAGCTTCAGCCCAAAACTTCCTTTGCAGACCACCTTCAACCAAGAGTGTTCGACCCATCTCCACTAGGGTTCTGTTTCTCCTCTCCACAACTCCATTCTGCTCGGGTGTCCTTGGTGAGGAGAACTTGTGATGAATTCCATTTGTCCTGCAGAAATCATCAAACTGTGAGTTTTCAAACTCACCTCCATGATCAGTTAAAATATTTTCAATTTTCTGGTTTATTTTAAGACAGAACTCCAGAAATTCTATGAATGCATCACTTTTATGTGATAAGAAATATACCCAAGTGTACCTAGAGAAGTCATCTACCATGACAAACCCATACTTCCTCCCTGATAAGCTGACAGACCTGGTTGGCCCAAAAAGGTCCATGTGTATCAGCTCATAGAGTTTAGAAGACAGATTTTCTATTCTAGATTTGAATGACTTCCTAGTTAACTTGGACTGAGAACATGCATCACAGAGTTTATTTTCTTTCTTAAAAGAAACTTCATGAAGTCCTCTAACCATGCTGTGCTTATTCAGTTTATGCAATACTGTGTAACTAGCATGGCCTAACCTTCGATGCCATAAGAATGCTAAGTCCTCTCTGCTCGCGGTAAGGCATAGGTTAGAATGTTGTATATCATCTAAGTCTATCATGTAAGTATTATTTATTCTTTTACCAGAAAATTTAACAATTTCGGAATTAGGTTCAAAAACTTTACAGTATTGAGAGTCAAAAAGAACTTTATATCCTTTATCACATAGCTGGCTGATACTAAGTAAATTATATGCTAAACCTTCAACCAGCATGACATCTTCAATGCAACAGGTAGTACACTTACCTACCTTGCCTGTCCCGACAATCTTACCCTTTGTGTTGCTACCAAAGGTGACAAGGCCTCCATGTTTCTCTGTCAGCATGCAGAACTTGACCTTATCTCCTGTCATATGCCTGGAGCAGCCACTATCCAAGTACCACAGATTGTTCTTGGCTGCCAGGCATACCTGCACACACAATCAGGTAGAGAATTTTGGAACCCAAGTCTGATTGGGCTCCTGAGCAGATGAAATGCAGTTAAAGCATGAAAGCAAGCTTTTAGGAATCCACATTTGTTTAAAAGAATTCTGTTCAGTGAATTTTTCGGATTTCTTTTTGTTGTGTTTCTTTTTATTTGCACCAGCAGGATTATTTACAGATTTGTTGCTTCTGTGCCAGTGTCTTGGCCAGGGTGTATTCACAAAACTTTGGCCATAGTAATCTTTGGGCTGGCTGAAGAAATGTTGGTTCCTAGGTGTCCAATTGTCATACCCACCAACCCAATTTCTGGTGTAAGGTCTATAAGACTGTGTAGCCTGATGTCCATGACCTGTAAACCTTCCCTGATTCCTAGTCCACCCTGACCTATTTGGATAGGTTGACTGTGCAGTGTAGTAGGACTGGGCTCTAGATTGGTAGAAATGGTTGGGTTGTGCTCTAAATGCATTATGTCTCCCCTACACCTTGGACCCTGCTGAGCTATTCACAGGTGTGTATTGGGTCTTCTTCTGAGATGGTGGTGGTGGTGGAGACTTGGTGACCTTAACATGGGGTTTATGTGCATGTGTAGGCTGACCCCTAACCTGAGACTGAGCCTTAAAATTTTGCTTGGATGTACCAGCTCTACTAGACTCACTTATCTTTTGTTTCCCCTTCTCCTCAGCACTGGGCTTCTTCAGATTTACAGTTTTATTCACAGAAATTTTTGAATTCATGTTAATCAGAGGTCCTTTCTCTTTTTGTGCGACAAATGAAATAGTCTTCATTCCAAAACTTTTTGTTGCACTAGAATTAAATCCAAGGCCCTCTTTCCTAAAATTGACTTTTGTCCCTAACAAAGCATTTAGGTTGTCTGAACCTTGGGTCATTTTCTCAATAATTTTCAACTTGTCCTCATTATCTTTCTGAATATCTTCAATGGATTTCTTGAGTTCGGTGTTCACACTTAGGACAGCTTCATATTTTTCATTCACAATTTTCATCTCACTCTCATATTCATGTATTTTCAATTTCCATTCATCAGTTTCTTTTTCTAACCTCTCATTATCTTCTTTAGAGGCTTTTAACTCATGCTTGATTTCTTCTATTTCAGAGCATATGAGTTTCAGCTTATTTTTCTCAGATTCAAGGCATGCAATTTTATCAATTAGAGTTGTGTCATTTTGCATGAAATTTATCTTTCTTCTTAGATGCCTATTTTCCTTTCTGATATCATCTGCTTTATCAGCTATGTCATGATAGGCATCTACCCAATCAGCAATAGTGAAATTATCGAATCGAGAGGATACCTCATCTGAGTCTTCCTCTCTGTCTTCAGAGCTTGTTGCCATAAGGCAAATGGGCTTTTCAGCTTCTCCCTCACTATCTGACCTGCTGCTAAAGGAGCCTTCGTCCTCATCACTCCAGGTACTCACCATGGCTTTCCCTTTAGCGTTCTTTCTCTTGGACTTGTCCTTGTGCTTCTGGTTCTCTGGACAATCAGCTTTCAGATGACCGGTCTTCCTACATTGGTAACATGTATTAGTTTCAGTTTTCTTTGCAGGATTATATTTATACCTTGTATCCCGTCGGCCACCACCATGGTCCTTCGGCTGAAACGCCTTCCTTCTTTCCTGAGGAACCGCCTGAATTCCCTGGTGATCATTGCCATCTCATTACGTTCTATATCTTCTCCAGTCAGGCTCTCCTCGGATGATGATCCACTAGAGCTGGATCGACTGGATTTGCTGGCACCAGCTTTCAGAGCAATTGGTTTCTTCTTCTTCTCAGCTTCCTCTCTCTTTGGTAGATTTATTTCATACGCCATCAGCGAACCAATTAACTCATCTGCCCTGGTGTTGCACAGATCCCTTGACTCTTCCATTACAGTAGCTTTGGTGTGCCAAACATGAGTCAGGGAACGCAGAATCTTTCTTACTATATCATATTCTGTCTGTGTCTTCCCAGGACCTCTGAGACCGTTAGTAATGATTGTCAATCGAGCGTACATCTCCTTGATGGTCTCGTTGGGCTTCATCTTGAAGGCTTCATACTCTGACACTAGGAAATTCGCCTTCGTCTCTCTAACCTAAGAAGTCCCTTCATGGATAACTTCCAGTGCATCCCACATCTCCTTAGATGAACTGTAAGCCGATACACGAGAAAATTCTGTGGGGTCCAGAGAGCACTGGATAGCATTTATGGCGCTCCAGTTCAGAGTGGACCTTCTGATCTCTTCCTTGGTCCAGACATCCTCGTTAGGGGACAGCTCATAAGGTCCCTTACTGACTACCTTCCAAATCTCATAGTCTTTCGCCCTCAAGAAGACTTGCATACGGTTCTTCCAGTATGCATAATTCGATCCATCAAAGAAAGGGGGCTTGGTGGTTAAGTGTCCTTCAGCGATCATTCCTCTAGCATCCATCTGTGCCTTTCCTCTTCGGGCGGTAAGTCCCTGTAGAAGAGTTAGGCTCTGATACCAACTGTTATGTTAGATGGAAGCACTCTATTACCACGGAGAGTGGATCTAGAGGGGGGTGAATAGATCGATTGCCTAAATTAAGAACACAGTTATACTCTAATGCGGAATTAAAACGAGCAGCTGTTGAACAAACGAAGGAGCACAATGAAATCACAAGATCCACAAGCAATCACACAATAGACAACAATTTTAAGGTGGTTCGATCTCAATCCAAAGATCTACGTCCACCCCACACTTCAACTAGAGTGTGGATTCCGCTGACTCACAGCCTGAACAGCTGGGCTTCACAGCTTGCCTACAGACCGCTGAGCTTCACAGCTTACTGTCCGAGACCTAGTCTCGCCTGCTGAGGAGTTACATCTTAACATGTCCAGAGGCTACACCTCTGCAAACCCGCTGAGGATTATAGCTTACCCGTCCAGAGGCAGCACCTCTGCAAACGCTGACTCACAGCTTGAAAACAAGAGTTCAAAAAACAAAAAATAGAAACATACGAAAACAAGAAAGCCCAGAAGGGAATATAGCTCTCAATGAGCAAAACTCAGCTTTGGTATCTGAACCAAGAGTCTGAGTAACAACCTCTCAAATAAACTCTCTCAACTCATCTCTCTCAATCTTCACTTCTCTCTTTTTCTTCTTCTCTCTGGATCGTGGGTTTTCTTCTCTGCTCTGAGTGGCTCTCTGCTGCTTCGAGCTTCTCTACTCTCAAGCCTTCAGCTCATCGATCAGCCTTTTTCTGAGGAAGAAGACTTCCTTTTATAGCAGCAACAAGCAAGAGGGCGTGTGGCTTCCATATTTCCCGCCCAGAGCTTTTTCCAGATCTGAGGAATTTCGACAACATGGCAGCATCCTGGCTGGGCTGCATTCCACGTGTCACAATCTGGGCACCTCGTCCATCCTTGGATCACGAGCCATGTCATCAATCTCTGCAAAGAGTCCCTGTCAGACAGTCTAAGAAACTTATCAGTTTAAGGTTGAAACCTTGTACAGACTTTATAGTATGTAATGTGCAGACATTGTATAGACTTGCTGAAGTGTAATGCAGTGTGCACAAGGTGAAGTATGCACAACAAAACTGAATGCACTAACATGCCGTCGACCATTGTACAGACTTCATGTTCACTATGCAGACGTTGTATAGACTTGCTGATGTGTACATTGAAGATGAATTCATAGACGTGCCGTCAACAGATGTGTGGACTTGGTGTACATGCGACAATAGTGTATAGACATTGCAATGCTTAGTGTTAAAACATGAGAGCACAATGCACGAACTAAGTGTGTGCATGTGTGGACTTTGAATGCATGACACTGGGCGATGTACATACTTGCCACTATCAAATGTGCAGACTCGATGATCATGCAGCAGCCAATGTATAGACTTGCAGACTTGTGCAGACTAGCCAGTGTATGGACTTGGTGAGCTTTATAGACTTGTAAGCGCTGACAGACGATGTACAGACTTGCATGAGACACTGCATGAGACGCTGAACTGCCAAGAATGTATAGACTTGCATGAGACACTGCATGAGACGCTGAACTACCAAGAATGTATAGACTTGCATGAGACACTGAATGAGACGGAGAAGCATGCACTGACTTGTGACTCAGTGGCTGTGTGGACTTTAAATGCATGAGACGATGTATAGACTTTAAACAGTCTACAAGCAATGTATAGACTTGAACGCGTAAACACATCTCTGCGATGTATAGACTTAATGGAGTGAACGATGCACAAATTGCATGAGACACAGACTGTACAGACTTAGTGTTATGCAGCCAGACAAATGAATGCACAGATAATGTATAGACTTGGGTGTGTGTGTGCATGCTAGAAGCAATGTATAGACTTGCTCATGACTGTCTAGACTCTGCATGCGTGCTATAGCAATGTGCAGACTTGCGAGTGTGTGACATGCACAAAGACGCTAAGTAAGACGGTCCAATGTATAGACTTCAAGTCCACTTGAGACGCTGAGTGAGACGGACCTCACAGGCTGTACAGACTTTACAATTGATGTACAGACTTGCTGGTCAAACAGACAAAAACTCTGTACAGACTTTAGCGTGCAGATAGGCCATTTGAATGTATAGACTTGTGTTCTAAACGATGCACAAACATAACACAAAGTAATGTATAGACTCTTTGTGCATGCTTCAATGCAATGTGTAGACTTTCAGTGTGTTGACTTGTGTGTGTGTGCAATGTGTAGACCTGTGTGTGTGTTCATGACGATGTATAGACTCTGTGATGTGAAACGGGATTGGGAGGGGGTGGCCTTCTTCTTCCTTCTGCCCGAAGTCGCGCTATAGCCTCCTAGCGCGTTCATGAAGAACGCGCTATATCGTCCTAGCACGTTCTCAGGCAGCAGCAGAACGACGATCTTTGCCTTTGGGGCGCCCGTGGAAGACTCCGGGGGAGTGAATCACGGTGGAGAAACACTTTAGAAGAGGGGTAACACACGATGGAACTTAACGAACACATGAGGGGCCCTAAACATAGATTAAACTAACCTAATACTAGCTAGGATAACTTGGTGAAGGTGGATGCGGGGGTGGGCGATGGGGGAGAAAGGGTGGCGTGGCAGAGCGTGCTAGGACCATGAGGGAGTTTGGCTGGGGCCTCTCACCCCATCCCATCGTAGGACCATGAGGGAGTTTGGCATTGGCAGCATCATTGGCAGTGGTGGAGGGTGGCGATCGTTGGTGGAGGAAGAACGGAGCCCCGAATGGGGCCTCACACCCGACCCCGTCTCAGGGTTGATGCACCCGGAACTTCGAACGTCCTCCATTGAAGGGGAAATAGGGAGGATTAGAAGAAGAGCATGGGCATCGCATCCGAAGAGGGGAGGAGGGAGGGGATTCCAAAGATTTGGGGGGAGATAGCCATGCTATACTCAAACTCTTTCAAACATTCATTTCTTTCTCTATTGCTTAATCAAACGAGATGGGGGTACATATATAGGGAAAGGGGAAGACAAAACGATGCAAGAACATTGATTACATCCATGGAAAACAGTGGACATTGAAGACTTTCGGAGTTCCAAGCGTCGGGAAGTTGGACCGTCTGCAGTCGAGCTTCTGGCTGAGATCGTGCTAGGGACACCTAGCGCCTTCTTCAGGTCGCGCTACCCAAAGGTAGCGCGTTCATCAACGGCCCAGTAGCCTCCACGATCAGTTTTGGCCTGGCAGCTCGCTTGATTTCCATCAAACCCCTCCACTTTGGAAGGTTCATCCTCGAACCTAGTAGCTCAAGATCCCAGTCTGTGAGAACAGGCTGGTTCCCTAAGCTCTGATACCATTTGATGTGAAATGGGATTGGGAGGGGGTGGCCTTCTTCTTCCTTCTACCCGAAGTCGCGCTATAGCCTCCTAGCGCGTTCATGAAGAACGCGCTATATCGTCCTAGCGCGTTCTCAGGCAGCAGCAGAATGACGATCTTTGCCTTTGGGGCGCCCGTGGAAGACTCCGGGGGAGTGAATCACGGTGGAGAAACACTTTAGAAGAGGGGTAACACATGATGGAACTTAACGAACACATGAGGGGCCCTAAACATAGATTAAACTAACCTAATACTAGCTAGGATAACTTGGTGAAGGTGGATGCGGGGGTGGGCGACGGGGGAGAAAGGGTGGCGTGGCAGAGCGTGCTAGGACCATGAGGGAGTTTGGCTGGGGCCTCTCACCCGATCCCATCGTAGGACCGGTGCAACCGAGCTCCGTCTTGGCATTGGCAGCATCATTGGCGGTGGTGGAGGGTGGCGATCGTTGGTGGAGGAAGAACGGAGCCCCGAATGGGGCCTCACACCCGACCCCGTCTCAGGGCTGATGCACCCGGAACTTCGAACGTCCTCCATTAAAGGGGAAATAGGGAGGATTAGAAGAAGAGCATGGGCATCGCACCCGAAGAGGGGAGGAGGGAGGGGATTCCAAAGATTTGGGGGGAGATAGCCATGCTATACTCAAACTCTTTCAAACATTCATTTCTTTCTCTATTTCTTAATCAAACGAGATGGGAGTACATATATAGGGAAAGGGGAAGACAAAACGATGCAAGAACATTGATTACATCCATGGAAAACAGTGGACATTGAAGACTTTCGGAGTTCCAAGCGTCGGGAAGTTGGACCGTCTGCAGTCGAGCTTCTGGCTGAGATCGCGCTAGGGACACCTAGCGCCTTCTTCAGGTCGCGCTACCCAAAGGTAGCACGTTCATCAACGGCCCAGCAGCTTCCACGATCAGCTTTGGCTTGGCAGCTCGCTTGATTTCCATCACTCTGACTGCATGGAACACACATACTATCTGATAAAGATAGTTTCATTAAAACATAAACAGTTGCCAATCAATCAAAACAAGCTATTGCCAATGAAGTAAAGCTTATTGTCAACATCATCAACACAGAGGAGTCACAAGAATTTTGTGTCGGTCGATGATGGTAGATTGTTGTTTCGGGGTAGAACTTGTGTTCGTGATTCTACGGAGGTGAAGAAAAAGATTCTCAAGGAAGCCCATAGGTCCAAGTATACAATTCATCCAGGAGCTACAAAGATGTATCGAGATTTGAAGAGGACCTTTTGGTGGCCGAACATGAAGAGAGAATTGGCCAAATTTGTAAGTAGATGTTTAGTCTGTCAGCAAGTCAAGGCCGAACATTTTAGGCTTACTGGGAAGTTAAAGCCTCTCGAAATATCACAATGGAAGTGGGAGAGTGTCGGCATGGATTTTATCATGGGCTTACCCAGAACTCGTAGCAGTTTCGATGCAATTTGGGTGGTTATTGATCATTTGACTAAGTCCGCGCACTTTTTGCCTATTAAATCTTAGTGGACTGTGGATGTTTTCGCTGCCCTATACATGAAGGAAATAGTGAGGTTGCATGGAGTTCCTGTATCCATCATATCCGATAGAGACCCCAGGTTTACCTCTCACTTTTGGAAAGGTCTGCAGGCATCCTTGGGAATTCGTTTGAACTTTAGTACCGCTTTTCACCCTCAGATTGATAGGCAGACTCAGAAGACAAATTAGATTGTTGAAGACATGTTAAGGGCTTGCATGATCGATTTTGGAGGTAGTTGGCATGAACATTTGCCTTTGATTGAATTTGCCTACAACAACATTTACCAGTGCAGCATTCAGATGGCACCATTTGAGGCTTTATATGGCAGAAGCTGTAGGTTTCCTCTTTGTTGGGAAGAGATCGGTGAGAAGCAATGGCTCGGACCAGATCTTATTTCACAGTCATCCAAGAATATTCAAGACATTAGAAATCGTTTGAAGATTGCTCAGTCCAGGCAGAAGAGCTATACTGATAACAGAAGAAGGGATTTGGAGTTTCAAGTCGGTGAGCATGTGTTTCTGAAAGTCTCACCTTCAAAAGGAATTCAAAGATTTGGAATCCGAGGTAAGTTGAGCCCAAGGTTTGTTGGCCCGTTCAAAATCTTGGAGAGGGTAGGCGAAGTTGCCTATAGGCTGGTATTACCACCACAGTTATCGGGCATTCATAATGTCTTCCACGTGTCTATGTTGCGGAAGTACATATACGACCCTTCGTAAATCATCCAGCATACAGACTTAGAACTGAAGGAGGATTTATCCTAGAAAGAGAAGCTTGTCAAGATTTTGGACCGCAAGCAACAACAACTCAGGAATCGATCTATATCCATGGTCAAGGTCTAGGGGAGTCGGCGTGGAACTGAAGAAGCCACGTGGGAGTCCGAAGAAGTGATTAGAAGGCAGTATCCTGAATTGTTCTAAGGTTAGTACCTATTGTCTACATGAATTAAGATCGGTGAATTTGGAGGACCAAATTCCATAAAGTGGGGGAGGGTGTAGCAACCTGAAATTTAATAATAAGTTAATTATAATTTAAATCCTTCCTTAGGTCAAATTTTGAATATTTTATAAAAATACAAAAAAAATTATCATAAAGAGGGCATAATTCTAAACAACTTTGACAACTGGGTCGACCCCAAATTAAAATTTTAATTAAGTTGAATCAAGGGTTATCAAGTTAAACTCGGAGTTTAGGGTAACTCGATCTTAATCGATCCAATTCGAACCCAAATCGAGCTCAAATGGGCTCAATCCAGTCCGTAACAGTAGGTCCACTTTTGGGGCCCATTTCCCCTCGAGATTTTGACTCAAACTATAACCCTAGCTGCCAAATTTTGGCGGATAAGCTTGTTGATTCGGTCAAACATGAATGTCGCGCGGCGGGAACTTCCCATCGACTCCCTAGCCTATCCACGACTCATATTTCAACCCTAGCCTCATAAATCAATGCCCAACACTCATGAGAACCCTATTTGGCCGTGGCAGCACCTGATGAGGGTGATCGAAGGCGTGGTGCTTCGCGGAAGAGGGCGTTTCCGTTTAGGGTTTCCGTCGTCGTCCATTCTTTCTCGCGTTAAAAGGTAGGTGTCTCTCAGGCCACGCTCTAATTAGAGCATGTCACCTAGTTCATCTTTATGTCCTCTTTCCAATGATACTAGATTGGCCAAATTGTGTTCTCTATACCGACCGTATTAGTCATTTTATATTAGGGTATGTCGAATTATATTGTCTCCCATTCATACCCGATTATGGGAGGTTTCTCTCAGGAAAAAGTCTAATTAAAGCATATCATGTTGTTCATCTTCGAATGATCTTTCCATTGTTACAAGTTTCCCCAATTTTCTTGCACTATGCCCATCGTATCGGGCGTTTTAGTTAAGGTGTGTCTGGCTCGTCGGCGTCCGGGCTCGGAACCCGACCGCGGTCAACCAGAGACCGTGTTTGAAGCAGCAGGCACGCGACAAGCTACCTCTGGGTGGCCCTATTGTATATATATATATATATATATATCACTGCGGTTCTTTCATGATCGCCTTTTTATGAAGCGGCTACCCTGAGGCCGCTATTATCTCTTGTATAGCAGTGCTTTTTCTGCAACTTTTCCTGCAATCTTTGACGTGGTGTTCACTGCATACCAGCATGTTTACATGTTAATTAGGGTGCAAATACACTGATAATTAGGGCTATATCAACAGTAAATATTAAACTTGATTATTTCATGATCATATGTATCAATTTTGTCCCCATATCATCATTGTGCTTGAATGGGAAGAAGAGTAGAATAGTTGTAAAAGTTACATGTTTGGATTCATCATTGCCGATTATTATCTCTGCTATTTGTTAGGAATGTTTGAAAGTCACGCCACTCAGGGGGAGGTGACTTACCGCTCGCAGTCATTTTTCACGTTTCACCCCCTCAATTCTTGGGATAGTCGGGGCTCTCCGCAGGATACTCCTTCCGTCAGACTAGAACCGCTATCTTGAGACCTCTGTAAGACTCTGCGAGCCTGAGATTCCCACTAGGATGCCGAGCAGGTTGTACCTTAAAGCCTGAACCCTTCTCATGCAACCGAATTGTGGTTTTAGGGTAGTCGGAGTTCTGCCCAGCCTGTCCAAAACGCGGCTATTCCTGGACAGCTACTACAAGTAGTGGTCAGGTCGCGACCATGTTATTCCTTCTGATCTGGCCATGAGTCAGTTTCTGCCCAGTCGCCTGGCCTTGTTCCAGGTCGACCCGGCTCTATTTAGGTCGACCTAAGTGGCCTCAAACGATCATGGGCATATGGGCCGAGCTCTGTTTCGGTCTAGCCCTGACCTAGGTCGATTGAGGACCATGATAAGTCGGTTGAATTCGTGTCCAGACTTAGACCCAGCCACGGCCTTTCCTAGACCGCGTCTCCCGTGAAGCGGCTCTCTTGGGACCGCCTTTTCGTCCAGCCTTCCATAACGTGTGTTTTCATGTTTTTTCTTGTGTGTTAGACCTCAATAGACCTCCAAGCTAGTATATCTCGAAAGTATGACCTTGATGGGTCTAAATCATAACCATTTCCCTAAAATTCTTCAAGAATCATTCCTAAAAGTCATTTTCTTTAAATGACTTATTTATTTAGTTTAAAGCTTTTTTCTTGGAAGTCCCTCAAGAAATTCATTCCTACATAAATCGCCTTGACTACATGGGTTGCCTTTCAGACCCTTGGCCATTTACTAAAAGTGAATGTCTAGACTGGATCTTTGATCCAACACTTCAATGTCAACGCATCATAAGGGCCCAGTCTGGTCCTGGGAGTAGTGCCCGAAAGTACTTTTGCCCCGGGGAGTTTGTAATGACAAGGTGTGGCATTGCACCGAAGTGCATGACTAGCGTGATGGTCTATGACATTCCACTCTTGTCATTTACATGAAATTGCTTGCGTGACTTGGATAAGCGTGCTTGATATGGCCATTCACATGAATATTCACATGATATCGTAGTGGGAGTTCTTGATATCCCTTTAATTGCCATCTATTACTTCTTTTCCTCTATCTATCATTTATCATATGTTTTGCTGTTATTTTTGCCCATATTATCATTTTTTTTTGCATATTAATTGGTTAATCACATTAGCTATGCCTGATGATAGAGATATAAAAATCCTACTGAGCTCTCACTCACTTAGTTTTCCCCAACCTTTTCAGGTAGCTCGGATGAAGAGATGCCAACAGATGGGGACGGGCGAGAGTAAAGCTTCGGAGCGAGTCAGCCTAGGGATGTCTTGAGTTGATTAGTCTTGGTCTAGTCGTAGTAAAGTCATCATAGTCACTTTTTGAAGTGGTTGTATCGAGTTGTAGTAGGACTCATGTTCTTTTCTTCATTTATGTCGGTTGATGTAATAGTAAAAAAGTCCACAAGTGTCGGATGTAACAAACACCATGCATTGTTATCTAGTTAATTGCTTTTAATGGTTTGAAATCTTGATGTGTGGTCTCTTGTGGCAATGAACGCTCTAATTGACATGAACATTATAAATGCGGCGTCCTGATTTTTCTCATCAGGGTGTGACACAACGCATCGAGAATCACAACACCAGCCATGAATCCTCGCAAACACAGCCCAACTGGCACTCATCCTTCCAAAATAACGCTAGCACACCCTTACACATCAATGGAATGGGCATCACTTCTCACAGGCAACCATACCGCCAAAACACAAAACACGTCTTGCACGGACCTCATGGCACACAAGAGAGGCCAACCAATCCAAACGCACAATACAAGATGATGGAACTTAGCAAAAACGCGATCCCCTTCAACCAAGGAGAAACAACATACCTCCTACAAAGTGGGAGGTCTCAATGCTTGACCTGACCTTAAATCTCACACACGCTGGGAATCGCACCTTCCAGCACTAGAAAAACCATCAATAACGTCAAGTCAACTCTTCTGACAACACTCGCCAAGTGTCCAGTCGGACCACACTCGCAACATCTCCCAGTGCACTATCATTGCAATTCCTTGAACTGTAACTTACCATGCCTCGATCACTAACTCTACTGATCGCCAGCCACACTCTGCCATAGTGGTTGAGCTTGCCGCCACCACACGCTTCCTACCTATGCCTGTCTCTGATCCCATAATCATTATCACGCCAAGACACTTACCGGGGAGCGAAGAAACCATAAAAGACGCCAGGCTCGAAGGTTGCTAAACTTCTAGCCACCGGACATTAATCCCTTGAATTTGTCCTTGCTAGCACCAATCCATTCTCAATTCTCAAGTCCACCAAATATCCATCTCCAGAGCTACCACCGCATGGGCCACCACACCGAGAGCCAAGACACGAACCATGATCGGTACCTGCCAATGCTCATCCTCAAATCTTGAATCTACAGCAGAACCTTCATATCTCATCTACCACCTTGGACGGTGCATCTATGTATGGTGCATAATGGCCTCAAATTCCACAATCTGGGCCACGAACCAAGCCACCGCCACATAATCTCGAACGAGATCCAGAGCCAACACGGACCATTCACACGTAGAAGCGCAGGACTTAGAACTCACTGGTACAACTCTACTGAATCCTGTCTTAAGATTCGCAAAAATTACGGGACTAGCACGTCATCTCTGACGCCACAGACCATGACGAGAAAATCAGGCTCAACAATCAACAGCTCACGAGGAAGATCCTCTGCTCGCCTGAGCACATCTCTGGACCAAAACATCCGATCTGCCACATCAAATCGTGACCTTGACACCAAGGGGCTGGCTAAACCTCAAACAGGGGTGGCTAAAACAACAATAACACCTCTAGAGCACACTCTTGGCCACCTAACCACAAGCAATCCTCGCTAGCCACCTAACCTCCCTACAAATTCCTCGAACGCCGCATCACAAACTCGCACCTGTCCGCAAAACTCCGCCCAACGCAGCACAACCGGGGCCACCAACACTGGGGAAAGAAGCTCTCTATCTTACTCTCTAGGCCCCATGCCGGCACTCTAATGAAAACAGCAACCGCCTTCACAGTGCCAACGCCGCCCACTCTAACTCTCACGCGAGAAACAAAAGCGGTTAATAAACATAAAACCCTATGCCAGTTGCCGACTATACTGGACCTTATGGACTCTGATCACTGCAATTACCTCAAATTCCCATGTACGTCCACAACCACCCTCTCATACCTCTGTAACGACCCAAGATCCGGATACCGGGAACAACCCGATACCATTCGAATCCTGGCCCGCCACCCACGAGCCGAAGGGCTCGGAAGGGTTATAAAGGAGTGTGGAGGTACATTGAAATTTAAAATAATACAGGCAATAATTATATAATTACTAGTTTAAATCACAGAAATAAAATTATATTTTCAATTAAATAACTAACTACAAAGTCCAGTCCAATAAAAGTACAGTCTATAGGGAAAGAAACGTACTCTAACACCAGGTGAAACCCCGACCCTGGAGAGCTGGCAACTACGAACCTCCGCACTGCACCTCCGAACCTCAAGGAGGAACCACAACACCTGAAAAGATAGGGGTGAGCCTCATCTCATTGGCTTAGTAGGGGTCCCGCGGATCCCCACCATAAAACAACGGCGGTAAACAATAACGCTAGCAAGAACAACAACAATAGCAACAGTAACGGCGGAAGTAACAGTTGTAACAAAACCACGGTAGCCGCTGGAACCATGACCTTCTAAATTACTCCTATGGTACCGAAAGCAAATCTTGATCTCCCAGTCGAGGGACCACCGAACTAACGAAAAACCCTAGCTATACTACCAGAAGGAACGCCTGTGGACGCACTTTTCGACACGCTCATTTGTTTGTTTCTTTAAGTCGGTTTATTCGGTGGGTTTATTCGTTTATTAAGTGCGTGGGCGTCCCAGTCACAAATGTGACGATTTATTGTGCGCTCGATCTGACTAATCAGACGATTGTGTGGTTCGTGTCGGGACTGGAACCCGCCGCGCCATGAAGGTCACGACGTCATTTACATCCCCTCAGAGAGGGGAACACCCTTGATTAATCGCCGGGAAAAGGGGCCTCATGGCCAGGAAAATATATCGAGAGAAACAAGCCGATAGCGGTCTCGAATCAGTCGGAAAGCCCTATGTCTAGGGAAACAAGCATTCGAAATATGTCGGTCACTCAAGGGACCATTTTGATATTCGGACGAGCGTCCGGCTTTAGAGAATCGTGATCATCACGGGGAAAACTGGAGCATATGTATGCCGGGGTACGGCAAGTTTATTGTTTAAAGGGATAGGAGGCATTCGGTTGAATCCCGGTTAGAGCGGTCGAAAACTGATAAGTTTGTTCGCCCGGTGCAAGACCAAGCTACGACCATACTGCGGTGGGCCCCCCGCGGTCGAAGTCGGGCTCACGTGGGCATCATTAATATTTCCGATGCCGAAGGGCAGCGGGAAAGTGTCCCGGGACTAGATTCTGAAACAAAGATTTGTACAGAGATAGCCGACTATAGGCCTAGGATGTGGGTCAGGCGATGACCATGGTTGGGGCGAACCTGAGGTCCAAATGTGACTCACGAAGGTCTTATTGATATTCCCGCACGTAGGGCTCGGGGAAGACGAGAGCCGTCTCGTTCCATTCAGATTTTGTTGGTCATTCATGGACAATTTTATGTTCGGACAAGATCCGTATTGAAGACGTAAACAGAAATAAACCCGTACAAATGTCTACCGTGAGTACGGCAAGTTTAATGTGGCGTTGCGGGATTAGATCTCGGGATATACGTCAGTCACTAACGGACCATTCAGTATTCGGACGAAAGTCCATATTTGAAGCATCGGAGACAACGACAAAGACATACGAATGTATGCCGTAGGTATGGCACGTTTCCTGTGGGTGCGGGATCGGATCCCGATGAAGATGGGTCAAGCTGATGATCTATTGGCCCGAGGTGGCTACGGACTATGGCCATATCGGGGTCTCCAAGGACCACGTCTGATGCCACGGGACGTCATTACTTTTCTCTTCACACACAGTCTTGGGAAACGAAGGTTCCAAGGTATAAGTGCGTGTCGGTCACGGTCGGACCATTCATTGTTCGGACGCGAGTCCACGTTTGAAGCATTGAAGACGATGATAAAACCGTGCAAATGTCTGCCGTAGACACGACAAGTTTAATGTGGGGTTGCGGGATTAGATCCCGGGAGAAGCGGGTCGAGTTAACGAACTATTGGCCCGAGATGTGTTCGGATCATGACCATGTCGGAGGTTCCGAGGTCCACGTCCGATACCACAAGGCATCATTGGTTTTCTCTTTGCACCCAGTCCGGGGGTGTGAATTGTTAAATGCGTAGCCCGAGCTCGCTAACGTGCGCCCTCACACGCGGATCGACCTGCGCGGTCAGGTCGCGGGGTTCGACCTGCCCGGTCAGGTCGCGGGGGTCAAGGGGGCAGCGCCCCTTGCGGGGGTTTCCCGGGGCAGCGCCCCCGGAACAAAATTTTAATTATAGAAAGGTTATGGTGTTTGTTCTCATGAGAGTGGTTCATAGTCTTTTTTTTCATTCATCTGTTTGGGTCCTTTCTTCTAATTTATTTATGAGTTTTAAGCTTCTCTTCCCCTTAGTTAATTGAGTTTTTTTTTATAGGACGCACGCCGGATTAGGATGGCAAGGGGGGGCGCGCCGGATATGGAACCTCAAGGAGGGCGCCGTATTAAGAGTGGGCGAGGGGCGCGCCGTTTTAATGGTTAAACAAGGGGGGGCACCAGAATTGGGCCATGCCGTTTTAAGGTGAATAGTGAAGCACAGATGGGCGCCAGTTTAGGACGTTAAAAGGGGGGCGCGCCGGTTATAGGGGCGCCGTTTTAAGGGTTGCAAAAGAGAGGCGCGCCGGAATAGCCCTGCAATGGAAGAGGGGCGCGCCGGTTTTAAGGGCGCCAGGTTAAGGTGTATGGAGGAGTGGGAGTGCGCCGTATTAGGGCCATTCAAGGGGAGAGGGGCGCGCCATTTTAAACGGTGTCGGATTAAGGTCGAAAGGGGTTTCGACCGTAGGTTAAAACGGCGCGGGGAATAGTAACCGCGCCGGGATAAACTCTTCCAAGGGTTGTTTTCATTGCCGTTTGACTATGTGTTCCTTTTCTTTCACCCGTAGATAGATTTTATGATGTGCTTGTTCATCCATTTGATAGATTAAGTAGGTAGGGAGGAAGTTTAGGCATTTAGCCTTTCATTAGGGTGACTTAGCATGTACTTTAAGTGTTTCGTTTGAGGGGTTTTAGTTCACAGATCTTACTGTGTGTGGTTCTTATTCTCAGAAGTGGTTTCTTCGCTTGTTCTATGGAGGGTATCTTCTTCATTTGATCTTGAGCGTTCTTGGCCATGGCGAGAATCCGGCAGCACCTCCCCCGGACCGAGACTTGCCAGAGATAAGGGAGAGTCGCCAATCGGATTACTCCGGGGTAAACTCTCAAAAATCGGAGTGGCCTCACGGCGGTCCGAGCCCAAATGTGAGTATGGAACGTTGGATGGCTAGCCTTCAAGAACGACCACGGCTCACGGGCGAGGAACTTTCCAAACGGGACAGGTGTTTGCCACAAGGGCCATAGATATTCATCCGGCGGTGGGTACCTTTGTGGGTCGTGCCATGGAAAGGCAACCCTCAAGGGCCAAGGATGATCGGAGAATGAGAAGATGGAGCAGAGAATGGAACGGAGAACACAAGAGTTGCAAAAAGATGGCTTTTCTTCTTTTATTCATCCACGCAACGGGGAAGGAAACTTGATACAGATAAAAAAAATGGAAGAGAAGGCGTTACAAACGGAAAAGGAAAATACATTCTATGGAGAGAAAGAGAGAAGCATTAGACGGAGGAGGGAGAGGAAAGCAGAAGAACACCATATGTTGCAAAAAAGCTTTTCTTTTATTCATCCGCAAGGGGAAAGATAGCAATGCAAAGGGGGGGATACATCAGAGAGAAAAGAAGAAATACATTGATGGGGGGGGGGAACGGAGCACAAGCTCCTCCCCCTCCGAGCTCACCTCTCTTCTCTCACGCTCAATCTCTCTTCTTCTTCACCTAGCAAGGACAGGGACGGGGGCTTCTTCTCTTCGGGTGGCCTTTTCTTGTCATTTCAATAGCCCATCTGGGGGGGGGGGGTTCGAGCTTCTCTCTTTCTTCACCAGTGGGGCATGCCTTTTATAGAACGGACAGTGGGGGAGAAAACTCCCGCCACCTCTGCCTTGTTCGCAACAACGTTGTTGTTGTGTTGGATGATGCTGGTTCGTGGAGTACACTGGCGTTCGTCCGAGGATGGGACATTTGCGGATTTGCCGGAGCCTGCTTCGCCGTTGCCGCTTCTATGCTGTCGAACGGAGGTAGAGACAAAGGGTCGGGCATTCAATGTTCTCTGCACATCATTAAACAGAGCATCGGCATGCCGACGGGATGGGTTGATTGCGCGCCGGGGAAGCACTTCAGAGAATAGAATGAGGGGTTAAAATGGTGCCATATTCAAAGGGGTGCCGTTTTAAGCATCAAAGGGGATGCCCCTTCGCGCGCCGTGTAGCCAAAAAGAAAAGGGGCGCGCCGTTTTAAGAGGGGGGCGCGCCATTTTAAGGCGCGCCATTTTAAGGCCCCTTCGTGCCGTTTTAAGCATTAAACGGATTCTTCTCGAAGTCGCGGTCGTTTATATGAATGTCGGCATTCTCAGAATGTTCCGGTTGCATTGTATGGCCTCTGTAATATTCCGTTTGTAGCCTCTGAGACTCGGTCCCAGACTTTGCGTGACTTCCAGCGCATGCCGAATGTGTGTTTGAATTCAGGCGTTTCTTTTGATTCGGCCTTCGGCACCGCCGACTGGAGAGCCGGGGCTATATCTTCAACCCGAGGGGCTTCTTTGATAGGTGGCGGAGCACCGGGTAGGTATTCATCCTGCTTGGAGGAGGCATAGGGTTTATTCGGCCTTTCCATCTTCGACTCGCTCTCGAGTGTTGAGACGTGCATGTCGTATGATCATCATCATTTTTTTGATGTCCACAAATGCCCCCCGCTCGTGGGTGGCGCAAGCGAGGGATGAGTGCGCGGGGCCCGCGAGTGTAGAGTTCTTCGATAGGACGTCTGTTCTTCCGAGCCAGTAGGATGCTGGTCCGGTGCAAATTCACAAGAAAGCGCTCACTCCTTCAATGAAGGGATGAGGGAACCGCTTCACCGCATATGCACGTGGACTGAGATGTCAGAGTGGGAGTTTAGTCATCGGCATGGGGTGAATACCGAAGCAAGGATGAAGGGTCTATGCGTCATCTTAGGCAAGAGGCCTAAAACGACTTAGATGAGGCCAATCCCAAGGGGGAGTTGATGACTCGTGCTGGGTTTAGGAGAATTGTTCATTCATCGACTTGGATGGGAGGTCCAAGCCGAAGGTTTATGAAAGGGCTCCGATGGAGTGAAAAAGATTTTATGCATTCCGGTGGAACGTTCGAAGTGAAGGGTTTATTTGCTGGTGCCGACAGGGTGTCGGGAGCTGATGTGGTCTATTTATTGACACGGGATGAGTGCCACGGCAAAGGGGTCTTCCATTCATTGACTGTGACGGAAGGTCTGAGCCAAGCAAAGGAGGTCCTTTTTTTTTTCATTGACCTGGACGGAAGGTCCAAGCCAAGCAAGAAAGTTCCCTTCTTTTCTTTTCTTTCTTTTCTTTTTTTTGTCGACTTGGGCGGAAGGTCCGGGCCAAGTAAGAAGGCTCTATCTCTTTTTATTCATTAGCTTGGACGGAAGGTCCGAGCCAAGCAAAGAGGTTGTTTTTGTTCATTGTCTTGGACGGAAGGTCCGAGTCAAGCGAGAAAGTTCTTTCCTTTTTAGTTCTTCTCTTTTTTTTTATTCATTGGCTTGGATGCAAGGTCCGAACCAAGCAAAGGAGGTCTCTTTTTTTTGTTCATTGACTTGGACGTAAGGTCCGAGCCAAGCAAGAAAGTTCTTTTCGTTCATCGACTTGGACGGAAGGTCCAAGCCAAGCAAAGGCGTTCTTTTGTCCATCGACTTCGACGGAAGGTCCAAGCCAAGGGTTAATTCGTCGGTGGGACTGGGAGTTGTGATATTGAGGTGGTTTATTCATTGCCAAGGGGTGAGTGCCAAAGCAAGGGTCTTTTGTTCATGGAACCAGATGAAAGGTCCAGGCCATTGGTTTATTCATCGATGCCGACGGGGAGTCGGGGACCGACATGGTTTGCTTGTCTCTTCTTCTCTTCATTAGTGCCGACAGGGTGTCGGGAGCTGAGGTAGTTTATTCTTCTCTTCTTCTCTTCATCAGTGCCGAAGGGGTGTCGGGGACCGACGTGGTTTGTTCATTGACACGGGGTCAGTGCCCAAGCAAGGGTCTTTTATTCATGGAACCAGACGAAAGGTCCAGGCCATTGGTTTATTCATCGATGCCGACGGGGAGTCGGGGACCGACGTGGTTTGCTTGTCTCTTCTTCTCTTCATCAGTGCCGACGGGGTGTCGGGAGCTGATAGGGTTTGTTGGTCGCTTCTTCTCTTCATCAATGCCAATGGGGTGTCGGGAGCTGACATGGTTTGTTGGTCTCTTTGTCTCTTCATCAGTGTCGACAGGGTGTCGGGAGCTGACGTGATATGTTGGTCTTTTCTTCTCTTCGTCAGTGCCGACAGGGTGCCGGGAGCTGACATGGTTTGTTCTTCTCTTCTTCTCTTCATCAGTGCCGATGGGGTGTCGGGAATTGACACGGTTTGTTTGTCTCTTTGTCCCTTCGTTAGTACCGACAGGGTGCCGGGAGCTGACGTAGTTTGTTGGTCTCTTTGTCTCTTCGTCAGTGCCGACAGGGTGTCGGGAGCTGACTTGGTTTGTTGGTCTCTTTGTTCATGGAACCAGACGAAAGGTCTGGGCACTAGTCTTATGCGTCAGTGGGACTGAAAATATTTTGATCTCCGGCGGGACTTGATGAGTCGACATCCCTCGGAGGCTTTGATGATGATTTTTCTCTCTTCTTTTTTTCTTATCTTCTTTTTTTTTCTTTTCCCTTCTCTTTTTCTTCTTCTCTTCTTCTTCTCTCTTCTTTTTTTCTTCTTTTCTTTCCCTTCTTTTTCTTTTTCCCTTCTTTTTTTCTTCTTTTTTCTTCTTCTTTTTTTTTCTTCTTTTTTTTTCTTTTTTTCTTTTTTTCTTTTCTTTTTTTTTGAACAACTTTGGATAGCTGTCGGCTAGGAGCCGATAATGAGATAGCTGTCGGCTCAGGGGCCGATAATTGGGAAGTGAGCCACGAGGCCAGAGAGGAGAGTTTATTCCTTTAATGGTCTGGACGGTGGGTCCAAATCAAAAGGGGTATTCGTCACCCAAAGGGACAGAGAGAAGAGTTGGTTCATGTAATGACCTGGATGGAAGGTCCAAATCAAAAGGATTGTTCGTGACCCCGAAGGGACGGAGGGGTGGTCAAGTCGCCGACACGGGCTAGTGTTAGCGCAAGGAAAGGGGATGATTCCTCACCCGAATGGTAGGCTCGGGCCAGGGTGAAAGGTTGTTTCGTTCTTTAATGCGTCGGGGGCACCAGCTGTATGAAGGGTCTTTCAATTATTTGGCTGGACGGAAGGTCCGAACCAGAGTAGAGAGAATTCCTTTTGTTCTTCGGCTGGATGGTAGGTCCAAGCCAAAGTGAAAGGATTTTTTTGTTCTCCAGCTGGACGGAAGGTCCGATATAGAGTGGAGAGAATCTTTCTGTTCTCTAGTCGGACGGAAGGTCCGATCCAGAGTGGAGAGAATCTTTTTGTTCTCTGACTGGACGGCAGGTCCGAGCCAAAGTGAAAGGATCTTTTTGTTCTCTAGTCGGACGGAAGGTCTGATCTAGAGTGGAGAGAATCTTTTTAGTTCTCTAGCCAGACGGAAGGTCCGATCTAGATTGGAGAGAATCTTTTTGTTTTCTGACTGGACGGCAGGTCCGAGCCAGAGTGAAAGGGGTCTGTTTGTTCTCTGGCTGGGCAACAAGCCTGAACCAGAGTGAAAGGATTTGATGTTCTTCAAAGCGCCGGGAATACCGGCTGTGAAATCTGAACCCGGGAAAGTGGGCCATGAGGGCCGGAGTTGATGTTGCAGAGGTAGGCCGCGAAGGCTGCAATTGGGGAAGCGGGCTATAGAAGCCAAAGTTGGGAGGTTAGCAGGCCGTAGAGACGGGAAGTAGGCCGTGGGGGCCAAGATTGGGCAACACGAGCCAGAACTGGGAAAGTAGGCCACAATGGCCAAAATTGAGTTTACCCTTTTTTATTATTATTTCCTTTATTCAAGCATGCAGGCATTCATCAGCAAGCATAACATAAATACATATAAGGTAGCTCCCTCTATAGGGGATGGGATAGGGACAACGCCCATAATTCGTAAATGCAGTGTGGGCCACGAGGCACGACTAAGGGGTGGTGCGCCCGTCAAGAGGATATCACATGTCTTGCATGCATAGCTTAAATTCACGCATTTCACCCGAGGTAATTCTTTGTGGAGTGGAGGAGCAAACGTGTGAGCAAAGAGCCCTAACCGTAGGGATATGCAAGTTTTCCTAGTGACGCTCGAGGATCACTTTAGCGCCTACACATTAGTTTCAGGCTTTCGACTTTCGGTAGCTTCACACAGCCCCCATCTGTTTATTTTGGTAGCGGATTTCACCATTCGACGTGTGTCTCCTCATGTGTCTCAATGGGGATTCCCGGCTACTAGGCTCTGTCCTTATTATAATTCTATTACGGATTCTACCGTTTGACGCGAGTCTCCTCATGTGTCTCAATGGGGATTCCCGGCTAATAGGTTTCATCCTTATTATAATTCGCTTCACCATTTCGCGCGAGTCTCCTCATGTGTCTCAATGGGGATTGCCGGCTACTCGGATTCACGTGTCTCTCTTCCCCTTTTTTTTGCATCATTTTTTTTCTCTCTTTTTTTTTTACAGTGGGGGTAGGCAGCTTTTTCCTCACGATTACCTTTCACGCGAGTGCAGGAATTCAAGCATCCTTAGAGTGCTAAGAAGAAATTCGGGCAATCCCTACAGTCGAAGGCTATTGAACACATTAAGTGCTAAGTGTGGGAGCGTTGTCTCAGGTTTATTTTGTGAGTTGGGCTTAGCGGTTCAGCCATGACTCTTCCCCTTGACGTGTGCACCTGCCATAATTGGGTTCCCTTCGAGCATATGTCGTGACGCGCGCGCACCCGGAATCGGGGTGATATTATTTAGCAAGGAAACACGGTCCTAGAAAATTCCAAGGAGGTGTATTATTCTATATTAAGCAAACATGCAAGCAGGGCAATCATGCATTCTCTTTTTTTTCTTTTTTTTTGTGTGTGTTTATTTTGTTGTTTTTTGTTGTTGTTTTGTTGTTGTTGTTGTTGTTGTTTCTTTTTTTTTGCATAGGAAAATATTGTTGTTACGTATATGTGTAGTGGTAGTAAAGGTATTAGGGAGGCAGACCGCAAAAGGGCTGAGAGGATATTAGGGAAGCGGGCTGCAGGGGCCGAAGTTATGGGATGCGGGCCGCGAAGGCCGAATTCTGGGAAGCAGGCTACGAGAGCCAGACTTGGGAAGCAGGCCACGAAGGCCAAAGGTAAGCAGGCTGCAAGAGCCAAAGCTGGGAAGCAGGCTATGAAAGCCGAAGGGAAGCAGGCTACGAGAGCCAGAATTGGGAAGCGGGCCACAAAGGCCAAAGGTAAGCAGGCTGCAAGAGCCAAAGTTGGGAAGCAGGCTATAAAAGCCAGGATCTGGGAGGCCTTTGTCGGTTTAACGCCCCGTTGGCAGAAGGTATAGTCGGTTTAACGAGCCATCGGTGGAAGCTTTAGTTGGTTCCTATTTGTTGGATGGCTGGAGGTCGGAGGTCGGAGGTCAAAGTTTGCCTCGTGACCCTTCTTTCTCTTCTTCTCTTCTTCTTTTGTAGGGAAGCAGGTACGAAGACCATGTTCACCTCCTGTCTCTTTTTCTCTTCTCTCCTTCTTTCGCAGAGAGGCAGGTGCGAAGACCATGTTCACCTCATGTGTTTTTTCTTTCTTTTCTTCTCTTCTTTCTGTGTGGTGAGGCGGGCTCAAGGATCACGTCTGCCTCATCTGTCTTTTCTTTTTCTTCTTCTTCTTTTGTGTGACGAGGCGGGCTCGAGGGCCACGTCTGTCTCATATGTCTCTTCTTTCCTTTTCTTCTCTTCTTTTTGTTTGGTGAGGCGGGCTCGAGGGCCACGTCTGCCTCATGTCTCTTTTTTTTCTTCTTCTTTTGTGGAGAGGCCGGTGCAAGGACCATGTGTGTCTCATGTCTCTTTTTCTTCTCTTCTTTTTGCGCGATGAGGCGGGCTCGAGGGCCACGCCTGCTTCATGTGTCTTTTCTTTCCTTTTCTTCTCTTCTTTTTGTTTGGTGAGGCGGGCTCGAGGGCCACATCTGCCTCATGTCTCTTCTTTTCTTCTTCTTTTGTGGAGAGGCCGGTGTAAGGACCATGTGTGCCTCATGTCTCTTTTTCCTTCTCTTCTTTTTGTGTGATGAGGTGGGCTCGAGGACCATGTCTGCCTCATGTCTCTTCTTTTCTTTTCTTCTCTTCTTTTGTGTGATGAGGCGGGCTCGAAGACCACGTCTGCCTCATGTGTGTCTTTGTCTTCATTCTGCTCTTCTTTTCTCATTAATGCTTCCGCAATGGAGTGTATTTATCTTAATGCGCCCCCAGGTTGGGGTGTAGCTTCATTTGGTATGCACCCCCCCTGAGGGGTGTGTTTTGCCTCTTTACTTCTGTGCCCCCTGGCGGGGTGTATTTTTTTGGCTTCTATGTCCCCAGACCGGGGTGTGTTTTTTTTTAATGCCCCCGAGGTGTGGACTCTTTTCTTCTTATGCTCCTAAGGTGGGATGTACCTCTCTTTAAATGCCCCCAAGCCGGGGTATACTCTTCACGGCTTCTATGCCCCCAGGTGGGGTATGTTTCTTCTTCAAATACCCCCAAGCCAGGGTGAGTTCTTTTACTTTTTATGCCCCCATGGCGGGGTGAGTTTCTCTATATATGCCCTTGGCACGGGGTGTGTCTTTTGTTTCTTATACCCCCCCATGGCGGGGGTGAATTCTGCTTTGTCTACCCCTGAAGGCGGAGGAGTGCTTCTCTTCATATGTCCCCAGAGCGGGGTGTATCTTTGTTGCTTGTTGTGCCCCAAGTCGGGGTAGATTCTTCTGCTTCTTCTGCCCCCAGAGTGGGGTATATTTCCCTTCGTATGCCCCCGACCGGGGTGCATTCTTTTCGCTTCATATGCCCCCAGGGTGGAGTGCGTCTTCTGCTCCTTATGCCCCCGGGATGGAGTGTACTCTCCTCATATGCCCCCGGCACGAGGTGCATCTTTTGCTTCTTATGCCCCCAAAGGGAGGTGTAATTCTGCTTCTTATGCCCCCGGGGCGGGGTGGATTCTGCTTCTCTGCTTCTATGCCCCCAAGCGGGGGGGTGTATTTGCTGCTTGTGCACCTCTCTTTGTGTGCCCCCAGGCTGGGGTGAATTCCTTTCTTCTTATTCCTCCGGGACGGGGTACCTTTCTTCTTCAAAGGCCCCTAAGTCGGGGAATGTTGTTTCTTCCTATGCCCCCTGGCTGGGGTAGATCCCTTTCACGTGCCCCCGAAGCCGGGGTGTAACTTTTGCCTTGTGTGCCCCCGAGTCGGGGGTGCAATTCTTCTTCTACCCCTCAAGGCGGGGCGTATTTCTCTTCATATGCCCCCAGAGCGGGGTTGTGTTTTGCTTCTTGTGCACCCAAAGTGGGGTGTATTCTGCTTCTGGTGCCCCCAAGATGGGGTGTGTGTCTTTTCATATATCCCCAGAGCGGGTGTAGTTTATTCTTCGAATGCCCCAAGGCCGGGGTGTAACTTTTGCTTTATGTGCCCCCGAGTCGGGGTGAATTCTCTTCATGTGCCCCTGGGTCGGGGTGTATTCTGCTTCTTGTGTTAGGGTGCTTGGCCCGGATACAGAGGGGGGGTGAATGAATCCTTCTACGAATAATGGATTAAATTTAAAAACCGGATGCTAGATAAGGAAACAGAATGGAACCAATTCTATTCAACTCAAATACAATCACATTGAGTGCACCTATTCAAGCATCTAGCGGAAGCAAACCAGACAATCAAGCCACTGCTCAATAGATTTTTAGGTGGTTCGGTCCTTCAGACCTACATCCACCCCTCACTCCCAACCGGAGTGAGGCTTCACTAGCGAACGCTAGAACCAAGCAGACTCAGTCTGCAAACAGTTGCTGCCACACAGCTTGACCAGGGGAACAACCTCCCCTCTTCCTCCAAACCGGAGGGAACCTCTGGACTTGAATCCACAAGCCCAGAACCGGAGACAAGTCTCCCTTCCTCCAAGCCGGAGGGAACCCACAAGTAGCTCCCAGCTACTTGCAACTGGAGATCAGATCTCCCTTCCTCCTAACCGGAGGGAACACGACCTCAGACCAGAGGATCGGAAAGCACAACAAACCAGAAAACAAAGGAAAAAACAATAAACGAAAATAACTTCAGCAAACAGAAGCTAAAACACAAAATGCACAATTTGGCTCCTAACAGAGCTGACTGGCCTGGATCTGATCCACGGTCCAGTGAAGACAGATCTTCAGGTAAACTTCTTTCTTCTTCTCCATGAGCTCTCTCACTCACTCTCTATCTCTCTTTCTTTCTCTTACACTCTCTTCCTCTTTCACACGAGCACTATCTCTCTCTCTCACTTTTTCTTCTTCTGCTGGATCGAGCTCTCTGTAACACTGCCTTTTCTTTATTGGCTCAGATCAATCTTCATCGGTGGACGAAGGATTCTATTTATAGCGGCAGCAGATGGATAGGGCACTAAACGCGTGTGCCTCCCACGCTCGATCCAGAACCTTCCTGCTACGTGCCCTTTTTGTATTTGTTCCTTCAGTATCGGATCATGTGCACCCAGACACTGATGAATGTTCTTCCTCGGACCTGCAACGAGATAAGAACCATTAATATTGAGTGCCATAAGAGCTAGAACTGCATGAGGTTAGTGGACACGACAAAAAGATACACAAAACAGAGAACGACACGGGATACAGTGGTGACACAATGAACATTACTAAGAGAATGTTACGAGGTAGACAGAAAAACAACGCGAAGACGCGAAGACAAGAACAGAAACCAACACTAAGTATGGTTTCAACACAAGAGAGACACGAGGACTAGGAAGAGTAAAAATGACACGAAGACACAACAAGACAAATGACACGAAAGTGAAACAGGAAGCAACACGAGGTGCTGCGATGTCCTGTACGCGATGGAACAAAAACGATATGAAGAGATGAAAAAACGACACGAGGTGAAGACAACACGAAGATGACACAGTAATCGACACGGGTTGAAAACAACACGAAGTCGAAACAGTAATCGACACGGGTTGGAAACAACACTAAATCAAAACAGTAATTGACACAGGTTGAAAACAACACGAAGTCGAAACAGTAATCGACACGGGTTGGAAACAACACGAAGTCAAAACAGTAATTGACACAGGTTGAAAACAACACGAAGTCGAAACAGTAATCGACACGGGTTAAAAAACAACACCAAGATGAAGTACAAGAATTGACATGGAGTTGAAAGACAACACGAAGACAGAACAGTGATTTGATACGAACTCAAAATGACAAGAGGTGAAACGACACAAAGTCGAGAACAGAAATCAACACGAAGTGTGATTTCAACATCAGAAAGACACGGACTGACAACGACACGAAGTAAGATTAGAACAGTACGAGGTGAAAAACAATCGTGAGGACAACACGTGCTGAATCAGAAACCGACACGAAGTGGCTGCAAACAAGCAAGACACGAGGTCTTCGTAAAGCAACAGGAAGTGTGGTCAAAGCGAGAACGACACGAGGTCTAATGAGAAAGACCAACACGAAGATGGTGAAAACAGTACGAAGTAAAGATCAATGACACGACGTGTCACTGAATCAAAACAAACACTACAGAGAAAAACGACACGCAATGTAGAGGAGACAACACAGACGCACGACCTGAAGGACAGTAAACATAAACAACACGCGGTAAGAGAAGACGATACGGCGTGTTGGAAATACAAACAGTACTTAAACTAAAGCGACACGAAGACAAACAGTTCAACACGAGGTGTTATATACAAACATGACGAAGTGCCAATCAACACGAATACAGTCCCTGAACAATACCTGAAGTGAAATGAAGGTTCATCCTTCAACAAACATGTTCTTTGTTCATTTTTTCACAGAAACAATATTTTTGTTAAATTTTCACATAGACATAATTTTTGAAGACCACTAAGACTTATCATGTTGTCATCATCAAAACATGTAAAGATTCTACAAGACTCAACAATCTCCCCCTTTTTGATGGATGGCAACACTATGAGTCTTGAGTCTGTGCAGAGAAGAAAAAAAACACTAGATAGCCATTCGCAATGAATATCACAAACACAAACATTAAACATTTTTCTTTTCCTGATTTCTCCCCCTTTGACATCATCAAAAAAAATGAAAACAAGAAGAATGCAACAACGCAAATGGTATGAGTTAAGTTAATTTGTCCAAGAGTCTGAGGGAGAAGGCCTCAAAAGGGCAACAAAAATACAGAGCATCAACTTCTCAAGAAAAGTATCTTGCATGTCTGCTAGAGGGGCCACGCGTCCTGCCTTGTGGTGGTCTCCCCCTTGGAGAAGCAGAAGAATGTTCTTGAGGTGGAGTTCTGCTGGAAGAGGCGTGACCAGGTGTTGAACCCAAGATAGACTGAAATTCCTTTAAATCATTTGATAGTTCAGCAAGCCAATACGCCACAGTGCTTCTGACATTTGCCACTTCAGAAATAATGTCTTCTTGGCGAACATTGACCGTTTCATATCTGTCAGTCAGAGTTGTCATTTCTGATAAGAAGGTGATCAACTTATCATAGATTTGCTGAATGCCTGGACCTAGGGCACTTGAAGACTTCTTCAACAATTCTAAAGCTGTTCTGATCTCATAGCAATGATCTATTATGGTAGAAGACATTTTGAAGGAAGAAATACTAACATCATGTGACTCTCTCAGAGCTTTTGCAATTTTTGAACAAATCTCCTGTAATCCTTCCATCAAGGATTTGTTTGCATCATCTGAAGCCCTTTTGTTTAGAAGGAATCGTCTCCATTCAGTGAGGAGAGATATCTCAAGCTTCAGTAATCTGGTATGTACCTGATTAATGTTGAGAGTGACAAATGTAAGCAGATCATCTAATTTCTTGTCTTGTCTTTGCATCTGCTGAGTCAGGTTTATGAGAAGCTCTTCAATGTTGGGCGCCCGAGTAGATTCAATGTTGGGTGCCTCTGCAGATAGAAGTCTAGGTGGACCTAGAGGTGTACCAAAAAATTCACTGTCAGGTGCAGTTCTCTCAGCTGCTTCCTCTTGTACTGGCATTTGACTGCTCTCAGCTGGGACCTGAACTTCATCTGCAGCTTGAGTTTCTTTCTGAGGGAATATATCTTCAGGTTCCTCTTCTTCACTTGAAGATTCTGTATCTAGTTCTATGACAGGAACCTTTTCTCTATCTTCTGTGAGTTCCTGATCTGCAGGGCTGCCAACTAAGGCCTGCTCAAGACTTTCAGATACGACCAAGTTGGTAGCCTCTTCCAAGCTTCGCTCAACAGTTTCTCTTAAAATTTCATTAACAAAAACAGCAAGATCTTGATCAGTACTGTCTTGCTCTTTAGCTGGCTGTTCTTCAGGCACTATTACCTCTTCAGATGTCTTCCCAAACGAATCAAATAGCCCAGCAATAGTTGCATCTAGATCTGTCTGAATGCTTTCGTCAGACAATCTGATGTCCTCAGATGCAGCCTCAACTAGCCTCTGAAAGGAGAAGGATACTTCGGTGGGTGCAGCTGGCAAGGTGGACTCTGGTTGTTCAGCTGGTGTTTCCTGATGATCAATCTCAGAAACTAATTGCTCACCAGTTGGGGCTAAGACTTGAAATTCTTCCAAATGCTCCCCCTGAGTTTGTGATTCCCTGGCCTTTTGGACCTTAACTTGCCCCACCATAGAAGAGTCCTCTAAGCCCAAAAACACTGAAACAAAATTCATATTAAAAATGTTTCGGGCCTTAACTTCTGATGCGGCCTCTCCATCCAAGCAAATCTCAGAATGCTTGAAGATGTCTGTCATATGGGCGGCATAGGGAAGATGTCTCTTGGATCCAATGCATCCCTTCATGACATTAAAAATGATCTCTGGCAGACATATCTTCACATTTTGAATCAGACAAAACAGTAGAAATCTCTGCGTGTCTGTAATTCTTCCTCTAGCCCCAGTCTGTGGGGTGATAATGGAAGCAATGACGTTCTGAAGGAGCTTGTGAAGAGGAGGAAATGACGATGTCTGATAAGCTTTTAGCTTCAACTGCCCCTTATCATGAATGTTACTGGGTTTACCAGTAATGACAGAGAAAGCTTCATGGAGACTGTATCGAAAGCTTCCCTCTACCTCCCCTTTATCTGGAATACCGAGAGCTTTGTGAAGGGAGTCACATGTAACAGTTATCTCGACCCCTTTAACAGATGATAACAAAGTAGACTTGTCTCGGCTCAAGGACAAGTTATTGTAAAATTCCATTACCGGCCTAGGGTAATAGACACGGTGACTTTCTAAGAAATTTCTCCACTCCTGAAACTCAAAGATTTTCAACAATTCTGGAAACTTCGAGACCAAGGTTTCATCTCCGAAATCTATTATTCTAGGAGGAATAATTTTCCCACTTTCTAAGAACACGGTAGACTGAGAAAACCTGGTACCTTGTTCTGAAGAGACTTCCGCAGCAGGTTCTGGCTCAAGACATCTCTGTTGCTTAGATGAAGGCTCTTCAACTATTTCTTTTCCCTTCCTCTTTCTTTCTCCCGGAGCTACTGACCTTTGCTGATCCATCTGTCGGAACTTCCAGAGTATCAACTCTCTCTTACAGGCTGCTATTGGAAGTGAAGCTAGACTTAAGAAAGGAATAGACCTCTGTGGGGGAAGAAAGTGAGCGGGAAGAGATGAAGATGGGTTTGAAGAAGACGCTCAAGGTAGAGCAGCACGAGGATGAATAGGAAGCGGCAAGGGGAAATAAGGGTTTGAGGTGGAAGGCGTGAGAAACAAGAAGGGTTTTGTCGGGTAGCTTTTTACTCATATCAACTTTTTCTGTAAATACCCAAAATACCCTTAGTCCTGATGTAACGCAACTACAGCATGTTAAAGTTAGCCCTTCAATATGTGGACGGGTTATATTCTTCCAAAAACCAAGGTCAGTTAACTCAAGATATTAAATCAGCATAATCACAAAATTAGCTGTTAAAGTTGCTTAACCTAGAGAGAGACACGATTAAATTGCTCCTTATGTTTGTCAAGCAACGAAATAACACATCAAAGTCAAGCAGATTTCATTTCTTCATTTAATGGACGAGAAGGCATACAGGGTCAACCAATTTGTTGAACACAAGGTAGAATAGTCCCTTTTTACACAAGGAGACATGTTTATTAGACACCAGAAACCCTGGTTACTCAGGACGGACTACCTTTATGCCAATGATATATTTTTTTCTTTTGAGGACTTTCCCCCCCCCCTTTTTTTTTTTTTTAACATTTCTATACAGAGATAGCTAGTTGTATCATGACAGAAGCTCTGGACTTCTTTGATCAAGAGTGTCTATTTCTCCACAAAAGCCATTGCTCTGCCACAAAGAGTGGCGTATTCCCTGGAGGCACTTCTCATGATTTTAGACAAAATCAGAAATCTTACTTAACACAATTTTATCTCAGAGCTCTCTTTACATAAGTTTCAGTTAAGTCGAGATCCTCAATAAGTTTTTCTCATTTAACAGAAAGTTTTATAATATGTTGACCAACACTTGAGAAGATAACTTAGAAGGATCAAGGACCAAATATAACCCCCAAACATTGAAGTTCTTTATTAACAGGTGTAAATTGTTACACTAGATATTGGGTGGTTTAAGGTATACAGATCATATCTGATAAGAGCAAGAAGACTGCACCCACAATTTCTTCGAGAGAGAATCTGAACCAAGAGTGATAGGTGAGAGATAAGGAGGTGGCTGATCGAATAGAGAGAGATGAGATGAGATGAGCAGCACTCCTATCAGCAAGCCAGCAAGTGAGAGATCACTCAAGACATTAGGCACTAAGGTCATATCCAAATATAGTATTTTTGAAGTAGTTCAGTCTCACATCCAGAGTAACTCTTGGGCAACAGACTGCAACCTCTTGAGATGACTGATCTTAAAACCATATTAACTGCATCGGCTGACAAAGATCTTCAGAAACCAAATAGCCTGACAAGCTCCTCTTCATCCCACTCAAGGACAACTCACACACGACTCTTGGAAGTGTTAATTATTTAAAGAATGCAGTGTTTGCCACGAAAATTAAACAAGTGTGTTTATGAGTTATGCATAAACAAACTCCCCTGATCAGCAGAATGACTTATGGTACTAGGCGGAGCATTTGGTCTAATAGACCACCTCACACATAGTAAGAACCTCCTGACAGATTTCTCTGTCTTTTGGTAGCTTACCATTTGATATACCAAAGAGGTCATGGATAACAGGGTAACCTCAACAGTCCTATAAGCAATTCAGATTTCCAAAGAAATAGCCAGATATGCAAGAATGCATCAAACCAGATATGCAGTAAGTTTCAAAATGGGACATGTAGAGAGATTACCTGAAAATTGTGAGAATGGGGTTTTCATTCTTGAGTGCCTTGGATCATTTCCCCTTTTATTCCAGTCCCAAGGCACACCTGCAAAACAAAGTTTATTTTGCGCAAACAGGTACCCAGGAAGTCTTGGGTCCTGTCCTGACATTATCACTCCTAGCAGGTTTTCTTAGCACATTTTTAACTTGATAGTAAGGAGCAGTAGTTTTCAGATCTGGGTTATGCACATTATTATGAGTATGAATTGTATGTGCATTAGCATGGAAATTTCTGTTATTTGCATTACCAAACTGTTTTCCATAATCAACACATTCAAAGTTTTTCCTTTTGAAAACCACTTTGTTCTTTCTAAGAGCATTTGTACTAGCAGGAAATCTATACTTTCCAGAACTGAAATTTTTCCTTTGAGCATGCCAACATTCAATGGCCCTGTGGCCATACTTTCCACATTCAAAGCATGAGATAGAATTTCTTTTAAAAGACCCTGACCAGCATTCAGAGACCTTGTGACCAATTTTGTTGCAATTAAAACATATAATGTGCTGGTTCTTGTTATAGACATGCTGATTTGCAGAGTGTTTTGTATGATATGAGCATGATTTTTCCTTACTACTTGCAAACCAACAATGAGTAGTAGTGTGTCCTACTTTATCACAATTAGAACATTTGACATTCCTTTTCTGACCAGACACAGATTTTCTAACATGCTTGTTGTCATCTTTTTCCATCACAAAACAGTTACTCATAAGATGTCCATACTTACCACAATAATGACATGAGCCACTTGATTTCTTTAAAACATGGCATTTATCTGATGAGTTCTTAGCATGCAGATTGTTCCTTTGAATTTTTGATGTTTTATGATTTTTATTTTGTTTATCTGTTTTCTTAGCCTTGTACTGAGATGGAGATGAGATAGAAGGCTTTTCCTGTTCAGAGGATTTGACAAAGACAGTTTTCAGGTTGGCTCCATCAACCTTCCTCATGACTGGACTGTAACCCAGTCCTTCCTTGTTAAAGTTAATCTTTGTTCCCAGTATTTTCTGAACAATGGGCTGTTTGTCTTTTGATGTAGTGGCTACATTTGAAGTATTTACAAAGGATGTCATTACTTTGTTCTGCAAGGCCTTCTTATTGAGATTATTGTAGCCCAACCCTTCCTTTTTGACATTGACTTTTACACCTAGCAGCTTGTCTAGGTTTTTCTGCCCATCAACAAATTTAGACAAGGAAGCTTTCAAATCCCGAATTTCATTTTCAAGAGATGCAATGTGTATTTCATAACTAGTGATCTCTTGTTCACTACAATTGACAGCTTCATTCAAAACCTTGTTAGCTGTTTTGTATTCTTCAATTTCCTTTCTTAGCTCATCTACCTCTTCAGTCTCGTTTGTACAGATAGCTTTTCCTTTTTCCAATGTGAGAAGTCTTTCAGACATGGCACTGTTTAACAGTTTTAATTTTTCAACTTCTTCTTTAAGCTTATCATTTTGAACTAGCTCATTTATTAGAAGCTGATCTTCTGAGTTAACCATGCTTTCTCTCCTAGCTTCAAACTCCCTCAATTCCTTTTGTTGTTTTTCAAAATCTTTCTGTAATTCTATGTTTACAGATTTTATGGCGTTAAATTTTTCAAACAGCAACTCATTCTCTCGTTTAAGTTTCTTTAGTTGTTCATCATTTTCCTTAGAGAGCTTTCTGAGGAAGTCATCTTCAGATTTTAAATTGTTCAGCTCAGAGTGAACACATTCAAGTTCCTTCTTCAGTTCTGCATTCTGGTTTTTATACATATGATTATCAGACAGACATGCATCATGAGATTTCTTCGTACTTGAACAATTTTTACATGGAGAGCTAGAACTATCTACCCGAATACTCTTTTTCAACTTTTTATACTGTTTTCTTAACAGTTCATGAGATTCAAATAATTCAGCATATGCATTCTCCCAATCTTCTAGAGAGAAATTCTCGAAGATATTTACCTCATCATCATCATCTTCTTTAGTTTGATTGCTGCCTTGATCGCTGGCACTTTGATTTCTTCTGTTGGCCATCATGCATCTGTCCACATCTATCTCCTGAGTTCGCTTCAGTGCATCCAAAATATCTTTAGCAGAACTGGATTCAAAGAAACATGAATGAAAAGCTCTATCAGTAGCTGCCTTCATTAAATTTATTGCTATCTGATTTTCTTCATGCATGGATTTGTGACTGTCAGTCCATTTGGACTTTTTCTTAGGTAGTTCATGAGGACCATGTGAAATTACTTTCCACAGGTCTGGATTCACAGATTTAACATAACTCTTCAAAACAGCGAACCATGCATCAAAATGCGTACCACTGAAGATCGGTGGATGGGCCATGAGAACACACAGATTAACGCACAAGAATATTGAAGCACTAAAAAGAAATAAGCACCTAAGATTGCAAGATCGATCTGCAGGTCGCTGGACCTTGTAAGCAGACACCTGCTCTGATACCAACTGTTAGGGTGCTTGGCCCGGATACAGAGGGGGGGTGAATGAATCCTTCTACGAATAATGGATTAAATTTAAAAACCGGATGCTAGATAAGGAAACAGAATGGAACCAATTCTATTCAACTCAAATACAATCACATTGAGCGCACCTATTCAAGCATCTAGCGGAAGCAAACCAGACAATCAAGCCACTGCTCAATAGATTTTTAGGTGGTTCGGTCCTTCAGACCTACATCCACCCCTCACTCCCAACCGGAGTGAGGCTTCACTAGCGAACGCTAGAACCAAGCAGACTCAGTCTGCAAACAGTTGCTGCCACACAGCTTGACCAGGGGAACAACCTCCCCTCTTCCTCCAAACCGGAGGGAACCTCTGGACTTGAATCCACAAGCCCAGAACCGGAGACAAGTCTCCCTTCCTCCAAGCCGGAGGGAACCCACAAGTAGCTCCCAGCTACTTGCAACTGGAGATCAGATCTCCCTTCCTCCTAACCGGAGGGAACACGACCTCAGACCAGAGGATCGGAAAGCACAACAAACCAGAAAACAAAGGAAAAAACAATAAACGAAAATAACTTCAGCAAACAGAAGCTGAAACACAAAATGCACAATTTGGCTCCTAACAGAGCTGACTGGCCTGGATCTGATCCACGGTCCAGTGAAGACAGATCTTCAGGTAAACTTCTTTCTTCTTCTCCATGAGCTCTCTCACTCACTCTCTATCTCTCTTTCTTTCTCTTACACTCTCTTCCTCTTTCACACGAGCACTATCTCTCTCTCACTTTTTCTTCTTCTGCTGGATCGAGCTCTCTGTAACACTGCCTTTTCTTTCTTGGCTCAGATCAATCTTCATCGGTGGACGAAGGATTCTATTTATAGCGGCAGCAGATGGATAGGGCACTAAACGCGTGTGCCTCCCACGCTCGATCCAGAACCTTCCTGCTACGTGCCCTTTTTGTATTTGTTCCTTCAGTATCGGATCATGTGCACCCAGACACTGATGAATGTTCTTCCTCGGACCTGCAACGAGATAAGAACCATTAATATTGAGTGCCATAAGAGCTAGAACTGCATGAGGTTAGTGGACACGACAAAAAGATACACAAAACAGAGAACGACACGGGATACAGTGGTGACACAATGAACATTACTAAGAGAATGTTACGAGGTAGACAGAAAAACAACGCGAAGACGCGAAGACAAGAACAGAAACCAACACTAAGTATGGTTTCAACACAAGAGAGACACGAGGACTAGGAAGAGTAAAAATGACACGAAGACACAACAAGACAAATGACACGAAAGTGAAACAGGAAGCAACACGAGGTGCTGCGATGTCCTGTACGCGATGGAACAAAAATGATATGAAGAGATGAAAAAACGACACGAGGTGAAGACAACACGAAGATGACACAGTAATCGACACGGGTTGAAAACAACACGAAGTCGAAACAGTAATCGACACGGGTTGGAAACAACACGAAGTCAAAACAGTAATTGACACAGGTTGAAAACAACACGAAGTCGAAACAGTAATCGACACGGGTTGGAAACAACACGAAGTCAAAACAGTAATTGACACAGGTTGAAAACAACACGAAGTCGAAACAGTAATCGACACGGGTTATAAAACAACACCAAGATGAAGTACAAGAATTGACATGGAGTTGAAAGACAACACGAAGACAGAACAGTGATTTGATACGAACTCAAAATGACAAGAGGTGAAACGACACAAAGTCGAGAACAGAAATCAACACGAAGTGTGATTTCAACATCAGAAAGACACGGACTGACAACGACACGAAGTAAGATTAGAACAGTACGAGGTGAAAAACAATCGTGAGGACAACACGTGCTGAATCAGAAACCGACACGAAGTGGCTGCAAACAAGCAAGACACGAGGTCTTCGTAAAGCAACAGGAAGTGTGGTCAAAGCGAGAACGACACGAGGTCTAATGAGAAAGACCAACACGAAGATGGTGAAAACAGTACGAAGTAAAGATCAATGACACGACGTGTCACTGAATCAAAACAAACACTACAGAGAAAAACGACACGCAATGTAGAGGAGACAACACAGACGCACGACCTGAAGGACAGTAAACATAAACAACACGCGGTAAGAGAAGACGATACGGCGTGTTGGAAATACAAACAGTACTTAAACTAAAGCGACACGAAGACAAACAGTTCAACACGAGGTGTTATATACAAACATGACGAAGTGCCAATCAACACGAATACAGTCCCTGAACAATACCTGAAGTGAAATGAAGGTTCATCCTTCAACAAACATGTTCTTTGTTCATTTTTTCACAGAAACAATATTTTTGTTAAATTTTCACATAGACATAATTTTTGAAGACCACTAAGACTTATCATGTTGTCATCATCAAAACATGTAAAGATTCTACAAGACTCAACATCTTGTGCCCCAGGCAGAGTTTGTCTCTTTCTTTGTATGTCCCCATGCCGGGGTGTATTTCTTGCTTCTTATGCCGCCATGGCGGGGTATAGTCTTTGCTTCTTGTGCCCCTAGAGCGGGGTAGAGTCTTTGCTTCTTATACCCCATGGCGGGTTAAAGCATTCCCCACAGGGGGCAAGAATTCATTAAGCCACAGTTGCGGCTTATTGGATCTCCTAGCAACCACTGGAGGGGCCGTTTTATACCGGATAGGGGTAGCAGGAAGGTGGAACGGGCCAGGGCATTGTACCGCAAACTTCGACCCTCCTAGAGTCGGGCGGAATGTCGGCCTACTTCTCGTTCTCTTGGTCGGCCACGCTTGCCAAAATTTTGTCCTTTCTTTTCTTCTCTTCTTCTTCTCTTTTTTATGTAATAGACCAAGGTGGGTGTGCAGGAGAGCGCTCACCCCCTCAGGGAGGGGATGAGTGGCTCGCTCCACCGCATCAATCCCATAGTGGTAATCTTCGTTCAGCACGGGTCCCGGCGGATATGATCGCACAACCCTCTCTCGTTGATTCTTGCTCTTCCCCTTTTTGTTTCTTTCTCCTTTCTTCTTCTCATTTCTTCCTTCTATTCTTCTATTCTTCTTTTCTTCTTTTTTTTTGGAAAAGGGGATTTGATTTCCCCTCCCTCTCTTCTTTTCCTCTTCTCTTTTTTTTAGCGGCCTTCATAATTCCTAAAAGCTGCATATGCATTGGAGTAGCGTCCTGGGGGCCACAAAGACAATTGCGCCTAGTTCGGCTTTCCCCCCCACAGGGCTGGCAAAGACAACCACTGCAATTCATCAAAGCAAATAAACATCGTTTATTAGGAGGCCATGAGACCCCGAATCCCGACGAAGAGATGAAGGGTGGTTTTAGTCTCACCGGGTGTGCCAGACTTGTGGACGCACTTTTCGACACGCTCATTTGTTTGTTTCTTTAAGTCGGTTTATTCGGTGGGTTTATTCATTTATTAAGTGCGTGGGCGTGCCAGTCACAAATGTGACGATTTATTATGCGCTCGATCTGACTAATCAGACGATTGTGTGGTTCGTGTCGGGACTGGAACCCGCCGTGCCATGAAGGTCACGACGTCATTTACATCCCCTCAGAGAGGGGAACACCTTTGATTAATCGCCGGGAAAAGGGGCCTCATGGCCAGGAAAATATATCGAGAGAAACAAGCCGATAGCGGTCTCGAATCAGTCGCAAAGCCCTATGTCTAGGGAAACAAGCATTCGAAATATGTCGGTCACTCAAGTGACCATTTTGATATTCGGACGAGCGTCCGGCTTTAGAGAATCGTGATCATCACGGGGAAAACTGGAGCATATGTATGCCGGGGTACGGCAAGTTTATTGTTCAAAGGGATAGAAGGCATTCGATTGAATCCCGGTTAGAGCGGTCGGAAACCGATAAGTTTGTTCGCCCGGTGCAAGACCAAGCTACGACCATACTGCGGTGGGCCCCCCACGGTCGAAGTCGGGCTCGCGTGGGCATCATTAATATTTCCGGTGCCGAAGGGCAGCGGGAAAGTGTCCCGGGACTAGATTCCGAAACAAAGATTTGTACAGAGATAGCCGACTATAGGCCTAGGATGTGGGTCAGGCGATGACCATGGTTGGGGCGAACCCGAGGTCCAAATGTGACTCACGAAGGTCTTATTGATATTCCCGCACGTAGGGTTCGGGGAAGACGAGAGCTGTCTCGTTCCATTCAGATTTTGTTGGTCATTCATGGACCATTTTATGTTCGGACAAGATCCGTATTGAAGACGTAAACGGAAATAAACCCGTACAAATGTCTACCGTGAGTACGGCAAGTTTAATGTGGCGTTGCGGGATTAGATCCCGGGATATACGTCGGTCACTAACGGACCATTCAGTATTCAGACGAAAGTCCATATTCAAAGCATCAGAGACAATGACAAAGACATACGGATGTATGCCGTAGGTATGGCACGTTTCCTGTGGGTGCGGGATCGGATCCCGATGAAGATGGGTCAAGCTGATGATCTATTGGCCCGAGGTGGTTACGGACTATGGCCATATCGGGGTCTCCAAGGACCACGTCTGATGCCACGGGACGTCATTACTTTTCTCTTCACGCATAGTCTTGGGAAACGAAGGTTCCAAGGTATACGTGCGTGTCGGTCACGGTCGGACCATTCATTGTTCGGATGCGAGTCCACGTTTGAAGCATCAAAGACGATGATAAAACCGTGCAATTGTCTGCCGTAGACACGACAAGTTTAATGTGGGGTTGCAGGATTAGATCCCGGGAGAAGCGGGTCGAGTTAACGAACTATTGGCCCGAGATGTGTTCGGATCATGACCATGTCGGAGGTTCCGAGGTCCACGTCCGATACCACAAGGCATCATTGGTTTTCTCTTTGCACCCAGTCCGGGGGTGTGAATTGTTAAATGCGTAGCCCGAGCTCGCTAACGTGCGCCCTCACAGGCGGATCGACCTGCGCGGTCAGGTCGCGGGGTTCGACCTGCCCGGTCAGGTCGCGGGGGTCAAGGGGGCAGCGCCCCTTGCGGGGGTTTCCCGGGACAGCGCCCCCGGAACAAAATTTTAATTATAGAAAGGTTATGGTGTTTGTTCTCATGAGAGTGGTTCATAGTCTTTTTTTTTCATTCATCTGTTTGGGTCCTTTCTTCTAATTTATTTATGAGTTTTAAGCTTCTCTTCCCCTTAGTTAATTGAGTTTTTTTTTATAGGACGCACGCCGGATTAGGATGGCAAGGGGGGGCACGCCGGATATGGAACCTCAAGGAGGGCGCCGTATTAAGAGTGGGCGAGGGGCGCGCCATTTTAATGGTTAAACAAGGGGGGGCACCGGAATTGGGCCATGCCATTTTAAGGTGAATAGTGAAGTACAGATGGGCGCCGGTTTAGGACGTTAAAAGGGGGGCGCGCCGGTTATAGGGGCGCCGTTTTAAGGGTTGCAAAAGAGAGGCGCGTCGGAATAGCCCTGCAATGGAAGAGGGGCGCGCCGGTTTTAAGGGCGCCGGGTTAAGGTGTATGGAGGAGTGGGAGTGCGCCGTATTAGGGCCATTCAAGGGGAGAGGGGCGTGCCATTTTAAACGGCGCCGGATTAAGGTCGAAAGGGGTTTCGAGCGTAGGTTAAAACGGCGCGGGGAATAGTAACCGCGCCGGGATAAACTCTTCCAAGGGTTGTTTTCATTGCCGTTTGACTATGTGTTCCTTTTCTTTCACCCGTAGATAGATTTTATGATGTGCTTGTTCATCCATTTGATAGATTAAGTAGGTAGGGAGGAAGTTTAGGCATTTAGCCTTTCATTAGGGTGACTTAGCATGTACTTTAAGTGTTTAGTTTGAGGGGTTTTAGTTCACAGATCTTACTGTGTGTGGTTCTTATTCTCAGAAGTGGTTTCTTCGCTTGTTCTATGGAGGGTATCTTCTTCATTTGATCTTGAGCGTTCTTGGCCATGGCGAGAATCCGGCAACACCTCCCCTGGACCGAGACTTGCCAGAGATAAAGGAGAGTCGCCAATCGGATTGCTCCGGGGTAAACTCTCAAAAATCGGAGTGGCCTCATGGCGGTCCGAGCCCAAATGTGAGTATGTAACATTCGAGGGCTAGCCTTCAAGAACGACCACGGCTCACGGGCGAGGAACTTTCCAAACGGGACAGGTGTTTGCCACAAGGGCCATAGATATTCATCCGGCGGTGGGTACCTTTGTGGGTCGTGCCATGGAAAGGCAGCCCTCAAGGGCCAAGGATGATCGGAGAATGAGAAGACGGAGCAGAGAATGGAACGGAGAACACAAGAGTTGTAAAAAGATGGCTTTTCTTCTTTTATTCATCCACACAACGGGGAAGGAAACTTGATACAGATAAAAAAAATGGAAGAGAAGGCGTTACAAACGGAAAAGGAAAATACATTCTATGGAGAGAAAGAGAGAAGCATTAGACGGAGGAGGGAGAGGAAAGCAGAAGAACACCATATGTTGCAAAAAAGCTTTTCTTTTATTCATCCGCAAGGGGAAAGACATCAAAGCAAAGGGGGGGATACATCAGAGAGAAAATGATGTGACACAACCTAAGACTTAGGCAAACAAGCACAATTAAGCATTCAAAAATGGACCGATAATAGCAACCGCTCACCGATGCTCACTAAGACCCGGGGTAACTTGGCAATGCCAAGGGGAGGTTGTGTGGGCTAGGCCCTTGCTGGTAGAGGGCCAGCAAGGCCAAGGTTTGATTCCCCAATGGTACGGCTGCCCAAATCAAGGGTCCGACGAAGTGCCAAAGGGCACGGGATCCACTCTCTTCCCACGATGATCACTTATAGCAAATGAGCTTAAGGATCGGGCTCTCGTCACGGCCAGCGGAGTTTATGAACTAATATTGAAAGAACAAGCATGAATTAGAGTAAAGTTTTGGAGCACTCACTTGACCGGTTTGAAGAAACCGGTCCCGCTCGGAGACGAGGGCGAGCGGGGAAGCGTGGGTTCCCCACACGCCGCGCCGGGGTAGCTTGACCTGTTTAAGCTATTACAACACTACACCCCATGGAAGGGGGGGGATCGTGGGGAAGGGAAGATGATAGTTACATCCAAACACTACCTCCACACAGGGAGGGGCCTTCAGCCGGCCAAGTGGGGAGGGGAAACTAGTGCTAAGAGTGATGAAGAAGTGATGACACCGAATCAGCCTTCTCTCTGTAATAGCTGACAGACAGAGGGTGTGGAGGCGGCAGAACTCTCTATGGAATTTCGCTGAGGGTGAGGCCAGTGGGGATCTCTTCATATCTGGAACAGGAGTGCCTCTGAAATTTTACAATTTGTTCAGGGGTCTCTGGCGGCCTGGGCGGGAGTACGAACAGGGTTGCTGAATCTTGGACTGTCTGCAACAGACTATCAACAGCAGGAAGACGCGGCTGCCCCAACTGTTCCCGAACTCCGAATCAGTCACCGTTGGAACCGTTGGAACCGTGGGTGAGTCCTCTTTACAGAAGAACAAACGGAGATGCCAAAATATGCCGGTGAAGATCAGAGGACTCAGAAAAGTGAGGAGTGGTCGATGCAGGTAGTGGGAAGCAGAGTCGAACGCCTGAGGAAGAAAATTGGTAACTTCTGTTGCAGGATTCCGAACAGAGTTCTGCTCCTTGGTTCTGAAATTAGATAGGGAGAGGAAGAACTTTGTAGTAGAGCTCGTGGCCTGATTCCTCCAGAGTTTGTCGTGGTGAAGCTTTCTCTCCGGATCAGGATCTCTGCAGAGCTAGCTCCTGGTTTCTAACAGCAGGTTGCAGAGGATGCCTCGACAGCTCCCGAACTCAGAATTGAGAACCGTCAGAGTCGTTGGAACCGTGGACGAGTCCTCTTCGCAGAAAAACTAACGGAGAGGCGAAATAATGTCGGAGAAGACTAGGGGATGCATAACAATGGCGACTGGTCGGTGCAGACTATGAGTAGCAGATCTGCATAGCTGAGGGAGAAAAATGAGAACTCTGGATCACGAATGCCGAATGAAGTTCTGTTTCTTGATTCTGGAAGTAGACTGGGCGATGAAGAACTTTGAAGAAGAACTCATGGACTGATTCCTTCGGGGTTCGTCGTGGCAGAGCTTCTAATCTGGCTCAGGTCCTCAGCCGAGGCAGAACTACGCAGTTGTGGGAGAATGGACCTCCTGGATGGCTCGGAGATCGGAAGAAGATGAAACCACTTCTGTTGCGAAGGAGACTGGTAGACGCGTCCGACGATGGCTCTTGGGTCTTAAATTCATCCGGAGGAAGTCGTGGTGGCCGCTGCAAGTTTCTGGTTCATCTGTAACCTCTGGACAGCAAACTGCAACTTCGAAGTAGCTTCCAATGACCAAGAGAGAAAAAGGGGAAGGGGGTGGATGAGTGTGGGAGTGACCCCTAGTTATAAGGGGGTCTTGGAGGGGGTGTTCTATGGTGTGGGAGGTGGAGAATAAGGTCTGGAAGAGGGTCCAATAGATGGTGGTAGTGGGGGCTGTGAATTTGGTTAGAATGGAGAGAGGGAAAGGATATTCGAAAATAGGTTTAAGGGTGGGGTTAATTTTTGTCTTGGGAATGGGGGGGTTGTGTTAGGGAAGGGAAGGGGTGCTTGGGGTAGTGGAAAGGGTGCTTGGGAAAGTGGGAGGGGTAGTTGGGGGTTAGATGTTGAGGAGAGGATTGGTGGAGGGGGTCTTGGGAAGGGGTGGAGTATTGATGAGGGTTGTGGGGAATGGGAAGAGGCTTAAATGGGGTAGGTGGGGAGTGGAGATGGTTGGGAAGGGAGGAGAGAGAAGAAAATTCGAATTTAGGTGTTGAGGAGAGAGAAAGTGGAGTGAAAAAGAGAGATTAAGAGAGGGAAGGGTGGGGAATCTCTCCCCTAGAGTTTCTCACCCAAAAAATGGAATCTCTCCACTAGATAAGAAGTGTAAACTCTCAAAATGGCAAGTTTTTTCATTCATTGATTCATTCATTAAGTTGAAATGGGGGGGAATGGGGTCCTATATATTGGAAACCCACATTTCTACAAAAGTCCTTGACAATTGACTCAATGACAAATAACCGAGGGGGTAGGGGAGAGCCTTTGGGCCAAGCCCAATGAATTGGGCCCAATAGCTAACTAGACAACCTAATGACACTCAAACTTAGGGAAATGAACACAAGACCTAGGAACATGACTCAAATAAAAGGGAAAATACATCAAATGACTCAAATAAAAATTACATAGGACTCAAAATTAAATGACTAGACCATACCGGATGCAACCGGGGTGAGGAGACGAGCTGTGAACGTGGGCATGGGAGGTGATGTCACCATCATACTCCCGGGTGCGGAGAACTCGACTCCGTCGAGTAAGTGTCCTTCCCTCCTTGGAGGGTGTAGAAGTGGTACTGCCCTCAAGTCTTCCGAACGAGACCGATCCATCCACCTGCCGAGATAGCGCTCGTATACCTTGCTCCTGGTGGTAGTGACCTGTTCATCCAATATTCGTTCAATGCGCTCACGCTGGGCTCTCTTGGCTGGTGGACTCTCCTCACGGGTGGGTGCTCTCTCAACGGAGGGAATAGGCTCAATATCCTCACTAGGTACCACCGTGGGTCCCTTGTATGGCACTAGGTCGGCGACACTGAATGTGGGACTTATCCCATATTCTTTGGGGAGATCTAACTCATAGGCATTTGCACCAATGCGCCTCAGGACCTGGAAGGGACCAGCCCCACGTGGCCTCAATTTGGAGATGGCTCCCGGGGAGAGCCTCTCCGTTCTTACCATCACAAAGTCACCCTCATGGAATTCTTGGTGACGTCGATGAGAGTCGGCTCGCCTTTTATAAGTCACATTCTTCTTGCTAATGTGCTTGCGGATCTCTTTATGCAATGTTGTGAATGCAGACATTCTAGGGGTGATGGGTGGACCTGGGCAACCAAAAGTAGACCTATCGTGTAATGATGCAGTGTAGACTTTGGTTAGCCTAGGTGGGCCGGGGCACCCGTAGGTGATAAATATTGGGGGACCCGGACATCCGTAGATGCCTTTGACATGCTTAAGACCCATGATGAATGAAGGTGGACCATGACATCCGAATATGGACCACTCATACTTTATACTTGACATGTGGGTGATATGAATGAATGGACCAAACATAGTGTTCATGCCAAGGGGTATGGTAAGCCTAGACACATGCATACTTTTCCCAAAGGTGACTTCCATGTGTATAGGTGTGGGACAACCTTTGAACTCCCATTGGAAAGGATCGAATGGATCTAAGAAGGTGGTCATCATGGGGTGGGGCACAACCTTATTACCTAGGGATATGTGGCCCAAGGTCATGGCTCTCAAGGTGTAACCTGGGTCATGGATGAGGTGGGTTTGGCCCAATATGGTGGGTGAGGGTAGGAAAGGGTGGGTGGTTGGTAAGATGGTTGGGTCATATGAGTCCCTTGACTCCCATTGGAATGGATCATATGGATCATAAAATGGGTCACCTAGGGGGAGGAACTCCATGTCCTCAAGATCCTTAAAAGGTGCTAAGTCATCATTCTCCATGATAGTTGGGCCAATGTTCTTAACAAGTGGGTCAGCCATGAGTGGAGGGCTTGGCTTTCTACCCGAGATAAGAAGCTCTAAATCGAGGAGAAGGTTGGGCTCATCGGGTGTAGGGAGGAATAGAAGGAGGTCGCTAGTGTAGCAACCAATGGTGCAAACCGAGGTGATAGACCCTATGCATAGGTGTAGGAGGCTAAGGCTCCTAGGTTGTTCGACCATAGGGGTCAACATGCTAGTCATCTCTAATTACCATGCTATGCCCTTGAGAAGGTCCTCTAAGGTCTCCACTTAATAGGATGCTTGGATTGTGGTGTGATAGGAGAAGAAGGGCACTATGGGAAGGTCTCGTTCTATGGGAGGGAAAACATGGGCCGGGGTCTCTCGAATTGGGCTCTCCTTTAGCCAACTAACAATGGGTTCTCCTAAGATGAGCTCCGCCCCAACTAGAGAGGGTGGTGTAAGGTAAAGACCATCGTGTGAGGTTCCTTCTTCAGCTTGGACTTGGGTTTCCTCCAAAGTGGGGGGTGGGTTTTGAGTGCTCACAACTATTGGATTGGGTATGAGTTCTGCTACCAAGGAGGTGAGAGAGTCTTTTGGGGTGATGAGGGTTTGTGTGTGGTGTTCCCAGGGTAGAGGGTAAAGGGAAACTTGGATTGGTATTGGTAGGATGTGGTTTGGGAGTGGAAGTAGTGGAGGTCTAGGTTGGGGTAGGATTGGGTTTGGAAGTGGAAGGTGGGTTGGGTGACAGGATTTGGGTTGGGTGGTGGTGGCCGTCATGGTTCTAGGTGAAGGGATGGACACGGGGTCTACTTGGGTTTGAATGGTGAGAATAGGGTGAGTGGTGGTCCTTTTTGGGGAAACCGGGTCGGTTAGGTGTCTCTTCCCCTTGGGATCGGCTGGTTGTGGAGGGGTGGTAGTGGAGGCCAATTGAGTTTGGATAGATAGGTTTGCGGAAGGAGGTTTTGGTTGGAGTGTGGGGATCCTCATGGGATTTGGTGGAGAGGTGGTCGTTTGGTTTATTTGGGTCTTAAGGGAGAGGACTTGGTCGCGAAGTGTTGTTATGATGGTTGAGAGATGAATTGTTGGGGGTGGTGGGGGTGGAGACCAAAGGTCGGTCTCAAGTTGGCCGGGTGGGGATGGAGGAGTGGTAGTGCTCCTCGGGTTAGGGGTGCTTGAGTAGGAGGGGTGGGAATGTTTGGGGATGTAGATCTTTCTAAGTTCTACCTTCATCTCTTCCCATGAGTGAATAGGTTCTTGTCTTCTAACCCTCCTTAAGCCCTCTATGTGTTCCCACTTACTTTTGGCTTGACCCCGAAGTCGTCCCTTGGCCTTTCGGACTCTCGCCGGTCCATATACCCAAGGCTTTTCGAAGTACTTTTCTATCGTAGCCTCCCACCTAAGATAGTCACTAGAATGTGATCCGTCAAAGGTAATATCCCTATCTAGGATGAAGTCTATGGGTGGTGAGTAGGCTAAGTAGGTGGTCATGATGAACGGGGGGATCAATGCAAGGGTCGGATTGATGATGACACCAATGCAAGCATGCCCTAGGACTTGACTTGATAGGGACAAGTCAATGACTTGCTCTGATACCAATTGATGTGACACAACCTAAACAATTAAGCATTCAAAAATGGACCGATAATAGCAACCGCTCACCGATGCTCACTAAGACCCGGGGTAACTTGGCAATGCCAAGGGGAGGTTGTGTGGGCTAGGCCCTTGCTGGTAGAGGGCCAGCAAGGCCAAGGTTTGATTCCCCAAGGGTACGGCTGCCCAAATCAAGGGTCCGACGAAGTGCCAAAGGGCACGGGATCCACTCTCTTCCCACGATGATCACTTATAGCAAATGAGCTTAAGGATCGGGCTCTCGTCACGGCCAGCGGAGTTTATGAACTAATATTGAAAGAACAAGCATGAATTAGAGCAAAGTTTTGGAGCACTCACTCGACCGGTTTGAAGAAACCGGTCCCGCTCGGAGACGAGGGCGAGCGGGGAAGCGTGGGTTCCCCACACGCCGCGCCGGGGTAGCTTGACCTGTTTAAGCTATTACAACACTACACCCCATGCAAGGGGGGGGGATCGTGGGGAAGGGAAGATGATAGTTACATCCAAACACTACCTCCACACAGGGAGGGGCCTTCAGCCGGCCAAGCGGGGAGGGGAAACTAGTGCTAAGAGTGATGAAGAAGTGATGACACCGAATCAGCCTTCTCTCTGTAATAGCTGACAGACAGAGGGTGTGGAGGCGGCAGAACTCTCTATGGAATTTCGCTGAGGGTGAGGCCAGTGGGGATCTCTTCGTCTCTAGAACAGGAGTGCCTCTGAATTTTTCCAATTTGTTCAGGGGTCGCTGGCGGCCTGGGCGGGAGTACGAACAGGGTTGCTGAATCTCGGACTGTCTGCAATAGACTATCAACAGCAGGAAGACACGGCTGTCCCAACTGTTCCCGAACTCCGAATCAGTCGCCGTTGGAGCCGTGGGTGAGTCCTCTTTACAGCAGATCAAACGGGGATGCCAAAAGATGCCGGTGAAGATCAGAGGACTCAGAAAAGTGAGAAGTGGTCGATGCGGGCAGTGGGAAGCAGAGTCGAACGCCTGAGGAAGAAAATTGGTAACTTCTGTTGCAGGATGCCGAACGGAGTTCCGCTTCTTGGTTCTGAAATTAGACAGGGAGAGGAAGAACTTTGCAGAAGAGCTCGTGGCCTGATTCCTCCGGAGTTTGTCGTGGTGAAGCTTTCTCTCCGGATCAGGATCTCTGCAGAGCTAGCTCCTGGTTTCCAACAGCAGGTTGCAGAGGATGCCCCGACCGCTCCCGAACTCAGAATCGAGCACCGTCAGAGTCGTTGGAACCATGGACGAGTCCTCTTGCAGAAAAACTGACGGGGAGGCGAAATGATGTCGGAGAAGACTAGGGGATGCAGAACAATGGCGACTAGTCGGTGCAGACTATGAGTAGCAGATCTGCGTAGCTGAGGGAGAAAAATGAGAACTCTGGATCACGAACGCCGAATGAAGTTCTGTTTCTTGATTCTGGAAGTAGACTGGGCGATGAAGAACTTTGAAGAAGAACTCGTGGACTGATTCCTTCGGGGTTCGTCGTGGAAGAGCTTCTAATCTGGCTCAGGTCCTCAGCCGAGGCAGAACTGCACCGTTGTGGGAGAATGGACCTCCTGGACGGCTCGGAGATCAGAAGAAGATGAAACCACTTCTGTTGCGAAGGAGACTGGTAGACACTTCCGACAATGGCTCTTGGGTCTTCAAATTCGTCTGGAGGAAGTCGTGGTGGCCGCTGAAAGTTGCTGGTTCATCTGCAACCTCTGGACAGCAAACTGCAACTTCGAAGTAGCTTCCAATGACCAAGAGAGAAGAAGGGGAAGGGGGTGGATGAGTGTGGGAGTGACCCCTGGTTGTAAGGGGGTCTTGGAGGGGGTGTTCTAAGGTGTGGGAGGTGGAGAATAAGGTCTGGAAGAGGGTCCAATAGATGGTGGTAGTGGGGGCTGCGAATTTGGTTAGAATGGAGAGAGGGATAGGATATTCGAAAATAGGTTTAAGGGTGGGGTTAATTTTTTATCTTGGGAATGGGGGGGTTGTGTTGGGGAAGGGAAGGGGTGCTTGGGGTAGTGGGAAGGGTGCTTGGGAAAGTGGGAGGGGTAGTTGGGGGTTAGATGTTGAGGAGAGGATTGGTGGAGGGGGTCTTGGGAAGGGGTGGAGTATTGATGAGGGTTGTGGGGAATGGGAAGAGGCTTAAATGGGGTAGGTGGGGAGTGGAGGTGGTTGGGAAGGGAGGAGAGAGAAGAAAATTCGAATTTGGGTGTTGAGGAGAGAGAAAGTGGAGTGAAAAAGAGAGATTAAGAGAGGGAAGGGTGGGGAATCTCTCCCCTAGGGTTTCTCACCAAAAAAATGGAATCTCTCCACTAGATAAGAAGTGTAAACTCTCAAAATGGCAAGTTTTTTCATTCATTGATTCATTCATTAAGTTGAAATGGGGGGGAATGGGGTCCTATATATAGGAAACCCACATTTCTACAAAAGTCCTTGACAATTGACTCAATGACAAATAACTGAGGGGGTAGGGGAGAGCCTTTGGGCCAAGCCCAATGAATTGGGCCCAATAGCTAACTAGACAACCTAATGACACTCAAACTTAGGGAAATGAACACAAGACCTAGGAACATGACTCAAATAAAAGGGAAAATACATCAAATGACTCAAATAAAAATTACATAAGACTCAAAATTTAATGACTAGACCGTGCCGGATGCAACCGGGGTGAGGAGACGAGCTGTGAACGTGGGCATGGGAGGTGATGTCCCCATCAGAAAAGAAGAAATACATCGATGTGGTGGAACGGAGCACAAGCTCCTCCCCCTCCGAGCTCACCTCTCTTCTCTCACGTTCAATCTCTCTTCTTCTTCACCTAGCAAGCACAGGGACGGGGGCTTCTTCTCTTCGGGTGGCCTTTTCTTCTCACTTCAATAGCCCATCTGGGGGGGTGGTTCGAGCCTCTCTCTTTCTTCACCAGTGGGGCATGCCTTTTATAGAACGGACAGTGGGGGAGAAAACTCCCGCCACCTCTGCCTTGTTCGCAACAACGTTGTTGTTGTGCTGGATGATGCTGGTTCATGGAGTACACTGGCGTTCGTCCGAGGATGGGACATTTGCGGATTTGCCGGAGCTTGCTTCACCGTTGCCGCTTATGTGCTGTCGAACGGAGGTAGAGACAGAGCGTCGGGCATTCAATGTTCTCTGCACATCATTAAACAGAGCATCGGCATGCCGACGGGATGGGTTGATTGCGCGCCGGGGAAGCACATCAGAGAATAGAATGAGGGGTTAAAACGGCACCATATTCAAAGGGGCGCCGTTTTAAGCATCAAAGGGGATGCCCCTTCGCGCGCCGTGTAGCCAAAAAGAAAAGGGGCGCGCCGTTTTAAGAGGGGGGCGTGCCATTTTAAGGCGCGCCATTTTAAGGCCCCTTCGTGCCGTTTTAAGCACTAAACGGATTCTTCTCGAAGTCGCGGCCGTTTATATGAATGTCGGCATTCGTAGAATGTTCCGGTTGCAATGTATGGCCTCTGCAATATTCCGTTTGTAGCCTCTGGGACTCGGTCCCAGACTTTGTGTGACTTCCGGCGCATGCCGAATGTGTGTTTGAATTCAGGCGTTTCTTTTGATTCGGCCTTCGGCACCGCCGACTGGAGAGTCGGGGCTATATCTTCAACCCGAGGGGCTTCTTTGATAGGTGGCGGAGCACCGGGTAGGTATTCGTCCTGCTTGGAGGAGGCATAGGGTTTATTCGGCCTCTCCGTCTTCGACTCGCTCTCGAGTGTTGAGACGTGCATGTCGTATGATCATCATCATTTTTTTGATGTCCACAACACCACAGCACCTATGTCATGGAGGCTCGTCCTCACAGATGAGGGTCAAATCGAAGACCACGTAGTCTAAGGAAAAATCACGACCTCGCCATCGTGAACCCTACACTGTATATGGGTGAAACCTCGGTAACCCTATCGGAAACCCTAGACCACGGTGTCGGGAAGACACACGGAAGCTACACGTAAAACCACGTCTCGTAGATGGAAAACTAAACCTCGAGTCACGAGAGTCACGTGTCGCATGACGGGAGTACTTGCCCACCAGAAGCAAGGCCGGATACATCCACTGATGTCTTAGTCCACGTCCTGGGTTTCTCCCTACTCGCCCTAGGTGGAAACTGAGACACCATACAAGTAAACAAGAACACAAGACAAGCGTCTAGTCGGGGTCATGCTCGTCAGCACGCGTCGAAGTCCCCGACCACGTGTGCAAACACTGACTGACTGCGCTACGTCAGGCCCTCTAGCTGGTTTTCCTCACGGCCCAGACTCGAGCTGACATAGTGGGAGGTCCTACGGCAACCTACCTAAAACCATCTCTCCGGGTTGTAGCTCTCCACCTAGTCTCTGATAGGTAGGCCCATGCGTGTCCAGACAAGCTACGACTAGTGGGGGGTCACTGAACGTGGGCACTCTCCATAGAGAGGAAACACTGAAGGTCACGCACGCACCCATCGCGAGTAACATGAAGTACTGGGTGGCTCGGTCCACCAGACTCTGGATGGCTAGCTAGACTTACTGACCCAACGGTCCCTTGAGTCATGCAACTCAGGTCAATATCGCACAGTATGGCTCCATGCCATCAATCTGCCTTACTTTTAGGGTCATAAACCATGGTCAAAATAACCCTTAAGGTAGCTCACAACCGCCGAGTTAATTCCTTTTTCAACAGAGACCAAGAAACCTCCCAGCCCCAGGTCGGGCCACAAAACACTCGGTCATTGGCCATACGCATGGCCTACACAGAAACCGCTTTCCGAAGAAGTTAACGCCGTACGGGAATAGCCCCCCGCATTTACACCAACACACGGTGACTTGATCAAGCATAACAAGGAAGCCCGGAACACATGGGGTCACTCGGACCCTCAAAACTACACGTGCATGTTAATTGAGGTACGTGACACCTCCGGACACCCAAAAACACAGTCTCGGTACCCACGGGGTGTTCGGGACATCCACGGGGCCAAGGGTTGACCAAAAGATCACAACCGGGTCGACCGGGAGCCAAAACGGGCCAAAGGGGTGCGTTTTGGTCAACCAACCTACATGGGTTGGTCGACCTACGTGTAGCTAGGCTGAGCACAGCCCTGGTCAGTCGATCGGCGAAGGGCTCGGTCGACTGAAGAGAACGCAGTTCGGGTCCCGACCACGTTATCATGAACACAGTCGGCCGACCGACTGCCATCACGTAGAGGCCCTCTCGTGGCCAACAGCCGATCGGTCGATCGATCCACCAAATCGGGTGATCGATTCAGGCGACGGATCTGCGGAACCCCATCCGAGGGGCCCTAATCCACTGCTCAATCACCCCGGGTGATGGGGAAAATAAGGGGAACCCATTCCCCAGCCTCTCGACCACCAAGAGGCGCCATTTACACCACAAAAACACAATCAAAACAGTGGATCCGGCTCTCATCCTAAAATCATGCGAAATTGACCCCGGTGTGAAATCAACCACCCTCGGCCTCACGTCGGCCTACAAAATGCGGGGAAATAGAATAGGCAGGCTAGGGATCCATCCCCCTACCTACACCAAAGATTTCTAGCACCGAGGACGTTGATTCCTCGTGAAAACGCTTCTCGAATCGCCGTCGTGATCCGAAATCTGCAAACGAATACCGCCGCACCACCACCTCGTACCTCATCCCATCCCCGCCGCTCCTCGCCCCACAAGCCTCCCGGCCTCGCCCGCCTCTAGCTCCGTCGGCCGCTCGTAGAAGAGAGGGAGAGAAAGAGAGAACTGAGAGGAGAGAGGGAGAGAAAAGGAGAATGAGGGAGAGGGGGGTGAAAGGGTTTAATTTATAGAAAATAATTCGGGATTTTAAAAATCTAAAAAATGTAAAAATAGGGAAAAATTATTCCCACGATCCGCAAAAAATGCACAACTCGCCTGTAATGTCCCGGAGCCCTAAAACACGTCGGTTCACCCTACATAGGGGGCCGAAGGCTTGATAGCCAAAAACGCGATTTAATCATAAAACGTGACCTGAGACTCACAAAAGCGCTCCAAAAGCCACAGATTCTGATCCAAAAAATCTAGGGTATTACACACCGAGAGGACCACGACCTCACTGTCGGGAAAACCACTCGACCAATGAAAAACCTCGACCTCATGGTCGAAAAACCACAGTGACAAGTTACAGGAGAACTAACCCCCCTAGGAGCGAGACGGATGTCTCCACTGATGTTATATATTGTGTTTCCTGTCTCATGCTAGGCCCAAGTGCGACGATTGAGACACACTCACACACACCTCCTGTAACGACCCAAGATCCAAATACTGGGAAATACCCGATACCATTCGAATCCTGGCCTGCCGCCCACGAGCCGGAGGGCTCAGAAGGGCTAAAGGATGTGTGTGGAGGTACATAAAAATAAGAAATAAAGCAGGAACAACAATAATTAATAGAATTAAATAAACTAACTACAGAGTCCAGTTCAAATAAAGTACAGTCTATAGGGAAGAAATGTACTCAATGTCGAGTGAACACTAGGCCCGGCGAGCTAGCAACTACGAACCTCCGCACTGCACCCTCGAACCTCAAGGAGGAATCGCTACACCTAAAAAGCAGGGTAAGCATCCTATCACTGGCTCAGTAGGGGTCCTGTGGAACCCCAACCGTAAACAACGACGGTAAAGAACAACGCGAGCAAGAGCAACAATAACAACAACAGGAGCGACAGCCGTAGGAGGAACAGAAAATGCACCCCGGTAGCTGATAAAACCACGGCTCTATAATCTACTCCTACCAACACGTATCGGAAACACACCCCGATGTCACGATCGGGGGACCATCGGACTAACGGAAAAACCCTAGCTACGATGCCAGAAGAAACATCACGACAATGCTATCGTGGAGGCGTGTCCTCGCTGACTAAGGCCTAGACCAAGACCACGCGGTCAAGGAACACGGTCATGACCTCACCATCATGAACCCTATACTATCTAGGGAAAAACCCACGCTAACGCTATCGAAAACCCTCGACCTCGGTGTCGAAAGATACTCAGAAACCACTCACAGAAACACAAAGAAACTAGTCTCGTGTGACAGGAGTGCTGCCCACTAGAAGCAAGGCCGGATGCGTCCATTGACGACTTAGTCTGCGCCTCAGGTGTCCTCCTCACCCCATGCGGAAACAGAGACACCGTACTAGTAACCACAGAACAATGGTGTAGTCGGGGTCGTGCTCGTCAGCACGCGTCCGTAGTCCTCGACCATGTGTGCACACACTATCTTTTTTTTATTTTTTAAACAAATAAATCCGAGTGGGCTTGCAAGAGTGTGCTCACCGCTTCAGGGAGGAGATGAGTGGGTCACTCCACTACAACACCCAGACGGAAGAATTTTATTACTGAAGAATAAGAGAAAGTACAAGATTAGTGACGGAGGGAAGGGAGGGCACCCCACCTTATCAAGGCAGAGGGGCCCTTTTACAATAGGAGGAATATCAGCCCAAGAGTCCCAACAGGTAAGTCGCAGAAGGGCGCAACCTAGATTAGCCAACGAATCAGCCGGATGATTCGCCTCCCTAAAACAATAAGACAGATGGACAGAGAGATCTGACATAAGGCACATGATGTAATGTATAATATAAAGAAGTCGCCAAGGGCATGGAAAATTTAGTATCAAAACTCTGATCAGCACACTAGAGTCGGACTCAATCATGATTTGCCTAGAGTTGTGAGATTTGCAGAGGCGGAGCCCATCCCCGAAAGCCAGGGCCTCAGCAAAAATACTCGATGAGATACCAGAGTAAGGAGCTACAAAACCCATTAGAAGACTTCCTTGAGAGTCCCGGATAACCCCACCACCTCCAGCTAAACCAGTACTCTATTTGATGGCACCGTCAACATTGAGCTTTAACAAGTTATGTGGGGGGCAAGTCCAACGAACCACGTGGGGGGGTTGGATTGTGGACTTAGGTAATTCAATACCCTAGGAATGGAGTTGAAGGATGTAGTGCACACACTGACTGACTGCACTACATCAGGCCCTCTAGTTGGTTTTCCTTCCGGCCCAGACTCGAGCCGCTATAGGGGAGCCCTACGGCAACTAGCCTAAAAACCGTCTCTCCTGGGTGTAGCTCTCCACCTACTCTTGGGTGGGTAGGCACACGCGTGGCCAGGCAATCTATGACAAGTGGGGGGTCACTAAACGTGAACACGGAAGGCCACGCACGCACCCATTGCGAGTAACACAGAGTAGTAGGTGGCTCGGGGCCACCAGACTTTGGACAGGCAACTAGACCTACTAAGCTCAACGGCCCTTCAGTCACAAGACTCAGGTCGAGGCCATCGCACAGGACAGCTCCATGCTGTCAATCTGGCCTATACCTAGGTCAGAAACCACGATCGAATATAGCTTTGAATGGGGCACATAACCGCCGAGCTTAATCAGGGAAACTAAGAAACCCCTAGCCCCAAGCTGGGTCACTGATCCTACAGTTCATAGGCCATACGCATGGCCCACACGAAAATCACATTTTGACGAAGCTAACGACATGCGGGAATAGCCCTCCGCACTCACACCGATCCACGGTGACTCGATCAATCGTAACATGAAAGCCCGAAACATGTGGGGTCACTCGGACTCTCAAAACCCAGGGGCATGTTAATCGAGGTATAACTATACATCCAGACACCCAAAAACACAGTCATGGTACCCACGGGGTGTCCGGGACGTCCACGGGGCCAAAGGTCGACCAATAGGTCACAACCGGGTCGACCGAGGGGCAAAGCTGGCTGAGACAGGGTAAATCGGTCGACCAATGCATCTGGGTCGCTCCACCAAAGCATCCCACGCTGGTCGGTCGATCGGACCAGTTCGGTCGGGCGACCGCCCAGCGGGAGCGTCGATGCAGCGCAGGCTGGGTTGACCTCCCCAACGGTGTTCAGTGGACCGACCCTCTGAGTTCGGTCGACCGAACCTTGCTGGGTTCAGCCCTACATGTCGAGCCGTTCGGTCTACCAATGCCAACCGATTGGTCAACCGAAAACGGCAGGGAACGCACCGAACTTAACCCCGGAGTCCGGTTTCCACGCCCACTCGATCCCAATTGAGGGGAAAAATAATGGGGACCATTCCCTGGGTCCCAAACCAAAAAAAGAAAGGAAAATAAGCGGGAAAACCTCGCTCGATCCGATGAATCCGTCGCACGCCCTAAAAACATGATTTTAACCCCCGGCGTGAATAAACCCACTCTCAGATCACCTCGGGCTACCAAATCTACGGGAAAGGAAGTACAAGGTTTAAGGAACCATCCCCCTACCTCCACTGAAGATTTGGCACGCCGAGATCGTCGATCCATCGTGAAAATGCCGTTCGAACCACGTCGGCGACCCAAACTCGCGAACGAGCTCCGCGCCTCCACCACCTCGATCCTCGTCTCATCCATGCCTCTCCTCGCCTCACGAACGTCGCCACCTCACCCTCGACCATCTCCGTCGGCCTCCCGGAGAAGAGAGGGGGATAGGAGAGAACGTGAGAGAAGAGAGAGGGAGAGGGAGAGAAAATGAGAGATGGGGGGAGAGAAAGGGGGTGGGGGTGTTTAAATGGAAAATTATTTGGAATTTAAAGATCCCAAAAATGCAAAATTAGGAAAAAATACTCCCCACGGTCCTTGGAAAATGCACAATGTGCCTGCAGCATCCTGGAGCCCGATAACTCGTCGGTTCACCCTACATAGGGTTCCGCAGGCTCGACTGGGAAAAACTCGAGTAAAGCATAAAACACCCTCTGAGACTCACAAAGGCGCTCCGAACTCACAGATCCTGATCCGAAAAACTAAAAAAAATCTAAGACTTTACAGTTCTCCCCTCCTTACAGAAATTTCATCCTCGAATTTTGAGGCAATCACAATCTCAAGGGGAAGAACGACACCCCCAACTGGCAACGCTCCCAGAGCTCCAACTAAAGCCTTGATATTCGCAGAACATAGTTCCTCAAGGACACAGCCAGACCTTGATCACGAACAACATGCCTTGCTCCATATGCAACACACATCTATCATTGGAGCAAGCATAACAGAAAAAGTAAAAGTCTGTTATCACGTCAGCCCCCACGGGAATCTAACAACGGCACCGCCACCACGATTTCGTTTTCCAAGGAGACGCAATCCTCGTCACGAGAAATAGCCACCGATAAAATCTCATGCTCGGCGGACCAATCAAACATTAGCTTCATTACTAGCTGAGTGATCTCACGCCCAACACACGGGACAACCATTACTGAGCCTCAACCCGCTCACACAGTCATATCAACTAAGTACCATAAATCCGTCGGCTCTACGCCATGAGCCATCTCATACCTAGCAAGCTGAACACCAACAACAGCACCAGACCAACCTCGGTCCGAATACAAGCCTTAAACAAATCCCAGATCCAATCTAAGAAAAGGCACATCTCATAACCGGCCACCCAGGGCCTCACTGGCACATGGCTCATGCCATTCTCGATCCGCTACAACCAGCATCTTCTGTCTGTGAAAGACCATTCACCGGTCACCAGATACTCGTCAACGGGAAGCCCTTACTTGCTCAGCCTCCTCAGGCCCGCTCAGCACATTTCAAGACTCAATAGGCCATCCATTGACTCTTCCATAGACCAATACTACGTCTCGAGCCGATCCTCACTCGGACACAGCATCCGATTCCGATCCTCATGCCAACTCTACCCTCTCAGGGGAGCATGGCGAAACCAATTTACAGGATTCCTCAATCCCCGGTCCTTACATCACTCGACTCGGACTTACAGGGAAATCTTCCCATGCTGGCGATGAGACCAAGGCTCACCATCCAACGACAACGTCCCACCAAGGACTCCCATACATGGGCATCGTCCATCGCACTGTCTCATCAAATCTTCATCCCAATTACTCCAAATGGATGCCTACCAATCCCGGCTCCGCTCTTGCCACAGAGCCACAGGACACAACCTGAAGAAATCATGACACATATCTCCAGAACAGATAAGTGCCGCCTCCTACCACAGCATCCTGGTCGACGACGCCACGACCAATGCACATGGGTCCCCAGACAATACAGACCTTGCCGTTGTCGATCACATGGCTAGCCTTACCAGCCGCTCACAACTACCAACTGGGATCTATAATTATCTCTTGGAGACCACATCTCAGGAATCACGATCTCATCCGAGGACATGACTTCCAATTCGAGCCGAGCACATAGCTTGCCGACTTCAACTATCACGTCCTCATCCTCCATCAGGCGATATCCTTAGAAACCCCATCCGGGTCTAACACTAAGCACCTGACACAGCTTCCAATAAATGAACAAGGTACTCATGCAGTAGCCGTGCTGGCATATTTCCCCAACTCTTCATCCTACCAGAGCCATAAACAATAATGCCTCAAGCAATGGCACGGCAACCAATACAACTCACATAGCCAGAGACAATATCATACCGAGGAACCAATCCTCGGATGCTCTACAAATCCTCAAGAATCCACCCGTAGCAATTTGATGAGGGCATCTCACAACGCCCTCTTTGGCTCGGATCGCTTGCATCACTTTGAGGATGTCCGGCTATAATGATCGCATGTTATCTTCATTTCTTTGAAGTCTTATTTATGTATTTTCTTTATTGAGTCATGTGGTCATGAGTCCAATTTCACTTGTTTTGTATTAATTGGGCTTGTGTATCCTAGTTTGGGCCCGTGTTGGTTGTTTAGGATAGCTTTGGTCTTTTGTGTAAATGCTAAGGGCATTTCGGTCATGTAAAGAGTTGGGTGCCTATAAATAGGACCCAACCCCCTCCCATTTGTAACACTTGATGCTTGAGAGATTGAAGTCCATTTGAGTGAATCCTCCCTCCCCTCTAGTTGGAGTGTGACTCTCCTCTCTCTCTCTTCCTCTCTCTCTCTCCACTCCCCTCTCCAAAGACGAATTCAAATTCGAATCTCCCTCCACTCCCACTTCCCAAGACAAATTTAAATTCGATTCTCCCTCAACTGTCACTTCCCAAGACACTTTCCCTCTTCCCAAGGTCTCCTCCACCCTTGCCTAGGCACCCTTCTCTCTTCCCAAGGTCTCCTCCACCCTTCCCTAGGCACCCTTCTCTCTTCCTAAGGTCTCCTCCACTCTTCCCTAGGCACCCACTAACTCCCCACCACATCCCTAACTCAAAATTCAAATTTGCATCTCCCTCTATTCCCACTCCCCAAGACCCCTTCCCACTTCCCAAGAGAACCCTTTCTCTTCCCAAGTCATCCTCACCCTTCCCTACACACCAATTAAATCCCCTCCCTATCTCCAATTCAAATTTGAATTTCATCCCCCACACCCCAAGATAGAACCCACCAATTCCCCCCCTCTCTAGTGCACACCCAGCCCAGCCTCCTTTCCAGCAACTCTAGCCCCCTCCACACCCTCCACACATCCCCCTCTGGTCTTCCCACCACCCCCTTCACCATTTGGCATCATCCCTCCACCCCCTTCTCTTGTCCTCTTGGAGATACACCGGAGGCCTGCTCGCAGCTGTGGACCTACAGAGAACCAGTCACTTGCAGCTCCAGCCACGACATCATCTCGGTGTTTCTGAAAGCCCAAGAAGTACCGTTGGAAGCGTCTCCCTGTGTTCTTCGCAACAGCGGTGGTCTTGTCCCATTCTGAGCTCGTGGCTGCCCGGTGGAGCCGATCTTCCCCGACTGCGCATCTTTATCCAGACTGCCAACATGAAGCTGCTTGAAGAAGCTCCCACTGTCGGCCATCTGAGGATTTGGAGGTGGGGCTTGGCTGAGATCTTCTAAGACTAGTTACCTTCCAATACCAAGAAGCGGCTTCCCGATTGGACCCCGGACAATGGTGCTGAAGCAGCCAGAAATAGAGCAATCTGGCCTTATTCAATGTCCTACCCCGACCAGCAACATCGTCAGGGGAATTCAAAAAAATTCAGGCGTCCTCCTGGGTAAAGTATGAGACTTTCGGCACTGGTTTCAACCCATTCGGAGTTCGGTGCCGACCGTGGCGGTGACATCTTCGACTGTCTGTCCGGTGGTCCCAAAAGCTGGCAGCATCGGCGGAACTCGGAACGATGATTTCTAGCTTCACTTCCCCTCCCGCCTGACCGGCTTACAGTCCCTCCCTATGTGGAGGTAGTATTTGGTTGTAAATCTCCTAACCCCCAACCCGAGATCCCCCCCCTCTTGCGAGAGGAGTAGTGTTGTAACCCACTTATTTTCAGGTCAAGTACCATCGCCGCGGTGTGCGGGTGTATGCCCATGCTTCCCGGCGCGCCCTCGTCTCCGATCAGGATCGGTGTTTTCACACCGGTCAGGTGAGCATCTGATACCGCATTGTCTGGTCGCAATCTTTGCTTATTTAGTATAGTCTTTACTTGCCGTCAGTCGGTGAGATGAGAGCCCGGACTCGCACACCACCTTAAGTGTGCCCACCGCGGACCGTGCGTGAGTGCCTCCCAGCCCACGCCCCGGCGTGCCAGCCGCCCACAAAGTTGGGAACCCCAGGCCCTTAGGGGTCAGCCTAAACCCGCTAGGTCTTTATAATCGATTGGGGCCCACCTCGGACCCTCGCCATCATTCCCCGGTCACCATCGGGAGATCGGCGCACCGTGCGAGTGAGCCGCTAGCGTGAGTCCGACTTCTACTTTGTATGCTTTTGGGTCTAGGTCTTAGGTTCAACAAGTCATCCCTAATCACCCTTGGGCTGTGCCACAATAAGTGGTATCAGAGTGGTCATAGGCTTGTTCTCACAAGTCTAGTCTTCGGGCGTCTTCACACTAGGTCATTCATAGGTGCCCACGGACACCCGTACATAGCCCACCAAACTTTGCATGACCACTCGTAGTGGATCTCATTATCAATCCAATCCATCGTTCTCCAGTTCCCCAATGAATCCCAATCCCCAAGGGAATCCCGCCCCTAACGAGCATGAGCTTCCCGATCACATGAGATTCCTTGTGGAGGGTATGGCTAGTATCTTAGGGCGGCTTGATGACATAACGGCTCGGCTTGAGCAACTTGAGGAGAATAGACCCGTCCCAAGGGTGGATGATAGAAGGGCACCTCCTCCACATGAGGGACCAGCCATAAGAGAGCTCAACCGTGACCACCCACCCGAGCCGGAGAGGGACCCACTCCCAAGGAGAGATGACAGACCCCCCCCCGGGATAATCCGGATGAACACCTTGTATGACTTGTGAAAGTTGATGCCCCCACCTTTGATGGGTCCCATCACCCGAGCGTCTATTTAGATTGGGAAGTAGCTATGGACCAATATTTTGATTGGTACCCCATGACCAAGGATAGGAAAGTCCGACTTGTCAAAATGCAACTTACTAAGTTAGCAAAGATCCATTGGTTGAACGTTGAGGGATTAATGATAGTTAGGAGGGAACCTCCCATCACTACATGGGGGGCCATGAAAGAACATGATTGGAGAAGAAACACCATCTTCCATACCTACATCCGGATAGGGAGTCATGCTAGGAAGGTCATCTTGGACAATGGGAGTAGTGTGAATGTGGTGTCCCCCGATACCGTCAAACTTCTAGGCCTCACCATTTCCTCACACCCGAAACCTTATCAGGTAGCTTGGATTGATGCTACATCCATACCTATTAGCACTCGTTGCCTTGTCCCCATCACATTTCAATCCTACCAAGGCCAAGTTTGGTGTGACATTCTACCAATGGAAGTAGGGAGCATACTCCTAGGGCGGCCTTGGATCTATGATGTAGATGCCACCTTCCTCGGGAGGGCGAACACTTGCATTTTCACCTGTGAGGGAATGAGAATCCAACTCAACCCTTCACCACCCCGCTCCCTCCCCAAGAAGACACCTCCTCCCCTAAAGGAATCATCAACCCCTCCGTCTACCCCACACCCCACCCCATCAAATCCTAGCCCTAGTTTGACCATTGGGACTACTAGGAGCCTACACCTCATCACTAGGAATGAACTTGAGGAAGAAGTCAACCAAGGGGGACAAGTGTGTGCCATTGTCATTTGCCTTGGGGAATCCACACCAACCGACCCACACCCAATAGAAATCCAACAACTCCTTGAGGACTTCCATGATGTGTTTCCCGATGAGCTTCCGGATAAGCTACCACCCATGCGCGATGTGCAACATGCCATCGACTTTGTGCCCGGAGCTACCTTACCCAACTTCCCCCACTATCGCCTCAACCCCACCAAGCATGCCAAGCTTAGGAGGTAAATTGAAGAGCTCATCAGGAAGGGCTTTCTCCGCATTAGCAAGAGCCCATGTGCCGTCCCGGCTCTTCTCACACCCAAAAAGGACAGAACTTGGCGCATGTGTGTGGATAGCCGAGCCATCAACAAGATAACGGTCAAGTATAGGTTACCCATCCCTCGGCTAGATGGCATGTTAGACATGCTTTCTGGAGCCACCATCTTCTCCAAGATTGACCTCAAGAGTGGCTATCACCAAGTTCACATTAGGCCCAGGGACAAGTGGAAGACCGCCTTTCAGACCAAGGACGGTCTCTATGAGTGGCTTGTGATGCCCTTTGGCCTTTCCAATGCACCAAGCACCTTCATGCGCCTCATGACGAAGGTTCTCCAGCCCTTCATTGGCATCTTCCTTGTCGTCTACTTTGATGACATTCTCATATATAGCCAGTCCAAGGAAGCCCACCTCGATCATCTCAAACAAGTGTGCACCATTCTTAGGAAAGAGAGCCTCTTTGCCAACCCCGGGAAGTGTCATTTCTTGACCAATCAACTAGCCTTCCTAGGATTTATTGTCTCATCCCAAGGGGTATCCATGGACCTCGAGAAGGTCCAAGCCATTCTTGAGTGGCCCGAGCCCAAGACCCTCCATGAGGCCCGCAGCTTTCACGGGCTAGCCACTTTCTATAGAAGATTCATCCGTGGGTTTAGCACTATCACCGCTCCTATCACGGATTGCCTCAAGAAGGGCACTTTTGTGTGGACTAGGGCAGCCTCCAAAGCATTCCTAGAGCTCAAGGAAAAGATGACCCAAGCCCCGTCCTTTGCCTACCCGACTTATCTAAAGTCTTCGAGGTCACTTGTGATGCATCCGGGGTAGGGTTTGGAGGCATTCTTAGCCAAGAGGGTCACCCAGTAGCCTATTTTAGTGAGAAACTTTGTGAGGCTAGGACTAGGTACTCCACATATGACAAAGAGCTTTATGCCATGGCTCAATCTCTTTGGCATTGGAGGCACTATCTCCTACCCAAAGAGTTTGTGATCTTCTCGGACCACGAGGCCTTGAAGTACCTCAACACCCAACAAAAGCTCAATGCCCGTCATGCCCGTTGGGTAGAATACATTCAGGCCTATACCTTTGTCCTCAAGTACAAGATAGGTAGTGAGAATCGCGCCGCCGACGCGCTGAGTAGGCGGGTAGCCTTGCTTTCTATTATCCAGGTGGAAGTCACGGGGTTTGAGAGAATCAAAGGGGAATATCCAAATTGCCCCAACTTTGGGACTCACCACAACACCCTCTCCACTCAACCCCACAGGGAACATGAGGGATTCATACTCCAAGAGGGGTATCTTTTCAAGGGAGCTAGGCTATGCATACCCTGAACTTCAGTTCGGGACTTCTTAGTTTGGTAGTTACACAGTGGTGGCCTAGCTGATCACTTTGGGGTCCAAAAGACCATAGAGCTAGTTGAGAGGTAATTCAATTGGCCCAATCGCAAGAAGGATGTGGCCAACATTGTGGGACAGTGTCGCATTTGTGCCTCGACCAAGCAAGTGAGGCAAAACACTGGGCTTTACACACCTCTTCCCATCCCAGACCGACCTTGGGAGGACTTGAGCATGGACTTTATCCTTGGCCTGCCTAGGACCTTGCGCAAACACGATTCAATCTTTGTAGTTGTTGACAGGTTCTCTAAGATGGCCCACTTTATCCCATGCCCCAAGACTTCGGATGCTTCTAGGGTCGCCCGTTTATTCTTTGATGAGGTAGTCCGACTCCATGGATTACCTAAGACCATTGTGTCCGACCGGGATGTGAAATTCACCAGTTACTTTTGGAAAACCCTCTGGCATCTGATGGGAACCCTCCTCAAATTCTCCACTGCTTACCACCCTCAAACCGACGGCCAAACTGAGGTCGTCAACCGAAGTCTTGGGAATTTGCTCCGTTGTCTAGTTGAGGACCACCCCGGGAATTGGGATCTCCTCTTGCCCCAGGCCGAGTTTGCATATAATGATTCCATCAATAGGTCCATAGGCAAGAGTCCATTTGAGGTCGTGCATGGTTATAGGCCTAGAAAGCCTTCAAATCTTATTCACCTTCCCCCACATGCTAGAGTGTCAGTCTCAGCTGAGTCCTTTGCACAGCATATCAAAGAGTTGCATGATGACATCCGCAACCATATAGGGAAAAGTAATGAGGCTTACAAAAGGCAAGCAGATGCTCGACGGCGTCACTGTGAGTTCCAAGTGGGAGACTCGGTGATGGTGAGGACGGAGCGGCTCCTTCTGGGGCCTGCCTCCATGTTGAGGGCACGAGGTTCGGGACCCTTTCAAGTTCTGAAATGACTTGGTAGTAACGCTTATGAGTTGAACCTACCAGAGAGTTTTGGTGTACACCCTACCTTCAACGTGGCAGACCTGGTACCCTACAAGGGCCCCGTGGTGGGACCCAGTAAGGAGCTTAAGCCTTTACCCCCCCTTGAGAGAGACATCCACGGTGGGACACCACTTCCTAGCTTGAGAGGCCGACGTGAGCAGGTAGAGGCAATACTGGATGAGCAGAGTACCATTACCAAGCACAAGGTGTATCAGTGCTACCTGGTTAGGTGGAAGAACTGTCCCCCGACAGAGGACACTTGGGTGAGTCGAGAGGATCTACTGCGCCTTGACCCAAACATTTTGGAGCACTACCACAGCCAGGCGAACCCATACTCGACGGGGTTGAGTTCTCCCCACCCCGGGGGATTTGATGAGGGCATCTCATAGCGCCCTCTTTGGCTTGGATCGCCTGCATCACTTTGAGGATGTCCGGCTATAATGATCGCATGTTATCTTCATTTATTTTAAGTCTTATTTATGTATTTTCTTTATTGAGTCATGTGGTCATGAGTCCAATTTCACTTGTTTTGTATTAATTGGGCTTGTGTATCCTAGTTTGGGCTCGTGTTAGTTGTTTAGGATAGCTTTGGTCATTTGTGTAAATGCTAAGGGCATTTCGATCATGTAAAGAGTTGGGTGCCTATAAATAGGACCCAATGCCCTCCCATTTGTAACACTTGATGTTTGAGAGATTGAAGTCCATTTGAGTGAATCCTCCCTCCCCTCTAGTTGGAGTGTGACTCTCCTCTCTCTCTCTCCACTCCCCTCTCCCAAGATGAATTCAAATTCAAATCTCCCTCCAATCCCACTTCCCAAGATGAATTTAAATTCAAATCTCCCTCCACTCCCACTTCCCAATATGAATTTAAATTCGATTCTCCCTCCACTCTCACTTCCCAAGACACTTTCCCGCTTCCCAAGGTCTCCTCCACCCTTCCCTAGGCACCCTTCTCTCTTCCAAAGGTCTCCTCCACCCATCCCTAGACACCCACTAACTCCCCACCCCATCCCTAACTCAAAATTTGAATTTGTATCTCCCTCTATTCCCACTCCTCAAGACCCCTTCCCACTTCCCAGGATAACCCTCCCTCTTCCCAAGGCATCCTCACCCTTCCCTACACACCAATTAAATCCCCTCCCTATCTCCAATTCAAATTTGAATTTCATCCCCCACACCCCAAGATAGAACCCACCAATTCCCCCCCATTCCCCGCCTCTCTAGTGCACACCCAGCCCAGCCCCCTTTCTACCAACTCTAGCCCCCTCCACACCCTCCACACATCCCCCCTCTGGTCCCCCCACCACCCCCTTCACCATTTGGCATCATCCCTCCACCCCCTTCTCTTCTCCTCTTGGAGATACACCGGAGGCCTGCTCGCAGCTGTGGACCTGCAGAGAACCAATCACCTGCAGCTCCAGCCACGATGTCATCTCGGCGTTTATAAAGCCCAAGAGGTACCGTTGGAAGCGTCTCCCTGTCTTCTTCGCAACGGAGATGGTCTTGTCCCGTTTTGAGCTCGTGGCTGCCCGGTGGAGCCGATCTCCCTCGACTGTGCATCTTCCTCCAGACTGCCAACCTGGAGCTTCTTGCAGAAGCTCCCACAGCCAGCCATCTTAGGATTTGGAGGCGGGGCTTGGACGAGATCTTCTACGATGAGTCACCTTCCAGTACCAAGAAGCGGCTTCCCGATTTTACCCTGAACAATGGTGCTGAAGCAGCCAGAACTAGAGCAGTTTGGCCCTATTACAGGTCCTACCCCGACCAGCAACATCGTCAGGGAAATTCAAGAAAATTCAGGTGTCCTCTTGGGTAAAGTACGAGACTTTCGGCACTAGTTTCAGCCCATTTGGATTTTGGTGTCGACCGTGGTGGGGACATCTTCGACTATCTGTCCGTTGGTCCCAGAAGCTGGCAGCATCGGTGGAACTCGGCACAATGATTTCTAGCTTCACTTCCCCTCCCGCCTGGCTGGCTTACAGCCTCTCCCTGTGTGGAGGTAGTATTTGGTTGTAAATCTCATAACCCTCACCCCGAGATCCCCCCCCCTCCTGCGAGAGGAGTAGTGTTGTAACCCACTTATTTTCAGGTCAAGCGCCATCGCCGCGGCATGCGGGCGTATGCCCACGCTTCCCGGCGCGCCCTCGTCTCCGGTCGGGATCGGTGTTTTCACATCGGTCAGGTGAGCATATGATACCCCCTTGTCTGGTCACAATCTTTGCTTATTTAGTATAGTCTTTACTTGCCGTCAGTCGGTGAGACGAGAGCCCGGACTCACACACCACCTTAAGTGTGCCCACCGCGGATCGCGCGTGAGTGCCTCCCAGCCCACGCCCCGGCGTGCCAGCCGCCCACAAAGTTGGGAACCCCAGGCCCTTAGGGGTCAGCCTAAGCCCGCTAGGTCTTTCGAATCAATTGGGGCCCACCTCGGACCCTCGCCATCATCCCCCGGTCACCATTGGGAGATCGGCGCGCCGTGCGAGTGAGCCGCTAGCGTGAGTCCGACTTCTACTTTGTATGCTTGCGGGTCTACGTCTTAGGTTCAACAAGTCATCCCTTATCACCCTTGGGATGTGCCACATCACAACAATTTCTAGGACCTTGGACCTATGGGTTATGAGCCCACCAAGCTTCTGCTGCGCACTCTGATCCACATGCACGCAACCAACATAGATAACTCGGGATCCGCCTTCCCGACAATCCTCAACTCGACTAGCTAACTCTGAAAAATAGGGTGAGGAAAGCTCAATTACCTCGAACCCAGAGCACATATTCTCTCACTTACTATGGAAATCCTCTGTAACTCCACAGGCTCCGATCCACCATGCATTAGGAATCATAACACCAGCCACGAGTCTTCACAAGCACCACCCAACTGTCACACATCCTTTCGGAATAGCGCCAACACACCCTCACACATGAGGGGATGGCCATGGCTTCTCATGGGCAACCACATTTCCCAAAACACAGAACACGTCTCGCACGGACATTATGGCACCCAAGAGGCGAATCGATCTGAACACACGATGCAAGATGATGAACTTGGCAAAACGTGATTCTCTCCGACCAAGGAGAAAACAACATACATCCTACGAAACGGGAGATATCCATGCTTGACCTGACCTTGAACCTTGCGCACGCTAGGAACCGGACCTTCCACCACCAGGAAAACCATCGCTTCTTATCAGGTCAGCACTTCTGACAATACTCACCAAGCATTCTGTCGGACCACACTTGCAGCATCTCTCGACGCACCATCACTGCAATTCCCCGAACGGCAACTCATCAAGCCTTGAGCACTGACTCTGCCGATCACCAGCCACACTCTGCCGCAAGGGTTGAGCTACCCGCTGCCATACACTCTTCTCCTACAACTGCCTCCGATCTCAGAACCATCAATACGCTAAAAACACTTATCGAGGACATAATTTCCTTAAATCTGTCCATGCTAACACCAATCCGTTCTTGATACTCGGATCCTCAAAATATCCATCATCTGAGCTGCCACCGCGTGGACCACCACACCAAGAGCCGCGACACGAACCATGATCGGCACCCGCCAACGCTCATCCTCAAATCCTGAATCTACCGCGGAACCTTCACATCTCACCTGCCGGCTCACACGGCACACCCAAGGCAGTGCAGAATGGCACCAAATCCCATAATCTGGGCCATAATCAAGCCACCACCATACAATCTCGAGCCAAATTCAAGACTAAAACATCCCATTCACACGCGAGCACGCAGGACTTAGAGCTCACTGGGATAACCCTGCCCAATCCTACCTTGAAATCTACAAAAATGATCAGGACTAACACGTCATTTCTGACGCCACAGAGCATAATGAGAAGATCGGGCTCGACAATCAGCAGCTCACCAGGAAGATCCTCCGCTCGTCCAAGCACATTTCTAGATCAGAACACTCGTTCTGCCACCACAAACCACGATCTTAACACCTCAGGGGCTGGATAAACCTCAAGTAGGGGTGGTACACCCACAGCCAACTAACCACAAGCAATCCTCGCCAACCACCTGACCTTGTCATAGATTCCTCGAACGCAGCACTACAGCCTCGCACCTGCCGGCACTCTGCCCAACGCAGCACAACCGAGGCCACCACCAATGGGGAAGGAAGTGTTGTGCCCCTGTGATTTTGATGATAGCAAACACTATGAGTCAGCATTGCATATCATGAACATCTCTATCTAAATGAAAGTCCTGCTTGAGCATATAGGAAGTCAGTGCAAGTGTTTCTCATGCATTTAAAGTCTGTACATCGTCTACTCTCCATGTATATGCAAAGTCTGTACAGCCAGTGTATCCCTTGATTTAAAGTCTGTACATCGTCTGCTCTCCATGCATATGCAAAGTCTGTATAGCCAGTGCATCCCTTGATTTAAAGTCTGTACATCGTCTGCCCGCACACACAAGTCTTTACATTCTGACGCATTGAGTCCGTGCATCATTACAGCAAGTCTGTACATTGTTGTCACATGCACACAAAGTATGTACACTCGATTGGTGGCTTGTTCATGCATCGTCTCTAAAGTCTATACATCGCCACTTGTTCAAGCATATGCATTGTCCGTGCATCAAGTCTATACAACTGCATACACTACATATGATGTCTATACACTGATGCACACTCATTGCATATGAGGTCCTGTTTGCACGCTATAAAGTCTGTACAGAGTTTTGCCTAGATTGCATCAGACAAGTCTGTACATCGTCTAGTTGCACGCCACACGGTTGAGCAAGTCTATACATCCATTAAAGTCTATACATTCTTTGCGGCTATGTTTATGTAAGCACTCAAAGTCCATACATTGCATTGTAGCATGCACGCACTCAAAGTCCATACACTGCCTTGTAGCATGCATGCACTCAAAGTCCATACATTGCCTTGTAGCATGCACGCACACACAAGTCTATACATTTTCTGGTCGCACACACACAAGTCTATACATCATTTGCTGTTATGTCCATGCGCCAGTTCATCAAGTCTGTACAGCCCATGCTCAGGTTAAGTCTGTACAGGGTCTTGTTGCATCGTGTGCTTCAAGCATTTCCTAAGTCTGTACATTCGTAAAAGGCACGTCTGTGCATCCACTTTCAATGTACACACTTCACTGCATGCACACTGCATTACACATTATCAAGTCTGTACATGCTTAGTTCAAATTCTGAACTAACTCGATGCATCCTTTTTTTCATCCTTCAGATTGATTCAAGATGATGATTGGGCACGTGATCCGAGGTTATCTCTGGACAAAGAGGGCACAAGCCATGCACACGCCCTACTTCTGATGCTCTATAAATAACAAGCTTCTTCCTCAGGAGGAAGCTGATCGTGATAGAAGAGCAGAAGCAGAGAGATAGCCTGCACAATCCAGAAGAAAAAGAGTGAAGAAGAGAAAGAGAGAAGATGCAGAAGAGAAAGAGAAAGAAAGAGAGACAGAGAGCTCGTGAAGAAGAAGAAGAGAAGAATTCTTCGAAGTGGTGCTATCTGTTGGCTCTTGGATCAGATCAAGACCAACTTGCTCCTTGAGATCTATTTTGTGCTTTATCGTATACAGCTTTCTGTTGCTATTTTGTTTCCCATTTTGTGTTTTCTTTTAAACCTTTCTTCAAGCTGTGAGTCAGCGGATGGCTAAGCTGTATTGCCCAGCGGAGCAAGCTGTGAGGCTCAGCGCAAGCTGTTAGGCAGCGGATGGCTAAGCTGTATTGCCCAGCGGAAGCAAGCTGTGATGCTCAGCGGTTGTAGCCTAAGCTCTAAGGCCTAGCGGACGCAAGCTGTGTTGCGTAGCAGTAAGCCACACTTGGGTTTGAGTGTGGGGTGGACGTAGGTCTGGAGGACCGAACCACCTAAAATATCCTGTCTACTATGTGATTGATCTGTGGTTTGCATTGCCTCTTTATTTTTGATTCTTTGCGCAGTAGATGATTGTTTAGGACAGTTCTTCAGCAGTTCCGGCTGGTATTTGTTTTGTGCCCTCTATCTGTTTAGCAGAAGTTCTTATATTCTGCACTTGAATCTACTACAGTCGATTTTATCGGGTGACTGATCTATTCACCCCCCTCTAGATCATCTTAAGCGTCTCAACAGGAAGCTCTCAATCTCGTTCCTTACGCCCCACGCTGGCACTCCGATGAAAATAGCAACCGCCTTCACACCGCCAAGACAACTCACTCAAGCTCCCAAGCGAGAAATCAAGCGACAAATAAACGCAAAACCCTATGCCAGCTATCGACTATACTAGACCTTATGGACTCTGATCACTGCAATTATCTTTAATTCCCATATACACTCCATAAACACAGGCTCTGATACCATCTGTAATGACCCAAGATCCGAATACCGGGAAATACCCGATACCATTTGAATCTTGGCCCGCCGCCCACGAGTCGGAGGGCTCGAAAGGGCTAAAGGTTGTGTGTGGAGGTACATAGAAACAAGAAATAAAGCAGGAGCAATAATAATTAATAGAATTAAATAAACTAACTAGAGAGTCTAGTTCAAATAAAGTACAGTCTATAGGAACGAAACGTACTCAATGTCGAGTGAACACTCAGCCTGGCGAGTTGGAAACTATGAACCTCCGCACTGCACCCTCAAACCTCAAGGAGGAACCGCTACACCTGAAAAGTAGAGGTGAGCTTCCTATCACTAGCTCAGTAGGGGTCCCGCGGAACCCCAACCGTAAACAACGACGGTAAAGAACAGCGCGAGCAAGAACAGCAACAACAACAACAGGAGCGACAGCCGTAGGAGGAACATAAAATGCACCCCGGTAGCCGATAAAACCACGGCTCTATAATCTACTCCTACCGACATGTACCTGAAACACACCCCAATCTCACAGTCGGGGGACCACCGGACTAACGAAAAAACCCTAGCTATGATGCCAGAAGAAACATCACGACAACGCTGTCGTGGAGGCCTATCCTCGTTGACTAAGACCCAGCCCAAGACCATGCGGTCTGGGAACACGGTCACGACCTCGCCGTCGTGAACCCTATACCATATAGGGAAAAACCCATGGTAATGCTATCCGAAACCCTAGACCACGTTGTCAGAAGAAACTCAGAAACCACTCGCAGAAGCACAAAGAAACTCGTCTCGTGTGATAGGAGTACTGCCTACTAGAAGCAAGGCCAGATGCATCCACTGACGACTTATTCTGCGCCTCAGGTCTCTCCCTCGCCCCAGGCAAAAACTGAGACACCGTACTAGTAACCACAGAACAAGGGCCTAGTCGGGGTCGTGCTCGTCAGCACGCGTCCGTAGTCCCCGACCATGTGTGCACACACTGACTGACTGCACTACGTCAGGCCCTCTAGTTGGTTTTCTGATGAGGACATCAAGAGCTTATGAGTTGTATTTTGTGTATTGGCTTGGATTGGTGTGTATTATGGGTTGTATTGGCTTGAAGTGTATGTAATTTTTGATTTCTTTCATTTGGGCCATCCTTGTAAGGCTTATATCAAGCCAATGGGCCATTTGTTATGTCAAGTCCAAGGCTAGGTTGCCATTAGTAGAGTCCATTAAGAGTGTTACTTCATAGTGGGTCATTAAGGCACTTAAGGCCCAAATTGGGTTCCACTCTCTCATGGGCCATCTAAGTGGGAGTGGCCCAAGTCTAGCATGATCTAATGGGAGGCTCTTGGCCCATGAATGGCCTTGGCCCATGGAAGGGGGCGCAAGGTTCCTTGTCTTATTAGGCATGGTAGTTGTGGTTTAGGTGGTGTTTGAATAGATCTAGTCCAAGGTTGAATAAGTATGGTCAAATTAGATTAAACTAATGTATTAAATGTGTGATTCACATTGTATCCCAGCCCTTCAATCTAAACCCCTAGATCCAAGGGTTGAGGTTGAGTTTGGTTGGCATCCTATATAAGGTTGTATTTTTCATATTGAAGCAATTAATGAATGAAAAAAAAGGTATTTGCCCCAAGTGAAGCTTGCACCCCTCCCCTCTCTCTCCCTGGTTCCTCCACCCCCTCTCCCCTTTCTAGAGTGTAATCCCTTCCCCCTTGATCCCCTCCAGCATCTGAAGCAACTCCGGTGATCGCCGCCGCCATCGACTCGCCGCCGACGCGTCGTTGCCAACGGTTTCGGTGTTCTGTCCACTCAGGACAGATCCTTCTTCTCCGAATTCCTGCTATCACTCCCTTCATCTTATGAAGCTCAAAATTTCAGGGTTGGTTTCCCTCTAGAACCCTTATCCCCACAAAAAAAATCACGCCAAAATTCATCCTTTAGCTATATTTTGATTTTCGTCCAAGTCCAAGTTCCAGATCTTTCCTGGTTCTGTTCACTGTTCATCAGCTCTGAGTCTACCCCATTCGAACCATCTTTTGATTTTCTTTGGGACGCCCAAATTTACTGGGAGTTCTGTCCACATCCCTCTACCACCAGGAATTTGTTTAATTTTTGGTTCACCCTCCAAGTATTTTACAAATTTCGTCCAAGCTCCCAAGAACAGTCTGCCCACAGTTTCCCAGATCCGACCCAGGTCTAGTAAAAAAATCCCAGAACATCCATTTCTTCTCCAATCAAAAAACCAAAAATAGTCCCGGATTCCTCTCTCAGAGACCTTCAACTTTGCTGAAGAAATCATTGCCAGATTCAGAGGTCTTCTTCCCGGTCAACGTCGATCTTCAGAGAAGATAGATCCTGCCCCTGCAGTTCTGGCCCGAATTCAGCAAGATTGTAAATTCAACAATCAGAAATACAGATCTGATTTTTTTTCTGAAGACCCCTACGTCGAAGTATTTTGAGTCCTCTTTCCAACGGCTCTAATTTCGTCGCGTTCCGACGACGGGGCTGATCGCAGCAGCAGTTTCCTCCAAGTCGCGCGCCTGCAAACAGAAGTTCAGGTTTGTGGCCGAGTTCCCCGCGAGCGTCGTCCGAGGGCCGCCCGGCGTCCGGTGGTCGTTCCAGTAGCTCGCCATCCCAGGGGAACGCTTCCCAAGTGTCTCCACAACAGAGGAGTCATCAGGCCCCACACGACCCCTCCGGTCAATACGTGGGCCCCCACTAACACGAGTACGCGTGAAGCCGAAGCATCACCCGGAACCGCCCGTCAACCCGAAACTGGTCCTCCCGGGCCCGCTTGTGTCGCCCTTTACCTCCCTGCGTGGAGTGGGCATAGTTGCATTGCTGTAACCATAATGTATTAAGTTCCCGGGGGTACGAGTTCCGGCCGGGTCCCATCTTCGCCACGCCGAGAGCGTGGAGGTATCGCCTTCACCCTTACACTTGGCATTAGCTCAATTCTTTATATGCTTTATATGCCGCTGCTAGAGAGCATGTGTAGGGATACCTAGCCCGCTTTTAATTTATAATATCACTGCTGCGAGAGAGAGCGAAGCCGTCCCGTGACCCGATCCGGGCGCAAAAGAGAGCCGACCACCCTAGCTCATTGCCGGTTTCTCAACCGCGCACATCCGACGCTTCCCTCGTTAAGGGACGATCGCGAGCTTGTCGTGTCCGTGGTCCCGTCCCGCATCAATTTGGTATCAGAGCGAGTTTAAGTCTAGGGTGTCAAAAAGAAAAAAAAAGAGTGTCATTTACATCGAGTCATTAGTCGGTTTAAGTCGAGTCTAGGATCATCATATTTTCAAAACAACAAAAGAGTCGGTTTTGGGTCGCATACATCCCTTTACTCGGTATATCAAAAGGTGTTGTCCGAACGTTAGGCTACGCCTATCGGGAAGGCCGCACATTTGCGCGAGTGATCTTCGGATCGATTGCCTCCGCCACGTATCGAGTTTTGGTTAAGTCTAGGCGCATCATTTGCATTAGTGTGTTTTGCTTTAGTCGGCGTCTTCTAGTCGGTGTGTTTGCATGCCCACTCGTCGGGGTACTCAGTACTCACCCCCACCACCCCCACCTATGGCCAAACCACGGGATACCTCGGGAGACTTCCACTCCCTACAAGAGGCGATGATGGCCATTATGACTAGGTTGGACCAATCCGATGCTAACTTTCGGACTTTCTCCGATAATATGGATGGTCGCCTTAGGGCCATGGAGGGACGCTTGGAGACCTCCGATAGGTCGGTCCAAGACCTCGTTGGGCGGTTAGATAGGATGTCACACGGGGACCCTCTTGGGACAGCCCAAGGTCCACCCGCACCTCCTCCCGCGGTGGCCCAAGTCCAACCCGCTCCCATGGCCCAAGTCCAGGCCGCTCCCGCGGCCCAAAACCAGCCACCACTGGTTCCTCCACCCGCCCCTCCTCGGGCTCCCCAACTACCGCACCGTGACCTTGGTCTCGAGGACTATGGGTCCGACAATGCCTACGAGGGGTATGGTCAACGCCGTCGTGGTTTTCAGCCACAACGAGATGAGGATGATGATAGGGTCCTTAAGACCGTGCGAGCGGACCCTCCCGCTTTTTACGGGTCTTTGGATCCGAAAGTCTACCTAGATTGGGAGTTTGGCATGGACCGTTATTTTGAATGGTATGATATGTCGGAGCGTCGAAGGGTCTGATTTGCCACCATGAAACTCATGGGGCAGGCACAAACCTATTGGAAGAATGTGGAGAGCCTGCTACTTCAGCGGCTAGAACCCCCGATCGACACATGGGCCGAGATGAAGAATAAACTTCGGCAAAAGTACCTTCCTCCCACATACTGCCAGCGACTCATCGATAGATGGCAAAGTCTTAGCCAGGGAGACCGGTCCGTCTCCGAATACATCACGGAGTTTGATGAGTACTTTCTACGATGTGGTGTCACGGAGGAGAGTACCATGCCCGTGTCCCGCTTTCGACGTGGTTTGCGGTAACACTACCAGTATGAGCTTTTCCGCCGCAATGCCAAGACGTTGGAAGAGGCATACCAAGTTGCTCTCGAGATGGAGCAATTTGAGGGAGAGTTCGAGTCTAGCCATCGGTTGGGCCCCACCCCTCTCCGTAGTACCGAGCCCCGTCACTCTATAGGCCCACATCAGCGGCCTCCCATGGCTCGACCTCAGGAGCCCACCCGTCAGGAGCACTTCGCTCCACGGCCTCGCCCTCCTCCACCCCGGGATCTATTTCCATCCCAACCACCGGCACCCTTTGCCCATCCCCCAGCTCCTATAGCCCGTCCTCTGGCACCGGCACCCCCTCCACTCTTGTCCAAGGCACCTACACCTCCCCCATTGTTGCCTACACCCCCTACCCGGCGGAATGATAAGGGTAAGGCCCCTCTTATCGGGGAGAGTAGTCGATCGCGAATACAGTGTTTCCACTGTCACGGGTATGGCCACATTGCTAGTGAGTGTCCCGCTGGCACCACCCTAGCCTTAGGTGTTGGTGGATCCGCACCTCCCGAGCTTGAGCATGTCGATTACGAGGCCGATGAGGCACTGGCCGATGAATACTATGCCATGGGGGAAGAGCTGGGCGACCCTTCGGCCGCCCAGGATGTCGCCACCTAGTGGGTTTGATGCTACCACCTTAGTCTAGAGTCATGCATGAGTCAGTGTGCTTTCTTTGTGTGGTTTGTTTGTGTGGTGATTTTTGAGTCGATTGTTTGCGTGGTTTGCATTCGTGTGTCTGTGCATGGTGAGTCTGCATGTGTCTTGTGCAAGCTCGTTGTCAGTCTCTTACGAGTAAGAGGCGAGTGGACTCACTTGATGAGTATGGGATCGGTTTTACTTCTATATTCGGATCAGTCACCTATAGGGACTCAGCGGTGATTCCTAGTGAGTCTTCGAGCTGTCTCCTTCCTTTTGAGAGTGCTCCTTCGGAGTGACCACCTTTAGCCATAGCAGTTCGCATATCGAGTATATAAGGAATGAGCAGGTGCCGATCACTTGGAGTGGAGCATACCCGCGCTACTTAGCACGGTGACGGATCCGCCGGAGTACTCGCGCAGCCATACCCCTACTCGACGGGGTCGAGTTCCTCCCACTCGGGGAGAATTGATGAGGACATCAAGAGCTTATGAGTTGTATTTTGTGTATTGGCTTGGATTGGTGTGTATTATGGGTTGTATTGGCTTGAAGTGTATGTAATTTTTAATTTCTTTCATTTGGGCCATCCTTGTAAGGCTTATATCAAGCCAATGGGCCATTTGTTATGTCAAGTCCAAGGCTAGGTTGCCATTAGTAGAGTCCATTAAGAGTGTTACTTCATAGTGGGTCATTAAGGCACTTAAGGCCCAAATTGGGTTCCACTCTCTCATGGGCCATCTAAGTGGGAGTGGCCCAAGTCTAGCATGATCTAATGGGAGGCTCTTGGCCCATGAATGGCCTTGGCCCATGGAAGGGGGCGCAAGGTTCCTTGTCTTATTAGGCATGGTAGTTGTGGTTTAGGTGGTGTTTGAATAGATCTAGTCCAAGGTTGAATAAGTATGGTCAAATTAGATTAAACTAATGTATTAAATGTGTGATTCACATTGTATCTCAGCCCTTCAATCTAAACCCCTAGATCCAAGGGTTGAGGTTGAGTTTGGTTGGCATCCTATATAAGGTTGTATTTTTCATATTGAAGCAATTAATGAATGAAAAAAAAGGTATTTGCCCCAAGTGAAGCTTGCACCCCTCCCCTCTCTCTCCCTGGTTCCTCCACCCCCTCTCCCCTTTCTAGAGTGTAATCCCTTCCCCCTTGATCCCCTCCAGCATCTGAAGCAACTCCGGTGATCGCCGCCGCCATCGACTCGCCGCCGACGCGTCGTTGCCAACGGTTTCGGTGTTCTGTCCACTCAGGATAGATCCTTCTTCTCTGAATTCTGCTATCACTCCCTTCATCTTATGAAGCTCAAAATTTCAGGGTTGGTTTCCCTCTAGAACCCTTATCCCCACAAAAAAAATCACGCCAAAATTCATCCTTTAGCTATATTTTGATTTTCGTCCAAGTCCAAGTTCCAGATCTGTCCTGGTTCTGTTCACTATTCATCAGCTCTGAGTCTACCCCATTCGAACCATCTTTTGATTTTCTTTGGGACGGACAAATTTACTGGGAGTTCTGTCCACATCCCTCTACCACCAAGAATTTGTTTAATTTTTGGTTCACCCTCCAAGTATTTTACAAATTTCGTCCAAGCTCCCAAGAACAGTCTGCCCACAGTTTCCCAGATCCGACCCAGGTCTAGTAAAAAAATCCCAGAACATCCATTTCTTCTCCAATCAAAAAACCAAAAATAGTCCCGGATTCCTCTCTCAGAGACCTTCAACTTTGCTGAAGAAATCATTGCCAGATTCAGAGGTCTTCTTCCCGGTCAATGTCAATCTTCAGAGAAGATAGATCCTGCCCCTGCAGTTCTGGCCTGAATGCAGCAAGATTGTAAATTCAACAATCAGAAATATAGATCTGATTTTTTTTTCTGAAGACCCCTACGTCGAAGTATTTTGAGTCCTCTTTCCAACGGCTCTAATTTCGTCGCGTTCCGACGACGGGGCTGATCGCAGCAGCAGTTTCCTCCAAGTCGCGCGCCTGCAAACAGAAGTTCAGGTTTGTGGCCGAGTTCCCCGCGAGCGTCGTCCGAGGGCCGCCCGGCGTCCGGTGGTCGTTCCAGTAGCTCGCCATCCCAGGGGAACGCTTCCCAAGTGTCTCCACAACAGAGGAGTCATCAGGCCCCACACGACCCCTCCGGTCAATACGTGGGCCCCCACTAACACGAGTACGCGTGAAGCCGAAGCATCACCCGGAACCGCCCGTCAACCCGAAACTGGTCCTCCCGGGCCCGCTTGTGTCGCCCTTTACCTCCCTGCGTGGAGTGGGCATAGTTGCATTGCTGTAACCATAATGTATTAAGTTCCCGGGGGTACGAGTTCCGGCCGGGTCCCATCTTCGCCACGCCGAGAGCGTGGAGGTATCGCCTTCACCCTTACACTTGGCATTAGCTCAATTCTTTATATGCTTTATATGCCGCTGCTAGAGAGCATGTGTAGGGATACCTAGCCCGCTTTTAATTTATAATATCACTGCTGCGAGAGAGAGCGAAGCCGTCCCGTGACCCGATCCGGGCGCAAAAGAGAGCCGACCACCCTAGCTCATTGCCGGTTTCTCAACCGCGCACATCCGACGCTTCCCTCGTTAAGGGACGATCGCGAGCTTGTCGTGTCCGTGGTCCCGTCCTGCATCATTTTCCTCCCGGCCTGGACACGAGCCGCCATAGGGGAGGCCCTACGGCACCCAGCCTAAAAATCATCTCTCCCGAGTGTAGCTCTCCAGCTACTCCTAGGTGGGTAGGCACACGCATGGCCAGGCAAGCTACGACTAGTGGGGGGTCACTAAACGTGAACACGGAAGGCCACACATGCACCCATTGAGAGTGACACGGAGTAGCAGGTGGCTCGGGGCCACCAGACACTAGACAGGCAACTAGACCTACTAAACCCAACGGCCCTTGAGTCACAAGACTCAGGTTGAGGCCGTCGCATAGGACATCTCCATGCTATCAATCTGGCCTATCTCTAGGTCAAAAACCATAATCGAATATAGCTTTTAAGGGGGCACATAACAACCGAGCTTAATCCCTTTCCAAAGAGAAATTAAGAAACCCCCAGCCCCTAGCTGGGTTACTGAACCTATAGTTCACAGGCCATACGCATGGCCCACATAGAAATTGCATTTCGACAAAGCCAACAACGTGCGGGAATAGCCCTCCGCACTTCCACAGATCCACGGTGACTCGATCAAGCGTAACACGAAAGCCCAGAACACCTGGGGTCACCCGGAATCTCAAAACCCATGGGCACGCTAATCGATGTATAAGGGTACCTCTGGACACCCAAAAATACGGTCATGGTACCCATGGGGTGTCTGGGACATCCACGGGGCCAAAGGTCGACCAATGGGTCATAACCGGGTCGACTGGGGGCCAAAATGGGCTGTGATAGGGCAAATCAGTCTACCAATGCCTCTGGGTCGATTGACCAAATCATCCCACACTGGTCGGTCGACCGGACCAGTTTCGTCGGTAGATTGCCCAGAGGGAGCGTCGACACATTGCGGGCTGCGTCAACCTCCCTAACAGGGGTCGGTCGACCGACCCTCTGGGTTTGGTCAACCGAACCCTGCTGGGTTCAACCCTGCATGCCAAGCCGTTCGGTCGACCAATGCCAACCGATTGGTCGACCAAAAACGGCAGGAACGCACCGGACTCAACCCGGAGTCCGGTTTCCATGACCACTCGATCCCAATCAAGGAAAAAAATCATCAGGGCCATTCCTAGGGTCCCAAACCACAAAAAGAAAGAAAAATAAGTAGGAAAACCTCGCTCGATCTGACGAATCCGTCGCACGCCCTAAAAATATGATTTTAACCCCCGATACGAATAAACTCACTCTCGGCTCACCTCGGGCTACCAAATCTACGGGAAAGGAAGTACAAGGGTTAAGGAACCATCCCCCTACCTCCACCTAAGATTTCCCACGCTGAGATCATCGATCCATCGCAAAAATGCCGCTCGAACCACTCAGGTGCCCCGAACTTGTGAACGAGCTCCACGCCTCCACCACCTCGATCCTCGTCCCGTCCACACCGCTCCTCGCCTCACGAACGTTGCCGCCTCACCCTCGTCCATCTCCGTCGGCCGCCCGAAGAAGAGAGGGGGAGAGGAGAGAACGTGAGAGAAGAGAGAGGGATAGAAAATGAGAGATGGGGAGAGAGAAAGGGGGTAGGGGTGTTTAAATAGAAAATGATTTGGAATTTAAAGATCCAAAAAATATAAAATTAGAAAAAAATACTCCCCACAATCCTCGAAAAATGCACAACGAGCCTGCAATGTCCCGAAGCCCGACAACTCGTCGGTTCACCCTATACAGGGTTCCACATGCTTGACAGGGAAAAACTCGAGTAAAGCACAAAACACCCTCCAGACTCAGAAAGGCGCTCCAAACTCACGGATCCTGATCCAAAAAAATGAAAAACAATCTGGGGTGTTACACCTGCCACTAGGACTAGCTGGGGGTTGTGTCTCTGCCACCAACAACACAAGGTCTATGCCACTGCCACCAACAACAATAGAACTAAACCTTCCGAACCATGTGTGCACACGTTACAGAGATTCAACCTCATCTAGGCCCATGACCGGTTTTCCCACTTGCTAATACTCTAATAAACACACACAGAGTGTAGGGTCCTGTAGATCTTAATTAAAATCCACTAAAGAAAAATATTAAGAATAAGCAAACAATAAACAATAGTGGAGATAAAACATGCACGAGGTGCACAAGAAGAGTTTGTGATCGCCAGAGACACGAGGCCTCAAAATATAACAATAAAAATCATGGAGGGATCGCGAAAAATACCTTGAATGCGGGGATTGTGAGTGCTCCTTTCTCTTCAAATCGGCCGGCCGACGAAGAGAGTTCTTCTTTCTTGATTACCCTTGCAAAACAAAGACGAACACCAATAAAAGAAATTGAATTAGAACATGGTGAGTGTAGCATCAATTCTTAATAGAAATATGAGCATGATAAATTGATTATGAACACACCTTAAGGGTGGTTGCCCTTAAACCCCTATGCAAAAGGGTGGGAATATGAATGATGAATGCAAAATATAATAAGGGGAAAGAGTGCAAGAGTGCACTAAAGGGGAGATACTCAACGTGGTTGAGAATAATGAAAAAAAAACAATCAATAGGAGATGGGCATGCATGCACGAAAACAAAGCAATGAACAAAAGAAATAAAGGTAAAGAGGAGGAGCCTGTGCGTTGGCTCTGATGCTCAAGGGGGAGGAAGCTTCAAATAGGATGAAGATGGATTCGTGCAGCTTCTCCTAAGCTAACCGCAGCAGCAGCACCTGTGAAGAAGAAAACAGAAGAGAAAGAAGAGAGGAGGGGAAGAAGAAAACAGAAGAAAAAAGACAGAAGAAGAAGACGGCAGAAGAAGAACAAGAAAAACGAAAAAAAAGAAAAAAAAAACACCGAAGCAGAAGAACCCAAGAAGAAGCAGAAGAATAATCACCCCTTAACAGAGCTACCGAAGTTCTATTAAGGATAGAAGAGGAGATAAGGAGGGAAGAGTCCAAAGGAGGAAGAGATAAAAACGGGCAAGAGCCCAAAATAGGGGAGGATTAAGCTAGGCAAGAGCCCAAACGAAGCAGGAGTCTCTCTGGGAAAGGCTGCGTTCGTTCGGAGCACAAAAGTGAAACACGACTTGGTTCAGGGCGTCAATTGTTGAATTGACGACTGGCCCAGAGGGCGTTTCTTAAAAACACGCCTTAGATCAGGGCGTTAATTAAAAAATCAAATTTTGGAATTTATTTGAAAAATTGTGAAACACGTCTGATTCAAAGGCGTTAATTAAAACACGCCCTAACAAAAGACGTTAATTTAAAATATTCAAAATAGGGCTATTTTTCATTTCTCAATATTATTTTCCATTTTTTAGGTGAAGGTGCATCTCGTCTCACTGATTCCAACGACTATTTTTACGAATTTTTCTGACACCCGGAAGGCCATCAAATCACCTCTGGAAGGGGTTGAAAAATAATATTAAAATATTCAATTTGAAAGACACGACCGTGAGTAAGGCGTGACTTAATTTTTTTTGATTTTTTATTCTTTTCACATTCAAAGTAACGCCCATGGTTAAGTCGTTAATTTCAAAAAAATTCCCAGAAAAATCCAGAAAAATGGAAATTTGAAAGAATGGACGCCCTCCAGTATAGTCGTCAATTTTTTAAGAAACGCCCATGTATAAGTCGTTATTTAAAAGACGCCCAGATCAAGTCGTTATTTCTAAAAATAGAAAAAAATGCCCAAAAAATCCAGAAAAATCCAGAAAAATCCAGAAAAATAGGAAAAAATAGAAAAGGGTGAAAAAAGGGAGAAATCTAAAAAAAAGTGGGAAAAACCACTCAAATAGAACTAATTTGAGGGTCAAATTGGGATATTACAAGGTAATATGAGATGTACTCACAGTAACGTCAATTTTGGCGTGTCTACAGCTGCCCCGCCTTGGCGTCTGCTTTGCAAGGGAGCAGAGCAAACTGAAAAGTAGATGCCAAGGTGTGATGAGACACGCAATCAACATCACTTGATGAGAATCAAATCAGAAGCACGAGATGAAGCAATCCCGGGAAATTCAATGAAACCAACGATGTTCGGATAAAACGGGGAGTGTGCACGCGGTGCACGAAGGAGATAAAATAAATGATCAACTTCCAGCGCGGTGGAAGTACCCCAGGTCACAAACCTGAAGGTTTCACCATTGGGGAGCGGTTACCAGCCAGTGGACGTGCTGCAGCCAAGGTGGATCAAAGGGAAAAGGATTAAAATAAGATGATAGAAATCCAAACAAGGAGCTTTCGAGAAAATGACCCAAAACAGCGACAAAACGAACTGAGGACTCAATTCGGCATGGAATATCTCACATTGAAGATCAAGATCAATTTGACCCACAAAAACAGCTTATCAGAATGATTTTTCAACAATTGTTTCAAATTCCTACATGAATGCATGCTGGGTTTAAAGGGAAAAAATAAATCAAATGAAAATATAGAATAATCAAGGATAATATTGTTAAACTGCCAAGACTGGGTCAAGAAACCAATTTCGCGAGCTGATACTAAGCCGAAGCCCGTTTATCCACGCACCAACTCGTAAAAGGGAACCATCGTCCCCAGTCTTGGATGGCTCAACGGCCTATCCGTGTGACTAAGACTCCTCTGGAATTATCATTGTTTTTGATGAAGGGGAACTCAAATTCCAGATTTACCAAAGCCACAAGGTCCTTGATATAATCTAATAGCGTAATAACATATAGTAGAATGCATACAGGGAGAGATGGTGGAGCAATAAGTATGGGGGAACTGAGAGATGAGCTGCAAGCACCGTGGGACTTTGATGATGATGCCCAGTCGGCGGGACCAAGAGCTTCTTATCCTGCGCTCAAAAATTCATCAGCCAAGATATAAAAGATAACAAGTAATGAATGAGACATCCAATCATAGCAATCATCAAAGCATCAATTATAACATGTATATGGCATGAATAGCATAAGTCAAATCATAGCGTTGTTTGTTGTTTTTTTTATGAGGAGACAATCTGGCTAATCAAGATTTGGAGATGAATGATCAAGATCTGATATAATGCCTATCGGCGGAGTGATCAGATGAAATTAGCAGGAGTTGATTAAAAAAAATTTGGAGATGAATAATCATGAGATATGAACAGAATGCCCGGTGAGATGTAATCAAAGGGAGATAAGCAAATGTCCAGCGGCAAGTCATGAGAATATCGGGAAGAATCAATGGATTAATAATAATGAGTGGAGATAGGACTCATCCCGTGCTTTTGGTCTTTGCAAAGTTGTTCCTGCAAAACACCATCAGACAATACAATGCAATTTTTTTTTTGGATTTTGGAAATATGCAAATTTTTATGAGTTTTGAAAAAGATATTCAAATTTTTATGAGTTTTGATCAATATGCAAATTTTTGTGAAGTTTTGAGAAAGGTATTCAAATTTTTATGGATTTTGGACAAGAAATATTCAATTTTTTGTTTGATTTTGGTTAGACATTGCTAAAGCAGCATCAAAGGGTGTTTTAAATCACTGGCTAGGGGTCCTCGTTCCCTCCCCTTTCGCTAAAATTTCCCAAAGCCGGGCGTGTATTGAAGGGTGGCATCCTATAACCGACCGTCTTTGATCAACGGTGCCCCTACCAAGGCCATACCCGAGAAACATTCGGTCTTGGAGGGAGAAGAGAAGAATAATTGAGGATAAACTTTGTGCAGGATGGGAGATATCGGGACTTGAATTCCTTCCAAGGTGTTCCCTTCAAAGAGGTAGTCTGTTGTGCCGGGGCTTTGTGCCTTTAATTTTTAGACCCTTGACATGCATACGACCAGGGTTTTCCCTGCGGGGACTTTGCCACTCTTGACATGCCATAATTCATACTTTTGCTTTTATCAAAATTTTGACTTGATTTTCATAATAGCCCTTTTGGCGAAATGTATATCATGAAAACTCATTTAATTTGGGTCAAGACTGCCCCTATTTGAGACTCCTCTCGTATTGGGGATTACCAAGGTTGGTCATCTTATCCGTCAACCTCTTGTCCCTGCATGCGGCCGAGTAAAGAAGAGAAAAGACTTTCAGATATACTCATGGCATGGCCAAGGTAGCAACGGTGTTTTAACCAAAGGAGCCGGCTAAGGACGCCGTGAAGTGTGTGGAATGCCCAACCGAGGGGTTACTCTTAACAAGCGGGGAGAGAACGTTGAATTCCCAGCGCGGGTTCTTTATCAACCAAAGTGCTGCAAAAGCAAGCCTAAAGACTCTTTTGAGGAGATTAAATTAAACAAAAGCTTAAGATAAAGGTTTTAAAACACCACTCTTAATCTTGTTAAGAAGCACTTGATTTTGAAAATCATGCGTGAAGTAATGAGAAAATGATATCATTAAAATGCGTACTTACGCCAATATGTTACCTTGCAACCTTTGTAGAAGCAGTTGTCAGAGGCGAGGTTGATCATCGTGGGATTCGTCCTCTTTGGCAGTCAAAAGGATTGGAAGCAAAAGATTTTGGGAGTGGCTTAACAAGAATGAGTGGTGCTCAAACCAGACTCAGATGAATAAGGAGAAAAGGAAAAGAGGCGAGGGCTAGAACTCCCTCACTAAGGCGCGGAGACCCTGATCACATGGAACAGTCTACAGAAGAAGCGGAAAATCAAGAAGAGGGGTGAGGACTAAAGCCTCGGAAGCAATGGGAGAAAGGGCAGATGCCCAAGGCAGTGGATGTGGAAGAAGTTGGGTCAGACCCAGAATTAGGAGGAATCAGAAGAAGAAATTGGTAGATGGAAAGAGGTGGATCTGGAGGGTCCGGAGGGTCCGGAGGCAGAGGAGGAAAATCATGAGTGGAGGAATACTCCAGAGGCTCCGGAGGAATGACGAAAGAAGGGATGCGATGCCCTGGGGAGAAATAGGGAAAAAGATGATGGAAAAGGAAGAAGAAAATGAAGGATGTGATGTCCCGGAGGAGTAGAAAGATGAATCGGAAGAAAGATGGAGGGTCCGGAGGTTCCGGGGGAAGTAAATGGAAAGGGACGCGATGCCCAGGGAGGAGAGGAAAATCCGGAGGTTCCGGAGGAATGAAATCAGGAAGGAGAAGATGGAAAGGGGCGTCGTGCCCGGGGAAAAGATAGAGAGAATCAGATGAAGAATCCGGAGGTTCCGGAGGAATGATGGAAGGAGGGACGCGATGCCCAAGAAGGTCCGGAGGTTCCGGTGAAATGAGGTGGAAGGGGGCGCGATGCCCGAGGGAAAGGTATGAAAGATCCGGAGACTCCGGGAGAATAAAGTGGAAAGGGGCGCGATGCCCGAGGGAAAGGTCCGGAGGTTCCGGAGAAATAGAATCAGAAAGGGCGAGATGCCCAAAGAGGAGGGATAAAATTCCTGGAGGTTCCAGGGAAATGGCAGGAAGGGGGACGCGATGCCCCAAGGGGAGTGGATAAAAGGATGAATATGAATAAGATGGGAAATGCGGAATATCCGGCGGTGCCGGAAGGTGAGGAAGATACGGGTTTGGAAACCCGGGAAGCAGGAGGTGCAAATGCATGTAATGGGATGGATGCGATGAATGCATGAAATGCAAAGAATATGAAGAATGTGAAGGGCGAGAGGATGAGATCCTCCTCCTAACCCTGGGAATGGCCCATGAAGAAAAAGTGATAGAGATGGATGAATAGAAAGTGGAGCAAATAAGGGATGGCCCCTTAGCATTAAGATAACTGCCCCTCCACGGCAGTGAAAGTGTATGAGAAATAGCCCCTGCCGAGGCTTCAATGGTGAATGACAACTCCCTAGGAGAGTGCAAAGTAATGGTGTGAGGGAGTTGGAAAATTGGAACATGAAGCATTGCCATGCCCATTAATTGTGGTGTATAGGAAGTGTTGAACAAATTGGGCATTCGCCCCTTGTATGGAGGAATGGAATCAAGATTTGGAAGAGGGAACAAAGGGTGCCCTGCCTGGCCCTTGGATGGCATCAATTCTTGGCATTCTTCCCTGAGCAATGGCGGTGACTTGGCCTCTGCGACCATGCTCGGCACAATAATCCGGATTGGCATCCGGTAAATGACTTCTTGAATCTTGAATCGCATAACCGTGGCCACATCTGTCTTGCCCGGCTCTTGATCACCTTCGGCACAAATACTTGCAGAAGCACTCCCATTCCGAGTAGCAAAAGGAGGTGAAGCGGAGGCGGAAGGCTTTGTGAGTGGTGGAGGTATAATGGAAAGTGTTGGCGTAAGTGGAGGCGGAGGTTCAAACACATCGAGTTTCTCCCTTTGCTTGCAAGCGGTCGGGGTTAGCTCGAGTGCAAAAAGTGGTGGGTCCTGCTCAGGATTAGCCATAGGTAAAGGTGGAGGGTTAAATAGTGGGGTAGGTAAGGTGGTTTTTAGGGATGGTGGTAATGGGAGGTCAATTGGAGGAGGTTCAGTGGTAGGCTCGGTGTAGGCCGATGTGGAGGTTACTGACTTAATAGGTGGAGGTTTTATAATGGAAGGCTCAGCGGTGGCTAATGGTGTGAAGGTTGATGGTATAGTGGGCGGAGGTGTAGTTGGTGGAGGGTTAATGGGTGAAGGTTTGGTGCGTAGAAAATGCCGGACAGGGCGAGCAGTGTTAGGAGTGGGAGTGGGAATGGGAAGAGACTCAATAGGCGCCGGTGCGGACGATTGGAATATCGACCCATCGTCGTAACACCAACTAGTCTCATAAACAGGGGTTGAATTGGGAGTGGTTTCCTCCTGAGCAGGGGGTTCATTGAATGATAATGGAGGGAGTGGGAAATTAAGGAAACTCGGAAGGGGTGCCTGCGGAGCTTCATCATCATATACCGGCTCGTATTCTTCAATTGCCGATTCTTCCTCGCTTGGAATGCCGATATCATAATCATCTCTCCTATCCTTCCATTCTCTCTCCAACTTAGTAATCTCGTCCAAAGCGGCATGGAGAGGATTGACCGGAGTAGGAGGAACCGTGACCCTCTTTAATTGTTCCTCCATGGAAGTAATCTTATCAAAAAGAGATTGTTGGAGGGGTGTGACTTGAACAATAGAAGGTTGGCAGGGCCTCGAAGGAGGAGGGGCCGCATAAAAAGGCCGTGGAGGGGAGTTGACGGTATGACCCGTAAAAGAACCCGGATGGGCCGGATTGCAATGAATAAATGGGCTTCGGGGCCGTGAGGGAGGAGGAATAGAAGGAGGCGGGTGTCGGACCACCCGAGTAGAATGAATAGGGGGAGATGGGTAATGGGCTACCCGAATATGATTGGAAGGAGGAGGTGGGTGATGGGCCACCCGTGTAGAATTGGAGGGAGATGGGTGATGGGCCACCCGAATAGAATTGGAAGGAGGGAGAGATGAAGGAGATGCACCCTCAACGACAGCCTTAAGGGCTTGGATCTGTTGAGGGGTAAGATGATCTAATGCATGAATGATCTGGGAGACTTTCTCATCATTGGGACGAGAGGATCCCGAGGGAGTAGTGGCTCGAACTTGAGGAGGGGGACCATAAGAATGGACATTGCCCATGGGTTGGGCATGACCATAAGAATGAGGACGTGGTCCCTTGAAAGAATGGTGAGAATGCTGATTAACATGTTGAAATTGAGGATATGAAGTGCTAGGTTGTGCATCCTCATGAATTGAATTGAACATGTTTCTATCATGGTAAGCCATTATATAATCAAAAATTCTCAATAATTATGCAAATAAACACACAAGTTGGAATGGTTACCGTGATTTTTATGTTTGATCCTTGGTGAATTAATGAATTTTAATAAAGTTTTGAATGATTCACACAAAGGGGGGGAACCTAGTTTCAATATGATTTGAACTTCAATGCCAACTAGGAACCCTCTCTCACCGCGTATTAGGCCAACTATATCGGGACTCCAAAAAGGTACAACCTGCCCGGCGTCCGTGAGGGAATCCACGGGTGCGGGGACTTACGGAGGCTTGGTTTAGGAATTTCCAATCCAAAGAGACGGAATGCTCAATGGAGGGTCGTTCCTTCACCAAGGGGGTGTGTGGCTCCTAGATATGTGGAGAGAGGAGGTCTCCCAAACCAATGCAATATGAATGAATGCAACAGATATAATCAAAAAAATATAATACAGTGATGAAGAAGGAGTGTAGTAAAAACACAGGCAAAAGACGCCTTGGGGCAGGGCGCTATAAATCAAAAGACGCCCTGGGGCAGGGTGCTACCAATGGAAAAGATGCCCTGGGGCAGGGCGTGAAACACTGTGGGGAGATGCCAACCAAGTCAAGAAACGCCCCGTGGTGAGGCGTTACAAATAAAAGGACGCCCTTGACCAAGGGCGTCAAATCATGAAACAGCGCCTTGGTGTGAGGCGCTAATCAAGAAAGAAACGCCCTGGGGAAGGGCGTGAATTCAACAGATCACCAAATATAATAAAAACGCGTCCTGACAGAAGGCGTTAAACAGGGAAAAGGCGCCCTATGCTAGGGCGTTAACAAAAAACGCGCCTCTGTCAGAGGCGTTAATTGCCTTATTCCAGAAACTCTTCACGGCCAGCAATAGCAGAGAAACACTCACAGAGTCAATCACAGTCAATCAACAAATATGAATATCAAAACATAATCATGCTCATCAAATTTTATTTTTTGGATAAAGTGGGATTTCAAAAAGAAATCTATCAACTGACAGATCACAAGTGGGATAAGAAAACAATGGAGGGTGCCCGAGGGGCACAAAGGAGGGGTACCGTGGGTACCAATAGGAAAGGGCACGCGAGGGTGCCAAGGGGAAAGGGGTAATCAAATGAAAAACGAAAAGTGTCCCACCGTGATCGCCAATTTGTAGATCTTAATTAAAATCCACTTAAGAAAAATATTAAGAATAAGCAAACAATAAACAATAGTGGAGATAAAACATGCACGAGGTGCACAAGAGGAGTTTGTGATCGCCAGAGACACGAGGCCTCAAAATATAACAATAAAAATCATGGAGGGATCGCGAAAAATACCTTGAATGCGGGGATTGTGAGTGCTCCTTTCTCTTCAAATCGGCCGGCCGACGAAGAGAGTTCTTCTTTCTTGATTACCCTTGCAAAACAAAGACGAACACCAATAAAAGAAATTGAATTAGAACATGGTGAGTGTAGCATCAATTCTTAATAGAAATATGAGCATGATAAATTGATTATGAACACACCTTAAGGGTGGTTGCCCTTAAACCCCTATGCAAAAGGGTGGGAATATGAATGATGAATGCAAAATATAATAAGGGGAAAGAGTGCAAGAGTGCACTAAAGGGGAGATACTCAACGTGGTTGAGAATAATGAAAAAAAAACAATCAATAGGAGATGGGCATGCATGCACGAAAACAAAGCAATGAACAAAAGAAATAAAGGTAAAGAGGAGGAGCCTGTGCGTTGGCTCTGATGCTCAAGGGGGAGGAAGCTTCAAATAGGATGAAGATGGATTCGTGCAGCTTCTCCTGAGCTAACCGCAGCAGCAGCACCTGTGAAGAAGAAAACAGAAGAGAAAGAAGAGAGGAGGGGAAGAAGAAAACAGAAGAAAAAAGACAGAAGAAGAAGACAGCAGAAGAAGAACAAGAAAAACGAAAAAAAAGAAAAAAAAACACCGAAGCAGAAGAACCCAAGAAGAAGCAGAAGAATAATCACCCCTTAACAGAGCTACCGAAGTTCTATTAAGGATAGAAGAGGAGATAAGGAGGGAAGAGTCCAAAGGAGGAAGAGATAAAAACGGGCAAGAGCCCAAAATAGGGGAGGATTAAGCTAGGCAAGAGCCCAAACGAAGCAGGAGTCTCTCTGGGAAAGGCTGCGTTCGTTCGGAGCACAAAAGTGAAACACGACTTGGTTCAGGGCGTCAATTGTTGAATTGACGACTGGCCCAGAGGGCGTTTCTTAAAAACACGCCTTAGATCAGGGCGTTAATTAAAAAATCAAATTTTGGAATTTATTTGAAAAATTGTGAAACACGTCTGATTCAAAGGCGTTAATTAAAACACGCCCTAACAAAAGACGTTAATTTAAAATATTCAAAATAGGGCCATTTTTCATTTCTCAATATTATTTTCCCATTTTTTAGGTGAAGGTGCATCTCGTCTCACTGATTCCAACGACTATTTTTACGAATTTTTCTGACACCCGGAAGGCCATCAAATCACCTCTGGAAGGGGTTGAAAAATAATATTAAAATATTCAATTTGAAAGACACGACCGTGAGTAAGGCGTGACTTAATTTTTTTGATTTTTTATTCTTTTCACATTCAAAGTAACGCCCATGGTTAAGTCGTTAATTTCAAAAAAATTCCGAAAAATTCCCAGAAAAATCCAGAAAAATGGAAATTTGAAAGAATGGACGCCCTCCAGTATAGTCGTCAATTTTTTAAGAAACGCCCATGTATAAGTCGTTATTTAAAAGACGCCCCAGATCAAGTCGTTATTTCTAAAAAATAGAAAAAAATGCCCAAAAAATCCAGAAAAATCCAGAAAAATAGGAAAAAATAGAATAGGGTGAAAAAAAAGGGAGAAATCTAAAAAAAAAGTGGGAAAAACCACTCAAATAGAACTAATTTGAGGGTCAAATTGGGATATTACAAGGCAATATGAGATGTACTCACAGTAACGTCAATTTTGGCGTGTCTACAGGTCCCACGAAAATAGCCTCCAAACTATCTAAGGGGAAAGCCCGCGACCTCTCCTAGGTTGGACAGTGCAAGAAGTACGTCACGACTGTAACTACAACTAGAGGGGTGTGTCACTCATAGCATAATCCCACGAAAACCAATCGGAGTGCCACCGGACCACAACACACAGTAAAGAGGTGGCCTGATGCTACTTGGAATCTTCCTCCAGTGAGGGAGGATGAAAAACTATCTATTCACCTGGCCAGACCACAAAACCCATGGTCGTCGGCCACACATAAGACCCACGTGGGAATAATTTTTCACAGAATCTAAAAGCACACAAGAATAACCCTTTGCAGAAATATGGTAACAACGAACACTCAATTGTTGGGCATGTGTGGAACATGCTTGATTCTATTATTTTGATGATGACTGACTATGAGTCATTGATGAGTCTTATATGCATTTAATGATGTCAACATGTATAAGTTTCAGGTCAAGTCAGCACTGGCATGTGTATGGTCTCATGAAGATATCATGCAATGGTATCATGAGATATGATCAAATGAATATGAACGAGGCCAGATAGTAATACAAAGCTAAGGGAATGAATCAATGAAAATCCATAGCCAAGAGTTCCTTAATTGCTGAAATCTGTTGCTAAGCTAAGAGAAAGTCAAGCAAGGTTGTGTGAGAAAGGGACATTGGGAGATCAAGACCTTTAGTTCAATCTCCCAAGTACAAAAGCTCCTTGGCTGCACAGATATCAAGAAAAGGTTGGCAGAAGAAGCTGAAAAAAATTAAGAGTACAAAAGGATGCGTCGACCTCAGGCTTTTAGGAGGTCGACCTTAGGAGCCTCACAGAAGCCGTTGAAGAAGCTTGTCACAAGGGTGGTGTCGACATCAGATTCTTAGAGTGTCAACCTCACTCTAGCTCAACTGAAGAAAAACTTAAGCAGGCCAATAGCTGCGTCGACCTCACTCCATCAGGAGGTCGACCCCAATGTCTTCCAAAACCCTTTATACGGGCAGTTTCTTCAAGACAGGTCGACCTCAATCCAAGTCCTATCAATAGGAGGTCGACCTCAGGCTGCCTCCCAGAAGCTGCTAAAAATGTGACTTCAATAGTCAGGTCGACCTCATCCTATCAGAAGGTCGACCTCATGGTGCTTCCAAAAGCCGTTGAAGATAGGATTGTAGAAAGCCGCGTCAACCTCACTATCTCAGCAGGTCGACCTCACTGAAGGAAAAACTCAAAGTACTATGTGCTTTTCGAAAACCATACTGAGAGCATTATCTCTAGACGCTAACCTCCAAAATCACCTCTTTTGAGGTCTGGAGGAGGATTCTAGGTTAGAGCTTCTGCCATTCCATAATGAGGGCTCATAACATCTTTTTGGACAAAGTTCCTGTCAGCCACCAAATGTGAAAAAGCCTTCTCTACCAGAAGACTGTCTCTTCTGTCCTAAGAAAGGACTGGTCTGAAAAGTCTTGCAGTTCAAGTCAACCTTATGCAAAATATCTACTTCAGCCAAGAAAGATTTTTTGGAGGGAAAATAGACTTCCCATCTGCTCCCTCATGCCCGGTGGATTTGCTCAAGCTCTGCTGAAAGAAGGTCATAATTCAAGAGTACATTTCAAATTTGAATCTGTCCTCTACAGATTTTCTTTGAGGGAAATTCTCCCACTGGCTCTTCTATAAATACCTGAAGCTTCTGTTGTGCCCCTGTGGTTTTGATGATGGTTTTGATGATTGGTCTTTGAAGTGAGTTATTCATTGTGAGTCATCTAGCTGTGTCTTTTATTTGCTCGATAAATTCATGTTTTATCATGTAAGTGAATGGAGTTCATATGGCTATCAGATAACATGTTCTACTTTAATTCTGTCAACACTCTGTCTACACAGTCTCCACAGTAGTGCGTCAAATCAGTGTGCTGATGCGTCGACCCTTCAGTCATACTTGTCTCTGTTCTCACACCAGTGCGTCAACTCCTTGAGCTGATGCGTCGACTCTTCAGTTCAGGTTCTTCATTTGATTAAGTCTCTACATCATCAGTTGAACGTAAAGTATATACGTTGCAGCGTCAACTCATTGGGCTGCAGCGTCAACTCAGCAAGTATGCACATCGCCTTCAGACTTTCAAGTCTATACACTCTATACTCATTCAAGTCTATTCAGCCGTTTGCATTTCATAAAGTCTGTACATCGTGTTCATTCAAGTTCACATCAAGTCTGTACAGCCGTTCACTGGTGAAGTCTATACACTAGTCAGTGGAAAGTCTATACACTGGTTTCTGTCTTCAAAGTCTATACAGCGGCTGTCTTCGAATTTGAAGTCTGTACACTGACCTCAGCTATTCAAGTCTATACACTGGACTGTTAGGTCATGTCTATACACTGGTTCTCAATGTACACACTTATTCATTGTGCTGCTTCACGCATAAAGTCTATACATCCACAGTGGATCTTCAAGTCTGTACATCCACAGTGGAACTTCGAAGTCTGTACACCGCTTGTGCCTCAACAAGTATGTACACTGGTTCAAAGTCTACACAACGCCTCTTTGATTCTAAGTTCATTGAGTCTATACAATGCTTTGCATTCTTCAGAGACTGTACATGGTTTAGACTTCACCAATGAGTCAACGCCTTGATCACGTGGCGTGAACGCAGTAGTTCAAACAATCAAGAAAGAAGCTTGTGGATTACTCTAGTGCGTCAACGCATTCATCAAGTGGCGTCGACGCAGCAGGTTGATGGATCAACAAGGTAACCAGAGGGTGGACGCAGTTGCACAATGAGTCAACGCACTCCGTATGAAGTCTGATGCTAAAAGAAGGCTGCGTCAGCTCCTTGACGCAAGAGGGCTGAAGCCATCTAATTTCAGCTGCTGGAACGCATCAATGCGTCAACGCAGCAGCCTAGCGGCGTCAACGCAGCCCTTTTACTTGTTGAAGAAGGATGAAGGTCTCTGAAGAGTTAACGAGGCAAGTCCATGGGCCATTGGAATACTGCAAGTGCGTCAATGCCATTGCAAGACAGCGTCGACGCAGCCATTGAACCTGATGGGGTTTTAGCTCGGAGACAGCTCAGAAGGGTTAACACAGAATGACCACAGCGTCCACGCAGCAAGTATACTAGTAGAAGTATTAGCTGCTGGAACACCACTGAGTCAACACTATGGGCTAGCAGCGTCGACGCAGCAGTTCAAGAAAGGGGTGACTTGTCTCTGGCTGTCTTCAATGCGTCAACGCAGCAGTGGAGCAGCGTCGACGCAACTGTCAATAGGGCTAGGCTGGTTGCTCACTGGAACGCATCAATGCGTCAACGCCATGGGTTGGAAGCGTCAACGCAGCAGACTTGAGTTCTGCTCGTAGAATATCTTTGAAGGCTGCGTCAACTCTGTGGAGCAAGTGGGTTGACGCCACCAGACTGTAGTTGCTGAACGTGCTAATGAAGGGCACGTGATCCGATGGGAAAAAGGGGCAGGATGCTGACACGTGTTAGATAAGGGGTGCTACCCTGCCAAGTGGACCAATCAGTGGTCACTAGGGCACTTTCTACTCAACCTTCGAGGCTCTGTTTCTGGTATAAAAGCACCCCATCATCCTCTCGAAAGGGTTAACTCTCCACAGAAGAAGAGGAAGCTCTCCAGCGAAGAAATCGGAGAGTGTGAGCAAAAGAAGAGAAGAGAAGCAGCAGAGCGAAGAAGAAGAAGGAAGCAGAAGAAGAAGAAGAAAGAGAAGAGATAGGGAGAGCCTGCGAAAAAGAGAGCTCGTGAGGTCTGAAAGAAAAGAGAAAGACAGTGAGAGAGAAATGGAGAGCAGAGAAGAGAAAGAGAGATCGTGAGTTGAGAAGAAGAAGAAGAGAAGTAGCAGAAGAAGTTCCTACTGGACCGTGGATCAGATCCAGGCCAGTCAGCTCCGTTGAGAGCCACATTGTGCATTTCATTTTTCAGCTTTATGTTTGCTGAAGTTATTTTCATTTCATATTTTTGTCTTTCCTTTTTCATTTGGTTATCTTTATTCTTCCGATCCTCTAGTCTGAGGTCGGGTTCCTCCTGGTAGGTCAGGAGAAGGGAGATCTGATCTCGGTTTGCAAGCAGCAAGGGGGCTGCTTGTGGGTTCCCTCCGGGCTAGGAGGAAGAGAGGCTAGGCCTCTGGTGGATTGCTGGTAGCAGAGTGCTACTGGCTGGTTCACTGGTAGCGGGGCTGCTACTAGTGGGGTTCCCTCTTGGTATAGCGGAAGAGAGACGTGAGTCTCTGGTTTCTAGTGACCGTGGGTTGCTAGAGGTTCCCTCCGTGTAGGAGGAAGAGGGGAGGTTGTCCCCCTGGGTAAGCTGTATATCAGCGTCTGTTGGCAAGCTGTGTTGCCCAGCTGTTAGTGAAGCCACACTCGGGTTGAGTGTGGGGTGGATGTAGGTCTGCAGGACCGAACCACCTAAAAATCCTCTATTGCATTGTGGTTTGATTGCTTATGGTTTGCTTCCGCTAGATGTCTGCATAGGGGCACTCCAAGTGTTTGATCACAGGTTCATTAGATGATTTGATCAGATTTTGTTCTAAATGTTTAATCTGTTGAGTGAGTGAAATTTATATTGGGTGAAAGTTTTTTTTTATAGGCTATATTCATTCACCCCACCCTCTGAATACTTGCACCGAACCCAACAGCTTCTGCTGAAGAAGCGGCTGCCACCCTAAGAAGAAGCCAAATGTCCCTTGAAGCTTTCAGCAGAAAACCTGTGAGAAAGAAAGGAAGGGAGTGGAGGGAGTGAGAGCAGCCCTACATCTAGCCATCCCTGTCCAATGCTGTAAGAGAAAAGAGAGAAGAAGAATAAAAGAGAGAGGCCTTGAGAGAGAGCAGCCCTATAGCCAATATGAGCAAGAAGAAGATCTTTGGATATATATCTAAAGTTGCAGAAACTAGCTTCCAGATCTGTATCTGAAGCTACATATGCTTTTCCTATAGTCTTTATGCTTTTCGTTTGCAACTTCTTGTTGTGCATCCCTTTAGTTTTGATGATGACAAAGGATATGTTTAATTGCTCCTTCAATATAAAGTAATGGACTCATGACAATTTGATGATGACAAAAGATGTGTTTAACTAATTCAATGCAAATCTGATACTTCAAGTAATTTCAGGTATACTGAAGTACTAATGAAGTCAACAGATCATAGGAAGTTGTCAAAGGTTGCTTGTCGACCAGAGAAGTAGTCATTGTCGACCAACGAATCAAACCAAACACAGCTCAAGTCATTTTTCCTCTATACGCGCTCTGGTTGTCGACCAGAGCCCTGCTCGTTGTCGACCACGGAACAGACAGAGCATCAGACGGAACTGCCAGCCATCTGGACATTGCCCCTTGTCGACCAGCGACAGGGCTATTGTCAACAATGAGCGATACAAGCATCAGTCTGAAGAACCAGCCGTCTGGACACTGCTCATTGTCGACCAGAGACAGGGTCGTTGTCGACCACAAGCGGTTCAGCGTCCAGAACCAAAATCCAACCGAATTCAGTTTCGGTTCCTTGAAACCTGCAGGTTGTTGTTGCAGGTTGTTGGGCTGTTCAGAGGATAAGATTCCGCACGGGATTCAAGGAGAGAATCTTGCTAAGAACCGGTCAAATCTTCTTTGGATTATCTTTAATCTTCTCCCTGTTTTTTAGAGGGAAACCTAACAGGTTTTGCACTAGCGCGGGAAACAGCTTCGAGCTTGATATGAAATGGTGCAAAAAGAAAAGAGTAGATACACGATGCATAGAGAACTGAATATGGGAATATAGAGAAGAAGCTAAGGAAGATCAACATCAGAAGTTTCTCTAACCAGAAAAGGAAGAGTGGCTCTCCCGCAATCAAATAGCTGCAGAAGACAGAAGTGTTCGTCGGTGTTGCAGAAGGAAGATCTGGCTCAAGGCGTTGCAAGCTCCAGCAGCAAGGCAGCTGAAGACATCCTGCTGGAAGTCCTACAGGGAGTCTTGCCTTGTTACCTATGTGATTGAGTCCCAAGCTGAACTCTTTAATTACTCTGCTACAAAAGTCCATGTTCAGCCTGTTACATCTTTTCTATTCATCTTTACAACTAGTGTCAAGCTGTGAGGCAGCGGATTCAAGCTGTGTGTCAGCAGGAACAAGGTGTGTGATAGCGGTGTTTGTGTGAGATCAGAAATTCTCATATAGTGAAGCCTTGCTCAAATTGAGCAAGGGGTGGACGTAAGTCTCGGGAAGGGACTGAACCACCTAAAAAGTATTGTCTTGTGGTTTGCTTGTTGTGTGTGTGTCTCTTTGTGTGTTTACTGTCATTCTTGCTATCAGCGTTAGTTCTATACTTCATTGATTTCTCGTGATCCAATTAGTCTTTGTTTGATAAATCGAAAAAGGGGGACAAGATCTATTCACCCCCCCTCTAGATCTAGTCAGTCCGTACTCAACACGTGGTATCAGAGCAGGTTCTCCAAAAATGTGGTCTAACAACCAGGAGAAAGCTGGCGGACTGAACTCTAGAAGTCTAATGGCTGAGGGACACTCAGTAACTAGACCACCATATTTTGATGGAAATGATTATTCATACTGGAAAAATCGTATGCAGGTGTTCTTGAGAGCACAAGATCATGAGATGTGGAGAGTGGTAAGCCGTGGACCCTATGATCTGCCCGACGACGAGGATACCTGGACCAGAGAACAGGTCAGAAAATCAACCATCAACTGGGGAGCAATGAACGTGATGCAATGTGCGCTTCACCCCACGGAGTTCTCAAGAGTCTCACAATGTGCAACAGCCAAGGAGATGTGGGATCGACTCAAGGTCATCTATGAAGGTACTTCAGAGGTAAGAGAGTCCAAAGCAAATATGCTAGTCTCAGAATACGAAATGTTTAGAATGAAAACTGATGAAAACATTTCTGAGATGTATGCCAGACTAGTACAACTAACAAATAGCTTAAAGAGTCTAGGCAAGACCTACAAAGAGCAGGAGCTTGTGAGGAAAATCCTAAGGTCCCTCACACCTATGTGGCATACCAAGGCCACAGTAATTGAGGACTCAAAAGACCTCACAACTATGACTGTGGATGAACTGATAGGTTCCCTAATGGCATATGAGGTCAACCTAAAGAGAAACGAAGATGAGGGCAAGAAAAAGAAGTAGCTCGCCCTGAAGACTAAAATAGGCACCTCTGAATTATCTGACACTGATAACTCATCTAGCACAGGTGAGGAAACTGGCGAGCTAGCCATGCTAACAAGAAAGTTCAGAAGGTTCTTGCGGAAGGAAGGTAAGGGATTTAAAAATCCTAAGGGCACGGTAAGGAAATCATCCCAGTTTAAGTTTGACAAAAACAAAGCTTCATCTAACAAGCTTGTTTGCTACAACTGCAGGAAACCAGGACACATGAAGGCTGAATGTCCAGAGGCTCCTAAGAAATCAAGCTTCAAGTGGAAAGGCAAGAGACCAAAGGCAATGATAAGCACATGGAGCGAGGAGGAGGAAAGCAGTGAAGACGAAACAACCTCCGAAGAAGAAGAAGGAAACACATGTTTAATGGCCGAAGGAGACAGCAACGATCTTGAGGTAACTTCCCAGTTTCAAGACTTTTCTAGCTCAGATTGGGAAGAAGCCTTTTCAGACTTACTTGATACATATGAAACAACAAGAAAGGAAAATAAAAGGTTGAAGAAGAAAGTCAATCAGCTCAATAATGACAGCAACCTAATTGCTAACAGAACTCAACTAGAATTGGAAATCACCACCTTGCAAAATAAGCTGAATCAACACAAGACAGATGAAGAAAATGTCAAAGAGCTATTAGAAGAAAATGAGATACTAAAAAACACAATTGATGAGTTAAAACTAAAGACTCAAGAATATGAACAGGAAACTAAGCTAACTCAAGAAAGAAACAACTCACTCAAGGAAGAAAACAGTCAACTTCTGAAAGAAATAGAAAGAATTCAAAGTGAACTAAAAAATAAACAGGAAACATTGGAAAAAATGACTAAGGGTGAAGAAAACTTGAACGCTGTGTTGGGAATAAAAGTAAATTTTCAGAAAGAGGGGTTAGGATACAACCCAACAGCTAAAAAGGAATTCCAACTAAAAACGTTAAATGAAAAAGCTGACACAAAAGGAAAAGGCCCCTTGATAAACCTATATCAAAACAAACAAAAGGACATAGCTGAAAGTTCCTCTAAACAGACTAATGTCACCTTGGAAGAGAGGAACTCTAAAGGGAAAATGGTCAATCTACATCAGCTTAAAAACAACAGCCATATCAGACGAGAAGGTCAAATTCACAGAAGTAACCAGACAAACAGAGCATTAAATCATGTTAATAAACCCAAACCTGTAAAACAAGGTGTCTGGAAACAGGCTGGTCGACAACAGACTCCTCCTATGTCGACCAGAGGATCTGCCAGAACAGGTGCTGGCTTCTGGAGAAACCCTGGTCGACCACAGACATACCAGATGTCGACCAGACATACAAACAGAACTCACAACTTCTCTTAGCTGAAACAGAATGGAAATTGGAATTTAAGAAAATGGACTCAAAATAGAGGAGCATTAAATCAAAAGGAACACAACCTGAACAAGTTAAGAAATGAAAAGACAAACTGTTCTAACAAAATTTGGGTTCCCAAGATGTTGTTACAGCAGTTTCATGATTTCACAAGCTATCTGGGACCCGGGTACCATTGGGGTCCAAAAGTTTCTGTGTAATTCGTGATGCAGGAATGTCTGGCAGCCATGCACAACAAGTGGTACTTAGATAGTGGTTGCTCACGACACATGACAGGAGACAAGACCAAGTTCTCCCAGCTAAGCTCAAAAGATGGAGGTTATGTGACGTTTGGAGGAAATAACAAAGGCAAGATTATCGGAAGAGGTGAGATAGGTAAGAAACCTTCAAACTGCATTGACAATGTCTTGCTGGTGGATGGACTGGAATATAATTTATTGAGCATCAGTCAACTATGCGACAAAGGCCATAAAGTAGTATTTGACTCCAAAACCTGCAAGATTATTGAACCAAATTCAGATGCAGTCAAGTTTATGGGTGAGAGAGTGAACAATGTTTACATGATAGACTTGGATGATCCAGCCCACTCCAACTTGTGCCTAACCGCCAAGAAGGAGGACTTGACCTGGTTGTGGCACCGAAGGCTAGGGCATGTTAGCTATAGGGTGTTGCACAAACTTGTGAAAAATAAAATGGTTCTTGGTTTGCCTGAAATTTCGTTTGCTCAAAATGTCAAAGTATGTAAAGCGTGCACCCAAGGAAAGCAAACAAGAAAATCATTCAAAGGTAGAACTGAAAGTCAGTCATCCAGACCCCTAGAACTTGTACACATGGACCTTTTTGGCCCAACAAGAATTGCCAGTCTTAGTGGTAAGAAATATGGTTATGTTCTAGTGGATGATTTTTCCAGATTTACATGGGTAATGTTCTTATCACATAAAAGTGATGCTTTTCATGAATTTCAGGAATTTTACAAAAGAATGAAGCAGGATGGTAAGTTCAAAGTGTGTACAATCATATCTGACCATGGGGGGGAGTTTAAAAATTCTGATTTTGATGTATTCTGCAGAAACAAGGGCATAACCCACAGATTCTCCTCACCAAGGACACCGGAGCAAAATGGAGTTGTAGAGAGAAGGAACCGCACTCTTGTCGAGATGGCTAGAACCATGTTGGTTGAAGCTAATCTTCCAAGGAAGTTTTGGGCTGAGGCGGTCAACACAGCATGCTACATTGTAAATCGGGCAATGGTAAGACCATCTAGTGCAAAAACTCCATATGAAATGCTCAAAGGTAAGAAACCATCTCTAGCTCATCTTAGAATCTTTGGTGTAAGATGTTTCATTCATAACAATGATAAGAGAGTCTTGGACAAATTTGAACCAAAGAGTGACTCAGGAATATTCTTGGGCTATTCTGACCGATCAAGAGCCTATCGGGTTTTTAACACCAAAGATAAAATTGTTGAAGAATCCCCTCATATCTCATTTGATGAAGTTAATGATCTTATTAAAAATGAACAGATCAGCAAGGAAGAAGAAGATGGAGAATTTCTGAAAGACAAAGAAGAACCGATGGAGAATGAAGAAGCACAGAATCAAGAAAGAAACCAAGGTAATTCCAATGATCAGACCGAAGGAGAGATCATCTCAGGTAACAATCTTGAAAACTTGAGACTTCTTAGGGATCATCCCTTAGATAACATTATTGGTGGAATACATGATCCTAGGAAGACTAGATCTCAGATTAAGGCCATTAATGAACTAGATCAACTTGCTCTTGTGTCCCAAATAGAGCCCAAATCTGTAGAGGAAGCCTTAAAGGATGAATCATGGATAAATGCTATGCATGAAGAACTAAATCAGTTTGAAAAAAATCAGATGTGGAGACTTGTCCCTAGACCTTCATCTCACCCTGTAATTGGAACCAAATGGGTATATAAAAACATGTTGAATGAAGAAGGGGTTGTAATGAGAAACAAGGCTCGACTGGTGGCTAAAGGGTACAACCAGGAATTTGGGGTTGATTTTGAAGAATCATATGCTCCAGTTGCTATATTAGAAGCCATCAGGATATTGTTAGCCTTTGCAGCATCTCATGGAATCAAATTACAACAAATGGATGTAAAAAGTGCTTTTCTAAATGGCATTATAAAAGAAGAGGTCTATGTGGAACAACCCCCTGGTTTTGAAAATGATGAACTTACTAATCATGTTTTCAAATTGCATAAAGCTTTGTATGGATTAAAGCAGGCTCCTCGGGCTTGGTACGAAAGGTTGAGTTCCTTCCTCACTAAAAAGGGATACACAAGAGGTAAAATTGATCAAACATTATTTTCCAAGACCCAAGGTAAGGATATACTGATTGTACAAATCTATGTGGATGATATCGTGTTTGGATCTACTGAAACCTCTTTGTGTACTGAATTTGCAAATTTAATGACTAATGAGTTTGAAATGAGCCTAATGGGTGATTTACAATTCTTTCTTGGATTGCAGATCTCACAATGCAGAGAAGGATATTTCATAAATCAATCCAAGTACATAAAAGAAATGTTGAAGAAATTTGGCATGGAAAGCTGCAAGCCAATCGAGTCACCCATGGGTACAAGTGCAACCTTGGAAGCAGATATAAAAGGTAACATGGTAGATGCCAAGAAATACAGAGGTATGATCGGATCCCTACTATACTTAACTGCATCAAGGCCAGATATTCAGTTCAGTGTATGCATGTGTGCTAGATATCAGTCTAGTCCTAGGGAATCACATTTAGGAGCTGTCAAGCGTATCTTTCGATACCTTGCCGGCACCCAAGAATTGGGTTTGTGGTATCCTACATATTGCAAACTAGATCTGATTTCATATTCGGATGCTGATTATGCTGGTTGCAAAATTGATAGGAAGAGTACTAGTGGATATTGTCAATTCTTAGGTGGATGTTTAATTTCATGGGCTTCTAAAAAGCAACATTCTGTAGCACTCTCCACTGCTGAGGCTGAGTATGTCGCAGTAGGGAGTTGTGGTACACAAGTTCTTTGGATAAAACATCAACTCCAAGACTACAATGTAGATCTTGGTTGTGCACCCATTTTATGTGACAACACTAGTGCTATTAACTTGTCTAAAAACCCCATTCAACATTCTAGGACAAAACACATTGAGATCCGTCATCATTTTCTGAGAGATGAGATATCCAAAGGAAATTTCATGCTTCAATTTGTAGAAACTGAAAAACAATTGGCAGACATTTTCACTAAACCCCTAAACAATGACAGATTTTCAACTCTAAGAAGGGAGTTGGGGATATGTAGAATATCTCCTGAAAATTCTTGAAATGCTCATATTCATGTGTTCTCTGTATAGCTTCCTGTCATTTCTGTAATTAGATATGTCAGTTAGATCTCTGGTACTGATTGTGTTTGGAAGCTCTAGTGTCGGCTGTTACTGGTTAGCTCTGGTGGTCGACCCAAGACAGGGCACTGGTCGACCAAGGCATCAAGGCAGGAAACTGTTTGGTTCTGTGACTACGCAGATGTCGACAATAGACAGTCCCATAGTCGACAATAGATTTATAAGAAAGCAGATGTCAACATCAGGCAGGGTCTGTGACTGCGCAGATGTCGACCAGAGACAGCTCCATGGTCGACAATGGATCTGTAAGGAAGCAAATGTCCACTTTAAATAGGTTCCTGGTTAACACTAGTTCAAACTGTTTGAGCTCAGATTCATCTTCACTCATTCACCATCATCCATACTTCCCATTCCCTGTGTCTTTCTATCTCATCCTGGCCAACATTACTTCTTAATTCAGCATGGATTATCAAATTGAGGGGGAGAAAAAGTGTAAACTCATTCCTTGATAAAACATTGAATAACCTAACCATATCTTCCTATAAAATCACCAATGTATTCAATAAGAGTAGAGGTTGAGTGTAGTAATGAGGATTTGGACTGTACTACTTCAATAAATTCAAACCATAACTATGATTCTGTCACATGATTTTGGAGACTTATGATTGTTAGTAGTAAGTCGGTTTCTCTATCTGTGCCCGTTCTGAACAGTTAATATAAATCCAAAAATATAGTATGAATGCACGTGGAATACACCATAACTCTGTCTTCATGGTAGAGCAATGGATTGGATTCTGAGAAACTACTGCCTCCCATCTTAAGAAAAAATGGATGAAAAATAAGTGAGAGGCATGTGTGTCATGAAGAATCAATCTATCTCTGCTACCATCAAAAATTATTGAAACTGGGCATACTGAGTAACTGGGGATATTGGCGTCTGATAAACGTATATCCTCACGGATCAAAGGTGTGTCCTAGTTAAAAGTGGAATGGTTAGGCATGCTAAGTAGCCGAGGTTTCTGGCGTGTAAAAAGCGTGTCTCCTCGTGTAGAAAAGCATGTGATAAACCTAACCACAGCTTTCAAAATGCTTCCAAAAGGAAACACTCAAAATTATCTAAAAGGCATAGGAAAATGGTTGACCAAAGGTATGGCATGCAAAGAAAAGTTGAAAACACTGTTCAGAAAGCACAGCTATTAAAATCATCTCATGAAATCTATTATAAGTTTAAGAGGTCATGTGGAGGAAATTAGATATGGGGCGTAAGCTTATTGGTGCAATACTTTCAAATTCAAGTGAATCACTAAGCCCACTCTACTAGTTTACAAGGTGGTCTTTGCATAAGGGTGGAGAGGTTACATAAATGCTTCATTAAGGAACTGATGTACACTTCAATAAATCCCCCAAATTTCATTCGGCTGATTTAATCCTGGCCCTTCGTTTTCAGCATTGCGCTGGTTCCACTACCCTAGAATCTATGACCCAGATCTCATTCACTAATATCCTGCCCTATAAATTGAACCGACTGGGTCCCTACTCTTCTCACCCTCGCCGTTTTCACCCTTCACGGTCATCCTCCATCTCCAGTCCCCTTTCGACCCCTTGTGCATCCCTCTCTCTCGCCTCAACACACTCTCTCGCTACCTTCCACCATGAATCCGTCGCGTGCTCAGAGGTCGTCCAAGCGAGCAAGGGATCAGGTTCCTGCCGAATCGTCGCCGCCGTCCAAGCACTCCAAGCAGAAGGCCACGCAGGGTCAGCCATCGACCACTCGGCGGTCGACAACGGACAAGGCAGCAACTTTCGATATGCCCATCGTCCATCCAGTCTCTGGATCACTGAAGCCCCGGACCATCCTGCCACCGAGAATAGTAGATTTCTCCGATCAGAAGCTGATGGAGATGTTCCCAGAGCTGCTGGAAGTTTTGGACGCCCAAGGTTGGACAGAGTTTGTCTCTGCACATACTATGTATTCCCCACAGCTTGTGCAAGAGTTCTACCACAATCTGCAAGTCGTGGATGACAAGGTCTATACAGTAGTTCAGGGAGTCGTCATCAGCCTCGACTTCAAGCTCCTCCACAAGGCGCTGAATATTTCCAGGCATGGTACTGTCTTCAATCCTGAGGATTTTGATTTCAAAGCTGCATATGCCGTGGTCACTGGCCAACCAGTCCCTGAGGTTCTTCCAAAATCCCTCAATGCCAACACTTTCCCTCCTCTTCATCGATTGCTCCATCACCTTCTTACCACTATAATCCAACCAAGAGGAGGCGCCAGGGAACATGTAAGTCGACTTCACCTATTTCTTCTCCATGGCCTCATCACACGCCAACCCATCTGCCTTCCCAAGCTCATGCAGAACACTTTCAAAACCCTCTTGCATTATCCCCTGAACTCTCTTCCTTATGCTGCCCACATTATTGCCATTTTGGAAGCAGCACCTATACCCATTCCTCCCGCTCCGCGCGTTGTCATTCCCAAACGGCACGTATACTCATTCCATTACGTGACCACATTTTTGGGCTATAAGAAGGTCGGAGATCAAGTCCAGCGCACTCTACCATCCAAGGGTAAATCCAAAGCACCGTTGCCTTCCTCCTCTCCACCACAGACACCAATTCATGTTAGCCCTGCTGCAACCCCTCCACCTGAGGTGATTCCCACTCACACTCCCACCTTTACCACCACTGCTACCCCTCCTCCACCTTCACTCGCTATTGTGCCATGGCAACCAGGCACTGCAGCCACTCATGTTCCATCTACGTCTGTTCCACCTACCCATGCTCCCTTTACGTTCGCTCCATCTACTTCTGCTCCACCACCTCCTTCCACCTCCAATACTGAGTCTCACGGAGTGCTTCTCCAGATAGCATCTCAGCTGACCTCACTCACAACTCAATTCTAATCCTTTCAAGAAAGTATGAATGCTGCAACCGGGCGCTTGGAGCTGAAAGTCCAAAGACTAGAGCAGCAGATGGAGACCAGGTTCATCAAGCAAAAGGAACACTCAGATCATGCTAGCTCTCGGTTTAACAGACTGGTTAGCACTTTAGCTGAAGTGTCAGCAGAGATGGGTACACGCATTGAGTTCACCAACCAGCAGACTAAACAGTATCACCATGCTACTATCTCAGAGATCCAGAAGCTAAGGCTTTCTTATGCACACATAGTTGACAAGCTGGATCGGATGGCAGAGAACGTGAAGCCCGAGACTTCTTCGTCCTCCTCGGAGTGAATGTCTGGATACTCCTCTTTTTGCTTTTGACAAAGGGGGAGATAGAGTCTTTGTGTGTCATTGTGTGTCTAGGTGTGTCTAGACGTCAAGTCTTTGCCTTTGTTTTTTGAGTCATTCATGTAATTCATGTTATGATACTTTTGAAAGGCATATCAAATGAATTTTCTGGCTGAAATCTGTGATAATGATATATGTTATGATAGTTTCTGAATGGCATATCAAATGCATTTTCTGGTTGAAATAATCTCCTAATTGTCACAATGACTCATGGTTGTCATCATCAAAAAGGGGGAGAATGTTGTGCATCCCTTTAGTTTTGATGATGACAAAGGATATGTTTAATTGCTCCTTCAATATAAAGTAATGGACTCATGACAATTTGATGATGACAAAAGATGTGTTTAACTAATTCAATGCAAATCTGATAGTTCAAGTAATTTCAGGTATACTGAAGTACTAATGAAGTCAATAGATCAGAGGAAGTTGTCAAAGGTTGCTTGTCGACCAGAGAAGTAGTCATTGTCGACCAACGAATCAAACCAAACACAGCTCAAGTCATTTTTCCTCTATACGCGCTCTGGTTGTCGACCAGAGCCCTGCTCGTTGTTGACCACGGAACAGATAGAGCATCAGACGGAACTGCCAGCCATCTGGACATTGCCCCTTGTCGACCAGCGACAGGGCTATTGTCAACAATGAGCGATACAAGCATCAGTCTGAAGAACCAGCCGTCTGGACACTGCTCATTGTCGACCAGAGACAGGGTCGTTGTCGACCACAAGCGGTTCAGCGTCCAGAACCGAAATCCAACCGAATTCAGTTTCGGTTCCTTGAAACCTGCAGGTTGTTGTTGCAGGTTGTTGGGCTGTTCAGAGGATAAGATTCCGCACGGGATTCAAGGAGAGAATCTTGCTAAGAACCGGTCAAATCTTCTTTGGATTATCTTTAATCTTCTCCCTGTTTTTTAGAGGGAAACCTAACAGGTTTTGCACTAGCGCGGGAAACAGCTTCGAGCTTGATATGAAATGGTGCAAAAAGAAAAGAGTAGCTACACGATGCATAGAGAACTGAATATGGGAATATAGAGAAGAAGCTAAGGAAGATCAACATCAGAAGTTTCTCTAACCAGAAAAGGAAGAGTGGCTCTCCCGCAATCAAATAGCTTCAGAAGACAGAAGTGTTCGTCGGTGTTGCAGAAGGAAGATCTAGCTCAAGGCGTTGCAAGCTCCAGCAGCAAGGCAGCTGAAGACATCCTGCTGGAAGTCCTACAGGGAGTCTTGCCTTGTTACCTATGTGATTGAGTCCCAAGCTGAACTCTTTAATTACTCTGCTACTAAAGTCCATGTTCAGCCTGTTACATCTTTTCTATTCATCTTTACAACTAGTGTCAAGCTGTGAGGCAGCGGATTCAAGCTGTGTCTCAGCAGGAACAAGCTGTGTGACAGCGGTGTTTGTGTGAGATCAGAAATTCTCATATAGTGAAGCCTTGCTCAAATTGAGCAAGGGGTGGACGTAAGTCTCGGGAAGGGACTGAACCACCTAAATAGTATTGTCTTGTGGTTTGCTTGTTGTGTGTGTGTCTCTTTGTGTGTTTACTGTCATTCTTGCTATCAGCGTTAGTTCTATACTTCATTGATTTCTCGTGATCCAATTAGTCTTTGTTTGATAAATCGAAAAAGGGGGACAAGATCTATTCACCCCCCCTCTAGATCTAGTCAGTCCGTACTCAACACTTCTAATCTATATTTCAGTGTGTGTCTGACGCTCTGCTTAGAGGCTGGATGTGGGTCCTTGGCTGTGCTCAGCCTTGTGTGGTCTTGGGAGTCTATCCCAGTGTTTCTGTTGCACTTGCAGCTTGTGTTTCTTTGTGTGTGTGTGTGTGTAAGGTTTGCCCTCCCGCGCGTGTGCGTGTGTGTGTGTGTGGGGGATTTCATTCCCGTGTGTGTGTTGATGACGTCAACCTCGTGTCGTAAAGCCTCACCAGTTTGGTGAGGGGTGGATGTAGGTCTGCGAGTTTGCAGACTGAACCACCTTAAAAATCCCTATGCAATGGGTTGTTTTTTGTGTGACTGCTCCATATTCTCTACCCCCATTCACAAGCATGTATGCTAGCTTCAATGCGTTCATTCTAAATATTTTTCATCGCACACTCTAGCCTTTAGGTCTGCACACAATCTATCTTATAGTCAAACCCATAGAGAGGTTCACCGACCTCACTGTATGGTAGTGTCGACCTTGGATACCCGAATAGCTGTGTTCCTCTAAAGGAGCGTCGACCTCACCACCTAGGAGTGTTGACCTCAGCAACCTGAGCACTGTGGTCTACCGTTCTCATTTGAACTATTCCTATTAGCTCCGATGTGCATTGTGTTAAGTGTATCGGTAGTAGTATAGAAGTGGTTTATGTTTTTATCAACTAAGAGTTTTTAATTGGGCCAAAGTTTTCAAGGGATCTATTCAACCTCCCCTTCTATATCTGGTTGCACCCCAGGGACCCAACAATTGGTATCAGAGCTTAGCTCTGTCATCTCCAGATCCAACGATCTGCAAAGAGGATCCAAGTGCAACTGCATCGTGTATTCCTCGGTTGATCAGTTTTCAATGCTTTCCTATCCGATCTTTGATGGTTATGATTTCTGTGACTGGCTAGGAAAAATGTGTAGATTTATAACTTCATGTGATCCTAAGCTCTGGAGGATTATTATCAATGGTCCTTCCAGCCTGCCTATCAATGATCTAGCTAAACAATAGAAGAAAATCAGATCTGAAAACAAAAAACTGAGAAAAGAACTTAAGAACAATGTTCATGAATTGTTTTATGAAAGAGGTGTCGAACTAGAGAATATAAGTGAGTCTCTGATGTTTGATGTGGATATGCATAAGGAACAAATTGCTTCTTTAAGAAAGGAAAATGAAGTTTTTTTGAATAAGATCTCTAAACTCGAAGGAAATGAAAAAGAGCTCAAAAAGGAGATGGATTCAATGTCCGATGATCATAAGTTCTTTGATGAACTAGTTAACAATGACTTGCTCATTAATGAAAATGAAGAACTTAAAAGACAAATCAATGTTCTACAGGACAGGCTATCTGCCAATGAAAAAGGAAAGCACATCAATGAAAATGACTTTGAAAAATCACAAGTGCTAGAGCTAGAAATTGAAGATTACAAAGAAATGAATGGCATGTTGAAAAACACGATCAATGCCTAGGAGGTAGAGCTTGCTAGCTCTAAACTACACATCTCATCTCTGAAAGAAGAGATCACGGATTTGAATAACTCATTGTCTAAGTTTGTCAAAGGCACTGAAAATCTGGATAAACTTCTGGGAACTAAAGTAAACTTTCAGGGAGAGGGTCTAGGTTATGCTCCTATAAATAGGAAATCCTTTGGAAATAAGATGTATACTTCTTTTGTTTCCAGCTCCAATGTGGCCAGCACCTCCAATCTCCCTTCAACACAACCTGCCAATCCTGAAACTCGAGAACGGCCCACTGCTCAGAAAAACCAAAAATAGAACCAAGATCAGAAAAAGAAAGCCTCCAGGCAAAAATAGAAAAATAATTTTGGTATTAATGTGCATGCTTGGAAACTTAATTCCAAATACCATGCTTCTCACAATTTGAATGTTTAGTATTTCTATTGTAGACAGCTCGGTCATATTATGCATGATTATTTTATTTTGAAGAATGATGAATCCGGAGCATGCAAGAATAGGAAGAACAATGGGAAAGGTAAGGGCAAGGGACAGGTGGATGCTGGGACAAAGCGTGCTCAGCACACTCATGCTCAAAAACCTAGGAATGGCCGGATGTGTCGACGCACTCTGGAAGACAGGTCGACGCTGCCCGAGGTCAGCAGAAGAAACCGTTCTCCCTGCTGCTTTCACTATGGAAAAATTGGCCACACAGTCTAGGACTATTGGCATCTGAAGGGAAGGACTCACTCTCATCCCAAGTATGCCCAATTTCCTATCCACCCACAAAAATCTAATGCACATGCACATAGGGGGAATGCCAAATCATTCGTGTGCTACATTTATTGTTGTAAATACGGACATGTGGTTGACGATTGCCATTAGATGATGAGTGATGACCTAAAAGCTGCAAAGAATAGAAATACACATGTCATAAGTGTTGCTGACCATCAAGGACCCAAGCAAGCTTGGGTACCTAAAAATTCCAAATAAGAATTTTTGGTGCAGGGTGCCTTGGAGCTGAACTGATGCGGGACAGACCACGGACACGACAAGCTCGCGATTGCCCCTTAGCAAGGGAAGCGTCGGACGTGCGCGGTTGAGAAACCGACAGTGAGCTAGGGTTGTCGGCTCTCTCTTGTGCCCGGATCGGGTCACGAGACGGTAATGCTCTCTCTCGCAGCAGCGGTGATATAAATATAAAGCGAGCTAATTACCCTATCATGCTCTCTAGCAGCGGCATAAACGAGCATATATGAAATAAAGCAAAATGCCAAGTGTAGGAGCGGGCACGATACCTCCACGCTCTCGGCGTGGGGAAGACGGACCCGGCCGAACTCGTACTCCCGGGACAGTTAATACATGAATATTACAGCAATAAATCACTGCCCACTCCACGCAGGGAGGTAAAGGGCTACACAAGTGGGTCCGGGAGAACCGATTTCGGGTTGACGGGCGGCTTCTCGCATCTCTTCGGCAGCACCCGAACTCGTGACTGTGGGGCCCACGTGCTGGCCGGAGTGGCCGTGTGGGATCCGGTGGCACCACTGTGGTGGGGACACTTGGGGAAGTGCTCCCTGGGATGGCGGCACGCTGGAACGTCGACCGGAGGCCGGACGGCTCCGATCGGCACCCGCCTGAATAACCGGCCACGGACCTGTCGGTTCTGTTTTCAGGCGCGCGCTCCGGCAAGAACGGACGCTGCGATCAACCTCGTTGTCGGATCGACACGAAACTGGCACCGTTGGAAAGCAGCTTTGAAGGGCTTCGACCGTATGGGATCACAGAAAAAACACCCGCCCTGTATTTCTGGTGGGCGAATTTTGAAGGCTGCTGTTCTCCTTTTCAGATCTGCTCTGGCAGAAACTTCTTTTCTTGAGAGTTGGCATTTACTGATAGGTAGACCTCCGAATCTGAAGTTGAGTTCTTCAGAAACGTTGTAGAGGTTCAAGAGAGGAAATCGGGGATATTTTGTGAGAAAGGTTTTGTGGAGAATTGAATTTTCTAGAAATGTTATACTGGCAGTGGGTCAGATCTGGACTGAAGCAGACAGAACAGATTTGGGAACTTGGACAAATTTTAGAAAATAGGTAGTCGGCAAACCAAAAATCAAGAAAATTCATGGTGATAGAGGAAGGTGGACAGAACTTCCAATAAAATTGGAAACTCCTGAGAAAATCAAAAAGTGGTCCGGATCTGGAAAACGCAAGGTTGTTGTCACTGTAGATAGAATCCTGGCAGATCTGGGATGACCTGAGGACAGAAAATGGGAAAATAGCAAAAGAAGGAATTTTGACTTGAATTGTTTTGTGAAGATAGAGGTTCGAGAGGGGAACCACTCTTGAAAATTTTAGCTCTAGAGGAGGTGGGAGGTGGGAGCAGAAATTCGGGGAAGATGCTCCTGTCCTGGATAGACAGAATACCGAAGAAGACTTCGCGGCGGCTCGATGGCGGCACGAACGGCGGCGGCACTGATGATTACCGGAGATAGAGAAGAGATGATAGAAGGTAGATCCACTCTAGAATTAGGGTTGAGAAGGAAGAACACCAGGGGGAGAGGTAGGGGGCGCACCAAGCACTCTTGCTCCAAATGGAATTTTTCTTTCATTAATTGTTCTAAATAGAAAAATACAAGTATATATATGCTACACATCAAATCCAATCTCCACCATTGGATCTAGGGATGGGGAAGGGATGGCCTAGATTAAATGTGATCAACACACACAAAAAAATAAAATAATGCAAGTGGAAGGGGGCGCCCCCTTGACTAGGAGAGAGGGTTGAATGAGTAGGTAGCCCACCTTGGAAATTTTACCCCCTTTGTCTCCCATGTGGTCAATTGGCATTCCAACCTTCTAGATGGCCACCTAGGATGGTTGACCAGCCCCACATGGTCTAGGTGGACCAATGAGAAAGGGGTGAGGGCCCCCTGGTTTGGGCCTACTGGAATTTTACATATAAACCCACTAAGACTTACAATTGCGTACCCATATAACACAAGGGTATACATACAAATATGAAAGGACATAAATGCAAAATAAAATGTACATGCTCGGTGTCGATTCCCATCATGAACAAAGGATCAACTGGAAATAAAAGCTCAAGGCACAGGTTTGTGAATAAAGTTTTCAACTTATGACAGATCTGCATGTTAGGTTTATCCTCAGTTATTTCTGTTAAAATCCTTCCTGCTTTTAATAAATTCTGCACTTTTGAAAGACTCCTCGCTGGGTTATTGTAAACCTGATGTGACACACCCTCGGACCTAGCCAAGCAAGCACAATTTGCAAATGGAATGGATCAAAATTTGGCGGCCGCTCACCCGACACTCACCCAAACCCGGGGTAACTTGGCGATGCCAAGTGGAGGATGTGAAGGTTGGGCCCTTGCTGGTAGAGAACCAGCAAGGCCAAGGTTGATTCCCCGAGGATTTGGCAGGCCCATTTCAATGGGGCCGACGTTGTGCCAAGGGCACGGGCTACACACGACACCCATGGCGGTCACTCGAAGCAAGGTTGCTTGATGGACCGGGCGCTAACTCTCACAAACCAGCGGAGCTTATGAACTAATATTGATAGAACAAGTACTAAAGAGAGCTAAGGTTGGAGCACTTACTTGACCGGTTTGAAGAAACCGGTCCCACTCGGAGATGAGGGCGAGCGGGGAAGCGTGGGTTCCCCACACGCCGCACCGGGGTAGCTTGACCTGATTATGATCTTACAACACTACACCCCATGCAAGGAAGGGATCTTGGGGAAGGGAAGCCAATGATTACAACCAAACACTACCTCTTACAGGGAGGGGCTGTAAGCCGGCCAGGCGGAAAGGGGGAAAACGCAAATGGAAGCCAAATGGTGGACGATGCCGATTCTGCCTGCTCTCTATGAATATGGATAGACTGTCGAAGATGTGGAGGCTGCGGCCGCTCCAAAATTTTTTTGGTGATGAGACAAGTTGTAAATTCTTTGTAGTTGAGCCAGGAAGTTGTCCAATTTTTTTCAGAATTTCTGCAAGTGGGTGCTGGTCGGGGCAGAGGCATGAACAGTGAAGCATAACTCTGACTCTATCTGCTTTAGGAACACAACAGCAGAAGGATGAAGACTCCACGGATGCTCCAGAGCTCAGAATTTGGCGGAGTTGGAGTCGATGGAACCATTTTCGAGTCCCCTTCAATTCGAGACCAGCGGGGATGCCGTAGGATGTCGGAGAAGACGGTGAGACCTCGAACAGTGAATAGGGGTCGGTTCTGCTCCAGATGAGACAGAACTGCGCACCCTGGGGAGGAAATTAGGAACTCACTAGTCCGAGATCCAAATAGGAAGCCGCTTCTAGGTACTAGAAGGTGACTTGTTGAGGGAGATCTCGACCAAGTCCCGCCTCCAGATCTTCAGGCTACTGGTCGTGGGAGCCCCTGCTAGCAGTCTCTGGTCTGCAGTCTGGAGGTGGACGCGCAGTCTGGGGAGAATGACTCCCCCGGGCAGCAGCAAGCTCCGAATGGGACGAGACAGATTCCATTGCGAAGAAGACCGGTAGATGCTTCCAAAGGTACCACTTGGACCTTCAGAGATGTCGGGATGAGGTCGGGGTCGACGCTGCAATCTGCTGGTTCTCTGCAGGTCCTCAGCTAGAGCAGGTCCGTCGATGTAGCTCCCAAATGACCACGAAATGAGAAGAAGAAGGGGCTGAATGGTGAAGGGGATCTGATGAGTGGTGAGAGAGGAATGTGGGGAGAGGTATGGAGGGTGGTTAGGGTGTGTGGATGAGTTGGGGAAGGGAGAGGGCGCAGGGGCTTGTTAGCTTCAGCCAAGGTGGAGGGAGAGTGAAGGGTGGTGGATGCTCTTGGTGGAATGGAATGGAGGGAAGGAGAGGGGGGAGGGCGACCAGTTCTAATGGAGGGGGGTTTGGGGCGCCCTAAGGCTGGGGAATGGAGGGAAGTTTCAAATTCAAATTGTCTTGGGGGCTGGAAGATTGTGTGGGGAAGGGAAGAGATTGTGTTGGGGAGTGGGAGATTGTGTTGGAATGGCTAAAGATCTCCTAGGGAGGGGCAAGATTTGGTGGGGATTTGGTGGAGGGGTCTTCAATGCACCTAGGGAAGGGGATGGGGGCTGAGGTGGCAGGTGAAGTGGAGGAGAGAGAGGGAGAGGGAGAGGGAGAGAGAGAGAGAGAGAGAGAGATGGTTGGGTGGGGATTCTCTCCCCTAGGGTTTCTCACCCACTATTGGATTCACTCCACTAGAACTATAAACTTTGAACTCTCAAATGGCAATTCTTCATTCATTCATTAATTTAAAATGGGGGGGAATGATGTCCTTTATATAGGCAACCCACATTTTACAAAAAGTCTCTGACTCATGCAACAATGACAAATAAGCAAGGGGTAGGGGGCGCCCCTCGGCCAAGCCCACAGAATTGGGCTCAATAGCTAATCTAAAGACACTTAACTTAGGGAAATAAACAAAAGACCTAGAAACATGACTCAAATAAAATGGAAAATACATCAACTGACTCAAATAGAAAGCACAAAATGGATAAATGGGCCTTCATAGAGTGAAGCCCGAGCTCAAATGACACCGGGGTGTGAAGATGACCCGAGCCAGAGGGAGTCGTGGGTGATGCCCCCATCAAATCTCCTGGGCTGCGAAGAGCTCGACTCCGTCGAGTAGGGGTATATCCTGCTGTGATACTGCTCAAGAAGGTCAGGATCCAGCTGCTGGAGGTCTTCCCGACTCACCCACGAATCCTCCGAAGGAGGCCGATCCTTCCACTCGACGAGATAGCGCTCATATACCTTGCTCCTGGTGGTAGTGACATGTTCATCCAATATTCGTTCAATGCACTCACGCTGGGCTCTCTTGGCTGGTGGTCTCTCCTCACGGGTGGGTGCTCTCTCAATGGGAGGAATATGCTCAACATCCTCACTGGGTACCACCATGTGCCCCTTATATGGTACTAGGTCGGCTACATTGAATGTGTGACTCACTCCATACTCCTCGGGGAGATCTAACTCATAGGAATTAGCGCCAATGCGCCTCAAAACATGGAAGGGACTAGCCCCACGTGGCCTCAATTTTGAGAGGGCTCCAGGGCAGAGCCTCTCCATTCTCACCATCATAAAGTCACCCACGTGAAATTCTTGGTGACGTCGATGAGAGTCGGCCCGCCTTTTATAAGTCTCATTCTTCATGCTAATGTGCTTGCAGATTTCTTCATGTAATTCTCTAATGTGTTGGGCAAATGATTCAGCAGAAATAGACACTCTAGGATGCTGTGGAAGGAGAATGAGATCTGAAGGTTTCTTTAGCTTGTACCCATGCACAGCTTCAAACAGACTCATCCTGATGGACTTGTTGATTGAGTTGTTATATGCAAATTCGACCTAAGGTAGAATGAGATCCCAATTCCCTGGACGGTCCTCAATAAGACACCAAAGGAGGTTCCCTAGACTCCGATTGACAACTTTGGTTTGACCATCAGTTTGAGGGTGGTAGGCTATGGAGAATTTGAGAAGGGTACCCATTAAGTGCCAAAGAGTCTTCCAAAAATAGTTGGTGAACTTGACATCCCTATCAGAGACTATGGTCTTGGGTAGGCCATGGAGGCGAACAACCTCATCAAAGAACAATCGGGCCACATGGGAGGCATCGGAGGTTTTGGAGCATGCGATGAAGTGGGCCATCTTTGAAAATCTGTCAACGACCACATAGATTGAGTCATGCTTTCTTTGAGTCTTGGGTAGGCCTAGTACAAAGTCCATGCTTAAGTCTTGCCATGGGCGGTCGGGGACGGGGAGAGGGGTATAAAGGACGGTGTTTTGCTTCACCTGTTTGGCCGAAGCACATGTGCGGCACTGACCCACTATCTTGCCTACGTCTCTCTTGAGACTTGGCCAATAAAACTAACCCTCAACTAGAGCAACGGTTTTGTGAACCCCAAAATGACCAGTTAGTCCTCCTGCATGTAATTCCCAAACTAAGAAATCACGGAGTGAGGTCCGTGGAATGCAAAGTTTTGGTCCCTTGAAGAGGAACCCATCCTCTAAGATAAAACCCTCTTGTTCCTTACTAGAGTGGGCTGTCAAGGTGGTATATATGTGCCCAAAGTCGGGGCAGCCAGGGTACTCTTCCTTGAGCTTCTCAAATCCGGTAACCTCCACTTGGATAGTGGACAACAAGGAGACCCTCCTACTAAGAGCATCCGCCGCTCGGTTCTCACTTCCCGCCTTGTGTTTGATGACAAAGGTGTAAGATTGGATGTACTCAACCCAATGGGCATGTCGGGCATTCAACTTTTGTTGGGAGTTGAGGTATTTGAGGGCCTTATGATCGGAAAAGATGACAAATTCTTTGGGCAACAAATAGTGCCTCCAATGTCGGAGGGACTGAACCACGGCATAGAACTCTTTGTCATAAGTAGAGTGCCGTGTCCTAGCATCACATAGCTTCTCACTGAAGAAGGCCACGGGGTGACCCTTTTGGCTAAGGATTCCTCCTATTCCTATCCTGGATGCATCACATGTGACTTCAAAGACCTTAGAGAAATCGGGTAGGCATAGGACCGGGGCTTGGGTCATCTTCTCCTTAAGCTCTTGGAAGGCTTTGGGGGCTGGTTTGGTCCATACAAAAGTTCCCTTTTTGAGGTAATCAATGATAGGGATGGTGATGGTGCTAAATCCCCAGATAAACCTCCTATAGAATGTGGCCAACCCATGGAAACTACGGACCTCATGAAGAGTGTGGGGTTCTGGCCAATCTAGAATAGCTTGGACCCTCTCGGGGTCCATGGAGACACCTTTGGTAGACACCACAAATCCTAGGAAGGTGGTGGATGTGGTCATGAAGTGACACTTACCTAGGTTGGCAAATAGACTCTCATGTCGAAGGACGGTACAAACTTGCCTAAGGTGGTCAAGGTGGGCCTCCTGGGATTGACTATATATGAGGATGTCATCAAAGTAGACCACTAGAAAGATCCTAATGAATAGCCTAAGGACCTCCGTCAAGAGACGCATGAAGGTACTTGGGGCATTTGAGAGCCCGAAAGGCATGACCAACCATTCATACAAGCCATCCTTGGTTTTGAAGGCTGTTTTCCATTCATCTCCAGGCCTAATTCTAACTTGGTGGTAGCCACTCTTAAGGTCAATCTTGGAGAAGATAGTGGCTCCCGCTAGCATGTGAAGCATGTCATCAAGTCTAGGGATGGGGAACCTATACTTGACGGTGATTTTATTAATTGCCCGACTATCCACACACATCCACCATGATCCATCCTTCTTGGGAGTGAGAAGGGCTGGTACGGCACATGGGCTTTTGCTAATGCGGATGAAGCCCTTCCTAATGAGTTCCTCTATTTGCCTCTGAAGTTCGGCATGTTCCGTGGGGTTGAGGCGGTAATGAGGAAGGTTGGGAAGGGTGGCTCCCGGAACTAAATCAACTGCGTGTTGCACATCACGCATGGGAGGGAGTTGGTCAGGGAGTTCTTCCAGGAACACATCGTGGAATTCTTCTAGGAGATGCTGTATTTCTATGGGGTGGGGGTTGGAGGGAGTGGGTTCCCCTAGACAAATGACCACCGCACATAAAGGTGCCCCTTGAGCTATTTCCTCCTCAAGCTCGTTCTTAGTGATGAGGTGAAGACCCTCGGTCAGCCCCGAGGTCACACCTTGTTTGGGATTTTGGGTAAGGGATTGGGTTGGAGGGGTGGAGTTCCCCGAGACTTGTGGTGTGGTGGGGTGGTGTCCTTGAGGGAGAGTGTCCCTCTTAGGCATGGGACGTGGTAGGGAGGGGTTAAGACGGACAATCTTTCCCTCATGCTCAAAGGTGCATGTGTTGGTCCTACCCAAGATGGTGGCATCAACGTTATAAAGCCAAGGTCTCCCTAGTAGGATGCTACCTACTTCCATGGGGATGACATCACACCATATTTGACCATGGTAGGAGGAGAAGGTGAGAGGCACAAGACAGGGGGTGTTGACCGGGATTGAGTTGTTATTGATCCATGAAACCTGGTATAGACTTGGGTGGGGAGTGGTAGTAAGCCCAAGGATCTTGACGGTGTCTGGGGACATGGCATTGACACAACTCCCACTATCTAAGATCACTTTTCTCACATTACCCCCTATCTTGACAAAGGTGTGGAAGATTGAGGTTCGATGCCAGTCCTCCTCCTGGGATTTAGTGAGGGTGCATCTAATCACTCCTAGATGGGAGTCGGTGGAGGTCATGGTGTGATCTAGACCCGGCTTATGGTATTGGGCCTCGTACTCTTCCTCCCACTCTAGTGAGACTTCATGTTCCTCAATCATGCTCCCAAGCTCCCCTTGGGGTGGGGGAGCTTCTTCCCCCACTAACAATCTAGACAACCCTTTTGATGGGCATTGCCCTGCGAAGTGCCCATACCCTTGACATCTATAGCATTGTTGGCGCCCACTACCCGGGGTGGTCCCTCCTACATTTGGGCCCTTGGAAGCCTCGTCCCTCCTTGGATGGGGATGGATAGGGGTGGCCTTGGTGGGAGTGGTGTTGGGAGGTGGGTTGTAAGGCCTCAAAGGAGCACTCCCACTCGGGCTAGGGGCCTTCATGGGAGTGGCCGGGGTGGGTCGGGGTCCTATGCTTTTGGGATCGGTCTGCTGTGGGGAAGCAAACCTAGGAATCCTTGAAAATCGTTCGACATCCCGAGCTACTTGATAGGCTTGTTCAAGGTTGTCGACATCTCTCATAAAAAGCTCCCTCTTGATGTGATTTTGGAGCCCGTTCCTAAATCGAGACAAGGTGACTTCTGGGTCCTCATGAACTCCACATTTCAATAGATAGGAGTCAAATTTCTCAATATATTCGACCACGGTCTTCCCTTCTTGGGTGAGGCTTTGCCACTCATCCAAGAGCATTTGGTGGTAGGATAGGGGAAGGTACTTGTTTCTAAGTTGGGTCTTCATACCCTCCCAAGTGTCAATAGGCCCTTCCTGCCTAACCCTTCTTAATCCCTCTTGGTTTAGCCAATAAGTTTTGGCTAATTTGGTGAGGTGCATTTTGGCCGATCTTACCCTCCTTTGGTCGGACATAGGGTACCATTCAAAATATTGGTCCATGGCGGTTTCCCATTCTAAGTAGACAATTGGTTCATGGGAACCATCAAAGTTTGGGGCCTCTACCTTGATCATCCTTAAGAGAGGGTCATCCGGGTCATCCCGTGGACGCCTTTCATGCTTTTAATGGTGGCGAGGTCTTTCATAGTCATGGTAGGGGTCAACATTCAAGTCCTCCCTATTAATTTCAACATGTGGAAGGTGGGCTCTTGGTCCATTGTTCCTTGGGTGGAACTCATCCCTATGAAGTTCAACATGTGGAGGGTGGACTCTTGGTTCATTGTTCCTTGGGTGGAACTCATTCCTATGAAGTTCAACTTGTGGAGGGTGGGCTCTTGGTTCATTGTTCCTTTGGTGGAACTCGTGCTCTTCTAGCCGAGCAAGCCGAGTGGAAAGGGACTCAAGTTGGGCAAGAATGCTTGTAAGGGTAGCATCCACCCGGTTCATTTGGCCTTGGGGTTCCTCCCTAGGGGCATCTTGGTTGAGTTGGGGATTGGGATCCATGGGGGGAACCGAAGACGATGGGTCGGGTCGGTAAATGGCACCACTACGGGTGGACATGCAAGGGAGGGGGATGAAATGAAGGAAGGACACACAATGCAATGGCCCTAGGACTTAGACTTGATAGAGACAAGTCTAAACCTGGATCTGATACCAATTGATGTGACACACCCTCGGACCTAGCCAAGCAAGCACAATTTGCAAACGGAATGGACTGAAATTTGGCGGCCGCTCACCCGACACTCACCCAAACCCGGGGTAACTTGGTGATGCCAAGTGGAGGATGTGAGGGCTGGGCCCTTGCTGGTAGAGGGCCAGCAAGGCCAAGGTTGATTTGCCGAGGATTTGGCAGGCCCAATTCAATGGGGCCGACGTTGTGCCAAGGGCACGGGCTGCACACGACACCCATGACGGTCACTCGAAGCAAGGTTGCTTGATGGATCAGGCGCTAACTCTCACAAACCAGCGGAGCTTATGAACTAATATTGACAGAACAAGTACTAAAGAGAGCTAAGGTTGGAGCACTTACTCGATCAGTTTGAAGAAACTGGTCCCGCTCAGAGACGAGGGTGTGCGGGGAAGCGTGGGTTCCCCACACGCCGTGCCGGGGTAGCTTGACTTGTTTATGATCTTACAACACTACACCCCATGGAAGGGGGGGGATCTTGGGGAAGGGAAGCCAATGATTACAACCAAACACTACCTCCCACACGGAGGGGCTGTAAGCCGGCCAGGCGGGGAGGGTGAAAACACAGATGGAAGCCGAATGGTGGACGATGCCGATTCTGCCTGCTCTCTATTAATATGGATAGACTGTCGAAGATGTGGACGCTGCGGCCACTCCCGAATTTTGTTGGTGATGAGACCAGCTGGAAAATCTTCATAGGTGACCCAGGAAGTCGCCCAAAGTTTTTCAGAATTTTGGCAACTCGGTGCTGGTCGGGGCAGAGGCACGAACATAGAAGCAGAACTCTGACTCTATCTGCTTCAGGAACACAACAGCAGAAAGATGAAGACTCCACGAACGCTCCAGAGCTCGGAATTTGGCGGGGTTGGACTCGATGGAACCGTTGTCGAGTCCCCTTCGATTAGAGACCAGCAGAGATGCCGTAGGATGTTGGAGAAGACGGGGAGACCTCGAACAGTGAATAAGGGTCGGTTCTGCTCCAGATGAGACAGAACTGCGCACCCTGAGGAGGAAATTACGAACTCACTAGTCCGAGATCCAAATGGGAAGCCGCTTCTAGGTACTAGAAGGCAACTTTTTGAGGGAGATCTCAGCCAAGTCCCGCCTCCAGATATTCAGGCTACTGGTCGTGGGAGCCTCTCCTAGCAGTCTCTGGTCTGCAGTCTGGAGGTGGACGCGCAGTCTGGGGAGAACGACCCCCCCGGGAAGCAGCAAGCTCCGAATGGGACGGGACAGCTACCATTGCGAAGAAGACCGGTAGACACTTCCAACGGTACCACTTGGATCTTCAGGCACGCCTGGACAAGGTCGGGGTCACCGCTGCAATCTGCTGGTTCTTTGCAGGTCCTCAGCTGGAGCAGGTCCGTCGATGTAGCTCCCAAATGACCACAAAATGAGAAGAAGAAGGGGCTGAATGGTGAAGGGGATATGATGAGTGGTGGGAGGGGAATGTGGGGAGATGTATGGAGGGTGTTTAGGGTGTATGGATGAGCTGGGGAAGGGGGAGGGTGCAGGGGCTTGCTGGCTTCAGCCAAGGTGGAGGGAGAGTGAAGGGTGGTGGATGCTCTTGGTGGAATGGAATGGAGGGAAGGAGAGGGGGGGGGGGGCGACCAGTTCTAATGGAGGGGGGTTTGGGGCACCCTAAGGCTGGGGAATGGAGGGAAGTTTCAAATTCAAATTGTCTTGGGGGTTGGAAGATTGTGTGGGGAGGGGAAGAGATTGTGTTGGGGAGTGGGAGATTGTGTTAGAATGGCCAAAGATCTCCTAGGGAGGGGCAAGATTTGGTGAGGATTTGGTGGAGGGGTCTTCAATGCACCTAGGAAAGGGGATGCTGAGGTGGCAGGTGAAGTGGAGGAGAGAGAGGGAGAGAGATAGATAGATAGATAGATAGAGAGAGAGAGAGAGAGAGAGAGAGAGAGAGAGAGAGAGAGATGGTTGGGTGGGGATTCACTCCCCTAGGGTTTCTCACCCACTATTGGATTCACTCCACTAGAATTATGAAATTTGGACTCTCAAATGGCAATTCTTTATTCATTCATTAATTTAAAATGGGAGGGAATGGGGTCCTATATATAGGCAAACCACATTTACAAAAAGTCCCTGACTCATGCAATAATGACAAATAAGCAAGGGGTAGGGGGCGCCCCTGGGCCAAGCCCACAGAATTGGGCCCAATAGCTAATCTAAAGACACTTAACTTAGGGAAATAAACAAAAGACCTAGGGACATGACTCAAATAAAATGGAAAATACATCAAATGACTCAAATAGAAAGCACAAAATGGATAAATGGGCCTTCATAGAGTGAAGCCCGAGCTCAAATGACACCGGGGTGTGAAGATGACCCGAGCCAGAGGGAGTCGTGGGTGATGCCTCCATCAAAACCTCTTCTTGATTAATCATGATGATTCTGTTATGATCAAAGGATGAATACGATGATGAGTGGATTGCTGGTTTGTGTTTCTTCCAATCTGATAGGCATATGGACTTTCTGGTTGTCATTATTTTTGATGATGTCTATCATGGCTGCATTCAACTCAACTCATCATTCTTATGGTTATATAACTTGCTGCTTGGTATCATAACTTCCATAAGCATTGGACAAAGGGAGAGTCTGAGGGTTTGCACTTCAGCCTAGAATTCACTGCAAATATTCTGAGCTTGCATATGTGTGTGCATTTTAAACATCACTTGTGTGGTCTCATGCACTCTCATGCATTTCATCTTCAAGGCACCCAACACTTCATGACTAGCATATTTTACACTCTCAATGCATTATCATGTCATGACTTTATGGTATATTAAATGGTGTTGGGAGAAGGGTAGGTTATGTCTGTCTGGAAACCCACACTATGCGTGAAGTGATCCAAGGATCTAAGTTCTCCGCCTGGTACCATGAGTCTTAGTCATATTCCTTGGATGTTTTTAGTGTCCAGTTTCCATACTCAGTGCTGTTAGAGAGGGGGAGTAAAAAGCATGTGTCCATCTGTTCATACATGATCAAGTAGCACATTCATTGTGTTTTAGCCCAAAGCTCAGTTGAAGTGCATACACACCCCTTTTGATGAATCCCACGAAGGCACCTTGAAACCCATGCACAAGTTTAGGGGGAGTTATCATAATAGTCTAGTCCGCATCCATGCACATCTTGTTGACACATGAACATATTGCATGTTCGTAGGGGGAGCTTGCCTTGCTTCTGATGTAAAACAGCCCTAGGATGACTAAATATGTAATGGACAACCTATGACCAAGATCCACAAGCATACAAGCTCTCCAATGATTCTCACAATAGTGTCTTACTCACACGGCACACGCGATCACCCAGCGGGGCCGGGGGATGATGGCAAGGGTCCGAGGCGGGACCCAATGACTCTAAAGGACTTAGTTTGCTTAGGCTGACCCCAAAGGGCCTAGGATTCCCCAAATTCGTGGGTGGCTGGCCCGCTGGGCGGGGTGTGGGTGGCACTCTCTCACGGTCCGCGGTGGACACTAACAAACTAGCATATAAGTACGGGCCCTCTTCTCACCGCCGACGGGCAATCAAAGCAATACTAAACTTGCAGAATGAAGGCAACTAAGGAGATATCAGACGCTCACCTGATCGGTGTGAAGACACCGATCCCGCTCGGAGACGAGGGCGCGCCGGGAGGTGAGGGTATACAACCGATCGCCGCGGCGATGTAGCTTGACCTGAAAATGCAATGATGTACAACACTACGCCTCGCACAGGAGGGGTGATCTTGGGGTAAGGATTAGACTTAGTACATCCAAAACTACCTCCACGCAGGGAGGAGCCTTCAGCCGGCCAAGCGGGGTGGGGATTACGCAATGAAAACGTTATCTTCCAAGCTCCACCGGTTCTGCCTTGCTTCAGGTTCGCTGGACAGACAGTCGGAGACGGTGCTGCCACGGGCTCCACGGAGCTCAGATCTTGACGAGACCAGCGCCAAAAGTTTACCAACTGACAGGGGATGAAGCTTGAATTTTTGGGGAAGCTTTGATTCTCGGGGCTGACCGCACCGGCGACTGGAACAGGGCACCAGCGTCTGGTCTCTGGCTGGTACCGGACTGAAGCAGTAGGTTGCAGAAGTCACTGTGGGCTCTCCCGGACTCCGATTGGAATGAAACTGGTGGTGACGCGATCGTGATCGGGGTAGCTTCGAGCCGGATTGACGGGGATGCAATCTGATGTCGGTGGAGAGAGGGGTGACCGGAGGAGTGTGGACTGGTCTAACCTGGGATCACAGGGGGCAGTCTGCCCTCTCCGACGAAGAAAATTGGAACAGGGGGTTCCGGTGGCCGATTGAGTCCCTTCTTCTTCGAGGTGGCAGCTAACTAGATGTAGTTTCTCTCCTCCAAAAATGGCGCTCAGAGCCTTCACCAGCTGGCCGTGGCAGAGTCTGCAACCGGACTGGTTGATTCTGCCTCTGTCTGGTGCAGAACAATGGGGCTGGTTGCAGAGGGTGCCATGATCTCCACAAAGCTCTGATGGGTACAAGACCTGAACCGTTGGAACCGTGGTCAAGTCTTCTTTCTGTCGGTGCCAACGGTGGGGTCGGCAGATGTCGGAGAAGACCGGGACGATCAGATGAGTGGAGGGATGTCAGTTCTGGCTCCTGTAAACTGACCTGACACACTTGGAGTAGAAAATTCGTAACTTTCGATGTCGATGTCCAAATGCAACTCTGCTTCTTGAAGATGAAAGAGGACTTGAGAGGGAAGGAATTTGCTAAAGAAAGCTTGATCTGAATCCCAAAGGGTTCATCGTGGCTGAGCTTCCACTCTCGCTCTGGTTCTCTGCCTGGGTTCTTCTGCGCAGTCGAGGGAGATCGGCCGCTGTGGACTGCTCGGAGCTCGGATGCCGACGAAACCACCTCGCCTTGGAAGCTCTCTGGACAACCTTTCCAGAGATGTAGGTCTTGCCACCAGGAGGAGCAGGGACCGGCCGGGGATGACGCGACTTCAGGGCCTCACTCTGCTGCCTGCGACCTGCTACTTGAAGCTGCAACTTGCAAGAACAAGGGGAGGGGCAAAGGGAGTTAGCACAGATTGGGGGGATGGCTGATGGTTTGTGGATATGGGAAGGACATGGCTAGGCTTCTGGAGGGTCTGGAGTGGCAGGGGTAGATGGAGAGGGGGGCTGGAGCAGCTAGGGGTGGAGATGGGGGGGTGGAGGTGCACTAGAGAGAGGGTGAGTGTGAGAGGAGGATGGGGGACGAACTTGGCTGTTGGGGGGAGATGGATTTCGACCTAGGGTGGTTTAGGAGGTGGGGAGATGGAAGGGCACAGCCCTAGGGAGAGGGAAATTCGAATTTGGGCTTTGGGAGGGGTTAATTCAGCCTTGGGAAGAGGGAGGGTTGCTTGGGAGAGTGGAAAGGTGCCTAGGAGAAGGGGTTTCCACCTAGGGGTTGGAGGGGGAATTGAATGAATGCATGGGGAAGGGGAAGGGGCCTTAATGAGGGGTGAATGGGGAGGAGAGAGAATGAATTTCGAATTTGGGGTGGGGAGGAGAGAGAAAGGGGGCACAACCCACTTAGAGAGAGTGATAGTGAGAGAGAGAGAGAGAGAGAGAGAGAGAGAGAGAGAGAGAGGGAGATATTGAGATGGAGATGGCAAATGCCTTTCAATATTCATCAAAGTTGTTTCAATGAGAGGGAGGGGAGGCCTATTTATAGGCATCCACTCTTTACATGACCATAGTACCCTTGACAATTAGACAAAAGACCGGGCATATCCTAGACTCAACCTAATGGGCCCATAACTAAGGTAATAAGGCCCAATTAAGCATACCAAGGGAAATGGACTAGAACCACATGGCTTAATAAAGAGAAATACAATGATAGGACTCAATAAAAGGAAAATACATAAAATGAAACTAAGGAAATGAAGATAACAAGTGTGGATCATAGTCAGTCCACATCAAGAGTGTGCAGGCGACCCGAGCTAGAGGGAGTGTCGTGAGATGCCCTCATCAAATCCCCCGGGGTGGGGAGAACTCGACCCCGTCGAGTATGGGTCCGCCTGGCTGTCGTAATGCTGCAGTATGTCGGGGTCCAAGCGCGGCAGATCCTCCCGACTCACCCACGTGTCCTCTATCGGGGAACGGTTCTTCCACCTAACCAGGTAGCACTGATACACCTTGTGCCTAGTAATGATACTCTGCTCATCCAGTATTGCCTGTATCTGCTCTCGTCGGTCTCTCAAGCTAGAAGGTGGAGTCCCTCCGGAAGTGTCCCTCTCAAGGTGGGGTAAAAGCTCAAGATCCTCACTGGGTTCCACCGCGGGGCCCTTGTAGGGTACCAGATCCGCCACATTGAAAGTAGGGTGTACCCCAAAACCCTCAGGTAGGTCTAGCTCATAAGCATTACTGCCAAGTCGTCTCAGAATTTGAAAGGGTCCCGAACCCCGTGCCCTTAACTTGGAGGTAGGTCCCGGAAGGAGCCGCTCCGTCCTCACCATCACCGAGTCTCCCACTTGGAACTCGCAGTGGCACCGATGAGCATCTGCCCGCCTTTTGTAAGCCTCATTGATCTTTCCTATATGCTTGCGAGAATGCGTATGCCATGCACGATGATGCGATGTTGGTGTGAAACGCATGGTATGCCAAGGTGGACCTGGGCAGCCAAATGTAGACCGATCACACTTTGATGCTATGAAGACTGTGACAGTTTTAGGAGGGCCGGGACATCCATAGATGAACCTTTTATGCATGGGTGTGACAAATGTCGGGGGACCCGAACATCCATGTATGCTCCTCTCATGCTTAAGACTCATGATGAATGAAGGTGGGCCAATACATCCGAATATGGTCCTCTTATGCTGCCTACTTGACATGTGGGTGATGTGAATGAATGTACCTGACTTATGAATCATGTCAAATGATGTGGTAGGCCTAGACACATGCATGTTTATCCTAAAGGTGACCTCCATGTGCATAGATGTGGGATGACTTTTGAGCGTCCACGTGAATGGGTCGAAGGGATCTACGAAGGTGGTTATGGGGTGGGGTACTTCATCAATCCCAAGGTGTTTGTTGCCTAAAGTCAAGGCTCTCATGGTGTAACCCGATTCTAGGAAGGGAGGAGTTTGGGTTGACATGGGCGATTCGGGTAGGGTGAGGTGGGTGGTGAGTAGGGGGAGTGGGTTACATGGAGATCTAGGCTCCCTTAGGAAGGTATTAAAGGGATCATGGTAAGGGTTACCTAGGTAGGGGTATTCCATGTCCTCAAGGTCCTCAAATGGTGAGTCATCCTCCTCCAAAATGTTTGGGCCAAGGTTGCTAAGGGGTTGGCCAATCAAAGCACTTGGGATCTCAATTGTTGGAGAGTAGACTAGGATGGGTTCCTCCTCCATGGGAAGGAGGAGTATGATCTCACTTGTAAATTGGCCATTGGTGTAGATGGAAGTGATGGAGCCAACGGTGGGGTAAGCTAGGCTAATGGTGCTCGACTCCGATGGCCTCATGGCTAGCATATCGGTCAAGTGGACTTGCCAATGTAGGTAGGCCACTAAGTCTCCCAAATCTTCTACACAATAGGAAGTTTGATAAGTGACATGAGGCTGAGTGGGAATGATTTGGGATTGATGTCCGATGGGTATGTGGCTTGGTTGTGAACTAGGAATGGTGAGGCCTCGCTTGAGCCATTGGAGTACGGACTTATCTATGGTGATGGTGTCATGGGGAAGGGTGTATAGCTCTTGAGGAACTAGGCTAGGAGTGGTGGGTGAGTTGTGTGGCCCTTGGATTTCCTTGATTTTGGGAGGTGGATCCGAATTGGTATCCTTCTCCTCTTGGGTAGGTGTGTGGGTTGCAACTCCTAAGGACAATGGGGTAGGAAGGTCTATGGTGGGTGGGTTGGTGTTAGTCGAAGCATGGTGCACCCGAGGAGGTGAGCAAGGTCGGATGTGGGTTGGAATTGGGAGTGGAAGTAGTGGAGGCCTAAATTGGGGTAGGATTGGGGTGGGAAGTGGAAGGTGGGTTGGGTGAGGAGATTTGGGATGATTGGTTTTGGGAGATGTGTCCCTTTTTGGGGACGATGGTGAGGTTGCGGTGGTGGCCAAGGGGGCTTGTGGGGTGCGGTTTTGGTGAGGGGATTTTGGTTTGGGGTTGGTGGTCATTATCGGCCTAGGTGGAGGGGTGGACATGGAGTCCAATTGAGTATGGGGACATATGGTTGTGGTGAGGACTTGGAGGTAGGGTGTAGATGTGGTGGTTGGGGTAGGAGAGGTGGAAAATGGTGGGGAATGTGTGATTAGGGTCTTGGGTTGGCCAAGGGGAAATGAAGGAGTTGAAATGCTCTTTGGACTTTGGTGTTCGGAATGGGAAGGGGACACATAACTAGCCCTAAGTTGCTCCTTCATGTTTACCCAAGTGGTGATGGGATCTTCCCTTCTAATTATCCTTAGCCCGACAATTTGTAGCCAATAGCTTTGAGCCCGTTTGGTAAGTTGTGATTTGGCAAATTAGACTTTCTCGTTATCGGTCATGGGATGCCAAGTGAAGTAATGGTCCATGGAAGCCTCCCATTCTAAATACTCATTAGGATGAGTCCCATCAAAGGTGAGAGGTGAGGGAGGAGGCCTACTATCATTCTTCCTTGGGGCGGGCCAATTTTCTTCTAGTTTGTCAAGTCGTCTAGATAGGCTATCAAGCTTGCCATTGGCATGGGTCAAGGTTTTTATGAGGTAGCTGACATGGCCAGGGAAGTTATGGGTGTTAGTGGTAGGCATCTCTTGGTGGCTTGGACTTATGGAGTGGGCCGATTGGTAAGGTCGATATGAGGTGGCCATACTAGGGAGCAAGAGTGATGCACTTGATGACTCTAAATGCATAGACATGCCCTTGGACTTGACTTGATAGAGACAAGTCAATGACTTGCTCTGATACCACTTGATGTAAAACAACCCTAGGATGACTAAATATGTAATGGATAACCTAGGATCAAGATCCACAAGCATACAAGCTCTCCAATGATTCTCACAATAGCGTCTTACTCACACGGCACACGCGATCACCCGGCGGGGCCGGGGGATGATGGCAAGGGTCCGAGGCGGGACCCAATGACTCTAAAGGACTTAGTTTGCTTAGGCTGACCCCAAAGGGCCTAGGATTCCCCAAATTCGTGGGTGGCTGGCCCGCTGGGCGGGGTGTGGGTGGCACTCTCTCACGGTCCGCGGTGGACACTAACAAACTAGCATATAAGTACGGGCCCTCTTCTCACCGCCGACGGGCAATCAAAGCAATACTAAACTTGCAGAATGAAGGCAACTAAGGAGATATCAGACGCTCACCTGATCGGTGTGAAGACACCGATCCCGCTCGGAGACGAGGGCGCTCCGGGAGGTGAGGGTATACAACCGATCGCCGCGGCGATGTAGCTTGACCTGAAAATGCAATGATGTACAACACTACGCCTCGCACAGGAGGGGTGATCTTGGGGTAGGGATTAGACTTAGTATATCCAAAACTACCTCCACGCAGGGAGGAGCCTTCAGCCGGCCAAGCGGGGTGGGGATTACGCAATGAAAACGTTATCTTCCAAGCTCCACCGGTTCTGCCTTGCTTCAGGTTCGCTGGACAGACAGTCGGAGACGGTGCTGCCACGGGCTCCACGGAGCTCGGATCTTGACGAGACCAGCGCCAAAAGTTTACCAACTGACAGGGGATGAAGCTTGAATTTTTGGGGAAGCTTTGATTCTCGGGGCTGACCGCACCAGCGACTGGAACAGGGCACCAGCGTCTGGTCTCTGGCTGGTACCGGACTGAAGCAGTAGGTTGCAGAAGTCACTGTGGGCTCTCCCGGACTCCGATTGGAATGAAACTGGTGGTGACGCGATCGTGATCGGGGTAGCTTCGAGCCGGATTGACGGGGATGCAATCTGATGTCGGTGGAGAGAGGGGTGACCGGAGGAGTGTGGACTGGTCTAACCTGGGATCACAGGGGGCAGTCTGCCCTCTCCGACGAAGAAAATTGGAACAGGGGGTTCCGGTGGCCTATTGAGTTGCTTCTTCTTCGAGGTGGCAGATAACTAGATGTAGTTTCTCTCCTCCAAAAATGGTGCTCAGAGCCTTCACCAGCTGTCCGTGGCAGAGTCTGCAACCGGACTGGTTGATTCTGCCTCTGTCTGGTGCAGAACAATGGGGCTGGTTGCAGAGGGTGCCATGATCTCCACAAAGCTCTGATGGCTACAAGACCTGAACCGTTGGAACCGTGGTCGAGTCTTTTTTCTGTCGGTGCCAACGGCGGGATCGGCAGATGTTGGAGAAGACCGGGACGATCAGATGAGTGGAGGGATGTCAGTTCTGGCTCCTGTAAACTGACCTGACACACTTGGAGTAGAAAATTCGTAACCTTCGATGTCGATGTCCAAATGAAACTCTGCTTCTTGAAGATGAAAGAGGACTTGAGAGGGAAGGAATTTTCTGAAGAAAGCTTGATCTGAATCCCAAAGGGTTCGTCGTGGCCAAGCTTCCACTCTCGCTCTGGTTCTCTGCCTGGGTTCTTCTGCGCAGTCGAGGGAGATCGGCCGCTGTGGACTGCTCGGAGCTCGGATGCCGACGAAACCACCTCGCCTTGGAAGCTCTCTGGACAACCTTTCCAGAGATGTAGGCCTTGCCACCAGGAGGAGCAGGGACCGGCCAGGGATGACGCGACTTCAGGGCCTCACTCTGCTGCCTGCGACCTGCTACTTGAAGCTGCAACTTGCAAGAACAAGGGGAGGGGCAAAGGGAGTTAGCACAGATTGGGGGGATGGCTGATGGTTTGTGGATATGGGAAGGACGTGGCTAGGGCTTCTGGAGGGTCTGGAGTGGCAGGGGTAGATGGAGAGGGGGGCTGGAGCAGCTAGGGGTGGAGATGGGGGGGTGGAGGTGCACTAGAGAGAGGGTGAGTGTGAGAGGAGGATGGGGGACGAACTTGGCTGTTGGGGGGAGATGGATTTCGACCTAGGGTGGTTTAGGAGGTGGGGAGATGGAAGGGCACAGCCCTAGGGAGAGGGAAATTCGAATTTGGGCTTTGGGAGGGGTTAATTCAGCCTTGGGAAGAGGGAGGGTTGCTTGGGAGAGTGGAAAGGTGCCTAGGAGAAGGGGTTTCCACCTAGGGGTTGGAGGGGGAATTGAATGAATGCATGGGGAAGGGGAAGGGGCCTTAATGAGGGGTGAATGTGGAGGAGAGAGAATGAATTTCAAATTTGGGGTGGGGAGGAGAGAGAAAGGGGGCACAACCCACTTAGAGAGAGTGATAGTGAGAGAGAGAGAGAGAGAGAGAGAGAGAGAGAGAGAGAGAGAGAGAGGGAGATATTGAGATGGAGATGGCAAATGCCTTTCAATATTCATCAAAGTTGTTTCAATGAGAGGGAGGGGAGGCCTATTTATAGGCATCCACTCTTTACATGACCATAGTACCCTTGACAATTAGACAAAAGACCGGGCATATCCTAGACTCAACCTAATGGGCCCATAACTAAGGTAATAAGGCCCAATTAAGCATACCAAGGGAAATGGACTAGAACCACATGGCTTAATAAAGAGAAATACAATGATAGGACTCAATAAAAGGAAAATACATAAAATGAAACTAAGGAAATGAAGATAACAAGTGTGGATCACAGTTAGTCCACATCAAGAGTGTGCAGGCGACCCGAGCTAGAGGGAGTGTCGTGAGATGCCCTCATCAGCTTCATAAACTGCTCACATTTGCATCTTGCATTTATGTGTGTGCTTCATGCAGTTGAAGTCTTTTGAGAAGGAGCTTAAATGTCAAACTAGATTGCAAACCTGCTTTCAGTTGTCTTGCTCATAAAAAAGAATGTGTATCATGATTCTTGTTTTAACTCTCAAAATAAAAAAAAGTGTTTGCTGCATGCTTTTTGAATTCTGGCAAGACCCCATGTCATCAGACCTTCAAATTCTGTTTAAATCCTCCTTGATGTTGATCAGGTCCACCCCAGAACTACTCAGGTCGACCTCGCAGTTCATTTCTGCTTAAAAATTACTCTCTGTCTGAATAATGTGCATCGACCTCCCGTAGAGCCTGCGTCGACGCATCAGATTGTCTGATTTCCTTTGAGTTGTGAGTATTTCATTCTAGTTGCTAAAGTTCTTTTATCAAAGCTCATCTTAAAAGAGGAATCTTCTTTATGGAGCTCTATGACTATCCTGAGCATGAAAGCTATTGATTTAAATTTAATGACTTCTTAAGTTTTTATTGCTAAATGCTCTTGAAAGTGCCTGTAGTCAGACTTAATGGACCTAAACCAGTTTTTCATGTTTTGTCATGTTATGCCTTGTTAAATCTGAAAGTTTATTTTTAGTACAAAGGCATCCTTGATTGAGGAACTTCAGTCTAGTATTGTTTTTAAACATTTGTCAAATCTAAAGTTTTCAAAAAGGGCTATAATGAAAGCAATGAGCTTCAGTCATGCTGAGTAACTGGGGATATTGGCGTCTGATAAATGTATATCCTAATGTAAAAAGGTGTGTGCTGAGTTCAGTGCTCTTAGGCAGAGCAATGGCAATTATTTCACCGAGAAACCGAGTCCCTTCATCAATGAAGTGGAGCGGACAAGGTCATGAAGTGCCTTGCTACCTCTGCTCTAATTGAAGTAGAATGGTGAGCTACACTGAGTAACTGGGGGTGCTGGCGTCTAATCAACATGCACTCTCACATCAAAAGCTACATGCTTGTTGACACCAAAAAAATGGTTATACAGAAAAGGACAATAAGTCTGAAGCCTGTGAAATCTCTGCCCATGCCACCTAGAGTTCAGGAAGATTTCATGGAAACTGAGTTCCACTGATCTCAGTATCACTGCAACATCGGGAGAAGCTACTTGCATCATAATGCATCACACCCAGCTACACCTCCTTGGCAAAGCTGCTACTCGGCAGGCCATCGTCCGTCACCCGGGCGATCGAAGCCGAATGAACCATTAAAATGACCATCAGACATGCCCAGGCAACCATCTGCCTGCATAAGCCCTCCAACAGCCTCCCGATCGTCAAAATGGTCGAGATACAATTGGAGCTATCTCCAAGAAGATGACTTTCGAAAGAGAGCATTGATGTGCTTCAGATAGTGTGAATGAATCACCATGAAGGGACCAAGTGCTACTCAGATATGAGAAGTACGGGCTGAGTAGAGAAGAAAACATATCTAGTTGAAAAGGAGGATTCAAGGGTGCCAATAGAAGCAAGTGGGCCACATTGGGTCTTCACACACACCATCTGGTGGCCCACATTAAATTCACGGCCCACACTCCATCCGGCGGCCAAGCTTGATCAGAGGGCCAGCCCGCGCATGCTCCAGCCGCCGTATCTGGAGGACAGAGCCCCTATAAAATCTGCAGTTGCGAAGACTTGAAAAAGAAGGAATGATAGAAAAGAAAAAAAGGGCTAGAAAGAAAAGAGAGAATAGAGAGTCGAGAGAGAAGTTGAGAAGAGAGGGAGGGTTTGCGAAGGTGGGTTCTATCCCCATGTAGGGCCTCCACCGAGCTTGCAGTCTCCTCTTTTCCTCATCCCCCACTCTCCTATGTATTTACTGCATTTCTTTCTTTTTACTACATTCGATTGTATCTTTCTTAGAAATGTAGCGCTTGTAATACTTCATGGAGGAATAAAGGTCGTGGGTTGTTGAATCTATGAATTAATGGTCTCATTTCTTTTTCTCTCCCTCTTCTATGGGATTGGATGTTAGATCGGATATCTGGAGTCATGTGCAAGCTTTCCACCAAATCTACTCTTTGTAACTTCTCCCCGAATTTTTCTGGATGGCATGGTTTTCAGTGGGTTACGAAACCTCGAAGGAATGCCAGTTGTAGACACGCCAAAATTGACGTTATGTTGATCAAATCTCATGTTATTATATAAATGCCCCAAGTGGACTTCAATATTCCTATAACATGAAGTTTTTCTATTCTTCATGAGTTTTTTGCATTTTTTTCTGTATTTTTGTGAGTCACGACTTGATTAAGGGCGTTAATTTCAAAAATAACGACCTGTTGTAGGGCGTTTTCAAAGAAAGGACGACCGTATGTGAGGGCGTCAATTCCTGGTGTTATCCCTTAATTTCTGGAATTATCTATTTTCAAAATAAAAGGCATTTTGTGAGTAACGCCTTTCCTCAGGGCGTGATTTTAATTAACGCCGTTATCTCAGGCGTGTTATCTGAGCTTTCAAACAAGGCAATGTTTCATTTCCAAAACTAAATCCAGGAAGAAACGCCCTTTCCTAGGTCGTGTTTCAAGAAAACGTCTTTGAGAAGGTCGTCAATTCATAAAAGACGCCCTGTATTAAGGCGTGTTTCACTCCAGAGTCCTTCCTTTTTCCATCTTTCCCTCACAGTTCCCTGCTGTCTTTGGACTCTTGCCCGATCTTGATCCTTCCCTGGATGCCTCATTGCCTGTTCTTATCATTCCTTGGTTTGATCACATCCGCTTGAGGCATTATAAATTGAAGCCTTGACCGATCGTGCAGAAGGTTAAGCACCTTAAGCATTCAGCGGGTTAAGCGCTCAGAAGCTGAATATTCATCACGAGCAGAGCTTCTTCATCCTTTGCTGCCTCCCCTCTGCATCCTTCGATTGGGCTGCATCCGGTGCTTCGTCCATCTACATCCATCAACACATTCATTCGGTTTTTCCCTTTACTGTCGCCAGGGACAGCAGGGTTCTCATCTTTTCATCTTTTTTTGTTTTTACTTCATTCATATCATCACCCCTCCGTCCTTTATATCTCTATTCACTCTTCACATCTGTTCACGTCTTGTTGCATTTCTTTTTATCATCAAACTCCCCTTCCCTTAAGTCTTCTTAAGGGGTTTAAAAGAAAACAAAAAAGAAGGTGCGCATGTTGATGTCTTTTCATCATTTTTATGTTGGTTTTTGACTGATACTACTGCACTTTGGCTGATCCCCTTTCTTTTGCTTGTCTTTCATTGTCTTTCTTACAAGGTAATCAATCAAGAAAACCCACTTCGTCGGCCGGCCGATTGGAGTTGGAGGAAGAGATCCACATTCATCCCGCATCACATCTTTCACCAGGTACATGCGATCTTATTTTTTTTTATTGAGGTAAACCCTCTGGCGATCACACACTCCCCTTGTGCACCTCGTGCATTGTTTCATCTCCACCATTATTTAATGTTTCCCTTTTCCCTTCCTTTTTAACCTCACACCAAAAGTGTGGATTTTAAAGGGATCCACAAATTGGCGATCACGGTGGGACATCCACTGTTTTCTTTGTTGATTACCATCTCCATTGGCACCCTCGTGTGCCCTTTCCCCTTTGACACCCTCGTGTGTCCTTTCCCATTGACACCCTCGTGTGTCCTTTCCCCTTAGGCACCCTCGTGTGCCCTTTCCCCTCGGTACCCTCGGTACCCTTTCCTTTGTGCCCCTCGGGCACCTTCCATTGTGCACCTTGCACACTCCCCGGATCAGTCAATTGTTGCTTATTAACGCCTTCGACGAGGGCGTCTTTTGATTTAACGCCCCTCACAGGGACGTGTTTTTATTAATTAACGCCCCCTTCAAGGGCGTGTATTTATTGCATCTGCTTGCATGATCTTCATTATTTTCTCGTCTGATATTTAGCGCCCCTTACAGGGACGTGTTTCATAGATTAACGCCCATCTCCAGGGCGTATGTTTCTATAACTGCGGTGGGTTGCATGCTGATTATACTGTCTGTGGAATAACGCCCCTCTTCAAGGCGTTTCATTTCTTATCAACGGCTGTCATTAAGGCGTTTCTCTTTATCATAACTGCTGTTCGTGCATACTTGTCATATTGCCTGTGAATTAACGCCCCTCTCAGAGGCGTTTCATTTATTATCAGCGCCTTCCATCAGGGCGTGTCTCTGAGTTTTGACGCCCTCAGTTGCAGGCGTCCTTTATTTATAACGCCTCATCCTAAGGCGTTTTGTTCCCTACGGTCTGTGAGCCCCTCACAGAATTTACGACAGCCACGCTGCCGTGTTTTCATTTAGTCACGACCTGCCACAGGGCGTGTCTTTCCTCTTGCTGTGAACACGACCTTTCCAAGGGCGTGTCTTTACTGTTCGTTTTCACAGATTGGCTGTTATTCATTGCTTAGCATTTGTCTTGATATTATATTACTGCTTGGATCATCTTGGTTTGCTGGCTTGGTTGAGAGACCTCCTCTCTCTATCCTAGGATCCACACACCCTTCTTGGAATCGGGACGACCCTCCATTGAGCATTCCGTCTCTTTGGACTGGAAATCCCTTTTCCAAGACCTCCATAAGTCCCCGCACCCGTGGATTCCCTCACGGACGCCGGGCTGGTTGTACCCTCGAAGTACCTGGAGTTTAGAGAACCTATACGTTGTTAAAAGAGAGAAGAACTTAGTTGACCCGGAGGTTACATTCGGATCAAACTAGGTCTCATTTGGCAAAAAGAGTGAACCTTCACAAATAATCCACCCTAAATTCGAACATCAAACATTAAAATCTTGCGTTTCTTGCCAACCTTGTTTGCATAAACATAGTTGAGTGATTTGATTGCCTTGTTTGGATTGTGTATTTTGTGACGGTTCCTTCATTGAACATCCTCTTTCTTAAGAATGAAGCTCCGTTCAGGTAAAACCATCAACATGTCGGGCCACGGGTACTCTTATGATGATGAGAATGAGAACATATTTGGTCAATATGAGGACCCTCCCCAGGATTCTTTTTATTATGAGGGGAACTACCTTCCTCCTCACCCCCATTACTCACAAGTCCATGTGGTCGATACCACTGTCCATGAGGCGGACCCTTCGTCTCAAGTTCCATCTTCCAACACTTCGGGGAACCCTTCCCCATCCATTAATGTCTCAGATTTGATCCAAGCTCTCTCCCAGTTGGACGACTCCCAACGGCAAGCCATTCAGGCCGCCTTAAAGGGGAAATCCGTCCTTTCTTCTTCTTCTAATCCCCCTCCGGCCGTGAGTGGCCATCAAATCATTAATGACCAGGCGGTCTTGCATCCTCCCTCCTCTCGTCCACAAACGCCTACTGCGGCCATGCCGGCCCAGCAGGCGAGCTATTCAGCAGTCAGGCATCAATCCTCCCAACCTCCTCGGGTTCTACGAACGCCTTTACCACATTCTTTTATTCAAAACCAGGCCCCAGTCGAGCCCGATACCAACACTCTTTTGCTTCAGAAGCTAGCCAGCATGGAGGAGCAGCTCAAGAAGGTTACGGCAACTAAGAATGCTCCGGAAATTTCTCTTCCTACGTTGCCAGTGTTCCATTTACCACCTTCTGAAATGCCGAATTTCCGGCGATATAATGGGACCGGTAACCCCTTCATTCATTTAAAGGACTTCCGATATGAGACTTCTTTCTGGCAAGACAATAAGGCCTCTCTGGCCTATTTATTCAGAAGATCTCTTGAGGGACCCGCCCTCGAATGGTTTTATTCTCTGGAGCCAGCTGATGCCGGTGACTTTGATGTTATCCAAAGGAAATTCTTGCAAAAGTACAGAGACCGGGTGGGACCTTCCCTTTCTGTTACAGATCTGGTGGCTGAGAAAATGAAGCCCGATGAAGACTTCATTATATTTGCTGACAGGTGGCGGTCTATGGCCGAAAAATTGAAGGACACATTGTCAGAACAAGAGCAAGTAAAAATGGTCATTTCTAATGCAACTCCTCAATTCCGGCACATCTTGGCCATGAATCGGCTGACAACGATGGAAGAGCTCTATGAAAGAGCTCGTTATATACAAACACAAATGAAGGATTCGCCCATCATGGGCATGTTTGAGCCGAAGCCTCGGCTGTTTAAAAAGAATACAAATGTCAACAGTGGGCCCACGACTGAGGGCACTGTCACAAACGAGCAGGTTGGCGTAGTTGGTCACCCCCACCACCAGTCAAACCCACGACCTCTGCCACCTCCACAGCAAAACCCCCATTTTGCCTCCGCTCCACAGCGCCACTTCACACCCCAACCTTCTTTTGCTCCATCACCGAGCCAAGCGCCTCGCAACGACCCTCCAGCACCACCTCAATACCATCAGGTCCCCCCACCTTCCAACTATGGCCAACAACAACGGAGACCACCGCTTGGCCCCAAGAGGGCCCATTATCCGCCACTCCCAGAGAGTCTCCCTGACATTTTTAATGCTTTGATGGCCGCCAACCTGCTCGTCCTACCAAAAGAAAGAACGGTGTGGCCCGACAATGTTGACACATCCCGTTACTGTGCATTTCACCGCGCCCCTGGTCACAACCTTGATCGTTGTTTCCATTTCAGAGATCATATTTATGATTTGAATGACCAGGGTGGCATTAATTGGGATGAAATGAGACAAGTCATCGCCACCATGAAAGAGAGAAGGCCACATCGGCAACAGCAAAATCAACAACAGCCAGCTCCGCAGCAAGCTCAGCCACAGCAAGCTCCAGCACCCCAGCAGGATATGGGGATTGTCCGTAATCCATTGCCGGAGCACGCTCCTAATCAACACGTGAACCCTGTCACGTCTCTCTACGAGGTGGAGAGAGGGCAGGGATGGCACGAAGAAAACGCCTCTGTCGGGGCATTCCACCATGATCCAAACCAAAATCAAACTCCGCGCCTTTTGCGCGTTCCTCCTTCTCCTTCTAATCTCCTATCAGGACGTTCTCTTTTACGCCCCGTCAACCCACCTACCACCACCAATTCCGCGACCTTGCCGGCTCGCTCTCTTCTTAACCGCTTACCACCACAGCAACCTACCATCCACCTTCCACCACCAATCCTACATCCGCGACCTCCAGGCCACTCCTACTCCGCTCACCGACAGCACCCGCTACCCCCTCTACCACTCCTACACCGGCAAGAGTTCCTCCACCATCAGTACAACCATCTTTTGTGCCACGATCTCTCCTTATTCCACCACCTGCCAATACCCCTCGCGTTCGGATATCCCTTTCTTCTTTCACGCCTCCGGCGAGGGCACCTTCTTCAAATACTCCTCCCATGCCTCCCGCGGGGGCATCTCTATTAAACACCACTACTACGCCTCCCACAGGGGCGCCCCTTTCATTGAATTCACCTTTGGTATCCCCTAGCAGGATCTCTGCTACCGACATTCCTTCCTCCTCTTCCAACCCTCCCCCTAATATTGCCCCGACAGAGGCGCGTCAAGGCGTAGCGCCGCTCCGTAGTGGACGGATGTTCCACCGTGTTTTCCCACAGAGAGAGCTAGAGCCCGTACAGGGGACGCAAGAGCAAGAACAAGAACAGGATTCAGTGCCGGGAACTCAGTATGATCTGTTAAAGCACCTGGATCGCACTCCAGCCAGAATCTCCATTCTTGAATTAATCAAGAGGTCCACCACTCATCAGCTGGCCTTGAAGGAATACCTGCAGAAGGTTATGGTCAATGAGGACCTCCCGGTTGAACAGATAATTACAGTCTTAACCCCTACTAGCAGTCAGCCGGCAATCACATTCCATGAACATGAGTTAGCACCTCTACCGGCAAGAAAGTATGCCCTATGTATCACGGTTGATATCAACAAAGTGGCTGTTAAGCAGTGTTTGGTAGACACCGGTGCATCTATCAATGTGTTGCCTCCGAGCACTCTGAAGCTATGCGGTATCCCTGAGAGCCAGATACGGCCATCCACCATTACTGTCACAGCATATGACAATACAAAGAAACCCCCTCTGGGTATGATTACTCTCAAAGTCAGTTTGGGTCCAGCCACCATTACGGCAGATTTCCATATTCTGGATATGGACCCGACCTTTAATGGTATCCTGGGTCGCCCTTATATTCAGCAGCTTGACGCGGTGCCCTCTACAAACCATCAGTGCCTTAAGTTTCCGCACAAGGGCCGCATTATCAAGGTGACCAGCGTGCCGATCTTACCAGAGGAGGACATACATGTAGCTTCATCAGTTCCTTCCATGTGGCCAGCCAACAAGCCGTTATTATCTGTGTTGGACATTCACTGTCCACGACCAATGCTATCTGAGACTGTTACCACCGTTGCCATGACACCCCTGCCTTCTAAGGGGAAGAAGAAAAAGAAAAATATGATGAATACCCCCGGCTGGAACATTCTGATAAGAATGGGATATCAAGATGGCAAGGGCCTGGGTGCCAAACTCCAGGGCAAGATTAGGCCCATTAAGCCTCAAAAAGTGATTGCACGAGGCGGCTTAGGCTACAAAGCACCGGACAAGAATGAAGGAGAGCCGTGGGCTGTTATGACGTCCACCTTCAAGCCAGATCGCCAGCCGCTCACCTGGACTTTAAAGACACATTTTGTCACCGGTGGCGTTCAGAACAATGAACAGACTACCGTCATTACATCATTGCTTGATTGTCAGGATGTGCACGCTAGACAGTTTGCGCGGCACATTGCCCCACTGGCCACTTACAAAGCCTTGGAGACTTTAAGGCCAGATAAAAGAAGAAAAATGGGTGACCCGGAATGTGACTGGTACAGGTGGTTTGACATGAATGACATCACTTTCTCTTTAAGCCGCCTGTTCATGCCGACAGATCCAGAATGGCCGCCATTGATTCAAGAACTGATTGAAATGCCTGCCGCAATCACAGATAAAAGGCAGATGTTAAGTGACTACACAGATACGGGAGAGCCAGATGTCCCCTTTGAAGAAGGATTCTCCGTGGATAGGCTGTGGGCCGGCCTTTCCTCCCTCACTTCTGTGCATCCGTCTGTGTTGGCTCCTCTCTATTCCCGTTGGTTTGGTCACGTGCCGCGACCACCACCGATTACCATCAACTTATCTCCCAATTCAATTCAGATTTCCTTCCCTATTGCTCCTTCGCTCCTCGAGCGATTTTCCAAAATCTCCATCTCGCCCCCGTATGGGCCATCTTTGATTAAATCTTTCTCCAAACTTGCAATCTCCACTCCCCCCGCTATTCTCCCCTCGCATTGCTTTTTACTTGAAAAAGAAAATAAAAACGACGAAAAAGATAAAAATGAAAAAAAAAACGCCGATTTCCCAACTTTCCAATCCTCCATTTCTGTTGAGGAGACCTCATACTTTTCTCCCGAGCGCGTCCCGACCCAGGGGCCGCTCTTCCAAGATTCCTTGGTAAGTCTTTTCTCCCCCTCTGGTGAGGGGACCTCCCCTGTATCACCTCCTGTATCCACTTTATCACATCCTTCTTTCCCTTATAATCAAGTTAGTTGCTCTTCCTCCCTTTCTTCCTCTTCTTCTAATAAAAATCATGGGGTAGATTCACACAAGAAGGCCAAGGGTAAGCAGATTCCTCGCAGATTTTTGTTGGAATTGGCCATTAGATGCCAAGCTTGTTTAGCTCTCCCTGAGTTTGTGGAAGATCCAATTATCCTGCCAGAATTAGAAATTGAGGATTTTGTTGCTTCTTATGAGGGTTTGGGCGTTTATGAAATCATGAATGATGAAGACCCTATTGAAGAAGGGGATGAAAGTTATGAAGAATATGAGGACGAGGCTGATGCTTTTGCTAGTGGTATGAGAAGATTCGACGAACCATCAGCCTCAGTAGAAGAACCTACCAAAGAAATCAACTTGGGTACCGAGGAAGACCCTAGGATTGTCCTCATAAGCAAAAATTTGCCGCCCTCCGAAGAGAAGGCGCTCATCTTAGTTCTTCAAGAATACAAGGACACGTTCGCATGGAGCTATGAAGATATGCCTGGATTAGACCCTGCGCTCGTTGAACATCGCCTTACACTTAAGCCAGGATCTGTCCCGGTAAAACAACGGTTGAGGCGTTTCCACCCTAGCATGGCTTTGAAAATGAAAGAAGAGGTCGATAAACTCCATAAGGCTAGATTCGTTAGAGTCGTCCTCTATCCCAATTGGGTGGCTAACATTGTCCCGGTTATGAAGAAAGATGGAAAAGTTCGAATTTGCATAGATTTTCGGGACCTCAACCGGGCGTGTCCTAAGGATGACTTCCCCCTCCCTCATATTGATGTGCTGATTGATAACACGGCAGGATTTGAGACTCTTTCTTTCATGGACGGCTTTTCAGGCTACAATCAGATTCGTCTGGCTGAAGAAGACCAGGAGAAAACTTCATTCACTACACCATGGGGCACATATTGTTATATGGTCATGCCCTTTGGACTTAAGAATGCTGGAGCCACTTATCAAAGGGCCATGATGGCAATTTTTCATGACATGATTCATATTTATATTGAGGTGTATGTGGATGACCTGGTTGTGAAATCAAGGACCAGGATTGAGCATCCTGAGGTTCTGGCTAAGGTTTTGCAGAGATCACGAGAATTTCAATTGAAAATGAACCCCAAGAAGTGCGTATTTGGCGTTTCTTCAGGGAAATTACTTGGATTTATCGTTAGCAAGAGGGGAATTGAGGTTGATCCCAACAAGGCAAAGGCCATTAGAGATATGCCTCCTCCCAAGAATCTGAAGGAAGTTCGAGGATTAATCGGGAGGTTGCAATTTATTCGCCGCTTCGTCTCCCAGCATTCACAGAGATGTAGGCCGTTTTACGAGCTTACTAAGCCGGGAGTCAAGTTTAATTGGGATGATAAATGTCAGGCAGCCTTTGACGGATTGAAGGATTATTTGGTCAATCCTCCTGTCCTGAGGCCGCCAATTCCAGGCAAACCACTTATTCTTTATGTTTCAGTCCTGGATGACTCCGTAGGTGCTGTCTTAGCTCAAGTGGATGAGGAAGGTAAAGAGAGGGCAGCATACTACTTATCTAAACTCCTTAACCCCTGTGAGCAGAGATACTCAGCCATGGAAAAGACTTGTGCAGCTTTGGTTTGGGTAGTTCAGAAGTTAAAACACTATTTCCTAGCTCACGAGGTTCACCTCATTGCTCGCATGAATCCAATCAAATTCCTCCTTGAAAAATCTGTCCTCACTGATCGATTAGCACGCTGGCAAAGCTTCCTTTCTCAATTTGACATCACTTACATTCAGCAAAAAGCTATCAAAGGTTATGCCATTGCCGAACATCTTGCTCACCACCCTCTCCCCCGCTTTGATCCTGTCAATTCAGAGTTCCCAGATGAAGAATTAATGTCCATTAATCACCCCCCAGATCCTATGTGGACATTACATTTTGATGGAGCTCTTAATTCTCAAGGAAGAGGGATCGGCATGGTTCTCTTAACACCCGAAGGAGTCACCATTCCATTTGCTGCTCGGCTCACTTTTCCCGTCACCAATAACATAGCCGAGTATGAAGCTCTTTTGGCCGGTCTTAAAACCGCTCATCAATATGGTGTCACCCATTTGTGAATTGTCGGTGACAGTCAGCTTATTCTACGCCAAGTGTTGGTCAAGTGCCGCACTATCAATCCTAAGCTCAAGCCCTACCAAGAACTCGCTTCAGCTTACGCCAAACTCTTCACTAAATTGATTTTCGTTCATGTCCCGCGTAGCCAGAACATTTTGGCCGACGCACTTGCTTCCTTAGCCTCCGCTTTAGTCTTCCCTCCTGAGCGTGATTTTCATGTCCCCCTGATTCATCAGCGTGATACTCCAGCCATTAGGGATCGTGCTTTTCTTGATATTAGGGATCAGGTGCTTGAGAGGGTTAGACGGAAAGAAGCTCTTGAAGGCAGAGAGGTCATGCTATTGGATTGGCAAGAAGAGTTGGCTGACGAAGAAAAGCCTTGGTATTATGAGATTGCCAGATACTGTAATGATCAGTCTTATCCCGAAGAAGCCACTGCTGAAGAAAAGAAAGCAATTAGGAGAGTGGCTCAACGTTACACTTTGGTTGGAGGTGTGCTCTACAGAAGAGGGCTCACCGGTGTTTTGTTGAGATGCCTCGATGATGATGAATCTTGGAAAGTTGTGGAAGAGGCGCATTCTGGTGTGTGTGGTGGTCATGTGAACAGCCAGATGCTAGCTAAGAAGATTCTTAGACTAGGGTTCTATTGGCCCACTCTTGAAGAGGATTGTTCTATCTATGTTCGAAGGTGTGTTAAGTGCCAACTGCACGCCGACAAAATTCATTCTCCTGCTTCTTCACTCCATCCTACGTCCTCCCCATGGCCTTTTTCCATGTGGGCTTTTGATATCATTGGACCTCTTGGTGATTCGAACCTCCTGACCAAGCAAAAATCATTCATTCTCACGGCAACGGAGTACTTCACCAAGTGGGCGGAAGCAGAAGCTTACGTGGAAATTAAAGCATCAACCGTCTGCAAATTTATCATGAAGAACATCATCACGAGGTTCGGCATCCCAAGCACCATCATCACCGACAATGGACCTCAATTTATCTCCCAAGATCTCAAGGATCTCTGCAACAGGTATAACATTGCATTGCATCATTCTTCTCCCTATTATCCGCAGGGCAATGGCCAAGCAGAGGCCACTAATAAAACTTTAATCAAGATTGTTAAGAAGACGTGCGAGGCTAATAAATTCTCGGATTGGCCAGACAAGCTGGTTGAAGCTCTTTGGGCCTACCGCACTTCCATTCGAACCCCCACTGGGCAAACTCCTTTTGCCCTTACTTATGGAATGGAGGCCGTAGTCCCTTATGAGATTCTTATCCCCTCTTTGCGAGTACAATTGGATGAGGAGCTCTCTATCGATGAACGTCGTGATTCACTCCTTGCCCAATTGGAACTCCTAGATGAGAAGCGTCTGGTCGCCGCTGAGCATGCGCGCGTTTACCAAAACAGGCTCTCACGTTTTTATCAAAAGAAGGTAATTGAGAGAAAATTTAAGGTCGGTGAAATGGTAATCAAAAGAATTTTTGTAAAGCCGGGTGGCCCTCGTTCAAAGCTCCAACCAAATTGGGAAGGGCCGTTTGTCATAAAAGATGTTTATCCTGGCAATGCTTATAAACTGGTTAATGCTGAAGGAGAGGAATTAACTCACCCCTGGAATGGTTTGTATCTCAAGAAATATTACCCCTAAACAAAAATCCAAACAAAAATTGAAAACTTCACAAAAATCCAAAGAAAATAGAAATCTCCCAGATAATCCAAAAAAATCTGAATATTTCCAAAATCCAAAACAAAAGAGTTTTCTTTCATGATTCTCCCTTTTGGGCTGACATAACATGCAAAGGTCACCGATCCGAAAGGTCAAAATCCAAAATCCATTTGTCAGTCTTGCTAAATTAAAATGGGAGTTGACCCCGCACGCACTACACACTTTACTCTTGAGCTCAAGCAGTGCAAAATCTGATGGAAAGTCGAAATCAAACTAAAGGCGAAAGACGATATCCATTCTTTTCTTCTTCGGCCCACAAGGGAGGAAGGGAGGTCTTGAGGTAGACACGCCAAGCCTATCCGCCGCCTTAGTAGGAGGAAGTCAGGGCCCAAAAGGGAACAAATACCACAAAAGCCCAAGTACAATTAGGTTGTTCATCAGTTCAAATCTATTCAATGCAAATCAATTCTGAAGTGAAAGTCAAATGGTGAAAAAGAAAAGCATGTCAAGAGGGCAAAGTCCCCGCAAGGAAAACCTTGGGCGTATGCATGCATTATGAAGAGGCAAAAAAGGCAACAAAGCGTCCCTACGCCAAAGACCGAACCCCAACAGGCATAAGGATAGGGGAGGTAGCTTTGCCTCAGGCATCTTTGAATCTTTTGTGAGCTTCCTCATAGCTTCTCTTTTATTTTTGGAAAAGTCATGAACCAGCAGAATGGTCGAGACAAACTGAAGAGAATGCACTGTGCGAAATCTTGTGTATAAGTTTAACCATATTCACGCCAATTCCCCTTTTAATTATTCAAGAAAGGTTAATGGAACTTAGAAGATGACCAAGTAGGGCCCACCACCTTGATTTCTTTATCAGCCCAATTTGGGAGGAATACAAATTAACGCCTTTGTTCAAGGCGCTTTTATGCTGATTCACGCCTAGATCATAGTCGTTTCTTTAAAAATAACGCCTCCTGGAAGGTCGTGTTTTCAACAAAATTCAATAATCTTTGCACGGTAACGCCGTCTCCAAGGGCGTCTTTCACGATAGTAACGGCCTAATCTAAGGCGTGTTTTTTAGAAAAATCTTCAAAAAATATATATATATACTGAAAAGAACAAAAATAAATTCTTCATGTTGCATGAATTGCATTTTTGCCTGGACATCTTTTAATTATTGTTTGCATACGTGTGATTGCATGAGGCATCCCCGAGTTTTGATTATTTCATTTTGCCTTATTAAAGGCTTGGCCCCTTGACCCATTATTAAGGTCGAAATATTTACACCCTTTGCTCACCGGGCAAGGGGCCAAGTCGAACAGATGAATTAACCTGTTTGTTCAAGTGAAAACCGCAGCCGCAGATACAGGGCAAAGTAAAGCAAACGAGAGGAACGAAAGAAGAAAAAAGTACACAAACACAAGTCCACAACCACACAAGTGCTCAGGTAACAAAAGCTCAAATCTCATATATATATGTGTATCATCATGTCTATCATGTACAGGTGTGAAGGTGGAGGAGTACAAGTACAGAACTCTCAACTCTCGCCTCCACCCTCCTCTACTCTCCTGCTCTCAACCTCCTCCTCACCATCCCGAACTGGCGCCGGTGGAGGAGGCATAGGCCCCCGTGAAGAGGCCGGCACCCGAACGTGTCCCCCTGCCTCGCTCCTCTCTCGGAGGGAAGAACCCGCCACAAAGGTGGAGCTGGTGAAGGAGTACCCCGCAGCCCGTGCTCGCTCACGGCCTCGCTGCAACCGCTCCTCGGACACTCGAAGCCGCTCCTGGGAAAGGATCAACTGGGTCCTCGAGTCCGCCAGCTCACGCTCTCGTGCCAACAACTGCTCCTGGAATCGGGCACGCTCCGCCTGGTGCTCCTCCCGCTCACGAGCCCGCTCCTCGCGCTCCCGAGCACGCTCCCTCCTCTCCAGCTCCAGGGCAACTCGCAGCTCGGCTACGTCCTGAGGAAGCTCACTGCGTTGCTGCAAGGCCCGCTGAAGCTCTACGATCCGCTGATCGCGGATCGACAACTCGGTACGTATCGCCTTCAGCTGAGCAGCCTACAAACAGGTAAACAAATCATCAGTTCCACAGTTCAATAATTCATGAAATGAAATAACAACATGTGACTAAAGGTAGGTCACGCACCTGTGAGCTCGTCGCTCGGAAGCCCTCATCTACGCAGATAAGAGTGGCTCGAAGCTCTTCACTCTGTAAAAAATGAATTTTTATCAGTGCACAATTTATATCTAATCATTGTTTGAATGAGGTTTCAAGTTCAGAATTTACCCGTGAAGCAAGGTCACACTCCGCCACCTCGGCTCGCGCTATCGCACCAGCCAGCTGCTCCATCAGTGCAGTCACCTCTGCACTAGGCCCCCTCGAGCTGGAGGCCTCCCCTGGATCTCTCCTCGCTACTCCCTGCTGGGCACGCTGCATTCATTAAGACCGTCAGTGGCTAATCATTAATTCAACACAACAAAAGAAAAAAAAATTCATTTGCATATAGGAATAATTTAAACACTCACCAGGGTCTCCAAGTCTGCCCGTGTGGCAGCTAGCTGGTCCTCCAGGATGTGGAGGTGGGCCTGTGCATCTATCGCCGCTATGTCCCTCGCATCCTGCATTCATTACATGTTAATCGCATAATAGTTACATAAGCATTTGCATTTAATTTAGAAATAAGTGCATTCATACATACCCCTAAGACCCTCATCTGAGGTCTACCGGCGTGAACCTCCCAGTAGCGCCGGAGGTACTCGGAGCTGTCAGTCGCGTGGGAAACGACTGTGGTCCCGCCTCGCTGCCAGTCGGCGTACTGCTCCTCGAATCGCACTCTCCAGTCGGTCGTCTTGGTGCGACCGCGGGTCTTCTTGCCAATTCCTCGAGGCTCTCCGACCTCGATCCACTCCTGGGGCAGGCCCAGGGTCCTCATCACCAGCCGAAGCCGTAACGGCTCAATCTCGCTCAAGCAGTGTAGCCACAGCTCACGCCCGAAGCGAGGTCGCCCCGATACGACCCAAGGCTGGCCCTCATCGGTCATCCCCTCATATGGTCTCCACTGCACCTGCATTCATGAACACACATCATTATCATTTCATCATATTCAAATAAACAACAAAAAGAAATGCATATCATTCATTCATACATACCAGCGAGGGAGGGAAGTCGCGGAACTCTCTCCGTAGAACCCACAACTCGTAGTCAAGTGGGGCGCCAAAGATAACAGGCACCCAGCGTCGCGCCAGGGGGAAAGATCCCTCAGCTCCTGGCCGTGGGTCAACGCGCCCCATCGGCATGTATAGGTGGCTCCACACCTGCATCCATGCATTGCAATTAGTACTATATTCACATGCATCATAACAAAGAAAAGATAAGAAATGAGAAATTGCATACCTGAAGAAGAGGTGAGAAGCCACTGACGGTCGTCTCACGGCCTGTCCCCGTGGACAGATCGGCCATCAAATGCGCCAGCAGGGCCGCTCCCCAAGCATATGTGCCAACCGTCTCCAGATCCTCAAGGATGCCTAAGAAGCGGCAGTTGATGACATCGGCTTTCGTCCCCAGCAATAATCTCCCGAGCAGCAGCAGCAGGAACCTCCTCAGGTCTCGGTCCGCTCTCTCATGGTCAGTCGGGTCCTGGCAGCATGCCGCTCTCACCCCGTCGGTCAGTCGCTGTGCAAACTCACCTAAGGTCTCCCCCGACCTATGCCTGGCATCTCCTAGACCCATCACCGTAGTCAGGTCCGTACGGAAAATGGTCCTACACTCGCTAGGTCCCATGTAGACCATCTCAAGCCCTAGTAGCCTCTGGGCCATCTCTGAATAGTCAGAATAGGTGAATCCACTCACGACCTCACCATCTACCCGTAAACCCGTAATCCTGGCTACATCCTCTAAACTAGGAACCATATGCCCCCAGGGCATCAGAAAAGTCCGGCTAACCCTATCCCATCTCTCCCTCAAAACCTGGATCAGTGCTAGGTCAGGTCTAAAAGGCTCAATGGATAGAAAAGCCCCAAACCCCATGGCCTCTATCCTAACCCTCTGGAAGTCGGGGAGACCCTGGTATGCTGCCCAGACCATGACCCATGAGATACGGGTCCTCATCAACCCCTGCATGTATTAAAAGAGAATTAGTTTTCTTAATTATGTGAGTATCCATGTGAAATTACATTTGATTTGGGTTAAATATTGAATTTTAGCATTTTTGGAATTCACGGCCACCCTCAGGTCGTTTCTTGATAAATTCACGCCCCTGTGGGGGGCGTTTTTCAAAGTGAACTTTAATGTAACGCCCTTAATGAGGGCGTTTTTTATGTTAATCACGCCTCAGTCTTAGGCGTTCTTTGGTGGCTGTTTTGCTATTTCTGAAATATATTTCTAATCACGCCTCGGTATTGGGCGTTTCTTGTTGAATTAACGCCCTGTGGTAGGGCGTTCTCCTAAAGGTGGTTAATTTTGGGTCGTTAATGAATGAAGCGACGCCCTCTTGTTTGGGCGTCTCTTGTTGAATTAACGCCCTACTGGAGGGCGTGGGTTTCTCAATTTAACAGAAAAATCAAATAACTGACAGCATGCGAAATAATTCATGAAAATTTTTTGGAAATTGTTTAATGAGCATGGAATTCATGAAAAATCATAAGTTTTAAGAAACGACATGCTTCAGGGCGTTTTTCATGAAGGATAATTAATTTTCAGAAATTAAAAATAATTAACGCCCTGGATTAGGGCGTTGCGTTTGTAAGTAACGCCCCCATTGGAGGCGTGTTTTGTCTGAGTTGCAGGTTTAATGCCCGAGGGCCATGAAAAATCAAGAAAAAATATAAATAAAATAAAATAAAATGGAAATGGGGAGGGGGAACCTACCTTCTTGTGCTTCTGGGGTTGTGGCCGTGGCAGTGGCCGTCTGGGCCGCCGGAGTTGCCCCCGGGGAGCGACCGCCGCCGTGCACGGCGGTCCTTCTTCTCCTTCTCCTTCTTCTTCTCCTTCTTCTTCTCCACCTTCTGCATCTTCTGTTTCTTCTATTGCTTCGCCCGTTGCTCCGTCGGCCTCGTCGCCGCCGGCCGTCGCCGGCTCATCTTCAAAAGCCACGACGGCGAGCTCCTCCACGGAAATCTCTTCCTCTTGGGCGTGGGAGGCGTCGAGATCAACCACGTCTGGGGCACTAATTCTTTGGCGTTTGGCCATGGCTAGGGTCTAGGGGGAGTGAGACAGAGAGAGATAGAGGGAGATTGAGAGAAGAGAACGAGAGAGGGAGATCGAAAGAGAATGGGCGGTTTCGGTTAGGGTTTGCAGAAGGGGGGAAAATAAAAACGGAAGGAGGAAGGAGAAGGAGGCTTGATGGCTTTTGGGTTTCGAAAAGAAGACACGCCCTTGAGTAAGGCGTTTATAATTGAATTCACGTCCATTCTTTGGGCGTTTTATGGAAATTAACGACGATGATTAAGGCGTTAATTTATTTTGCATGGGGAACGATAACCGTCGTCAGACGCATTGAATGGGCGTTGATTGATGTGAGGGAAGTCATCATTGCTGTTTGAAGTAACGCCTCTGGTAAAGGCGTGTTATTCCTGAAGCGTGACTATGGAAAAGGCGTTATTTGTATGAGTCAACGATCATATTCTTTTGGGTTTGAATCTGTTCACGCCTTTCTTGAGGTCGTCATTCAAAGTAACGCCCACTGTTGCAGGCGTCAATTGTTGACGAAGGGCCCGTTGAAGCGCCTTGGAGTAAGGCGTGTATTTGTTAATTCGCGACGCTCTTGGAGGCGTTATTCACAACAGAAACACAGTTTTTTGGATGATTTCGATCCTAATCACAGTGGCAGTTGGCTCAATCAGAAAACAATCTTTATTATTTTGAAAAGAGGAACTACAATGACTAATGAGCCACTTTGGGCCTTAATTTTCTCAATGAAGTTATATAATTTTTCCACTGTTCTTTGTCTTCGTCCAAGTCTTCTACAGGTTGATGAAGCTTGCTTAGCCTCCATAAAGCTTGAATGGTGATAACCTCCTCACCATCTTCATTATTGCCTAGATCCCTTGATTTGATTGGAGGAAGATGAGAGACGTCCTCTAAGTGTTGCCTTGGGAGCCCAAGCTGAGGAAGGCACCGGTGTGCATTATATAAAACGAAATCCGAAGCACCGATAAGACGAAGGTCCGTCCCGATGGAGAAGCGTGCACGAAGTTCCTGCATTTTGAATACACCCGGGGCGCAAGTAAAAAGATTCTTTGGCATTACCTTTAAGTGCTCCCTCCAATCCCCTCTCTTCTTGATTTGAGGAATTCGGTTGGTCACTCTATTGCTTATACCTAATGAGCCGGTTATATATGAGAGTGGGCTCTTTGAGAAAATTCTTGAGGGTTGTTGGGCTTCGTGGCATGAGTCGAATTTGAAGTGTAGATCAACCCAACTTGAGAGTGCTAGCATGCACCCGTAAATGGGCCTTCCCATGGACGCCGCTGTGAGCCCGCTATAGAGATATGCTAGGATCGCTGGTCCAACTCTCTCTTCTTCCCATAAGCTCACCACTGCGCTCAATTGGGACTCCTCTAGAAAGTCCTCCGTGGATGGGAATAGGAGTGCTCCTGCCAAGCACACCACGAAGGCTTTGGTCACTCTTTCTATCTCCTCTTCCTCTTTAGCTTGATCCGCTCTCTTATACACCCACGAGGCGAGCTTCAAGAGGTTAACTCCTTTGGTGACCTTGATTTGGTTCACTATATTTGGGCTAGGTATTAACGAGGTTAGTAACTCGTGGGAGGAGATGGGCCTTGGCATGATGGCCATCTTTTCTTCTTCTCCGTGTTTCATCTTTCTTAAGCCTAGGATCATCTCTACTTCCTCCAGCAAGATGGTGGCTTCAAAAGTGGAAAATAAGAAAGTATGGGTGGAAGGATGCCATGTCTCAATCAATGCTCCTATGGCAACCCAATCTATGTGGATTTGATCATAATGCTTGGCATGGGTTATCAACCCCAAGAGATGCCATCTAGCTACATATACCCTCATGTCTGATGTGAATTTGGAGAGGATGAGGGGCAACCATTTGATTTGGACATATCTTCTAGCCCCTGGAAGATTTGGGTACTCCTGTGAGAGGAGGGGAAGAAAACAAAAAGAAGAGGTATGTGAGCATATGACATGTTCAGTAACAAAGAAATAAACATGTGAGCAGTTCGCCAGAACAGTATGCACAATAAAGAAAGTTGAAACTAACCTGATTCATGCATATCCTGTTGCTTATATGACCTTGGATATCGTTAATCCTGGGAGTTGAGAATTTTTGTCTTTTCAGTGCCCTGTCCATTGTCAGGAGAGGCTTGGACGGTGCAACCTGCAGAGCGTATGAAGAAGAAGAAGAACGGGAACACAGAGTTTAGGCGGCTGCAGGGTTGTGGTTGTTTATGTTGAAGGAGGGCCTCCTATTAATAGAGATTTGGAGAGTTGTAAGGCTGTTGGAAGTTAGAAGTTCGATTGGGTTAAGGACTGTGCTGTTAAATTAGGAAACGGCAGTTCGTGCTGAATTAACGACGTTGGTTAGGGCGTCTATTTTTAAATTGACGACCTGACTGACGACGTGTTATATTTAACGCCCTAGCATGGGGCGTGTTTTTCTAAGCCTCCGTTACTGTTTACGCCTTTGAGTAGGGCGTGTTTTAAATTTTAACGACTTATGGTCAGGCGCTTTCATTCTGTTAACGCCCTATTCTTAGGCGTGTTTTATTCTATTACGAATTTTGACCTCTTCATGCTTTGACGCTTTAATGAACCTAAGTGCTATTATTTTGATGAAATTGTCTATGATTAAGCACTTATGATCATGTCATGTTCTGAATTGATGGAAAAAGGCTAATAAGTTAAAAGTGCAGAAGTTTGCAGGATTCGAGGCGTTTGGATCACTCATAGGAGCAACATCTTGCCACCTTGTATCTGTTTCTTGTAAGCATTGTTACTATATAATATCTACGCTATTATATTATGTCAAGGACCTTGTGGTTCTGGTGAACCTGAAATTTGAGTTCCCCTTCATCAAAAACGATGACGATTTCAGGAGAATCTTGATCACACGGATAGGCCGTTGAGTTGTTAAAAGTTTGGGACGATGGTTCCACTTTCTGAGTTGATGCGCGGACAAACGGGCTTCGGCTTAGTGTTAGCTCAGAAATATGGATTCTTGACCAGACTTAAACAGCTTAGCAATATTATCCTTGATTATTTTCTATTTTTTTAATTTGTTTTAACCTTTTCTTTTAGCCCAGCATGCATCATGTAGGACTTTGAGTTTCATGCTGAAAATCTTCATATTATGGCAATAATGAAGTTCACTCGCTCTCGATTGAATTGACACGAGATATTCCACTTTAAATCAAGTACTTCGTTCTATTTGAAGCCATTCAGGCTGATTCCTTGAAAGTGTTCCTTTTGTTGGATCTTTATCCCAATTCTCTTTACTTTTCTGCAAAATTTACCTTGGTTGCAGCACGTCCACATTGGCTGGTAATCGCTCTCCAATGGTCTTTCCCTGCCGTGCCCACGCGCACACCCTTTATTACTTAGTTTAACCTCCTTTTATCCAACAAATCGATTGTTTCCTTGGAACCACTCAGAGTTGTTTCATTCAGAATCTTGGAAAGATTTCAAATGCTTAGTGTCTGAGGCGTGTCACATCACACCTTGGCGTCTCCTTATCAGTTCGTTCCAGTTCATTCCTTTCATTACACTTCGCTCCATTTACGTCTCACTCCCTTGCAAAGCAGACGCCAAGGCGGGGCAGCTGTAGACACGCCAAAATTGACGTTATGTTGATCAAATCTCATGTTATTATATAAATGCCCCAAGTGGACTTCAATATTCCTATAACATGAAGTTTTTCTATTCTTCATGAGTTTTCTGCATTTTTTTCTGTATTTTTGTGAGTCACGACTTGATTAAGGGCGTTAATTTCAAAAATAACGACCTGTTGTAGGGCGTTTTCAAAGAAAGGACGACCGTATGTGAGGGCGTCAATTCCTGGTGTTATCCCTTAATTTCTGGAATTATCTATTTTCAAAATAAAAGGCATTTCGTGAGTAACGCCTTTCCTCAGGGCGTGATTTTAATTAACGCCGTTATCTCAGGCGTGTTATCTGAGCTTTCAAACAAGGCAATGTTTCATTTCCAAAATTGAATCCAGGAAGAAACGCCCTTTCCTAGGTCGTGTTTCAAGAAAACGTCTTTTAGAAGGTCGTCAATTCATAAAAGACGCCCTGTATTAAGGCGTGTTTCACTCCAGAGTCCTTCCTTTTTCCATCTTTCCCTCACAGTTCCCTACTGTCTTTGGACTCTTGCCCGATCTTGATCCTTCCCTGGATGCCTCATTGCCTGTTCTTATCATTCCTTGGTTTGATCACATCCGCTTGAGGCATTATAAATTGAAGCCTTGACCGATCGTGCAGAAGGTTAAGCACCTTAAGCATTCAGCGGGTTAAGCGCTCAGAAGCTGAATATTCATCGCGAGCAGAGCTTCTTCATCCTTTGCTGCCTCCCCTCTGCATCCTTCGATTGGGCTGCATCCGGTGCTTCGTCCATCTACATCCATCAACACATTCATTTGGTTTTTCCCTTTACTGTCGCCAGGGACAGCAGGGTTCTCATCTTTTCATCTTTTTTTTGTTTTTACTTCATTCATATCATCACCCCTCCGTCCTTTATATCTCTATTCACCCTTTACATCCGTTCACGTCTTGTTGCATTTCTTTTTATCATCAAACTCCCCTTCCCTTAAGTCTTCTTAAGGGGTTTTAAAAGAACATAAAAAGAAGGTGCGCATGTTGATGTCTTTTCATCATTTTTATGTTGGTTTTTGACTGATACTACTGCACTTTGGCTGATCCCCTTTCTTTTGCTTGTCTTTCATTGTCTTTCTTACAAGGTAATCAATCAAGAAAACCCACTTCGTCGGCCGGCCGATTGGAGTTGGAGGAAGAGATCCACATTCATCCCGCATCACATCTTTCACCAGGTACATGCGATCTTATTTTTTTTTATTGAGGTAAACCCTCTGGCGATCACACACTCCCCTTGTGCACCTCGTGCATTGTTTCATCTCCACCATTATTTAATGTTTCCCTTTTCCCTTCCTTTTTAACCTCACACCAAAAGTGTGGATTTTAAAGGGATCCACACCAGTGACCTGTGATTCTATCACATGGCCTCTGGTCTCCCCTTGCTGAACGAGGAATAGCTCTCAAGCCATCTCTCTGCTGTGGCTTAGTCTGTGGCTCTGTGGGTATTGACCGCCGTGTTAGCAGGTTGATTTTACATTCGATTGCTTCCTGGAGCCACCTGGCTCACCTGTTACCTTCACAACACACCCCTCAGGACAGACAAGGGACCTGTGAAATCATCACATGGCTCTTGGACCTCTTGCTCCCCAGCCTGAGGGATATTGCTGCTCTGAAAACCCCTAGATTTCATCCTCTCTGTCCCTTTCTACTGCATAAACCCCATGATACGGCGGCCAGCTACTGCCCCAGCCGACGGCTCCCTCTCACACAGTGTTGTAGCCGCAATGTTTGTGCCGCTAGAGTTCTCTCACATTTCACCCTTACCCAGCCGCCGATTGGCACCCCTTTTGCCACCAAATAGATCCCATGGTTCCTTGGCCGCCGTATCAGGAAAGTATGTTTCGCAGCCGCCGTGTGGCCCCTTTCCCTTTGTTACTCCAGCCGCCGGTTGGCATGCTCTTGGCCGCCACCTCATCTCCCTCAGGCTTCGGATCATGCTCTCTTTCCCCTCATCTTTGGCCTCCGAAGAGCCTATTGCCCTTTTCCTTACCCTTGGCCACTGAGTAGGCCCACCCCAGCCGCCATATCGCCCTCTACTGGCTGCCAAATGCCTATGCACCCCTTGGCCGCGATCGGCTGCACACCTCTTGACCGTCGTCTCGTCTGTTCCCATGGCTACCAGATCTAGTCAACCATTTCCTTTCTCACAACCCCCCAAGACCGCCAGAGGTTGATTTTAATTTCAGGAGATCTGTAGGAGCTACATTGAGAGGGTGTTACCCTTACATTCTACTTCGTTTTCCAAATTCTCTGACTACCCCACCGAGTCACGGAGATCTACCGCTTGCTATGGCATGTTCCCCGATGACCTCATTAAGGGAAAAGAAATCAATTGCCTCGGTGATGGATGGTGTCCCACAATTGATACCCGACCCTCGGCATGCCTGCATCTTATGGACTCCATCTCGGCTCTCCGTGGACGGACATCCTATATGTCTCTTGGCATACCCCGAAATAAGGGGAGATGCTGCCGGAATTCGTTCAAGAGGCTAGTCTATCATAACAAGTCTCGTCTTGTAAACTACCCCTCTTAGGCCACGGAGGTCCGGCAACTCTTATGGCATGTTCTTCGATAGCTTCATAACGAGGGAAAGTAAATAAACCGTCTTCATGGCAAACAATGTCTCGAGAGTCTTTTTGGCCCTCTCGACCTTCGGGCTTTGGTTTGCCCATGTGTTACGGAACCCGTCTCGGCTCTCCGTGGGTAGGTATCCTATACATCTCCTGGCATGGCCAAATGAAAGGGGAGATGCTACCGAAATCAGACCGGGGAGACTGCATCATGTCACGCTATTCCGGGTATTCCAATAACCCACCAGTTCATGAGGCTTCAAAACATGTCATAGTGTGAGCTCCAATGACATCAATGGAGAAATAAATCGTAAACCGCCCCTCAAGGTAAACAGCGCCCTAACCTTCTACGCCCTCGGCCTGCGGTCGTACTGACACCCCTGGGAGCTTTATGTACACCCCGCAGTGTTAATGGGCCAAGAACGATCAACAAACTCAGCCGGGCTATCATCCTCGATATATCCATCTATTTCAGAACCCGTCTGGGCACCCTATAGATGAGTCTCTTATACCTCTCCCCCGATATATTTTGGGGCAGGGGGAGGTGCTACCGAAATTTCGTTAAAAGCCAACGATTTAATCACGCATCGTGTGTTTGGTTTCCTCACTTGATTATCACCTCTCATTATGGTGGCAAGCTTACGGTCACCCATACAAAACTATGAGAATCCGATATCCCACAGAGAGGATAACGAACAAATGGATGCCACCTCTTGGCATACATTGTCCCGATAACGTACGAAGCCGTCGAAGCGCGGTCATGCTAGTTCCCATGAACCTATACACATGTGCTGCAATAACAAAAGAGGTTCAATAAATAAAATGATAAGCACTGTTGATATCCATTCATCATGTGGGATTGCCTTCTAGGCATGACCGTCCTCTTGGAACCCGTCTCAAACCTTCGAGGGCAAGCTCCTATATCTTTTTCAAAACTCATCAAGATGGGGAAAGTGCTACCAAGATCCTTCTTACTCATTTGAGTGAACAAGTGCATGTGATGTCTTCGGTTTCACGAATGAACACTGGTTTACCTATTTCTCCTTGGCCCCAAGGGCTCTTCTACTTTGGCGATTAATCAAGGGTTTTCCTTCTTTTGGAAGGATGTGATTAACGTCATAGCCTTTATCGTATGGCAGACTTCTAGTCCCGACATGATCACCCATAATTGTTTGATTAGTCAGACGAGCGCATAATAAATTGTCATGAAAGTGACTGGCATGCCCACGGAATAAATAAACCAATAATGTAAATAAATTAAATAAACCCCTAAAATAACCGACGATAAATTCTATCGTCCACAAAGCTGGCATGCCCGGTGGGACGTAGTTTCCCTTCATCTTTTCACCAAAGCAGAAGGCCCTGGGGCGTTCCCCAAAAATACTGATTGTTTGTTCGTTCTATTTTACAGAAATAGCAATGGCTTCTGGACTTTCTGGTCTGACCTTCGGCCATCAAGTGGTCATGTCGCATGCTACACACGGGTACCTAGCGGTACCCATAATCTTCGATACTTTGCCCCCTGTGGTAGGGTTCCCAAACTTCCTCGGAGTTGCTTTCGTCGGCCTGCTGTGGGTCGAGAAGACGGGCGAAGAAGCTGTCACGGTCAAAGCCGTGACCCCTCTGAAGACTGGTGCGCCACGCAGGGCTACTTCGCCCCACTCCACTGCTACCTGCTTCGTCCACCACGTGGACTACCGAGCTACATGTGACGCCCGAGAATTTTCTAGGAATTGTTTTTAGATTAAAGTACAATTATTAGGCATTTTCAAAAGGCTTAATAGACAATTAAGGAGAATTAAGGATTTATTTAATCCATTTAAAGGCCCTATATTTACCAAAGGGCTAAGCCCAACTTAAATAGGCCCAAAGACCCAATTTCAAGACTTTTAGACCCAAGCCCATTAATAGAAACGTAAATTAGGTAATTTACAGATTTAAAATGGGATATATACATCAATTAGGTGATAAATGGGAGATAATACGAAAATTCAAAAATTTTAGATCTTTTGAAGCCTGGCAGTCTATCGCGCGACCGCGAGACCCACCCTAGCGATCCTGCTATGACCGCTAAGCAACCCCAGTTCCTTGAATAGACGAAAACGTGAAAAGCTTGGATCTTGGATGATCAAATCACCTTAGATCGAAGCTACCTGGCATGAAAGACTCTCTAGAACTCTCTAGGGATTAACTCTACTCCAATTTAGGACTCTAGGTTCGATCTAATCCCTTAAACCCTAGGTGAACACTATAAATAGACCCTAACTTCGATTCATGCGAACCTTAATGTTGGCTCGCATATTTCGAAGGTAAGGAAACCCTATCTCAGGTTGGTTATTTAGAACTTGATGTTCTTCTTAGTTTTATCTAACTATCCTCGAATTTTCGTTCTAGAAGACCCAGCCGTTGGTGAGTTAGAGCCTCTGCAAGTGGCTAGTTCGCAACAGACTGCACAGGAACTAGTGCGACAGTCCAGTGAAGATCAAGAAAGTAGAAGCCCAAATTGAGGTATTTAGAAATTGGTCCTTTAGAACTTTCTGTTCTTGTTCGTATCTTCTACCAATCCTCCAATTTCCATGGATTTAGGTCAAGAGGATCGGGAGATAGAGGGACAGGAAGTTACTGGTTTGGTATAGGATGTGTAGGAACTAGGGTCTACTTCCAGTCAAAAATCCAAAGTCTAGGGAACGAATCTGTCACACACCAAACCGATAGCAGCGGAACGTGTCATTTGCTCGGAACGTGACAGTTAAACAGTCATGTCAATCAGAGCATAGTCATTTCCACAAAACATAATTTGGACAAATAATAAATTTCATTTCAAATATAAGTTCTTTACATATTCGGGCCCATAATAAACGAAAAGACTCAATAAAGAAAAACTATAAGGAGACATAAGACGCAAGATAACCAGACTAGACGGTTCATCTAGATGTCAGAGTTCTCTTCAGTCTTTCCCTTGCCCATCATATTCGGTCTCGTCGTCACTAAGGTCATTACCTGAAAAACATTGGAAAACGTAGGGTGAGCGAACGCTCAGTAGGACTTAATATCTCATGCTCCAAGCTAGCTTTAAGTCAATTATAGTTTCACATGCGCATGCAGGTCATGCAAGATATAGAAATCGAGAACTATAATGACACGAGATAAATTCAAGAACTATATAAAAAAAAAGAGTAAGCAAGATGCTAGATACACTCATAAAGAGTAAGGACAATGACAATCAAGAGAGTGTAGCAAGAACTTTCATGTCAGAACATCAAGTACTTCTCATAATGAGGAAATAATAACAATCATCCCTCTATGACGAACAATATCACGAGGGCGGTTAATGAAACTAGCATAATATTCTCTCTATGACGACATTATCATGAGAGCTTTCATGTAACTAGCACTGTGGAGGATTGCCAAGACACTAAGGGAATATCACGACGATATGATAACCCATCCAATAAGGCAATTCAAGATCTTTTCATGATGAACAATAAGTTGTGGAAAGATGCACTATGATGGCAATTACTCCCGATCATCACTATCATGAAAGCTTTTGCACATCTAGCACTACATAGGATTGTGTACTATGATGGCAATTACTCCCGATCATCACTATCACGAGAGCGTTTGAACATCTAGCACTACATAGAATTGGCCAATGCACTAAGGGGAAAATCACGACGATATGATCGCCCCTCATGGAAATAGCACTAGGTAGTATTTGGTCGCACACTTAGGAGTTCTCACGACTGTATGATTGCCCCTAAATGCCAATAACTGAGTTGGTGAATGCCAGCACCCGATCATCGTATACCGGTAACGTTTGGACTTTGCCTCGCCCAATAGGGTCAGATCAGGACCCGTAGCATTTAAAATGTCATTTTAGTGGGACCCATAGCCCCTGACATTTAGTCTAGATTAATTCCATATTAATGGCCAAGAATTTCAAGGATCAAGCATGTAAGAACAAGGATCAAGCACGTAAGAACATTTAGATAGATTTCATGGAACATAGAGTTCAAGGATAGAACTTGTAATAAAGATGATATATCAATAAATCATATGAAAACCATGACATTCTGGAAATCTAGGTGATTAGGTACAACCGGCTCAGTCGGCCTTGAGGGAATCCAAGGCTACGAGGAGACTTACGGAGGTCCCAATGACTAACTTACCAGTCCGAAAGAATGGAATATCCAACGGAGGGCTCGTTTGTCACCGAGAGTTGAGGTGTATAACGTGAACCAATCATGAAACAGGGACTCCATCTACGGACGTGAGATGAGAGTGCCAAAAGACCCAAGGTATGTGTCATAACCGGAAGAAAACGGCGAGAACATGAATGTGTTAATTATAGAATTTATGTCCATCCAATTCTATAATTAACTATAATTAAATAAATTTATATTAATTGACGTCTGTGAGTAGTGTCATTTATTAATTAGCATCCACTTGAAGGGACGTTAATTCTATGATTTTTAACTTAATTTATTTAACAAGAATTCATGTCAATATCTATTTAATTGAATAATTTTGAAACATACATTCAAAGACACATTTATTTATATAAAATAATTTAGATAAATAGAATATATGATAATTAGGAGAAAAATTCAAGGATTCCAAATATATAATTTTTATAATTTTTTTGTTACGTATCTTAATGGATAAGAATTTTCAAAGATATAGTTACAAATACACACACACACACACACACACACACACACACACACACACACACATATATATATATATTAAAGATATGACGACATTGCAAAATGTCGTCAAAATGAATCAACGACATTCTCAATGTCGTCATTTCAGAAATATAATTTCTAACTTCTTCAAACCTCCTATTCTCGACGTACACACGTCGGAATCACGCGTTCTATATATCGAAATGACGGGCTCGAAAAACTCTACCTAACCGGGTGTTCAAAACAATTTTTCGTTGAGAGATTCGGGATCTTGAGATAGGAGGCATGAAAAACGATGCAACCACTCTCACTACCTCGGTCACCTCCCCAATAACACACCCATAAAATTTCATGGCCAAAGGACACTATGGCACCCCCAAACAGGCCATCAACATAAAAATATATAACTATGGTACTACAGTAACCATTGAAATTCGCCGTGTAACTATTAGAAATTCAAATATTTAATGAAGTTAATCATTAACAGGTTAACACACCATATAATTACATGAAAATTTACTGTAAATTTTGAGGATTTCAAAGATATATTTTTCTAGAATTTTAATTATATGATTACATGATTATAAAATATTTAATCATGATTTACTTCTATTCACTTAATGATTTTCTATATAGAGCATCCAGGAAGTCATGGCAACAAACGTATAAAAACATGCAGGATGATTAATCGGATTTGACTTGGGAGATTGCCTACCTCGACGTGTTTAACTGACGAGAAGATGAAAGAAACAACAGAGGAAGATAAAGAAGCAACCTTGCTTCTTCACTACAACTACAGCAGCAGCAGCACGTTTAACAGCAAGGAGGAGGAAGAAGAAGACTATTGGAAGAAGCTTCTTCACGTTCACCTCGCACAGCTCCTCTGCAGCAGGAGGAAGCAGGGGTGCACGAAACGGCAGCCGCAAAGCTTCTACATGTTTGATGGGTTGAGTTTTATAGATGCTAAAAGGGTCTGAAAAGATCGATGGTCATTACTGGGAAGGTTTTAAAACCTTCTACGTGATGTTGGCCTCCCTACTATATTGACAGCCACCTGCCAAAGTTTACGGTCGAAACCCTAAGAAAACATATGCATGGCTGGCTTGTTCGAATGGGCATGTGGCCATCCTATAGTGGGCTGGATTGTCTAACTTGTGAGCCCCTTTTAGACTAAATGAATAATAATAAAAAAAGGCTCCTAACTTTGTTACGTGAAATCCATAGGGCTAAGACTTAATAGGTGAGTTTGTATGTTTAACTTCAGTTGGCATACACTGAGTGTATGCGTGGGGTTCTAAATATATGGGCTTTGGGTGGATTGGTCTTTGGGTTAATGTCCCACTCTTAGCATGGCCTCATGGGTGTATATACAATGGGTTTTGGGTTGGTTTAGGCTAACTGTGGTTGGGTTATCTTGACCCATCGTGAGCCCCTATAGGTATGTGTTGGGTTTTGCCAAAAGGATGTGTTTGTTTGGCTTGTGCGCATATATTTATCTATATATAGGCTTTAGGCCCATTAATTCATTTCAAATGTCTAACCTATATCTATATTTATACATATATTCCAAGCCCAAGGTTCACAAGTCTTTATACCAAGGCCCACTAATTAAACCCAATGTTTATATATGGATAAAGGTGTGTGGGTGTTCTAGCCCATTTGTTATATAAGCTTTTAACTAAATTATTTAATAGAACTATATATATATATATATATATATATATATATATATATATATATATATATATATATATACCCCAATTCCTATAACTTTAGTTATTCATTTTATTAATTTTCGTCATTTGCTCTGGGTATAAGAGTCGGGTTCGATCCTACGAAATCTTTATACATGTAATTATATTAAGGAATGATATTCCATCAAAATACTTGAATGGTATTTCCCATAGATAAAAGGGAATATTTAGTTTCTATTCCTCATTTATTTATTTATGCCTTGATTAACATTTAGGCCCATTTTCCCTTTTAAGCTAATTATCAGTTTTCCTTTTATCGAAATTTAATTTCCATGATGAATACTTATAGTTATTTTATCTATTCTACACTTTAAATTTCCGGGGTGCTACACCCTCCCCCACTTAAAATAATTTGGTCCCCAAATTCACATGATTTTCGTTCCAAAATTAGTGGAGTAAAATTGCCATGTTTGAAGCATGTATTCTAGCTAGATCATTCACATAACATGCTAGGTGCTAAGATCACAATATCCCATTCATGCAGTTACGAATGAGATAGGTTTATAGAGTTAGCCATTTTTTGTCTACACAACAAGTTTTAAATTAATGATTACTTATATCTTGACATTAATCTAGCGTAGATGAAACATATTTTATTAGTTAGCCCATAGTTTTACCCAAATCTCACGGGATTCCTATAGGATGACTGACAGGGACGATCCGATCTAGGACTTGAACTTAATGACCTAGGGTTTTAGAAAGCCTAGACTCTGATACCACCTTCTGTCACGCCCCGAACCGATAGCAGCGAATGTGACGTTTGCTCGGAACGTGGCAGTTCAACAGTCATGTCAATCAGAGCATAGTCATTTTCACAAAACATAATTTGGACAAATAATAAATTTCATTTCAAATATAAGTTCTTTACATATTCGGGCCCATAATAAACGAAAAGACTCAATAAAGAACAACTATAAGGAGACATAAGACGCAAGATAACCAGACTAGACGATTCATCTAGATGTCAGAGTTCTCTTCACTCTTGCCCTTGTCCATCATGTTCGGTCTCGTCGTCACTAAGTTCATTACCTGAAAAACATTGGAAAACGCAGGGTGAGCGAACGCTCAGTAGGACTTAATATCTCATGCTCCAAGCTAGCTTTAAGTCAATTACAGTTTCACATGCGCATGCAGGTCATGCAAGATATAGAAATCAAGAACTATAATGACACGAGAAAAATTCAAGAACTATATAAAAAAAACGAGTAAGAAAGATGCTAGATACACTCGTAAAGAGTAAGGACAATGACAATCAAGAGAGTGTAGCAAAAACTTTCATGTCAGAACATCAAGTACTTCTCATAATGAGAAAATAATAACAATCATCCCTCTATGACGAATAATATCACGAGGGCGGTTAATGAAACTAGCATAATATTCTCTCTATGACGACATTATCATGAGAGCTTTCATGTAACTAGCACTGTGGAGGATTGCCAAGACACTAAGGGAATATCACGACGATATGATAACACCTCCAATAAGGCAATTCAAGATCTTTTCATGATGAACAATAAGTTGTGGAAAGATCCACTATCATGGCAATTACTCCCGATCATCACTATCACGAAAGCTTTTGCACATCTAGCACTACATAGGATTGTGTACTATGATGGCAATTACTCCTGATCATCACTATCACGAGAGCGTTTGCACATCTAGCACTACATAGAATTGGCCAATGCACTAAGGGGAAAATCATGACGATATGATCGCCCCTCATGGAAATAACACTAGGTAGTATTTAGTCGCACACTTAGGAGTTCTCACGACTGTATGATTGCCCCTAAATGCCAATAATCGAGTTGGTGAATGCCATCACCCGATCATTGTATACCGGTAACGTTTGGACTTTGCCTCGCCCAATAGGGTCAGATCAGGACCCGTAGCATTTAAAATGTCATTTTAGTGGGACCCATAGCCCCTGACATTTAGTCTAGACTAATTCCATATTAATGGCCAAGAATTTCAAGGATCAAGCATGTAAGAACAAGGATCAAGCATGTAAGAATATTAAGATAGATTTCATGGAACATAGAGTTCAAGGATAGAACTTGTAATAAAGATGATATATCAACCAACCATATGAAAACCATGACATTCTAGAAATCTAGGTGATTAGGTACAACCGGCTTAGTCGGCCTTGAGGGAATCCAAGGCTACGAGGAGACTTACGGAGGTCCCAATGACTAACTTGCCAATCTGAAAGAATGGAATATCCAATGGAGGGCTCGTATGTCACCGAGAGTTGAGGTGTATAACGTGAACCAATCATGAAACAGGGACTCCATCTACGGACGTGAGATGAGAGTGCCAAAAGACCCAAGGTATGGGTCATAACCGGAAGAAAACGGCGAGAACATAAATGTGTCTAAAAATAGATGGAACCTAAATGGTTTCCATCTGCACATGTTAGAAAATGGATTCTTTTTATGCAAATTCGATTTGGAAGAGGATCTTCAGCGTATACAGGAAGGTTTCTGGACGATCAAGGGGCATCCGGTCATTCTGAGGCGATGGACTCCAGAGATCAATTTTGAATTAGATAGTTTGAAGAGCATTCCGCTCTGGGTTACTTTGCACGGTATTCCTCTTCATCTCTGGACTAGGAAATTTTTCAGCCGCATCTGCAGCATTATTGGAACACCATTACATATAGACAAGCTTACTGCATCAAGGCAGCGACTTACTTTTGCAAGGGCATGTATTCTGGTGTCAGCAGAAACAAAGCTTCTGATGAAGTTTTTTTCAAGGACTTAGAAGGTAGGAATTGTAAAATCTCTGTTTCCTACCCTTGGAAACCAAGAGTATGCTCAGAATGTAATTCTTTTGGTCATGGAGATGGCTTATGCATATCTGGAGTACTAGCAAAGAACAACTCAGCGAGGCAGGGAATAGTTCAGCCTCAAGAGCAAGTGAAAAATGGAAATTCGAATGCACCAAGCAAAACAAAAGATAGTTTATCAATTTCTTCAGCAGAGCAGAATGGACAAATACAATTAGCCCAGAAAGATCGAGTGCTCAATAAGGATCTTTAATCCATCACAATATCAAATAAATTCAGTTCCCTAGTGGAAGTCACGGAGCAGACAGAAGAACAGCCGTCAGTTCAAGTTGATACCGATAAACATGGAATTTCAATTGCCCTACAATAGAAGAATTCAAATTCAAATTCGAATGTAGATTCCTTCATGGACTCGGGGAAACCTTCTTATCCTATAGCAACTGCAACAAATTCTCCGCCTTTTGAGGAAGCGGAAGGAGAAACTAGTAATGATGGCCAAGAATGGATTCAAAAATAGTCGAAGGGAAAGGATAGGACAGGTAACAAACCAAGGCGCTCTACCCGCCTCGCCTAACTTCTTCCTTCTACCTTTACTTATCTTTCATGAAGATAGTGAGTTGGAACGTAAGAGGAATTAATAAAGCAGGGAGAAGAGCCCAGCTAAAACAGATTCTACAACAATCTAAATGTGACCTTGCTGTTCTTGTAGAAACAAAGGTCAAACCAAATAAGGCTCAATCATTCAAGCAAAGTATATGGCCGGAAGCAGACTTTATTCATACCACTGACCAAAGAGGCAGAATTTGGATTCTAAGTGATCAAAGAAAACTCAACATTCAGCAATTGCTTATGGAAGATCAGTTCATTCATGTTAAAGTAACTGAAATGACAACATCTTCATCCTTCTATCTTATAGCTATTTATGCATCTAATTTCCTATCTGCTAGAAGAATGCTCTGGAATGATGTACTCTATTTATCAGTCTCAACCAATGGCTCACCATGGATGGTCATAGGTGACTTCAACACCATTCGCTACCCATCTGAGAAATTAGGAGGTAATCCTGTCCCGAGAGGAATTCTTGAGGAATTCAATATGATGATTTCTAAAGAAAATCTGATGGACATAAAAACCATTGGAGCAAGTTTTTCTTGGAGCAATGGTTCTCTTCCTCCTAAAAGGATTGTGGCAAAACTGGATAGGTGTCTTATTAATGACATATGGCAGAGTAATTATCCAGATTCGTATGCAGAGTACACCAGTGAGCTTTTTTCAGATCATTCTCAACTTAGAATTACCTCTGAAAAGGAAGTAAAGACTGGTAAGAAATCATTCAAATTTTTCAATATGTGGCTGAAGCATCCAGAATTCAATTCAGTGGTTCAGCAAGTATGGAATGAGCAGGAAATAACTGGGACACCACAATATATCCTCTGGGAGAAGCTTCAAAAGCTAAAACAAGCCCTTAAGGTCTGGAATGTGAACAGTTTTGGTAATGTGCAGGATAATGTTCGGAAATCCTTGAGAGCACTTGAATTAGCACAACAGAATCTATCAAAGGACCCTATGAATTGTGATCTCATTGCAATGGAGAATCAATGCAAGGAAATATACCTAAATGCACTGCAAACTGAAGAGTCATATGCAAAGCAAAAATCAAGACAACATTGGTTGGCTTTAGGAAATTCCAACACAAAGTTCTTCTATGCAGCACTAAAAGGCAGGAAGGCTACTAACAACATTAGAAAATGCAGAATTCAGGATGGAACCTACACCAAAGATTTGGAGGAAGTAGACAGGCATGATGTTCAGTTCTTCTATAATCTCCTTAATCAGACCAGGCCTACTGATAATTGGCACTGTTCGCCAAAATACAAGCTAAACATCACTGAAGCCAGCATGCTCAGCTCACCAGTCACTAATGAAGAGATAAAAAAGGCTGTTCTCCAGGCACCAAAGAACAAAAGCCCAGGGCCTGATGGGTTTACAGCAGAATTCTTTCAATCATCTTGGAACATAATAGGGGAAGATGTGATAAATGCAGTTAAGCACTTCTTCTATTCTAAGAGTATACTTAAACAGTTCAACTACACTTTCATCTCACTTATCCCTAAGCAGGAAGGAGCAGACAGCTTTGAGCAATTCAGACCAATCTCACTATGTAATTTTATCTACAAGATAATCTCAAAGGTGATAGCAACCAGAATTCAGTCGGTTCTGCCTAACCTCATTAGCGAAAATCAGTCAGCTTTCATTAAGGGAAGAAGTATACATCATAATGTACTTTTAGCCAATGATATCATCAGGAACATACATTCTAAGACCCAAGGGAAGTTAGTTTGCATGAAGGTAGATTTAAAAAAGGCTTTTTATTCAGTCAATAGAAAATACATATACTACTTGCTGCAACAAATGGGGTTCCCAGAGATATGCATACAATGGATCTCTAACTGTCTGGAGACTCCGGCTTTTTCTGTACTGATGAATGGTTCTCCACAGGGTTTTTTTAGAAGCACAAATGGAATCAGACAAGGAGATCCCTTGTCTCCTTATCTGTTCACAATAATCATGGAGGGATTTTCATCATTGATTGAAGAAGAAATACAGAAGCAAACTATCCGAAGTCCTTCAGCAGGCAATCTACAAATTTCTCATATTGTGTTTGCAGATGACCTGATATTGTTCCTAAAAGATGAACTACAAACAATATCTCATGTGGATCCTTTGCTCAAAAAATTTGGAAGTATGTCAGGACTGTCTCTCAACTCTGAGAAAAGTAAAGTATTTATTGGAGGCTGTGTGCAGGACCATGCACAGATCATTAGGCAACTCGGAGTAAGTGCAGGTGAACTTCCAGTCCATTATCTTTGTCTTCCACTCCTCTCTAAATCTGTTAAGAAGGATAACTGCTATATTATCATAGAAAAGATCAAGAGAAGACTGGATGCTTGGAAGAATAGACTACTTTCAAGAACAGGCAGATTAGAGTTGATCAAATCTATTCTGTCTTCTTATTCTTCCTACTGGTCAGCAGCTTTTATTCTCCCAGCAGGGCTTATTGAAGATGTTGAAAGGATTCTTCGGAATTTCTACTGGCAAGGACAATCAACAAATTTAGCAGTGCATATGGTTTCATGGGATCAGATCTGTAAACCAAAATCTGAAGGAGGATTAGGTATAAAGAAACTCAAGGAATGGAATCAAGCATGCATGTGTAAACTACTATGGGATATTCTGCAGAAGAAGAGGTCATTATGGTACTCATGGGTGAAAGACAAATATCTGGCAGATAGGAACATTTAGGATTTCAAGATAAAGCCGTACCACTCCTCAGCTTGGAAGGGAATATTACAAGCTAGGAATTGGATCCGAAGTCACTTAACTTATTCCATTTCAAATGGACATGGCACCAATCTTTGGTCTGATCCTTGGCTAAATGGAACTAGCATCAATAATCTGTTTGGACAGCATATTAGACAAGATCTGGAGCTGGCAAAGGAGTCAACTGTGGCTACATTCATCTCAGGAGGAAAATGGAAGCTACCAACAGCACTTTCAAGGGAAATGGCAGATCTATGGGAAATTATACAGCAAGTTCAAATCCATAATGGTCAATCTGATGCAATCACATGGAAGAATAATATTCAAATAAATAAGGTAAGTCATATTTGGGAAGAGATACGACAGAAAGGAGATAATTTCCCTCGCTATGAATGGATTTGGGCTAATCAAACTTCAAATATAGCTTCTCACGTTTCTTGGCAAGCTGTCATTGATAAGTTACCAACTTCTGAAAACCTTCAAAAAAAGGGCTTTTATTTACCTAGCAAATGCACTCTTTGCAAACAGGGAAGAGACACTCAAGATCATCTCTTCTTTGAATGCACTTATACAAGTTGGGTATGGGGACATATTCTACTAAGATTTGACTTGCATGGAAGGCCTAGCATTGGATTGTCCAAGGAATTTTAGCTCCTACAAAACCAATTTCAAAATTCAGGGGAGTTAATCAAATTTGCTAGAATTCCGATCCGCATTGCCATATGGAAATTGTGGAAAGAAAGATGTATGAGAATTTTTGAAGATACATCCACTACCAAATCTGCAATTCTCATCCAAATTCTGGAAGATGCAAGAAGCTGCATGGAGTTTCAAAGAAAAAAGAAAATAACTAGAAGGACAAAGAATGTTTTTGATAGATTCATTTTAAATTCTTCTTAAGCTCTGAGTCCACAACCTGTGTGGTCCTAAGCACTACAGTTCTGCTTTGCAGACTTTGATGTACAGTTTTACCATCTAATACAAGCTTTACACTATTACCTATCAAAAAGAGAACATAAATGTGTTAATTATAGAATTTATGTCCATCCAATTCTATAATTAACTATAATTAAATAAGTTTATATTAATTGACTACTGTGAGTAGTGTCATTTATTAATTAGCATCCACTTGGAGGGACGTTAATTCTATGATTTTTAACTTAATTTATTTAACAAGAATTCACGTCAATATCTATTTAATTGAATAATTTTAAAACATACATTCAAAGACACATTTATTTATATAAAATAATTTAGATAAATAGAATATATGATAATTAGGAGAAAAATTCAAGGATTCCAAATATATAATTTTTATAATTTTTCTGTTACGTATCTTAATAGATATGAATTTTCAAAGATATAGTTACAAATATATACATATATTTATATATATATATATATTAAAGATATGACGACATTACAAAATGTCGTCAAAATGAATCAACGACATTCTCAATGTCGTCATTTCAGAAATATAAATTCTAACTTCTTCAAACATCATGTTCTCGACGTACACACATCGGAATCACGCGTTCTATATATCTAAATGACGGGCTCGAAAAACTCTACCTAATCGGGTGTTCAAAACAATTTTTCGTTGGGAGATGGGGGATCTTGAGATAGGATGCACGAAAAATGGTGCAACTACTCTCACTACCTCGGTCACCTCCCCAATAACACAGCCATAAAATTTCATGGCCAAAGGACACTATGGCACCCCCAAACAGGCCATCAACGTAAAAATAAATAACTATGGTACTACAGTAACCATTGCAATTCGCCGTGTAACTATTAGAAATTCATATATTTAATAAAGTTAATCATTAACATGTTAACACACCATATAATTACATGAAAATTTACAGTAAATTTTGGGGATTTCAAAGATATATATTTTCTAGAATTTTAATTATATGATTACATGATTATAAAATATTTAATCATAATTTACTTCTATTCACTTAATGATTTTCTACTTAGAGCATGCAGGAAGTCATGGCACCAAACGTATAAAAACATGCAGGATTATTAATCGGATTTGACTTGGGAGATTGCCTACCTCGACGTGTTTAACTGACGAGAAGAAGAAAGAAACAACAGAGGAAGATAAAGAAGCAGCCTTGCTTCTTCGCTGCAACTACAACAGCAGTAGCACGTTCAACAGCAAGGAGGAGGAAGAAGAGGACTGTAGGAAGAAGCTTCTTCACGTTCACCTCGCACAGCTCCTCTGTAGCAGGAGGAAGTAGGGGTGCACGAAACGGCAGCCGCAAAGCTGCTACATGTTCGATGGGTTGAGTTTTATAGATGCTAATAGGGTCTGAAAAGATCGATGGTCATTACTGGGAAGGTTTTAAAACCTTCTACGCGATGTTAGCCTCCCTACTATATTGACAGCCGCCTGCCAAAGTTTACGGTCGAAACCATAAGAAAACATATGCATGGCTGGCTTGTTCGAATGGGCATGTGGCCATCTTATAGTGGGCTGGATTGTCTAACTTGTGAGCCCCTTTTAGACTAAATAAATAATAATAATAAAAAAGGCTCCTAACTTTGTTACGTGAAATTCACATGGCTAAGACTTAATAGGTGAGTTTTTATGTTTAACATCAGTTGGCATACACTGAGTGTATGCGTGGGGTTCTAAATATATGGGCTTTGGGTGGATTGGTCTTTGGGTTAATGTCCCACTCTTAGCATGGCCTCATGGGCGTATATACAATGGGTTTTGGGTTGGTTTAGGCTAAATGTGGTTGGGTTATCTTGACCCATCGTGAGTGACGCGACGGTGACGTGGAAGACGGATCGACGGCACTCCGAGACGCGAACAGGATGGGACATATAACTGCTATCTCACACAGCTCGGCCTCACGCCGGACGGTCTCACACCGGGCGACACTCAGATCTCACAAATGGAGAAGAGAGGGAAGGGAAGAATAAGGAAAAACACCTTATGCTCAAGCTTTCTCATTCATAGATTTCATAACCTACGTAACACACAATGGCCTCCTTATATAGGAGAAAAGGCCATAGCAATAATACCATCTAACTTTCACTAATTATGTTTATACTCTAGCCTAACAAGATAAACCCACCAACCAATATTTGACTTGTGGGTTTAACCAATTAAAATATAAAAATTACACACATGTTTATTTGACTTAGACTAGCTTAATAAGACGAAAGAAAAATACATGTACTAATACATGTATGTTACACAAATACGTACGATACAAATACACACACGTACGATACAAATACACACAAATAAATATTATGCTCAGGACGCTGAGTCTTCGAACGAGTCGCCGAGCCATAAGCTCGGTGCAGTGGCGGTGCGGCATCGGCTCCGATTAGTGAGCCCGGTGTCCACACCAACCCTCCCGGGGCGGCTGGAACTCGACTCCGTCGAGTAAGGGGGGACATGGCTGTGGTAGTGCTCCAGCAGATCTGGATCGAGGCGCTGGAGAGCTTCCCGGCTGATCCAGGAATCATCTGATGGTGGACGGTCGCGCCAGCGGACAAGGTAGCGCTGGTACACCCTGCTCCGTGTAGTGGTCACCTGCTCATCCAGTATCCTCTCAATATGCTCGCGCGGTGCTCTCAAGGATGTGGGACACACAGGGGTGGGCTCACTCTCAAGGTGAGGAGAAGGCTCGAAAGGGTCACTAGGAATCACTGTGGGTTCCTTGTAGGCCACTAGTTTTGCCACATTAAAGGTCGAGCTAATCCCCTCGGGAGGTAAGTTCACAACATGGGCATTGGCGCCAATCTTTCGCATGATTGGGAAGGGACCAGCACTACAGGCTTGTAACTTTTCAACGGCTCCCGAGGGGAGTCGTTCGGGCCGGGCCCGTACCATAACCAAGTCACCTTCTTGAGATTCATGGTGACGCCTATGCGAATCAGCTGACTCATGCAGACTAATGACGTGCTGTGCAAACTCTTCGGCTGACTTGGACAGTCTAGACTCGAGGGGAAGGTCAGGTAGGGTGGACCCAGGGGCAAGCTCAATAGCGTGTTGTACATCACGCATGGGAGGGAGTTGAGAAGGCAAGTCCTCGGAGACGATGCCTTGGAAGTCTTGCAGTATGACCGGGTCTTCAGTTGGGACTGAGACTCAAGACTCCTCGGGTGTGATGGTGACGTCAACAGCCAAAATAGAGGCACCCTCAGCAACCTCTTTGTCTAGCTCACCGACATTCATGGAGTCAATGCACCTAACTAGGTCATGACTAACCTTAGGGGCCTCAGAAACGAGTGTGATGGACGCAGGAGAAGAGGGAAGGGGAGGTTTCCCTTCAGTGGGAGTTTGGGGATTCTCCTGAATTTTGGGAGTTCCGGTGGGGGTGGAGGTGAAACTCTTTCTCGGGGTCACCTTTGGGGGTGTCGGGTACAACAAAATCTTCTTTCCGTTGTGGGAGAAGGAGCACTGATTGGACCGACCAAAGGTAGCGAGGTCTACATCATAGATTCATGGTCGTCCTAAGATGACGCTCCCGGCCTTCATAGGCATTACGTCACATAATATTTATCCTTGGTAGGTCTGGAATTGGATGGGGATGACACATGTGGTGGTGACTGGGATAGAAGTGTCATCGACCCAAGCCACGTTGTATGGCTTTGGATGAGGGTGCGTAGGTAGGCCTAAACGGGAGACAAAGTCTGAGGAGACTGCGTTGATACAGCTCCCGTTGTCAAGGATTACCTTGCAGGGATGAGAGTTCACCATGATGTAGGTTTGGAAAAATAGAGGTTCGACGCCAATCGTCCTCCTGGGGTGTTGAGATACAGCGAACTACACCCAATCTCTTCTGGCTAGAACTCTCGGTAATGTCTCTTACCTGCATGTACTCGACATGCGTGCCATCAAATATTGTATCCATTCCCTCAAACTGGGTGATGAGGTCAGGATCGGCCATATATCTCTCCTGATCCATGTGTTCTAGACGGCCTAATGAATTCCTAGACCGACTTGACATGCACGAGCTCGGACCTAGATGATGCAATCCTGAGATCGAAAATTAGCAAGTTGTGGACCCAGCTGATATGCAAAGGGTCAATTTGAAGGGATCGGTCAGGGAAAAGTTGTTCGCCCGTAGGTGAAGTAGTTGTGGAACTACCTCCTGACAATTAGGGTGCCCTAATGCGGCAGTCTAGGGCCTAAGGATGGGTACAATCAAACTCTCGCTTTCCGTCCACAGTGATGCACTCAGAGGACTGGCTGTATGGATCGGGCTCTCTCTCACTTCGCGCGGCAATTGAAAAGATACTAAATGAGTAAGTGAGGGGAGCACGTACCTAGTTAGACTGAAAAGTCTAACTCTGACCGGAGACGAAGGCGAGCGGGGACGTGCCTGCCGCACGGCGTCGGTGAAGCTTGACCGGTTACAAAGAATTCACTCCACGCAGGGAGGATTTAATTATTACAAAACCACTTTAAAATTTCCCACGCAGGGGAACAAATCACTCCAGACTTTCTCCGTGCAAGGAGACTTAGGGGCACTCACACTCCGTGAACTACGGACTGTGTGTCGACGACCGGGTGACTTGGGCGCCGATCGAGCCGACGTTGTGGACTTCGGGTGCCACAATCAAGGATATATATAAATATATATAAATATATATATATAGATATATATAAGATTTATATATATCTCAGATATATATATTATATATATAACTCTCTTTTGACTTTCTCTTATTTTTTTGACCTTTTTTTTTCAAATTTCACCTACCATTTTTGTGACTTTTCAAATCTCTTTTTTTTTTCAAACACTCTTTATGACTTTCATAAACTTCCCTTTTTTTAACACTTTTTTTTTCTCTCTTCAAAACCTCTTTTTGACCTGTCTTTCAAGCTAGGCCTGCGTTTCACACGTGGTCGGCGGGCGGGTCAACCAAAACGGCTTTACGCGGTGGCCAGAGGTGGAGGGTGGAGGTTGGAGGTGGTGAGGGCCCTGTCGCCGACGGGGGGGGGGGGGGGGGGGGGGAGGCAGGGGTCGATGGAGTGCGGGTGATGAGAGGGAGAGTAGCAGGGCCAACGGGGGTGGCGTGGTGTTGCTGCGGAGGGCGTGTGGCCGGTGGGGAAGAGGGATACGGTCGCGGCTGGCCGAGGGCGTCCGGTGGCACAGGCGGTGGTGGGGCGTTGAAGGTGGCGACGGAGGCTTCACGGGCGCGACGTCCACAGGCGCTCGGGAGAGAGAGAGGGGATACGGCTGTGAGGGGGGGCGCAGTGGCGTGGGTGAAAGGGAGGGAAAGAGATGGAGGTGGGGGGGTTGACAGGGTGACGCGTCAGGGGCGGCCGTGGGCGCGGTGGGGGGGGCACAGGGGCGGCGCGTGCCGGTGCGCAGGCGGGCCGGGTGCAGGCGGAGGGGGCGGCCGGGCGCGTAGGGGTGCGGGGGCGGGCACGATGCCGGGCGCGCAGGGGCGCGGGGGGCAGGCACGGTGCCGGGCGCGCAGGGGCGCAGAGGGGTGCGGGGGCGGGCGCGGTGCCGGGAGCCGGGCACGGCGGGGCGCTGCCGGCGGGGGCGACGGGGATGGGCCGCGAGCGGCGGCGGCCGGGTGCTGGGGCGCGGCCGCGAGAATCGTTGCGGCTGCTGCCGCTTTTGAAGGCGGGCACGGGCGACGATGCCCGTGCCGCGAAGCGCTTTTTTTTCCTTTTTTTTTTCTGAGAACAGAGAGAGAGAGAGAGAGAGAGAGAATGCAGGGGGGTTTCCTTTTTTTTTTAAATTTTTTTTCACCTCTTTCTTCTGCTTTGCGCTGAGAGAGACAACTGAGAGGGAGAGAAAGATGAACACAGAGAGAAAAAGAAGGAGTGAGAGAATATGATTTTTTTTTTCAAATTTTTTTCCACTCCTTTCTCTCAACCGTGAGTTTCTCTCTTTTTTTTCTTTTCTTTTCTTTTTTTTTCACTTCTAATAATTTAGAGATAGAAAGAGAGAGATGTCGGCGACGTCGGGGGAGGCGCCGTGTTAGGCTCTGATACCAATTTGACGCGGCGGCGACGTGGAAGACGGATCGACGGCACTCCGGGATGCGAACAGGACGGGAACGGATAACTGCTATCTCACACAGCTCGGCCTCACGCCGGATGGTCTCACACCGGGCGACACTCAGATCTCACAAATGGAGAAGAGAGGGAAGGGAAGAATAAGGCAAAACACCTTAAGCTCAAGCTTTCTCATTCATAGATTTCATAACCTACGTAACGCACAATGGCCTCCTTATATAGGAGAAAAGGCCATAGCAATAATACCATCTAACTTTCACTAATTATGTTTATACTCTAGCCTAACAAGACAAACCCACCAACCAATATTTGACTTGTGGGTTTAACCAATTAAAATATAAAAATTACACACATGTTTATTTGACTTAGACTAGCCTAATAAGACGAAAGAAAAATACATGTACTAATACATGTATGTTACACAAATACGTACGATACAAATACACACACGTACGATACAAATACACACAAATAAATATTATGCTCAGGACGCTGAGTCTTCGAACGAGTCACCGAGCCATAAGCTCGGTGCAGTGGCGGTGTGGCGGTGCAGCGTCGGCTCCGATTAGTGGGCCCGGTAGTGGACCCGGTGTCCCCACCAGTGAGCCCCTATAGGTATGTGTTGGGTTTTGCCAAAAGGATGGGTTTGTTTGGCTTGTGCGCATATATTTATCTATATACAGGCTTTAGGCCCATTAATTCATTTCAAATGTCTAACCTATATCTACATTTATATATGTTTATACATATATTCCAAGCCCAAGGTTCACAAGCCTTTATACCAAGGCCCACTAATTAAACTCAATGTTTATATATGGATAAAGGTGTGTGGGTGTGTGGGTGTTGTAGCCCATTTGTTATATAAGCTTTTAACTAAATTATTTAATAGAAGTTTATATATATATAGACCCCAATTCCTATAACTTTAGTTATTCATTTTATTAATTTCTGTCATTTGCTCTAGGTATAAGAGTCGGGTTCGATCCTACGGAATCTTTATACATGTAATTATATTAAGGAATGATATTCCATCAAAATACTTGAATGGTATTTCCTATAGATAAAAGGGAATATTTAGTTTCTATTCCTCATTTATTTATTTATGCCTTTATTAACATTTAGGCGCATTTTCCATTTTTAGCTAATTATCACTTTTCCTTTTATCAAAATTTAATTTCCATGACGAATACTTATAGTTATTTTATCTATTCTACACTTTAAATTTCCGGGGTGCTATAGAATCAAAGGTATGTTATCTCATGAAAATGCTAGAATAACATGTTAGGAGTAAAAGCCCTTTTATTTCATGAAATTTCATACTTTCCACACGGAGTATTTAATGTTTTACTGTCACTACGCATCTAGGCTATTTCTGCATGCATAGTTCCTACCCTTAATAACGAAAATGATAATTCTAGTTTAAATCATGACTACCCATTCATCTCTATGTCTTAATAAAGTTTTATCAGACCTTATTTACCTGTTGGCATGTTTTACCATACATCTATCTACCTTAGATTAGCATGAAGTTCGGTTTTATGGTTGTTTACAGTAGATAGGAAGAAATGGTCTTCCTGAGATCGCTAAGCCCTGTTAAGCGGTCCTACGATAGACCGCTAGCGCCCATAAAACGGTCCTCCTGAGACTGCTTTCATCTTCTGAGTTCTGTATTATTGTTAACCCGAAACATAATGTAGAACAGCCCTATCGATCATATGATAAGCCTAGCAAATTAGGTCTTACTCCTATTTTAAGTACTGTATTTATACACTTCGAACTTATTTTAAACTTATGTTAAATTTAGGCCAAAACCATATACTCTTATATTAATCTTAAATTTAATATGGATTATGGACTTATCTAGTTTTGATTTGATCGATGTTCTATCACGATCCCTTCCTATCTAGAGTCTTTTCTTAAGTACATAGCACGTTGTCCGGTACGATGTCATTAGATACACTTTGCACATTAAGCACATAATCTTAGACTTGTGATCCTCTCCATTGGATATTCCTTCCACCGGACTAGGTGATCTTGTTTCAAGGCCTCCATAAGACTCCGCGAACTTGGGATTCCCACTAGGACGATGAGCTGGTTGTACCCTCAAAACCCAATAGTCTAGAAAGTACTTTACCGGTGTTTTATGTGTTCTGGACCTTAGCGGCCCTATGGACGACCGCCAGAGGTACCTAGCAGCCATCTACCTGACCGCCAAGGACGCCTAGCAGCCCTGCCTTGACCACATAGTTCCAAGTTCATTTGTTTCATCGACTCTATTTCTAAACAGTCCAGTCATGACCGCATCGATCCGAACACAGTCCAGTAAACGACCGTTATTTCCAGAAAATGGCCCCGATATGACCGTTTTATGTCTAAGTATTGATTAACCCAAGGTTTGACCAACGGGTTGATTTTCCTATGTTCCTAGATGGTTTATGATTATCTAGAACCTAACACTTTGTTTCTAAAGCTACCTAATGAATTATGGAATTTAAAGAATATGTCATTATGCTGCCAATTTTTTTTCATGGCATAACCTTGTTCTAAATCAATTTTGAACTCTCAGATTCTTAATTTAAGTATTTTTACCTTGATATTTGTCATCATGAAACTATAGTTTGAACTTGTTCATTATTGGCCATATTTATATTTCTCGTGGAAGTAGCTTGATTTATAACTTGAAGATGCAAGAGCGGGCACGGACAGTGTCCAAGGGCACCACTCTAGTCCCCTCGGTAGATAGTCGGAAACATACTATAAACCATGGGGTATGATGAACACTTACGTCGCATTGCGCCGGGAGTACGTTTTTTTATAAACGAGTGAAGATCCACAAGACAATCTTGTGAAATTATATGATTTCTAGTACATTCTCGTTACATGACTTTCTAGTGCATAGCCTTTATGGTTATGAAAAAGTACATTTTTGTTCATGAAAGGCCAAATTACATTCATGTTATATTCTTGCTTGATCATATTTCTAGTCTACAACAATTCTCATATCTCACCTTAATCATATCTTGATTATTGCATTACTTTGGTTTACTCCCATGTTTCATCGTATTTTAATGATTTATCTTTGTTAATTACTTAAACATTGCCTTCATGTTGATACAAAGATACCTACTGGGCATGTGTGCTCATTCCCTACTTTTTCAATCTTTTTCAGAAAATTCTAGTAGGTCGGGTTCAGACTATTCAAGTGATGGATCCGAGAGTGATTAAAGAAGGAGCGAAGCCTTAGATTATCATTAGTTGATAGTCAAGAGTCGCTATGTAATTTTCTATTTTTATTGAGTCGAATTAGTCAAAGAGTCAAGAGTCATCTTACGTACTTTTGGATCATTATTTAATAAAGTAAGAATTTTGTCAAATATTGTGCATTATTTTCTTATGTGTGAGTGTGTTAGCACTCTAATTATATTGCTCGCTTGAGACGTACTAGTCGACTGTTCACATTCCTGATTGTTTCCGCTGCATAATCTTGGGGCGTGACACTGCTCCTGCCGGCAACAATGGTTGGAGGGAAGAAGAAGAATTATAGAAAAAGAAGAATAATTGTTCCCGAAGGTGGGCTTTTCTTTTTTGGGAAGTCCATATTGATCGGCGGTATGTGGGTGTACCTGAATGGTCGCACTGTAGAAGCTTTACCAGACCGCGTTATCCCAGCAGTCTCTACCCGCAACACTTTTCAAGTGCTGGCAAGCCGGAAGGCGAACCCATAACAGAGCACTTGGGGTAAGCTAGCCCCTAAGCCATCAAGTTTCAAGCAGATTTGGGTTCCCAAGAGGACTCGGGGCCCGGATTTGGCCCCGAAAGATACACGGCTGACTGTCAAGGTCCCCAGGAGAGGGTGCGTAAGAATTATGCAACAAGAAAAGGAGGTTATGCCAATGGCTTTGCCACCGACCAACAGAGCCTGCGCTAGACATGCTGATGTTTTCAGACATTCAAGAAAGCGGAATGAAGCCACAAACTTGTCACGGCTGGGCTATGTGCCGTTGACGCAAGATCGGTTGTTACCCCGCACTCTGTCTTCGGGGCGCAGTTGGGAAGAAATGACCAAAGTGGTCCAAGACTATTTCCGCGGCTTGGGGAGTTCATCTTTAGGCCAACAAAGACTACTCTGTGTCATGGGTGCTAAAGAAGAAAAAGAAAGAGAAGAAGAACCAAAAGCGGAGGTTTCCTCCATTGATTCTAATGAACATGAAGATGACCGAGAGGTCGGATGTCTTGAAAACTCCCTACAGCGGGGAGAAGAAAAAAGAATATCCGTGTTTGACCGACTAACCTTCCCCGGCCAAGCCAGGAGGCGGGTCTGGAGGCAGAGGGGCAAGATGCAAGTCTTTTCCTACAACGTGACGAGGATAATCGGCAAACATGGTATGTCACGTCCCGAACTGATCGTAGCAGAACGTGTTCATTTGCTCGGAACGTGGCAGTTAAATAGTCGAGTCAATCAGAGCATAACCATAAGACAAGATAGAATATTGGACAAAAATAAAAATTTTATTTCAAATATACGTTTATTACAACTCTGGGCCCAATAAAAGGAAAAACTCAATAAAGGAAAAATTACAGAAGACTCATAACTAGACTAAACTAGACACAAACACAAGATAACCAGACTAGATGGTTCGTCTAGATGTCGGAGCACTCATCACTCTTGCCCTTGCCCATCATGTGAGGTCTCGTCGTCACTAGGGTCATTACTAGAAAAATATTGAAATACACGAGGTGAGCGAACACTCAATAGGACTTAGTATCTCAAGCTCCAAGCTAGCTTTAAGTTAATTACAATTTAACATGCTCATGCAGGTCATGCAAGATATAAAAATCGAGAACTATAATGGCACGTGACAAATTCAAAAACTATGAGAATAGACAAGATGATAGACACTTTCAAGAGATATAAGAACAAGTAGATTGATGAAAGAATATATCAAGAGCTTTCATGACAAGATAGCAAGTACTTTCAATAAGGCAATTCAAGAACAATCACGGTGAACATTAAACAAGTATAGAAGTAGAGCAATTACTTCTACGAGCGCTATGTAGGATTGGCCAATACACTTAGCCCCGCTTTGGAAAGGGGTTAGGCTATTTGTGGGTTAAGTAAATCTACTTAACTTAGCCCCGGATTAACCCAATTTTGATTTGGTAGAAAACTAGTTAACCTGGAAGTAAAGAAGTGTGTTAAGTTACTTCTATTCCATTGTGATTTGGTAACAAGTGGGTTAACTCTTTACTTATGACAACCTAAATACCATATTTGCCCCTACTTCATGATTTTTTTAATGGGTGTTTAGGCTCTTTCCCCCTTCACTCTCTCCCTCCTCTCACTCTCACGTCACTCTCTCCTTCTCTCTCACACTTACTGATATTCATTGCTAAATAATATATACATAGGTATACTATAATTAACATTATATTATATATTGTTCTAAAAAATATTACAATGATATTGATTGTAGTTAGAAAATATATTATAAATATGTATAAGTGATGACATATAAATTAGGTGACAATAAAATTATGATTAATATAATGTAAATATAAAACTAAAAAATTATCCTTAAAATTTTTAACATCTAATTAGTAAACAATACTATTCTCATCAACATTGATCACCTAATTAATATTCATATTCTTATAAATATTTAAAATTTGATTATATATTTATTATTGATGGTATATTTTATCTATGTCTCTTTGTTGCTAGTGCTCGTCTCTTACTCTCTCTCTCTCTCTCATTCTCTCTCTCTGTGTGTGTGCGTGTGTGTTTGTGTTTACGTATATCTTCCTCCACACAGATGACGTGATAGGATTTACAACGAAAGATAGCCAATCTACTGAGGAGAGGACGACAGTGAAAAAAAAAGGAAATGCACGCACACACATATATCTATATACATATGCAGATGGACATCTGTATATATATGTTCTCCCACGGGAACATATGAACTTGACAAGAGACGATACGATAAACAATATGGAGTAAGCGACTACGTCACAAACAGACACACACACACGCACACACACACAGGCGCGCGCGCGCACACACACACAAAGATATATATATATATATATATATAAGAACATCTGGGTGCACAAAGGGTAGGCTATTTGTAATTGGGTTGAAAACCTTGCTTTCATTTAATACATCACCAACATTTACATCAGGGCTACAACATACCCCACAAAAGGACATTTACATCCGGGCTATAACAAACCCCACAGAACAGATGTGTACATGTAGCATCAGATTATTATGGAGAAGCCCTTTCTTGGGTGAGGAAATTAAAATGGAGCATTACTGCAATCATGTGCTGCCCCCTTCATCCGATCTTCTTTCCGACCGCAGTGCAGTAGGGCTTGGCGAAGTGGGTCCTTATGCATGAAGATTGTATCAAACTGCAATATGTTTTCAGCTAGTCATAACTAAACAAGTTTAAACATGAAATAATTGATACATACATTAGCATCAATACGGCATCCACTTATCAAAACTCGAGTATAACAATGATAATACCCCTTCATGCAATAATAAAATTCGATTAGAATCAGCATTAGCACTCCAACATAAATAAGTCAATTCCTAGGGATGAACATTGTATCAAACTGCACTACATATTCAGCTATTCAGCTAGTCATACAATTAAAAGTTTAAACAGCAACTAATTGATACAAAATTTGAAGATACATAATGTGATGGTGGAGTGGGCTCAGTATGGAAATTTGGAGTATGTGTAATCATTTTGTGTGTGAGGGTGTCACAAGTTGACATCCGACCCCCAAGGAAAATATGGAAATCCATTCATCATCGCCGCAACCCGTACTTGGATCACACATGATGTCACCTCATCCAGAGTAATGAGCCAAATAATACAAGGGGCATGGCTGTGATGGAGTTGCATTACTATGCCATCTACAACACCCAACCATGCACATGTATGACATATTGGACATGCAATGGGGGCAACAAACAAGGATCCCTAATATGGGTTGATTTAATAGAACACATGCAACTGTTTCATATTGGGAAGAGCATAAATCAGGGGTAACCACGGGATATCCATGGGCTTTGAAAACCATCGGGGGAGGTGGGTTGCATTTGTCCCGATTTTGCTATTTCTTTTCTACCTGCAGAACCCGGGGAGCCCTTTTTGATGTGGTCGGATTCTGATGCCCGCAATGCATCTGCCCTGAAGGTATAATTACAACAGAAAGATGGAACAGTGGCAGGGCCTTTGAGGTGGCATATATATAACATTGGAAATTTGATGTGCTTACAAAATAAATGCTACTGAGCTTAATTGAAGAGTAGGAGAAATGCTACTGAGCTTAATGTATGTAGATGGAGGGCCATATATACAACCTGTCATAAAAAAGAGCTAGGAGAAATGAACGGATACATAATTTGAACATAACCCAAAGACCATATTCTTGAGAAATGAGTGTCATGTAACACACAAAAGCAAAAGTTGGCATAAGATTGGCAAAGCCACAAGGTGCACAAAATGAAAGCTAACATTCGAACTTAACTAAAAAAATGAAATCCACAAGTTCACTATAGCATTGAATCATATACAAATCTGCTCATCATGAAAGGGTACAGAAAAGTGCTTGAGGTGCAGCAAACCTGGAGAATGAAGAATGATAAGAGCAACCTGTGTGGAGATTGGCCAGCATAAATGCCAAGGTAGTCTGGACTCCTTAACTGAGAAAACTAAATACAACAACTTATTCTGAAACATTGATATGCATGGCATTATCAATTACAAGAAAAGAAGTGTTCAAATATTTGTTCCTACCAAAAGAGTATAACAATCCATTTGAACCATGGTTATGTAGATGGAGGGCCATATATATAACATGTCTTGCAAGGATGCTCAAATTGCAATACACAGGTGATAGAAATGAGAATGTCTGTTTTCAAATAACTTGCATAAAGTCCTTGAAATTGTTATGACCGACACCACAAAGTTGAGATCAGTATTCTCCAACATAACACATGTACATGCCATTGTAAGCATAAAAGCTTGGGTATAATTGATACATACCTTGGCATCAAGATGGCATCCACTAATCCAAACTTGGGTATAAGACTGCTAATATCTCTTCATGCAATAATAAGATTCCTAAGGATCAGCATTAGCACCCTAACATAAATAAGTTCTTATGAATGATCATTGTATCTAACTGCAATATGTATTCAGCTAGTCAGACAATGCCAAGTCTAAACATGAAGTAGCAATGCCAAGTCTAAACTTGGCTGGCCCACTTTATCCAGTTCTTCTACCCGAGCACTTGTCTGGGACTGGGTGCGTCGACGCCAGCATCTGGATGCGTCGACGCTGTGTGAAGATAGCTTCTGAGGCTTCTTTCGGTTTAAGGCTTCAGGCAACCGCTGCGTCGACGCTGGTAACTGGTGGCGTCGACGCTGTGTGAAGATAGCCTGAAGATAGATTTCTGTCTTGGGCTTCTGGAGGCAAACGCGTCGACTTTGCACCCGAGTGGCGTTGACGCAGTTAGTATGCGCGTGACTCAACCAGCTTGAGATCCAGTCACAGCGTCGACGCTGTCTTGCTTGAGGCGTCGACGCAGTCTTGATGAAGTGTGCTTCAACTTGGAGGAACTGAAGGCTGCGTCGACCCTTTGAGCTTGTGGCGTCGACGCTGACTATTGCCTGCAGTAATTTTCAACAAAAATACTTGCCACATAACAGATTGTCAAATAATAAGTCAACCTGTCATATCATGGTGGTCATCATCAAAACCAGGAGGACAACAAACAGGAAGTAGCATTGACACATTATCTAAAGATACATAATGTGATGGTGGAGTGTGCTTAGTATGAAAATTTGGACTATGTGTAATCATTTTTTATTTGAGGGTGTCACAAGTGATCATCCTACCCCCAAATAAAATCATGAAATCCTTTCCTCCTCATCGCCCCAACCCGTACTTGGTGCACACATGATGTCACCTCATCCCAAGCAATGAGCCAAATAATGCACGGGGCATGGCTGTGATGGAGTTGCAATACAATGCCGTCTAAGACATCCAACCATACACACACATGACATATTGGTCATGCAATGGGGGGAAGGAACACATGTGACTGTTTCAGATTGGGAAGGCCATAAATCAGGGGTAACCAGGTGACTGTTTCAGAAGGAGGGCCATATATACAACCTGTCATAAAAAAGAGGTAGGAGAAAAGATGGGATGCTGAATTCGAACATATGTAACAATGCTACATTCTTGAGAAATCAGTCTTCATTATCACACATAAGCAGATTAACGGCATAAGATTGGCAAACCCACAAGTTGCAGAGGGAACCAGAAGAGGATCGCAGGTGGAACAATCAGGGGAGCAAGAAGAGGATAGCACAAGACGAAAGCAATTACAGGGCAATAAAAGGAAAACAGAGGAAGATGGGCCAGTTGTGCTTGTAAAAACTCTACATTTCACAGTTGAGGTAACAAGCAAATGCACTTCACTAGCATTGAATCATATACAAATGTACTCATCATGGAAGGGTACATAAAATTGCTTGGGGCGCAGTATTACTGAATAATGAAGAATGATAAGAGCTACCTGTGTGGAAAATGGACAGCATAACTAACAAGGTAATCTGGACAAATTAACTGTGAAAACTAAAGACAACAACTTATTATGAAACATTGTTTGCATCCAAACCATAAAATCAAAACTTACCCTGTGCAAGGCCAAGTTAAAGAAGGACATAATACACTATACTACATAGAAATTAACCTCTGACTTCACCTTTGTACAATAGAGAGAGAATTAGATTGGTTGCAGGAACCAGTGCATGATCCTTTCACCCCTGAACATTCTGGTCAATTACTTAGCACTTCCAACAACACAGAAGAACAATTGACTGCAAATCTTGAATAATCTCCATGCCATCCTCTGAACAACTATAACGCAGGCATACACTTAAAGCTAATAATGCATGCACATATGTTTTAAAAGAACACATATATCTAAGGAAAAAAGCATTATTAGTACGAGAATGAAGAATGATAAGAGCAACCTGTGTGAAAATTGGCCAGCAGAAGTGCCAAGGTAGTCTGGACTCCTTCACTGAGAAAACTAAATACAACAACTTATTCTGAAACATTGACATGAATGGCATTATCAATTACAAGAAAAGAAGTGTTCAAATAATTGTTCCTACCAAAAGAGTATCACAAGCTATTTGAACCATGGTTATGTAGATGAAGGGCCATATATATAACATGTCTTGCAAGGATGCTCAAATTGCAATACACAGGTGACAGAAATGAGAATACCTCTTTTCAAATAACTTGCATAAAGTCCTTGAAATTGTTACGACCGATACCACAAAGTTGAGATCAGTATTCTCCAACATAACAGATCTACATGCCATTGTGAGCATAAAAGCCAAGATACTCACTGCAGTTAACAATCTCTGTTGCAGAGTTTAAATAAACATGTATTGTTGATCTTCTAATGGAAGAATGGGTCACATAAGAGGGTGGATATTATGCACAATTAGTCTCACCTTATTGACTGCTATGGCAGTTAGAAGTGGGAAACAGAGAAATAAAGACAGGAGGAGAAGGAAAATACCAACAGAGAAATAAAGACAGGAGCAGCAAGACTCTCTGTTCATGTAGCCAGACAATGTGTAGATAGACAATGCATATACTTGAATGAGAGGCTGGACTTTATACAAAAACATGTATAGTACACTCATGCATTTTTCACACAACAGATCAGACAATGTATGAACTATGAGACTCTCACTGTCTTGCTATCATCAAAACAACATAGCATATGCTTGTGCCTGAGGAGCCCAAGAAAAAGAACACCTATATCCAAGGAAAAAAGCATTATTAGTACGAGTAACAGTAGATGATAGCAAATTTTGAAACATAAGTGGACACCATTTTACCTATGCATAAATGATTATTGGAGACCCCGGCGTCCGACAATCCCAGATTAAACTTGAACATGAAGATTTCGATGGTTCGGTGGGCTCAGTATGGGTTTTGGGTTGCTTGTAGTCATTTTTCATGTTGGGATGTCACAAGTGCTCATCCTACCCTAACATGAAATTATAGAACCCATTCATCATCGCCCCACCCCCTAGTCGATGCACAAATGATGCCGCCTCATTCCGGAGATATGACCCAAATGGCAAACAGGCATGAAAGTGATGGAGTTGCATTCCTTTGCCATCTACGACACCCAACTATGCACGCTCATGACCAATTGGGCATACACCGGGGGCAACAAACATAAGGACCCTCTATGGGGTGTTTTAGAAGAGCACCTGTCAAATGACAATAACGCACCTGACAAAATTAAACAACTTGTCACAGCAATTGCGTTGGACTCGAAGGATTATTTAGAGAAGGTGAATATTGGCATTAATAACAAAAGTGGCACGGTAACATTAGATCAAGTTTGAAGCCAGAGATGAGTAGCAATAGTGTCCCTAAGCTGCTCTCCCTCCCTAATGTCACGAGATGCCACAGGGACATTGGGATCCACATCCTCGTCACCGGCATGTTCAACGTCAACTTGGGCATGTTGAGAGTAGAAGTCATCCCCTTGCTCCCGACGTATGAAGTTGTGGATGACACAACATGCAACAACAATTAATATTTGGGTGCGAATTGGGTACATGTTCCCCTCTTTCAACGTTTGAAATCGCATCTTGACCACCCCGAATGCTCGCTCTACAACATTCCTCAGCTGCGCATGGCGGTGATTAAACTTGTCTCGCAAACTTCGATATCCCCTAGTACCACGGCCTCGATATTGCGAAATGTGATACCGCTCTCCCCGATAAGGGCAGAGAAAACTGCCAGTGTTTGCATACCCAAGGTTGGTAAGATAATATTTACCTGAAGAAATAGTGTTACTGAATTACAAATTCTGTATTTAGATTTTTGAGGTGAATTTTTGAAAAAGTAACATTAAATTTGAACTCACCCACAGGCACTCTAAAACCACCATTTTCTATGGCCCAAGTCAAGACCTTTTGATCACTCGCTGAGCCTTCCCAACCGGCGGCCAAATATTGGAACTGTAAATCAAAAGATATAGCAGCCATTACATTCTGAGTTATTTGTTGCTTACGGTTACGATAACGTGCATGTTTCGAAGCTAGAACATTGGCAGGGATGTGTGTGCCATCTATTGCCCCCAACGCATCCTGCAGTTGTAATATAGTCCCATTAGAATGTTGTTGCAAATCCAACAGTAATGAATATAATTTACCTTAAAGTAGGGGTAGAAGTTTTCATTATGTCGAATGAACGGATGCACCTCTTCTGTTGTTGTCGGGAGCTGGATGTATGTTCCCCTCAATTCAACTATGGCATTAGACACATGATTCACATGGTGACTTATTGTCTGCGATGAGTGCTGGAAGTGCTCACACATGGCACTAGTTGCAACGCCGTGACCCATTGCATATAGAAACATCGCCAATTGCTCAGTTGCTGTGACAAATCGACTGTCCTTTATCAATCCCCGCTCTAAGAGGACGTCACGCAAACGAAAGAACATCGGTTGGTTAACCCTGAACATGTTGTAACATCGTTTTTCATGACCCCTTAAAATGTCGTGGACCCACACATGTCCTGTGTAGTGAGATGTATGCATAGGTCTAGGCACACAAACAGTAGTCCTTTCTTCATCCATCGCATCTACTAAATCTTCCACTATACATTCAACCATGTTATGGCATGCTACAATCCCCTCCTGTATAAGCCGTATCACAAGATTATTGGCATCCATAATTTCCTGTTAAACATACGAAAGCCACATGACAAATATTAAGTTTGGAGAGACAACTTCTATTTAAGGTCGGCAAAATACTAGTACATCGACATCACACAACTAGTAAAAGCATGAGAAAGTACATGAAATCACTACTAATCAACTAGATGAACTATGCCACTCAATGGCCACGACCAATATCAGTACATCGACATCACACATCCATAAATAGAGGTGAAAATACAACAAACCACTAATAGACAACTACATCAACTATGCCACTCAATGGCCACGAACAATAATGACAAAGACGCCAAGCAGTATGACGAAAAGGAAGAGAATGATAATGAAAAGGATAACAATGATAGTTGGCTGATGCATAACAATAGGCGTAGCCCTCGGGTGTAAGTGGATCCGAAGAGAGGGGTCTTCAGTCCCGCGGTCCATCAATCCCCTTGGAAAGGTCACGGAACTAGTGATGCATGCAGCAATGGCTCGAAATGCGTCCTTCGCTTCATCAATTGATACAAATCCCTCGTACCTCGCTCTGGGAAACACATTCACTTGTGCATAACAGTCATCCCAGGTGTAGTACACACCCGGACACCGACCAACCCACACCACGTAACACTTATACTTTCCCATGATCCACCTACATAACACCCCCAGATATTAATACAAGCTAGTCAAAATGATAAAGTGTTACGAAGTAGAAAGAATCTAGGCAAATATAGAGACGAGTAACACATAGTGGTTTAACGGAGCCGATGAGCGATCCACCCCAGCTTGTCCTCGTCATCCAATGCCATGAAGACAGACCGAACATGAGCATTATCGAATAGATCCGCTGCATTAAACAAGATATCCTGGTTGTATCCTGGCAACTCCTTCACTTTTTTAAGACAATCTTTGACTGTGCAAGACTGGTCTGAAGTAGATGTGGCAGAAGAATTTCCACCGCCAAAGCTTTTGCACAAATCCACCAAATTAGCATTCACAGCACAATACTTGTGGAGTGCATCAGTGGCATTATCTAACCTCTTATTACGCTTTCCCCGACCACATGTGTATGAGGGAGTGGCACATGTCCTCGTCTTGTTGGGAGAAGTTGCCTCATCTTCAGATGGTCGTTTTGTAGGCGGTGAAGGAGTGTAGTGCCCTGTGCCACTGCATCCTCCCACTGACAATGGAGTATTGAATCTCCCCCCCTGCGTCTCGGGCTCAAGATGAACTTCGTAACTGCCAGAAGTTGGTATGAAGGGGTTGAACTCAATCTCTAGGTCCACATGTGAAGCATTTGGATGAAGACCCATGGAACTTAATCGACAGCGAGGTGAATCTTCATCCCCCCAAGACCTCCTTTGTGATAAGTCATTGTCCATCGTTGTGCCAAATCCTAAACATCCCCTGGACATGCTGTTACCACACAGGATGTCCATTTCTGCCTTGAACTCATATGGCTTCCCGAGAAGCTTCTTGTATTCAACATTAGCCTATGAGACAAGAAGACACAGTAAGTATCTTGGAGTGAACCTCTACTAGGATATTAATATTTAACATATGTGTTCAAAATATTTGTTACATACCGCAATCGCCTCTGCCCAAGCACCCTCTTCAGGCGACACAGGCATCTTCAATATGTCATTCCATCCCCAGCCAGTCCGTGCGATCAACTGTTCGAGTGTATGGTATTGTTTTTTCAAATTTTTCCACCTATTATGTAGATTATTTTTGTCAACCCCCTTTTTTGTTTCAGCATTGAAGGGTCCTATGATATCGTTCCACACATGTTGCTTGAAAGTGCCTTGGTTACAAGTGCTCTTGTGGTACTGATCAATCAAGAGATTTAACAACACCTTATCCTCCCTAGTCGTGAAGTTCGTTACTCGTGGCTTCCCCCTGCTATCCGACATGAGTTTGTCTACAAGGATAATAAGGAAGACAATATACCATATAATGGCCCGAAGTAAACATACGAGAATAAAACTAACACATGAAATTAAAGATGATAAATCATGCTAACTTCATAAATGCACATCAGTTATGACATGCACAGCTGTTCATAGACCAAGGCTGTCCCACGTACAGAGAGAATGCATAATGTCCTTATACAAGGGTAATGTCCTCCCCTTAAACCACATGATAAGTGGATTAAACTGCAAAAATAATGTGCATAAAATTAGCATGCATTTCATAGTCACAAAACCTTAGTGTACTCAGTGATTCGTGGCTATTTAACACACCTCATTGTATGCATCCCATTGCATGTCAGTGCCTTGTATCTATTTTGACGTCTCATCCCATTTGAAACCTCCATCAGACACAAGAGCATTGGCTACTACATAGAATGATTTGTAGAAGCCAAGCCTATGTTTCAAATGGGAGGTGGGGAAATTGAGGCCACTTCGGATGTTGAATGTTTCTCGCACAATGTCCCACGAATCTAATACACTGAACTCTCCACATATCAACTCCTCACTAATTAATTTTAGTAAGATAAGGTCCATCTCAAATGTCCACAATTGACCTAAATAGAGAGGGTAAATGCCGATTATGGGAGGATGTTCTGCGGGACAACTGTTTTCAAACTTTAAGGTCAAATAGAAGTGGTCGTCAATTACCAGTGCAAGACATGTTGATGTGTAATCAGCACTGGTCAAGGCTTGGAAAGTCCACAAACCAAAATCAACTTTTTCCTCTCCAACCTTTTACGTCCAACAAATAAATGAGGAGTTCGATTGGCAATAATTGAGAAAAAATATCACTTGCGAAAGTGTAATGTTTCTATGACATCTATGAAAAATACACACCTATATGGTATACGCCAATGTAAAGGAAATGAATAATTTTGTCACGATGAATACTGTATAGAAAGGCAAATAAGATAATCAGGTTGTTACAATAACATACGTCTAAGTAACTTACAGTTAATGCTCTTTTCTAAAATCTATGTTTTTATCAACTATTTCATGCCAACTAGCACTTCAAATGATAGTAGATTATGTAACATCAAAATTAATAGGGAGGAGAGGCCTCTTACAGTTAAAGATGAACTTTGATAGAAACAACAGCACGTGCCGATGTGTACCTACAAAAGAATATCCCTGCTTAGATGGCAGCACCCGGTTTCTTGCCAAGGCTATACATATCAATGTCCAACCTAGCACAAGCGAGGTCTAACCTAGCATAATAACATCAAAACTAAGCTTGATGCATAATAAATAACGCTAGGAATGCACAAGTTACACTACTCACACTTGATCAGCACTGGTCAAAAATGAAAGTAACATCGGTTTTTAAACAGTGAAGGTAATGTCATATAATAACAAAAGTAGACCTGATGTATAACAGATAATATGAAAATTTGTCAATTGAAAGTTGTCCTGTTATTTAACATTGAAAGTAGCAGCCTGAATACATAATACATACCTTTATGGTAAGCTGCTTCCAATTGTAGCCCAAGAAGTGAATAAATCATTAAAAAGAGGAGACATGAATGACAAGGCAGATGGTTAGCAGTAGGAATAGCAGCAGCGAGGAAAAAGGGCAGCAAAAAATATAAGGTCACCATGGAAGGGTATTACAAATGCATAACAACAGAAGAAGGAACAATATCACTTGTGCACTATAAACTGTTGTTTGTCATCTGCACACCTTAGATAGAACCCAGGTACATACCTTTTTTGGTTAAGCCAGACAAGAAGACCTTACACGTAAGAGTATATAATCTGCCACCAACGACCCTGGCTAGACAAATGGCGAAACAAAAGCCATCCAAAACATGCAAAGCTGCCCCAAAGTGGAGGAAGCAATGACAAAATTTTAAAGATGACACATATGAAAATCAATGCAGATGTGTAGCAGTAAGAACCTCAATATTGGGGGGAAAATGTATGTAGGAAATATGGATGAGTAGAACAAGGTACACGTGAATAATATGTGCACGCCCGAGCTTTCATTCTCAACCATAGATGAACAAAATACAATAACGGGTTTAATTTTTTGGGCAAGATGGAGAAGAATATCTTACAGGTAAGAGTGAAGGTTGAACCACACGACAGCACAGAAAGATCTAACACACCACACCCGTCACCAACGATCGGGTCAAACACGGAGCAGGGGCGACGGTTGCCATAGACAACGATCGTAGCACCGGACAACACAAATGAACGACAGAGGGGATCCGTAGATATGAGGAAGATGGGGTTAAGAGCAGGTGGAGAAGGGGGGCGGACGATCGTCGGGGTGCTTAAAAGGGGGAAAATGGAACTGGTCACTCACGAGAAAGGGGTCGGCTGCAATAACCTAGGTGAAGTTGATGGAAGGGATGCCACACTGCAAAGCTGCAAGATTCCCTACCATATTTTTTGGCCCGAAGGACGACGACTGGAAGGCACCGCTGACCGAGTAGGAGGGATATCGGAGACGAATGACAACGAACATGAACCAGTGGCGGCACAGACCGATCTACTTCTCAGCCGTAGGAAGGATCTAGCATCACAAGTCTGTGCACGGAGGGACGGAGACATCGACGTCGGATTGGGGGAGATCCATGGATGTCGAAGCAGATATTAGGGTTCGAAGCAGAGAAGACGAGCGTCGCGGGCGGGAGGGACTCGAGGCGGTTCTCGAGTTCCCAGACGCGAGGGCAGAAGAGAGATAGCGCAATCGGGACAAGTGAAACCCACCTCGCCCCCTGGGTTTCGGAACCCATGGATATCCCGTGGTTACCCCACTGCTGAACCGGACTAACGGTAGCCCGCATCCAAAGTGTCAAGTGCACCTAACCCGCGGTTACCCCCGGGTTTACAAGGGTTTAAACCCTTTCCAAAGCGGGGCTTAGGGATATCACAACAATATGACAACCCCAAATGGCCGTTTACAAGAACATTCACGATGGACATTAAGCAAGTATAGAAGTAGAACAATCACTTCTACTAGCACTATGTAGGACTGGCCAATGCACTAAGGGGAAATCATGACGATATTACTGCCCCTCATGGAAATGAGTCGTAGACAAATTTAGCTATATTTGGTGAATGCCAGCACCCGATCATTCATGATACCGGTACACATTTGGACTTTGCCTCGTCCATGGGATCAGATAAGGACGCCTTATTTTTTAAACACTAGCATTAAAATGTCATTTGTTTGGGACCCATAGCCCCTGACAATATCTAGACTAATTCCGCTTTAATGGTCAAGATTTTCAAGGATCAAGCATGTAAGAATAATAGTGTAGATTCATGAAGTTCAAGGGCAGGACTATAGACAAGATGACGTAGCGATGATCTCCACGAAAACTATGAAAATCATGAAAAATTGGGATGAATGGCACCCACTCAGGCGGTCGTAATTTAAAGAAATAACGCCCATATGCTCGGTCGCCTAATTTGTGAATAGCACAAGCTGGAAGAAATAGCGCCAAAGTAAAGGGGTCGCTCATTCAATAAGCGCCCGTTCATGTGGTCACTAATAGTTTGAAAAGAATGACAACTAGGACGGTCGCTAATTCAATTAGCGGCCACTTCAGGTCGCCCATTCAGACAGAGACAAATTTCTCACAGAATCGCCAGAATAACATTCTATGAGGGCCGAGTGTCATGTTTTCCTTAGAGTGACATGACCAACAGGGTTTTAGAGTTTTAATGGTACAACCAGTCCAGACGGCCTTGAGGGAATCCAAGGCTACGTGGAGACTTACGGAGGTCCCAATGACAAAGTCGTCAGTCCGAAGGAAGGAATATCCCACGGAGGGCTCATTCGTCACCAAGAGTTAAGAGCTATGTAAGAAAACGTTGTGAAACGTGGGACTGCATCTTCGGTCTGAGACACAGTGCCAAAATGGACCCGCGGTTAAAAGCCAGAAAAAATCAAGAGACAGGAGAACTGCGCCCAGTGACGAAGTCGCTATATTATAGGATAGTGGCTTACCAAAAGGTCGCTCAATCTTTTAAATCACTGGAATATAAATAACTAAAACAGTAATTTGCGCCCTATCAGAAGGTCGCCCAATCTTTGAACCACTAGAATTTAAAATATTAAATCAAGAATTCACGCCTGCTCATACGGGCGTACGTTCATTATACTTTTCACATATTTATCATTTTTTTGAAAATAAATTAAATAGCTCCCCTTTGTGAGGGCGCAGGTTATGTAATGTGCGACATATTGGACAGTCGCCCATTCCTATGTATATTATAAATATTTATATATATATTTATATAAAAAAAATAAGGATAAGGAATAGGCTTTAACATAATGAAGATGAAAGAGGTTAAACAGATAGGGGCATAAAATGAATAAGACAATTTAGGGGAGCTTTTATAAAACTAACAATCTCACAAGAATGGACGACCATGCATGGGGTCGTCCATTCCTTTTTACATTAGCTTTAGATGAATAGTGACACTTTCTATTTGACAAAATTTTGTGAAACAAAATATATAAGAAATAGGAAAAAAATATAAGGATTCTAACTGTAAAATATCATAATTTTATTCCATCCAGTTTTAAAGATAAAATTCCTTGAAGTTCATGCGGAGTTTTAACCAAACAACCTGAGTCACTTTTATTCTAGCAGTATTTTAATAAAAGAAAATCCTTAAAAATATCAAGAAAATTTAAGGATCATGAAAACATGCATTTTGCTATTTTTATTAAAATGGTTCATTAGATATTAAATTTTAAACGTTGCAACAGATTATTATCTAACAAAAGATACATGTTTTCTTTGAACAAAACATGCAAACCGGTAACACTAGGATCATAAAAAAAAAGATGCAATAACATGAGCTTTATTTAAATTTTGCTTGGGAGAATGCATAGCTTGATACGTTTTACGGTTTAAGATGTGGGATGCAAGAATAGCCCCCAACGGCAGCAATACGCAACAACAAAGGAAGAAGAATTTCGTTTGCTTCACGTATAGCAACGTTGGTCGCACGGAACAACTGCAACGGCAGCTGCAGCACATACAAAGCAATGGCAGCAGCACTTAACATGCAACAGGCGGACAATCGTGGGAAGAAGTAAGATGTCACATCAGCACCTCGCCTTCGATAGTCACAGCAGGATGCAGTAGACGACGATGACAGGGGCGGCGAACAACTCCTCCGAATGTGGTGGCTGCAGTAGCCTTAGTCTGTTCGTGGGGATGTTGGTTTTATAGGGAAAAGGTAGTCATTCTAAGGGGGTCGGACGTCAATAAGGCAAGGCTTCCTCTTGCCATCCGCAAAGCCTTCAACCCTGCTAAGTTTTTAGCCGCCTGCAATGTTTTAATATAAAACCCCAAGCTAATAGCCATGTAAGGCTTATTCGAACGTGAGAGAGTTTGGGTTGTGGGTTTCTTTGTTAACAAAGCCCATGCACACTTTGCATGCATGGTGAGTTTGGGTTATCTATGTTGGGCTCATATGGGTTTATATTTGTGGTCGGTTAGCTGCCCCATTTATTGAATTATTTTATTAAAGCCCATGTATTCAAGCCCTTCACATTAGAGTTTACGAAACCCATTATATATATGTTTATATTCTGCCCCATGCACCTTCAAACATGGGAGGGTTTATGGGCTTACCCTACTTGCATATATATATATATACATATATATATATATATATATATATATATATATATATATATATATATATATTCATTCATTATAAATCTTGTTTCTATTGAAGCCCATTAATCAATATTTATTATAAATTAAATGTAGAACTATATATATATGGACCTTATTTACATTACCTATTTATCTTCCTTATTCACTCCCATGGTTGTCTCGAGTATTAGAGTCGGATTTGATCCTATGAAAATCTTTATATATATGTATGTGTATAAATATAGTTTTGGAATGATATTCCTTCTAAATACTTCAATTGTATTTTTCAATATAAGCCATAAATAGATAAAGGATATAATGAATATCTATTTCTCCATTATTTATTTATACCTTTATTTGTGTCCATTTACTAACATTTAGGCTCAATAACTATTTTAGCTAATTATTCTAATAATTAATGTTATTTTCATTTAGTCTAAATTTAAATTTTCGAGGTGCTACATGGTACCCTGCCCAATAAATTAGAAGAACTTGCCAAATTAGCTCACAGATCTGGGGTTGTGACAAGAAGAAGCCACGCCACCAAGGAAGTGCTTGGAATGGTTGAAGATGTGCCGATGGTCACCAATTTGACTGCCAATGTGGTGACATCAGGAGAAGAGGAGATTCCCCTGCCAGCCCCATCTGAGGGAAATTCAAGTAAAATGATGGAAGAGATGCCCATGGCCACGGCCTTGGACCAAGCTATCCTGATGATACTCCACAAATATCAGCAAGAAATTGAAACACTAAAGAGACAGCTGAGTGAAAAAGCTGAACAAACTCCTGTCTCCAAGCACCAAGAGGTGCATGCTGAGTCATCCCAAGGGATCTCTAACTCGTGTGAAACTATACCACCCGCTACTCCTCATCCAATGAGTCATGAAAAAGCTCCTTTCTGCAACCGCCACCTGCGCAGTCACCAATTAGTCAAGTACAACAGTCACCACTAGTGACGCACTGTGTGCCACATGCTACCACTATGATAACTCCTTTCACACACTAGTCTACGCATTTCTACCTAGAGCCGGTAGACCTTGCTATGATGAATAAACTTATGGTGGAAAGAATGATTGAGATGAAGCTGTCAGAAAGGGCCGATGGTGATTTCGGCACCTTTGATGCAAACCGATTACCTTATCCACCGTACTATGCTGCAAAAAGGCTACTGCCTGGCATTAATAAACCACCCAAGTTTGAAAAGTTTAATGGGCAAGGTTCTCCCAGAGAACAAATAACTTATTATATAACAGTGATGGGCGACTAGGCAGCAGATGAAGCTTACTTGCTGAAATTCTTCGGGTCATCTCTCACCAGATTGGCCTTTGAATGGTACTCAGGCTTGTCCGCTAGGTCAATCCTGGACTGGTCCGATATGTAGCGGAAGTTCCGTGAAAGGTTTCACGTCACTAAGAGGGAAGTCATACTGGCAGAACGATATTCCACCAGGGAAAAGCAGGATGAAACCGCCTTGGAATACATCAAGAGGTGGAGGAATCTCAACATGAGATGTAAACGGCCTCCGCACCAAGAAGATGTTGTTCAGATTTGTAAACAAAATCTAAGAAAAGAAGTGATAGAAAAGATGATTGGTATCGATATCAGGTCATTTGACCATCTTAACAATGTGGTGGCGGAGGTTGAGTCCTTCCTAGCAAAACATTCTTCGGTCGGCATCCCTGCAGTTCAAAAAGGCAAGGCTATTGATCGTCGACCAACCCCGAAAGAGGCAAACACTGTTGACTTCAAGACCTTTGAGCAGTAAAGGAAAAAGACTAAAACAGGAGCTACTCCTCTGCCGGCAAAGCCGCCGATAAGAAAGAAGGCTCGTTACTCAAGGACAAGATGAAAAAGCTATATTCATTTCCAAAGGAGAAAACTCGGGTCTTGTTTGAAAGGGCATACAAATACAACTAAATAACACTGCCCGAACCAAAGAGGCCTACTGATGCTAAGAGGCATGATGATCCCTTGTTTTGCCCATATCACCGAATGCTAGGGCATGCTATTGAAGACTGTTACGTGTTTAAGGGCATAATAGAAGGGATGATAAAGAAAGGGAAGATGCAAATTGGTGAACACCAAGTTGACCCACCCTACCCCCATGAACCTCCAGTGCTAAGACAAACTATCAATATGGTTTCGTTGTACCAGCGGCTACCAGAATAGATGTCTGAAACTAGCACTCAGCACACTTATGAAGCCTGCTTTCTCACACCCATTGCAGAGTAGGCAGGATGGCAGTCCGTTCCTACAAGAGCAAGAAGAAAACCGCCAGCCCGTGAAGTCATAGGTGTTCACATTCGTGGTGTCACTGAGCGGTACACTCCACCTCCAGTAGCTCCTGCATGGCACGTAGCTGAATCACCTGCAGTCATCCGAATGCCAACTTATAACCGGAGGAGGCAGACTCCGCTACCCTCTCACAAAGAAATAAGCCCTGAAGTGCGGCGCTTGCAAGCCTACATCAATGAGCTTGATGAATATGAACAACCCATGTTAACACCTCTGCTAGTGAAAGACGATGTACCATGGGAGCAGCTAGAAAATCTGACCCTTAGAGAACAGAATGAAAAGAAAACAGAAGTAGCTGGTGGTAGCCTATTCTGGGGGCAGATGCTAGCCAAGTCCGATCAGCGGAGAAAGAGAAGAACAAGAAACAAGAAAAGGGTGACTAGCCTGCACTGTAACACCCTATCTACCTTGTTTAACGTGCCAGGAGAAGGTGAATTGGACGAATCAGGCGGTACACCGTCTGAGGTGAATTAGGTAGAAACTTCAACTTCGGCTCATGCCCCTCGTTCTGGGAAGAAATGGGGGCGCCTCCCTCCAGTAAATCACGACATTATCTTCAAGAATGAACAACCTTACCAAATACCTGAGCCAGAGGTCAAGTGTAACAGGATTCCTCCTCCACCCAGCCTTTATCCACAAGAAAAGGCGGACGAAGGTATTCCCTCCTTCACTGAATTTTTGTCCATCTTAGAAGGGAAGTAGCCGAGTCAAAGCTCCGATCCTGGGAGCAAGGGTCCTTGCTTTCCGCCTCCTCCTGCTTCTTTCCTAAAAAGTGGGGCGGGCGTTAGTTCCTCTTCAACTGGGAAAGTTCCTTAGCACGAGGAAGCCCCCCAACAGTCCCCTCAGGAAAACGAAGGTGACGGAGAACATTCCTCGCTAGCAACACCCCAAGAGCTCCCGAAGCCTCGTTGTGTAGAAGAGATGCTGTTGTCCAACGTCAGGGTGGGCAGTCGAATAATGAAGCTACTGAAGAAACCCCCAACCATATTTACTATATGGGAGATTCTGTCCCTAAGTGAAGAAGCGCGGCAGACAATGATTGAAGCTTTACAGATGCCAGCTCAATATGAAGCATGCTTGGCAGAATACCAGTCTGGGCCAGCAATCACCTTCATAGAGGATGACATGCTGATTCTAGATGCTAACCACAATAGGCCACTATACATGAGGGGGCAACTCAGCTGCCAACCGCTGAGCCGAATCCTGATAGACCGAGGAGCTACGGTTAATATTATCCCTTACCGCATATATCAGAAATACTACTTTGATGTCCACCTCACGAAAGTAAGAGATATGAGAATTACGGGCTTCAACCAAAAGTTCGAAGTCCCCCTTGGTGTAGCAGAATTTAACCTCACACTGGGAGATCTCACAACTAAAGTACAATTTCATGTGATTAATTCCAGCACCTCTCACAAGGCACTACTTGGCCGACCTTGGCTGCACAAGCACCTGATAGTTCCCTCCACATTCTACCAGTGCATTAAGTACTGCCGGAATGGGAAAGAAGAAAGAGTATTCGCTGATTTGCACCCTTTTGAGGTTTTTGAGTGTCATTTACTCGATGCACCCCTCTATATCGAGGCATTCTGGGAGCCAGTAAAGAAGGAGGCACCCGCAGAGAAAAAGGAAGAAAAAGCTTCATCGAATGATTAGTTTCCACCACCGCCACCTAACTACATGGAATATTAGGAGGTCTCTCATATCTCCGAGGCAGGAGAGGTCTCTAGGGCTGTGCCACCCGCAACTTATTCCGAAAGGGATGAAGCTGACATGAAGAAGATATTTGAATGCATCTAAGTACCACCAGGGCTTTTTAAACCCGTGTTGGACCTCGAATGTCAAATAGTGGAACCACTAAAGACCATGGAAGTCCTTCGCTTCTCCGAGCCGTCTACAATATTTTATGTTGGAGAACCTACTGACAAAGAAGATGACGACTGTGTCATTCCCAAGGAATCAACAAGTCAGATGGTGCAGATAGAGGGCCTGGCTTATACATCCGACTGGGTCTCTCACCTTTTTGCCAAAATATGAGTCCCCTCGCGTCAGCTTTTTAGTCAGAAGGAAGCATTTGAAAAGTTATGGTACCCACCCAACACCGACAAAGAACTCCTAAAGATCACCCGATGTCCGGGTCTGGGGTATACCCTCCAAGAATATTATGAAGCAGAGGTGGATGTCATCTCTACCATCTTCACAGCTCAAGGCTCGCCGAAAATATTTTATGACAACTTCCCAACAAATAATGAAGAGAAGGACTCCCATCCACCAGAGGGTGCATTGCTCTTTGATAACAGCCCAGGGTTAGAAGAGCGCGATAATGTCGCTTAATGTAGATGCTGGGAGGAAGTTTTCCTTGAAGAAGTACCATTTCAAACTGGGATCAGGTTTGATGAAGTCATAAATAAAGAAATTCAAGACCCTAAAGAAGAGAAGGAGCGTCTCGAGTTTGAATGCATCCTCGAAGAATGCCGAGCCCTACAGCAATAGGAATGGTCTGAAGAAGAACATACACTAATATACACCATGGAGCCATGCTCGTCGATGGGGGCAATAGAACAAGAAGATGAAAATGATAGTAGTATCACAATGGAGAGCATGATGCTCCACAGTGAAACTGAAAAAAATAAGGTGACCAGCTGTGCTCAACAAAGGCAGGCTCCTCTTCACCCAAGAAATGGAGACAATCAAGACCAACTATCACCCCCTCCGAGTTGCATAGTCCAAGGCGGAACCTTACTGTCAAACCGGCCTGATATCTCAACATGGGATTGGGCCTTGCTTGAAGAAAATATAGAAGTCCTGGAGGCTGAACAAGATGATATTGAAGATTTTGTCGACTTACAATCGGCACCACCAGAAATTGAAGACGGAGGCCAAGCCACTATTGATGAACTAATCGAGGTGAATCTGGGAAGCAATGATGATCCGAGACCCACCTTTCTCAGTGCCTTACTCTCTCAGGAGGAGCGGAGGCAATATCTACAATTACTAAAAGAGTTCCAAGATTGCTTCGCCTGGACCTATAAGGAGATGCCTGGGCTAAATCCCAATGTGGCGTAACATTTACTGGCAATAGACCCAAGGGTAGAGCCAGTGAAGCAATCTTCCCGGTGCATGCGACCAGAGTTGATTGATCAAATGAACAAAGAAGTGGACAAACTCATTGATGTCTACTTCGTGGAGGAAAATCAGTACACCACATGGTTGGCCAACATAGTGCCCGTAAAGAAGAAAAATGAGTAGATAAGAATATGCGTCGACTTCCGGGACCTTAATAAGGCATGCCCGAAAGGCGATTTCTTGGTGCCAATCACCGAAGTAATGATAGATGCCACTACCGGCCATCAAGCTCTAACATTTATGGATGGGTCATCCGGCTATTATCAAATATGGATCGCAGAGCAGGACAGGGTCTACACAGCCTTCCGAACTCCCAAAGGCATCTTCCATTACAAGAGAATGCCGTTTGGTCTTAAGAACGCCGGTGCTACATATCAAAGAGCCATGACAAAAATCTTTGACGATTTACTCTACAAGAAAGTTGAATGCTACATTGATGATCTTCTAGTCAAGACCAGGAAGAGGGAAGACCATTTGCAATTCCTGTGGGCGATATTCTAGAGGCTTCGACAATATGAGCTAAAAATGAATCCAATGAAATGTGCCTTCGGGGTATCTAGCGGAAAAAATCTCGGTTTCATTGTTAGATACAGAGGAATTGAAATAGACCCAGACAAAATAAAAGCAATACAAGAATTACCTCCGCCAAGGAGCTTCACCGAGCTATGGTCTCTGCAAGGCCAACTGGCCTATATCCACCGGTTCATCTCAAACTTATCAAGACGGTGTCATCCTTTTCATAAATTAATGATAAAAGATGTGCCCTTTTATTGGGATGAAGAATGCCAAGCAGCTTTTGAAAAGCTGAAGGATTACTTGAAGACCCCTCTTGTGCTCGGGGCACCAATAAAAGGAAGGCCAATAATTCTATATATAGCAACTACTCATTACTCGCTGGGGGCAATGATGGCCCAGAACAACAAAGAAGGAAAAGAGCAGGCCCTGTATTATCTCAGTAGGAGATTGGTAAGGACTAAAGAAAAGTATACATTCATTGAGGAGATCTGCTTAGCCCTGGTCTTCGCTATTAAGAAGCTTCGACACTACATGCTGTCGCATGAAATAAAATTAATATCCAAGGCATATCCACTCAAATACATACTGTCTCAACCAGCACTCAAAGGCCGTTTAGGCAAATGGGCAGTGATTCTTGTTGTGTTTGATATCTCCTATGTGCCGTAAAAAGTCGTCAAAGGACAAGCTATCGCAGACTTTTTTGCAGAGCATCCGGTTCCAGAAGGCTCTCCCCTGGAGATGAAAATTCTTGATGAAGAAACCCTAGAAGCATGTCAAGCTCAATAGGTCACAAGGGAACTCTACTTTGATGGAGCCTCAAGGACCGAAAATTCCCCACCTGGCCTTGTCAAAGTGAGAGCAGGGGCAGGCATTGTCCTGAAATCACCAGAAGGGGAGGTGGTGCACACCTCCTGCTCAATAAACAAGCCATGCACTAATAATGAAGCTGAATATGAAGCACTGATAATCGGCCTCCACATTGCCCTTAACATGGAGATCTGGATGCTGCAAGTATTTGGTGACTCCATGCTCGTCGTCAAGCAAATACAAGGGGAGTTCGATGTCCGAAAACTAGAGCTTGCCCCTTACCATCGAAAGGCGATGCACCTCATGGTGAAGTTCTACCTCATTGAGCTTAATCATATAGGTCGAAGGCAGAATGCTCAAGCTGATGCCCTGGCGAAATTGGCCAGCTCCCTAGCAGTCACACCAAATGAGACCTTGAACATCGTCATGATCAACCGACGACAAGTCCCCAACATACTAGATATGCAACCGGACGAGGATGAAGTCGCCACAGCCGAGAAAGCTCATATGCATGATTGGAGAGAGACCCTCCTGCAATGGTTCATGCATCAAGAGCTACCGAAAGAAAAGGAACAAATAATGAAGCTACTTAGGATCAAGGACTCTTACGAGTTCAGAAGCGGAACATTATTCTGAATTGCGGCAGATGCCCGTAAAAAGAACCTGCTCCGCTGCTTATCTATGGAAGAAGCATGGCAGGTAATGCGCGAAGTACATGCTGGAATAGTCGGAGCGCATCAAGCCGGGCCGAAGATGAAAATTGAAATCAAGAAGTTGGGCTATTATTAGCCCACTATATTCGATGATGGTTGCAAGTTCGTAAAATCATGCCAAAAGTGTCAAGAGCATGTTGCTATACCCAGAAGGCCTCTAGTGTCGCTTCATCCAACAATACCCAGCTGGCCCTTTGCATAATGGTGAACTGATGTGGTTGGCCCTCTACCAGCATCTTCTGCCGAATGCACGTACATCCTAGCAGCAACAGATTACTTCTCCCGGTGGGCGGAAGCTATAGCACTCAGGGAAGTGACTGGTGAGCTTGTGGCCAGATTTAGCAAACAGAACATTATATTTCGGTTTGGTGTTCCCAGCCGAATCATATTAGACAATGGCAGTCACTTCAAGAACCAGAAGATTTACCAGTTGTCCGATAAATACAAAATTGATTGGAGAACCTCCACCCCATACAACCCAAAGGAAAATGGGTTGGTAGAAGCTTTTAACAAAACATTGTGCACTCTCCTGTCCAAGACAGTCAGTTCTCACAAAAAGGATTGGGAGGAAAAGATGTATGATGTTTTGTGGGCATATCAAACACTCTACAAGACTCCCACAGGCTGCTCACCTTTCTCTCTTGTATACGGCTTAGAGACTGTAGTCCCCATCGAGCTGGAAGTGCCATCATTAAGGGTCGCCATTCAACATGGTCAGGTTCTTGACGAACAAACAAATGTCGAAAGAAGGCTAGAAGAATTAGCTGACCTGGAAGGAAAGCGTCTTCGAGCACAATAGAATATTCAGATATATCAAGCCTGCATGGCGTGCGCCTTCAACAAACTCGTCAAAGGATGAGAATTCAAGAAATGAGACCTGGTCATGGTGAAGAAAAAGGAAGTCATTTCTTCTAACCCTAAAGGCAAATTTGCTAAAAATTGGTTGGGTCCGTATGTGGTCTAGCGTGTATACGAGGGTGAAGCCTACGCCATCGTCAATCATCGGGGAGAGGTACAGTTCCTGCCACTTAACGGCAGACATCTGAAGCTATACCATGCACCACCACCCCCTTTCAATGAAATGGTGAATGATTAAATTTATTCCCCGGGCTTGTGCCCAGCAAACCACATCTCCTCCCTCGGGTTTGTGCACCATGCTCCAACCTGCAATTATTTAGTCAAAAAAATGGGGCTTAAAATAGAGGTGCCCCATCAGCCTTGTTCGAGCATCCTGCCAAGCAAGGGCAAAAATGACTACAACCTGGCTGTGGCGAAAACCCGAAAGGGTGCTGTAGGCAAAATAGGGTATCTTGCCACGTGAAAATTCGAAAGGGCTCGTGGGCAAAAGCGAGAGAGGGCTGGCTCCGGTGAAAACCCAAAAAGGGCACCTGGGTTAATAATGTGGTAATCAATATATATGTATATATATATATATATATATATATATATATATATATATATATATATATATATATATATATATCATCACTATTCATACTCAACCCCTACCGTGGAAGTTCTCGGCATAACATTCGTCACATGTCCCACCGAAAAGTCCACAGCCACCGTTGATCCATTGACATCATCATCAGGATCGATGCTTAAACCTACTGGCATAGCCCTTACGCCTACACCGCTAAAAACCCTTCTTTGCTCCGGCATCCACCCCATGCTGATGAACAAACCACCGTTGATCCATTGACATCATCGTCGGGATCAATGCTTCAACCTACATGCATAGGCCTTACACCTACATCGCTAAAACCCTTATATGCTCCGGTATCCACCCCATGCCGATGAACAAACCACTGTTGATCCATTGACATCATCGTCAGGATCGATGCTTAAACCTACCGGCATAGGCCTTACGCCTACACCGCTAAAACCCTTCTTTGCTCCGACATCCACCTGTTGACGCCTGGAAAATGAGCAATGGCGAAGACAAGAAATTGAAAAGAAGATCAGACCAACGGTGAAAGATCAATGATGAAGCTCATCAACCACCCATCCGGCCAGGCTAATGTCCAGTGTCATCGTCTAGCAGACGACGGCACCGATGAAATAGCAGTCACCTGACTGATGAGACCTCCTACCATATTTTAACAAGAGCTGTATTGCTGCCCTATCCAAGAATCTACAGATGACATGTCAGAATGGGTCAGATGTTGACTTATTGACAGATGAGGCGGGAGCAAAGACAAAGATGAAGCCAAAGCCAGCAAATGAAGACTGTGAAGACTTCTACAAAATCAAAATAAAAGAAGAACCGTCTTCATGTACTGCGTGCCCTGCTGAAGCCTTCCCGGGTTAAAGATGACATCTGGTCTTGACATCATTCAGATGACAATGCTGATGAAACCATATCCGATTTTATCGTCATTCAGATGGCAATACTGATGAAATCCCAGCCTGCTGACTGATGAAATCTTAAGATGATCTCAGCAAGGTTATGTCACCAATACAGGGCCTTCTCTGGTTCTGATGAATATCAATTTACGGGATTAAAAGAGGCCAAGGCACGTGCGAAGCTTAAAAGCCCTAAATGGGCCAGCCAAATGGGCTTCCGAGTGTGGCGCCGAGAACCTCAACAGGAGGCCACTTGGCGCACCGGGAGCTATTGCGAACGAATGAGGCACGCCGATTACCATCTGCCGAGATGCAAGAAGAGGAGGAGTCTATATAAACCCATTCCTTCGAAGACATCAGAAAAGGGCGGACAGACAGAAAAGAAGAAAAGAAAGAGACGAAGAAAAAAAGAGCGAACAGATAGCCAGAAAGGAAAAGAGATAGGAAAAGAGAGGGAGTGAGTCTCCGTCGAAAGAAGAAGCAGAAGAAAAGAAGGAAGAAAGGCTCCAGGTGGGCTGATAGGGGGAGGGAGAGGAGTCAATGCTCCACCCTCCCCCCCCCCCCCCATGTTCGATGTTCCTTTCTTTTTCTTTTTACTGATTCTCCGTATGTAATAGTCGAAGTCTTGATGTTTAGATTATTCATACGATTCTCTCCCTGTTCCTCCCCTTTATGTTTCTCGGCTTCAGCTCTGCAGTCGATGTAAATGATGGTGAGATGAAATAAATGCAGTTGCCGTGATGGGTTTTAGGCAATACGATCTTCCCTTGTCTCCATATGTATGCGTACTGTTTGTATGAATGCCCCATGGGCGAAATGACTCAGGCTTCGGAGTCGAGTCTGTTCTTCGAACAGGGATGAAGGTAGAACCCCCACCCTTGCTTAGTGGGTTGCTGGGTTCTATTCTCTTCTCTCTTCCTACTTCAATGTTATGCCCTCCGTATGTGTTTGATTCTTGCCCTCAAGCCTCTTGTGCTGTCCGGGAACCAGAGACATCAATCTCTTGGTTCCCCGGACTGCCGGCTATAAAAGATACATTTGAGCCCGCAGACGAATGCAACCCTGGATCTTCATTCCAATCGTTGGATGACTAAGGCCTGGGGTCCCAGCATCGAGGGTTCTTTCATCGCCGTTTCGCTTCTCAGATGATGCTATGCTAGTCTGGGGAATCAGAGACAGCCATCTCTTGACTCCCCCAGACGTCTGGCAGCAGACAGTTAAAAGCTACTCAGGCCCCGACGATGGTCTCTCCTCCCCCTGATGATTCGGCCTCTCAGCTCCCTTGGCGTCCTTCTAGCAGAGACATTCATGAAACCTCCTCATGCACCCTTGATTCGGTCTCGATCTGAGCCATAAAACCCAGAAATCCCAGAAACAGAGTACCGTAGCATCTCTAAAAACCCTGAAATTCTCCCGCATTCCACCTTCTCGGCGTGCAAGTTTCCCCGCCGAGAACTGTAAGGCCGAGAGGCCTTCCCCTCCTTTCAGCTAAACGACAAGCCCCTTTCTTTGAAAACCCATAGCCCACGGGCTCCCGGCACTAGGCTCCCGGCGCGGCCATGAGCGCGCCGGGAAGTCCCACGCCGAGAGCCCCTTCCATCCACCAAAAGGCCATGCCGAGAGCCCCCCCCCCTTCTGCCACTTAGGCCCGGGCCGAGAGCCTCTCCTGGCCACTTCATTGGCGCGCCGAGAAGCCCCTACTATAGCCCACGCCGAGAAGCTCCCTTCGGCCAGGGAATAGCGCGCCGAGAAGCCCCTCGCACCGGGAGCTTTCTGCCGTCTTCCCTCTGCGCCGAGAACCTCGCGCCGGGAACCCCTTTGCCTCCTTGCCTTCGTGCCGGGAGCCTCCCTTCCCACTTTGCTGTACCGAGAGCCTGCTCTGTTGCCCAACTGGCCTCCCCTATATTATGCGGTCCCTAACTGGATTCACATGCAACCCCGCGGGTTCGGCGGACCTTATCTTTACAAGGGTCTCGTCGACCTCCGAGACGGGGAATAGTGATTGATGATAGAGACATGTACAGTCTCCTTGAGCCTTAGTGCTCCCCCGCTTTTCGGCTTTCATCCCGGCATTCCGTCGATGTCAGCCTATATCATCCCTTGGCAGATGCTAAGTCTAGGGGAGGTGCTGCCAAAATTCCCCCAGGATGATGAAAGCCAATATTAAGCTGCCCCCGGGAACCTTTGCGCACTTGAACTGCATTGATAACCTACTCAAATGTTGTTACTGAATCTTAAATCCAAATTTTGTTCCGGGGGCTCCGCCCCCGGAAACCCCCGCAAGGGGCGCTGCCCCTTGACCCCCGCGACCTGACCGGGCAGGTCGATCCCCGCGACCTGACCGCGCAGGTCGATCCGCGTGCGAGGGCGCAACATTGAGCGTTCGCTCACTTTCCATCGTCCCGCATCGGGTTCATGAATAACCCCTTTAGCTCGGGAGGGCTCTGCCACTGCATGAGTTCCACCGGCTTCTACAGGGAATACCAAACATTGCCCCATGGCAAATATGCGATTCGGGAAGTTCAACACTTCTCTCTCTCTTGGCTTTCATCCCGGCACTCCGTGGGTGACAGCCTATTTCCCCCTGGGCATAACCCAGATAAAGGGAAGATGCTGTCGAAATACTGATCGATGTTTTAAACCTCATCATGGTCGCGGCTCAGGCTACCTGTGATTGAGATCCTCCTTCCCCCCTTAACCCCGGGCTTTGAACCGCTGACTTAGCGATATCATCTGTTTCTACGGTTGGTGTCATTATCTTGCCCGCCTTCCTGGCTTCGGTATGAAGTCCCATTTCCGCACATGAATATACGTTTGCCTCTCGAGGGCTCCTACTTTTAGCGTTTAATCAAGGGTTGTCCTTCCTTGGAAGGACGTAATTAACGTCATAGCGTTCATGGTATGACGGACTTCGGGTCCCGACTCGGACTTCACAATCGACTGACCATGTCAGATCGAGCGCACAATAAAATTGTCACTTCGGTGACTGGCACGCCAATAAATAAATAATAAAATAAATAAATAAAATAAACTAAAAATAAAATAAATGTGTCAAACACCACCCCATGCCGATGAACAAACCACCGTTGATCCATTGACATCATCGTCAGGATCGATGCTTAAACCTACCGACGTAGGCCTTACCCCTACACCACTAAAACCCTTCTTTGCTCTGACATCCACCCCATGCCCATGAACAAACCAACGTTGATCCATTGACATCATCGTTAGGATCGATGCTTAAACCTACTGGCATAGGCCTTACGCCTACACTGCTAAAACCCTTCTTTGCTCTGGCATCCACCCCATGTCGATGAACAAACCACTGTTGATCCATTGACATCATCGTCAAGATAGATGCTTAAACCTACCGGCATAGGCCTTACGCCTACACTGCTAAAACCCTGCTTTACTCCGACATCCACCCTATGTCGATGGACAAACCACCATTGATCCATTGACATTATTGTCAGGATCGATGCTTAAACCTACCGGTATAGGCCTTACGCCTATACTGCTAAAACCTTTCTTTGCTCTGGCATCTACCCAGTGCCGGTGAAGACACTACTATTGAAAAAAATGGGGCTTAAAATAGAGATGCCCCGCCAGCCTTGTTCGAGCATCCTGCCAAGCAAGGGAAAAAATGGCTACAACCCGACTGTGGTGAAAACCCGAAAGGGTGTTGCAGCTAGAATTGGGTAACCTGCTACGTGAAAACCCGCAAGGGCGCATGGGCAAAAGCAAGAAGGGGCTGACTTTGGCGAAAACCTGAAGAGGGCGCTTGTGTCAGTAATGTAAATAATTTAATAAATAATGATGATGACGAATGACATGTCTTTATGTTCATCTCCACAAACCACGCCATGGGAGCTCCTGGCATTTCTCATATGTCCCACCTAGAAAAACAAACCACTGTCGATTCTATGACATCATCGTCAGGATCGGTGCTAAAAAATTTTCGGTGTAGGCCTTACGCCTATACTGCTAAAATAAAACCCTCTTTGCTTCGGCATTCATCCCATGCTGATGAACAAACCACCGTCGATTCCACGACATCGTCGTCAGGATCGGTGCTAAAACCCTCCGGTGTAGGCCTTACGGCTATGCCACCAAAAGCAAAGCATAATACCCCTCTACCAGGCCTCATCCCAATGCCTTCCTCCCGTTGTAGCATCCCTAACAACTCGAACAAACATTCTCTATCATATCCACACCATAGATTTCCGACGCGCTCGTGGTGCGGTGGAGCGAACCCCTCACCCTTTCTCTGAAAGAGTGAGCACTCTCATGCGGTTTACGCGTAGTACCCCTCGAAAACCAACAGAGTCCTTGACGCTTCGCCGTCAGGGCAAGAAGGCAACAAGACAACACATGAAGGAAGACCGGAGGCTGCAATAGAATAAATTCCCGATTTCCATTACGATAAAAGGAAATTAAAAAAGACCTCTCTTTGGAAGAGAAGAGCTACATAAAGTACGGCTATTGTCGGCAAAAGATATCTTCAAAGTCTAAAAGCCCAACAGAAGGAGCTGCCCCCTGCTCTTGAAGATGAATCTCCTCCTCCTGAAGCTGAGCCAGCTCACTGTGCAGTGAAGCCACCTGACCCTCCAGCACAACAATCTCCTTAGCGCTTTCAGCATCCATATCTTCTATGAGATGTAGCTCCGCCTGCAGGGAGACCATCTCCACTTGCAGCTCCTCCAGCCTGCCCCGCAATGATTGAATGTGTGAGGACAGGGTTGTAGCAAGAGCATATCACTCCTAAAGCTCCAACTCTAAAGGTTCTAGAGTTGCCTGGCAGTCAGCTTTCTGCATTTTTAGTGCACAAGTCTGTCACTTTTAATACGCCCTAGAAAGTATCAGCAGTTCACAAATTTTAGCAAAAGAATCACCCTCTGAGTCCATAGCTCCATGGGGCATCCCAGTGCCTGAACACCAATAGATGCTACTCGGCAATTCCCCCCAGCCTGGGATAAGTCAGAGCTGGCTCGGACAAGACTACCTACCGCAGCATCCCCAGATGGTGCCACACCACCTCGTCCGAAGAAGTAATGCCGAAAGATGTCACTGGCGGCGGATGAAACTCAACTTCACTATCCACATTGGCCCATAAGTCAACATCCGTGGCTAAAGAAGAGGATGGCAAGGCTGGTACAATGGCCATGCTTGACGCTCCAATAGCTTTGTCGAGCCCCGGTAGCTTCTCTCATGACAGGGTATGCTCTTATGATGTCACCATGCTAGGAAGAGCTAGAGCTGTCTCTGACCCTAACTCAATAGCCCGCTCTTCAGAAGTTGGAAGCACCTGAATAGATACCTGCACCATCATTGAAGTAAAGGCCGATGCTCAGGTTTCAGGCCTTAATTCTGGGGCAAGGGTCGGCCCTGAAGTTTCCCCTGATGTATCCAGCTCAATTGGCATTACATCAGATCTGGGTTGAGCTCTGATAGGCACAGGCCGCAATATGGGCACAACCTCTTCAGGGGCTGAGGGCACGACAGAAGAAGGGCATGATGCTTCGACTCGAGGAATACTACCGATAATAGGAACTGTGACCTGACTTGAGATGATGGACATCTAAAGAAGGGGAAGCAAGCAAAAGAATATTAGACGGTCTGAAGGACCAGAAAATGAAAAGAAAGTAATATCAAGAGCATGGAACTCACTTCTACTACAGCAGGTTCCGGAATCGACATCTCAACAACCTGCTGAATAGATGGTTCTTCCATTAGTGATTTAGCTACAGAAGAGGTTGTATATTCCTCTACACCGGTCCCGGCAGCCATCTTTGACAGGGTCTCTTCGGGGGTTCTAACAATGAGCCGAGGGAGATTGAATATGGCCAATCCTTCTATCAAGGGGCAGGAAGCTGAGGTCCCACCTCCATCAACATCAGTAGTTCCCTCATGACCAGAACAACCATAGTCCACTTGTTCTACGGACAAGGATGGGGAACTTTCAGAAGAGCTCTCCACTTCAACACTAGGCTTCAAAGTTGCTTCTGCCTCTTGGCGGACAGTTTAATGAGTGGCCATGTGTCGTACTGAGGCTACCGCCTTTTTACGTGATGCTCGGCGTCCTCTTGATGATGCAGAAGGACCCGAAGAAGAAACTCCCGTTTCAGGCAAAATCTCGGGAAGCCCTGGAGCGTGTCACAAAGGGTACAATGAGATAGGGTGATAAACTCTAGAATATAAAGCATCGAAGGCAATTCTATTTGATTTACCTACTGCCTCACTATCTAGAGGAGGGGAAGGGAGAGTCTCTCTCTCAGGGCTACCAACGAATATTTCTGCCCCGACGTCAACAGCTGCACAAACGTCTACCTCAGTAGACGGAGTTGGTGAATCTTTCAGTGCTGCTACAAGATAAAAAAAATAAAAAATAAGCCTAAGGAAGCTCTTCAAAGAAATGCCACCGTAATAATAACAGTGCAAAAGTACTCTCATCTCTGGCCGGTGGAGCTTGGGAGGCAGCAAATTCTTCGAATGTCGGTAGCTGAGGCGAGGCCACCTCTGAAGTGGGAATTGCAGAAGCTGCTTGCTCTACTGCAACTTGGCAGGCCTTTTTAGCCCGTGCCATGACAACTTTTACCGGAGAGGCTGCTTTACTCTTCCGACTGTCGCAAGGCAAAGGAGTAGTAGTGGGAGCTGATGCAGGAGTATCACAATGAGAAGGTTTCTGAGCCTGCACAATGAGAAGCGATAATCTCCTTGCTGCCGTATGTCTGGTCTATCTAAAAGGAAAGAAGAGAAGAGGATACAAGTCAAAGCATAAAAAGAAGTACAAAGACATGGGTCCCTGTCAAAGCATGATGACATACCCACTGGCCCATTGTATAAAGTAGAAAGAGGCCAATAATACAAAGTCACCTCCTTGTCCCGGGAAGCAGCTTCACGAAGTAGCCAACATATATCCCCAATCTTCTCACAACGGTCGGCTAACTGAGCCAGAACCAGATGATCTCGGCAGGTTAGACAGTGGTACAAGCCCATGTGATCTAAACCCCAGCCAGCTTTATAATTGAAGGATACAAACAGTTTATGGGCCAGAATAGCCTCAGCAGGAGTACTGAGTTCCAAGCCATGAATTTTCAACAGGACAAAGAGCCAAGAAGTTTGGCGATAATATGTGGTGGTTCTGTCCTCCCTTCGCACAAAAGTCTGATACGGATAGTGGCAATCCTGCTCTGAACGCCAAGAGATTATCGGGGGTATGGGTTCTTCAACCTGAAAAGGGAATTGTTACAGCTCAAGGCGGGCATTTCCCACTTGGGTCAGATCCTTCAAAGACTTCAAGAGATCATCCTCTTTCACCTCCAACAGTACTGGCGTCAGTTGTTTAGATTCCTTCTTCATGGCCTTGCATGCATCGAGATACTCACCTACCGCCTTAGGGCGCTGCGACAGAAGCCTCTTCAAATGAGATTAGTCTATATCAAACACAGGCCAGGGCTGACGGCTCAAGAAAGCATGTTCCGCTGTATCCCAGCAACCAGCCTTCATGTTTCTATAGAAGCTAGTACAGGCATTCAACCATTTAATATACTCAGGGGTGACTTGAGGAACACGTCCGGGCGTCAGAACCTTGAATGTGCTATGCTCTCGGTGATGAAAGAAGTCCCACCAGGAGCGACCTTCTTCAGCAACCACTGTCCCCTTCTTGGTCCGGCTATCAAGAGGAAATTGAGCGGATGAAGGTGAAATATGTTGGTCATATCCGAAGTTATGACCAAAACGGAAAGGGTAGTATGGCTCCAGAAAAATATTACTACCCTTCCTGAATACTAGAACACTCGGTCGAATGGCCAGCGCCCATTCAACCAGTTCAGGTTCTAAGATAAAGCGGGTTGTAGGCGTGCCTGAAACAGGATGGGAATATACTTCAGTGACGTCCATCTTGCATTCACGCTGGCAATTGACCAGAGGAACAGAGTGGGAAGCTAAACTCCAGAAGTGAATGGTGCATGTGAAATCTACTGGGACCTTTGTTAACCGACCCCGAATAGAGAAAAGTTGCTGCGTGGTTATCTCCAGCTCTACACTGGCAAATTCAAGCATTCTTGGGTACAACGTCAGTTCTTGAAGTGGTATTGGGGCAAACTCAGGGAACAATGTGCATACCCAAGCATTGAAGAAATGGATTGGTCCTACAGTCCTTAGATGCTGCAGTATCTGACATCTGCGTAGCTCCCCCAGCATCCTATAAATCAAGCAGAGTGCCGTTGGACATAAATACAATTTTCTATGCCAGGCCATCTGGCATGCCGGGAGAATCACCCCCGGGTATATAACTGTTTCATCTCCTTGAGGAAGAGCAAAAGAACAAAGCCAGAATGTCAGGAATGCTGCGCAATGTGTCACGACATCAATCCCCACTGGGTTCAGCCCACGCCGATATGCCTGGCGAAGGGAAGACAGAAAGCTTGATTTGAAACAGGCTCGTTTCGCCTGCTGTGTGGCAACCGGTACTACATATGGATAGTCAGTATACTTCAAGTTGCCCCGAAAGAAATATTGAATCCACAACCCCATTCAGACTTTCTTACGATCTCCCTTCTTTCGGCTTTGAGACGAGGAAGCCCTCGATGAATCATCATAATAGGACAAGCATAGCATCCTATACACCTTCATCAGGTATCGTTACGAGAAACCAATGAAGTATCGACCTTCACCATTGGACTCGTCCTTCAAGAAGTCAACAAGGCAAACCTCTTCATACGGCTCACCGTGAATGGGCAGGCCGCTAAGCTGTGAAAGGCTCACAAATCCAGCGAGGTCTCACCTTCAGCTGTATAAAAAGTGTTGAATTTGCTGTTGAAAACCTCAATCATACCGCAACACAAACCCTTCGAAATGGGGTATTGGAACCGCGAGGCGTACACACTGTTAAAAATTCCCGCTCTGATTAAGAGAGGAGCATATTCCTTCAGGACATAGTCCGAAAACTCCACTGCCCCAGTACGGAAGGAGTGTGATCAACAACCTTCAGGTCTGCAAACTAGCCGACAGCAAGCTGATATTTGAAGTGAACTGCCAGACAATTCAAGATGAAAGGTTCTTCCCGATACCCCCACATTATCGGAGCGAAGAAGAGATCGTAGCCTGGTGTCTCTTTCTGCACACGCCCTACGGCATAATCCCATCTAGCCAGGGTGAACTCAGGAGCTTGAGTCAGCATGTTCTGTGCAGGCGTCAGCTCAGCAACCCCCAGGACTGCTTTCCATTGACGTGGCTCCCCTGGAAGATAAATTGCTTCATGGCAATGAATTACCCCTTTCAGGCTGTCTCGCTCTACAAGAATAGCTTGTTCGACTGTTTGAGCTAGCGACCCATCTCTTCTTCCAACAATGTTGAAGTGACAAATGAAAGGGAGGAGGTGCTTATCCTTCGGGAAGTCTTGGCGAAATTCCTCGCTGCGGCGATAACTGAAATTCCGAGCTATGATTAAAAGGCGTGAAGGATCCACAGTGTCGGTCTAAGAATCTGAAGATTCGTGAAGCACTACTATCTTGTCGCGACCCATGTCTAGCTCATGAACATTCGCCATCTGGCCTATTAAGCATGTACAAGAAAGGAGACAAGTCAACAACAAAGATCTGATAAAGATATAAACCAAAGAAATTCTACAAAAAAAATTCGGCAGAGTCTCCCCTCATCTAGGGATCTGCCATGAATAAATAGGAAGCACATCACAACCATAGCGTGAGATGACTCCTAAACAAAGACCAAGGGATAGCTCCCAGGCCACTCCAGTTAGCCACAAAGAAGATGGAAGCCCCACCTAGCTCGCCGCCATGAGCAAACAGAAGAAAGGAGCAAAGACGGGCTCGTCGCCGTGTGAGCGAAGAGGGCGGGGAGAAGGGCTGCCGCGGATTCGAAATGAGAAGAATGAGGGGTTTTCCCTCTCTCCTAGGGCTTTAAGCCCACTTCAAAATGGCCGCCAGATCCGCACGTGCTACTTGGCCGCCGGATCGAGCGCTTCTTGGCAGCTGGATCGAGCCCCCCCTGGCCGCCGAATCAAGCATTGGCCGCCAGATCAGTGCAGCCCGCACGCCCCTCCTGGCCACCGTATCAAGTGGTTGCCGCCGTATCACCTGGTTGGCTACCGTATCAACAACCTGTGATGGCCATTTTGCCACTGGATGAAGCCTACAGGCCCATGCAGGCCACTTTATCAACCCAGGGCCCATTGGATGGCCTTAATCCAACCCACTGGCTTCAAGTTAACTTCCGAATCTTCAATTGCAAACACAAGTGAGTGAATTACTGATCAGCGGTCGGATACTACACCCGCAGGTCCCGTTTCTCTTGTCCCTCGCTTACGCCACCTACGGGTGGGGGGCATTTGTTGACACCAAAAAAGTGTTTATATAGAAAAGGATGATAAGTCTGAAGCCCATGAAATCTCTACCCATGCCGCCTAGAGTTCAGGAATATTTCATGGAAACTCAGTTCGACTGATATCGGTATCACTACAACATCGGGAGAAGCTACTTGCATCACAATGCATAACACCCGGCTGCGCCTCCTTGGCAAATCTGCTACCCGGTAGGCCATGTCCGTCACCAGGGTGATTGGAGCTGAACGAACCATTAAAATGACCATCAGACATGCCCAGGCAACCATTTGTGTGCGTAAGCTCTCCAACAGACTCCCGATCATCAAAATGGTCGAGATACAGTTGGAGCTATCTCCAAGAAAATGACTTTCGAAAGAGAGCGTCGTTGTGTTTCAGACAGTGTAAATGAGTCACCATGAAGGGACCAAGTGCTACTCAGATATGAGAAGTACGGGCTGAACAGAGAAGAAAACATATCTTGTCGAAAAGGAGGATTCAAGGGTGCCAAAAGGAACAAGTGGGCCACATTGGGTCTTCACACATACCATCAGGCGGCCCACATTCAATCCACGGCCCACACTCCATCCAGTGGCCAAGCTTGATCCGGTGGCCAGTCCGCGCATGCTCTAGCCACCGTATCACATTCCAGCCACCGTATCAGGAAGATAGTGCCCCTATAAAATCCGCAGTTGCGAAGACTTGAAAAAGAAGGAATGACAGAGAAGAAAAAAAAGGGCCAGAAAGAAAAGAGAGAATAGAGAGTAGAGAGAGAAGCTGAGAAGAGAGGGAGGGTTTGTGAAGGTGGGTTATGTCCCCATGTAGGGCCTCCACCGAGCTTCCAGTCTCCTCTTTTCCACATCCTCCATTCTCCTGTGTATTTACTGCATTTCTTTCTTTTTGTTGCATTCGATTGTGTCTTTCTTAGAAATGTAACGCTTGTAATACTTCATGGAGTAATAAATGTTGTGGGTTGTTAAATCTATGAATTAATGGTCTCATTTCTTTTTCTCTCCCTCTTTTGTGGGATTGGATGTTAGATCGGATATCTGGAGTCCTGTTCAAGCTTTCCACTGAATCTACTCTTTGTAACTTCTCCCTGAAGTTTTTCGGATGGCATGGTTTTCAGTGGGTTACGAAACCTTGAAGGAATGCCAGTGACATGTGAGTCTATCACATGGCCTCTGGTTTCCCCTTGGTGAACGAGGAATAGCTCTCAAGCCGTCTCTCTACTGTGGCTTAGTCTGTGGCTCTGTGGGTATTGACCGTTGTGTTGGGAGGTTTATTTTGCATCCGACTGCTTTCTGGAGCCACTTGGCTCACCTGTTACCTTCACAACACACCCCTGAGGAGAGACTAGGGACATGTGAAATCATCACATGGCTCCTGGACTTCTTGCTCCCCAGCCTGAGGGATATTGCTACTCTGAAAACCCCTGGATTTCATCCTCTTTGTCCCTTTTTGCTGCATAAACCCCATGATACGGTGGCCAGCTACTGCCCCAGCCGCCGCCTCCCTGTCACACGGTGCTGTAGCCACAGTGTTCATGTCACCGGAGTTATCTCACATTTCACCCTTACCCAGCCGCCGATTGGCACCCCTTTTGCCGCCGAATAGAGCCCCTGGTTCCTTTACCGTCGTATCAAGAAAGTATGTTTCCTGGCCGACGTGTGGCCCCTTTCATTTTATTACTCCAGCCCCCAGTTGGCATGCTCTTGGCCGCCACCTCATCTCCCTCAGCCGCCGAATCAAGCTCTATTTCCCCTTATCTTTGGCCGTTGAAGAGCCTATTCCCCCTTTCCTTACCCTTGGCCGCCGAGTAGGCCCAGCCTAGCCACCGTATCGCCCTCCACTAGCCGCCGAATGCCTATGCACCCCTTGGCTGCCATCGTCTGCACACCTCCTGGCCGCTGTCTCGTCTGTTCCCAAGGCTACCAGATCAAGTCAGCCATTTCCTTTCTAACAACCCCCTAAGACTGCCAGAGGTTGATTTTAATTTCAGGAGATCGGCAAGAGCTACATTGACAGGGTGTTACCCTTACATTCTACTTCATTTTTTGAATTCTCTGACTACCCCACCGAGTCACGGAGATCTGCTGCTTGCTATGGCATGTTCTCTGATGACCTCATTAAGGGAAAAGAAATCAATTGCCTCGGTGATGGATGGTGTCCCGCAGTTGATCCCCGGGCCTCGACATGCCCGCATCTTATGGACTCCGTCTCGGCTCTCCATGGACGGATATCCTATATGTCTCTTGGCATACCGCGTGGAGAGGGGAAATCTAACCGCCCGAACGGAGAGGCCAAACGAGGTCCAATTTGACCCAATGAGGCCCAGCTCCTTGAAGTGGTAGCCCCCGGACCCACTAAATATAAGCCTAATAACTCACTCGGATCAAGCACTTCCTAGGCGGCCTTCGAGTTGGGAAGTCTGAGCATCAGTTCGATCGGGAAAGCTCCTTCAAAGCCTCCTATTCCCTGTCCCGACCATGCACTCATCGCTCGGGAGACCCCTCCTGGGCCAGTGCCTCTTGCTCGGGCCAACTGATGGAAGCTTAACTGTACGGCCGTTACGAGTCCCTTAAAAGCTGGGAGCTCAAGGGGATAGGGAGATCAAGAGTCCGTATGCTATAAAGATCCCGCAAGGAGGATGTAACCCCCCCTGAGACTCCTCAGCTTAAAGGGATCATTCACTCGATGAGTCATTATTTAAACTGGAAGAACCCTCATGTGAGAAGGTAACCCAAAAACCATGAGCAGGAACCACTTCACCTTTTGGTAGAGAGGAATCTCGCGCTCCCATCTTCCTCCTAACTCCTCCCTTTGCACTAGTGCTCTACTAGAGTCGCTGACTTAAGCATCGGAGGGTCTTCCCCGGGGATTCATCCCTGGGCACCTCTGACTTGTTTCCCTTCTTACAGTTCATACAAGGATATGTGATCATCTTCCTCCCCGCTCAGGAGTAGCGCGAGATCGCCCGACTTCATTTGGCGCCGTCTGTGGGAAACGAACAAAGAGCCATCATGGTGCGAAGGAGTTCTGGCAGGAGGACTGCCGGCGACAAGGGAAAGGTCCTGGCGATGGAAGAAGGCGCACCTTCCCTCCCCACGGAAAATTCCCCGTCAGCCAACCACGCCAATGAGATACCTCCGTCGGTGGTGGGGGAACAGCTTCCCGGCGGGAGTACCGACACCCTCCAAACCCTCAACGCAAAACTGGATGTCCTCATAGATCTCATGAGGGTTCATGCGGCCAGGGAGGAGAAGTCGCATCTCCCCTGGAAGATGCCTCTCAGCAAACCGCTGGAGGCCGTTTTAGCCTCCGGGGGCGACGGCTCATCAGCAACTAGTCAGGAGGACTATCGCATGCCCCTCCCTCGGAGCAAGAAGCCTCCTCTACCCCGAGGAGGGAGAAGTCTGGAGCACACTGACATTTCTCGGAGACCGAGGCCCCTAAGGAGCGTCAGGACATCATGCAAGTGTGCCCCCCTAGCCCTTCGGGCCATCGACAACCAGAACTATCCCTCCGACTGCGAGACTTTAAGAGACGTTTCGGAGAGCAAGAGCGCGCCCTCCGCGCCTTACAGAAGACCTCTCCTGTGGAGGACGAGGAGCGATCCCCGTTCTCCGATTACATCTTGAAGGCCGAGATCTCCCCCAGGATCTCACTTCTGATCTTCAAGTCGTATGACGGCCAGGGAGACCCGGCCGATCATTACTACAGCTTCGACGCCCTGATGACCTTGCATGGGGCGTCAGACGTGATCAAGTGCCGAGCATTCGTGACCACTCTGTCCAGGGTGCTCAGGCATGGTTCAGGGCCCTCGCCCCCAGCAGCATTCACAACTTTAAGCAGTTCAGGCGAGTGTTCAAGGAAAGCTTCACCGGCAGCGGTCCACCCCGATCAGTAGAAGGATTGCTAGCCCTCAAGTAGGAACAGGGGAGAAGTTGTGGGCTTATATCAATCGATTTAAATCAGAAGCCCTGCGCATCCCCCGCCTTGATGTAGCCTCGGCCATCACCGCACTAACCGGGGGTACCCATGATGAGAACTTATGGTGCGAGCTAGTGCTTCATCCTCCCACCTCCCTTGCCGAGCTAGTGACCCTAGCTCTGTGCCACGCAGAGTGCGAGGAAGTCCTTAGTGCCTGCCGAGGCACGACAGGCTCAGGTCAGGAGGGGGAGAAGAAGCGATCGTTCGAGCAAAGGACGGGCCAAGGAAAGAGTCAGAACCAAGATGGAGACCACAAAGAGCCGTCCCAAAAATATGAGCGGTATACCCCCCTTACCGCTCCCGTCTACGAAATCTATGAAGACATCAAAGGCTCGGGTCTCCTCCAGCAACCCGAGCCTATGAAGGCCAAGCACCGCAATCGCCGCAAGCATTGCTTGTTCCACAGCTATCACGGGCATCACACCAGCAATTGCCATCAACTTCAAGATGAGATCGAGCGCCTCGTCCACCAGGGATGTCACGCCCCGATGCGGAATCTCGGGACGTACAGTTAGGGGCACGCGAGCAAGAATTTAATATTCCGAACCATTGCAAACCATTGCACAAAAGGTTGGAAAAGGTAAATATCAGAGTTTTATTGATAATAAAATGCTGAGTACATTTGGGTAGACAACTACATTCGAATAGTAATCCAAACTAGAACAACTTCTCACTATTACGTAAGGAATACAAACTGACTGAAAAGCTATAAACTAACACTCGTATCACTCTAGTCCATCCCCGACATGGTCATCACCTGGAAAGAGGGGAAAAGTAGGAGTGAGCTAAACACGCTCAGTAGATAACCGTAAGTAGGTATAAGTATTTAACCAATTATTACACTTTACATGAAATGCAGTAAATGAACAAATGTCAACACGATAAAGAACAATATATGAGATCGAGAATGTAACACTTTTACCACAAGTAATGATCAAGTAATGAACAAGTATAGCAACTACAAGATAAAGAACTTTGGCCATCATTCAAGTATGTTACACATGTAACCAGGTAATCACGCACGATTCAAGTATCACGAATTGTCATAGACGTAACAAGTCAAGTCAAGTACTCGGGTGCAATGCCTCACCCTATCATACACATCCCATGGGCTCACTATCGTTTCGGGTGCTCTCCCCAGGACCAGACCGGGCCCTTATGATGCGTTGGCATTTCATTCAATTGGATCAACGATCCCCCGTCTAGACATAGTCAAGTTATGGCCAATATAATCAATAGAGTTTCTGTCAAGTGCAAGATAAAGGATGACATTTGTCTCCTCTGATTCAAGAGTATAACACAACGAGAAAACCCAAAACTGAGGGTAGTCGTACGGCAACCACCGGGCCGCACTCACACGAGTAACGAGTCACGGAGTCAAGAATAAACGGTTGACAGTAAGCCGTTCGAGAGAAGTGAGTTCCGAAGAACGAGTATACTCGGAAAATACGGTTCTAGAGAATCTGTATTTAAGCATAACAATAATTTCTAACTATAAGATAATTGTGCAAAATGGCTACCGGAATGCTAATGACATCTAAACTATTCAAATTAAATGTCAAGGTTGATTCCGGGCTAAAATATGACCGAAGATTAACCAAGGATAATCGGTCATTTTTCAAGTTAAAACGATAGCGATTGGGCCACCTAAAGGATATACGGTATACGTTTACACCGTATAGGCCTAACTTTTGCCCATTTATATTCAAGTAATAGAATCAGCGGTTAAATCATGTAATCTATCATTAACCATGAGTAAAATTACCTCACGGGAAAAATTTCCTTCCACGGTAAAAATTTAGAACTTACCGGATGGAGTGTCCGGTGTAAATCTTTATCGGCCAAGACTTGCCATAAGTCGGCCATCATAAAATGATAGTTTGATAGGATTAAAATCCTAATTATGCTTAAATTTGATCTAATCATAGTTAACGATTTATTAATAACACTAACATGTATTTAGTGTGATTACTAAGGTTTAATCATATACTACATGACCTTAATCTTATTCAGGCTTAAAACAGATCAAACGATGGGAAAACAGCAAGTTTTGGACATAAAGGGTATGACCCTAACATGTCTCTTCACAAAACACGGGTTCCTGTACAACAGGAACGAAAAAGGAACAGTGCCGAATAGGATGGGTCGACCCATGATTGCATGGGTTGTAGAGGGGTTATACGTTTTAAAAACTTGAGTTTTGTGTCTATCCAGTGTTTACAATGAAAATAAAAGTGGATTACAATGCCTTTTAAGCTTAAAACATGATTGAACAATTAACAATCATTACAATAACAGAAATTTAATCTCCTGATGATATGTTATTCATGTGGGTTAACAATTGGTTACTTAACAAGGAATACTATCTACGGATGGTATCATGATCACTATAAACACGATGTAAAACATGTAAAAGCATGATAGCTCCTTGTCTAATGATGCTAACAAGTTCATTCTTCTATGCTTAGATTGGTGCCTTGGTTACCTACCGAAATTAACGGAAGAAGGAGAAGGAATAGAAAGAAGCAAAGGAACTCCTGGAGAACGAAGTGATGAATAGTAAGCTTGCAGAGAGTTGCAGAGCTCCCCACGGCCTCTTCTCCCAGCAGCTTAACTAACGAGGGAAGCCTTAAGGCTCCCTCCCATATATATAGGCTTTTAAAAGCCACGAGTTCCTCATTCGGGTGGGAATGGTCGCACACGTCGCCGCAACGGGATGGCCGACATTTTGACAACGCGGTTTGCCGACTAAACACGCTCCCACGTGTTTTATTGAGGTAGGAGATTAAGTTAAACCTCCTTAAAGCTTAGGATTAGCTTAAGTGATTAAGGGTGCTTAGCTCATAAATCCCACTAAACGATTTTTAATGAGTTTGACCCAGAAGATAAAAATGTTAATCAAAGTATGCTCTTCCATAATATCATTTTTATGGATTTTTATCAAGTGGTTTACATCTACTAAACCAATCTTAAGGTTAAACTACTATTTTAATCTCATGCTAACGGTTTAGTAAATAGATAGAGTTTCAGATTTTTACTGAAAATGTTCAAGAAGATAAAGTTGCTAGTAAAAATATGTTCTATCAAAATATAATTTTTGTAGATTTTTTTCCTAAGGTAGTCGTATTTTCGTATGAATAGTGTTTTTCGGTTTTAAGTCAGACTTAATTTAATGATTAAGCCGTGTAAATGAGCTTATTAGGGTCAGGCACTGAAGATCAAAACGATTACCAAGGTTTTTACTAATTAACTGCTATTTTTGGAATTTTTTTTTTTTTTTTACTATTTACCACAGCACTATTTATCATTTACTATTACGAAAATCGGGATCTTACATCCTCCCCCACTTAAAGAATTTGGTCCTCCAAATTCACTAAACTAAACCAGTAAGGGAATAAAATAGCTTACCTAGAACAAGTCAGGATACCGCTTCCGCATAGCGTCCTCGGATTCCCAGGTAGCTTCTTCAATTCCACGCCGACTCCATTGAATCTTAACCATTGGTATGGAACGATTCCGAAGTTGTTGTTCCTTCCGATCCAGAATCTTTACTGGTCGTTCTTCATAAGACAAGTCCTTCTTCACTTCGAGGTCCGCATGTTGAATGACGTGACTAGGGTCGTACACGTATTTCCGAAGCATAGAAACATGGAACACGTTGTGTACTCCAGCTAGTTGAGGAGGTAAGGCCAATCTATAGGCGACTTCACCCACTCGATCAAGGATCTCAAATGGACCAATATACCTTGGGCTTAACTTGCGATGAATACCGAATCGGCGAATACCTCTCGACGGAGAGACCTTCAAAAATACATGCTCGCCAATCTGGAATTTCAAATCTCTTCTTCTATTATCAGCATAACTTTTCTGCCTTGATTGAGCTACAAGTAACCGGTCTCGAATAATTCGAATATTCTGTGATGATTCTGAGACAAGATCCGGTCCAAGCAATTGCTTCTCGCCAATCTCATCCCAACATAATGGAGAACGACAACTCCTTCCATACAAAGCCTCGAAAGGTGCCATTTGTATGCTGGATTGATAACTATTGTTATAGGCGAATTCTATCAATGCCAAATGATCACTCCAGCTGCCATCGAAGTCATTCATACAAGCTCTCAACATATCTTCCACAATCTGATTTGTTCTCTCGGTCTGTCCATCTGTCTGCGGATGAAATGCAGTACTGAAATTCAGACGGGTACCAAGAGATTCTTGCAAACCCTTCCAGAAATGAGATGTAAATCTCGGGTCTCGGTCAGACACAATGCTGACTGGAATACCATGAAGTCTAACCACTTCCTTCAGATATAATGCTGCTAGTACATCAACCGTCCACTTGGACTTAATAGCTAGAAAATGGGCTGACTTAGTCAATCGATCCACGATGACCCATATTGCATCATAGCCACCTCGAGTCTTAGGAAGACCCATAATAAAGTCCATACCAATACTCTCCCACTTCCATTGGGGAATATCAAGTGGTTTCAATTTACCTGCCGGTCTAAAATGCTCGGCCTTTACTTGTTGACAAACAAGACATCTGCTTACAAAATCTGCAATTTCCCTTTTCATGTTTGGCCACCAAAATGTCCTCTTCAAGTCTTTGAACATCTTAGTGCCTCCCGGATGGATAGTGTATCGGGATCTATGTGCTTCTTCAAGGATCCGATTCTTTATATTAGCCTCATCCGGTACACAAGTTCGACCTTGAAACACCAGTCTTCCATCATTGGCTATCGAGAAGTCAGGTCTGCCACTTAAGTTTTCCTTAATCTCGACTAGCTTGGGATCAATATCTTGTAATAGCTTGATTTCCACTAACAGTTCGGGCTTGAGTTGCATCTGGGAAATCAAAATCCGATCATTATCAATATTGAGATCCAGACTAGCCATCTGCTCCAGTAACTTCCATTCTTGTAACATAAGACTGGATAACTTAGCCACAGGCTTCCGACTTAACGCATCAGTCACGACATTGCCTTTGCCAGGGTGATACTCGATAGAGAAGTCGAAATCCTTTATATATTCCAACCACCTTCTTTGCCTCATGTTTAATTCCTTTTGAGAAAATAAGTATTTCAGACTTTTGTGATCCGAAAATACCGTGAATGATTCTCCATATAAATAGTGCCTCCAAATCTTTAATGCGAATACTACGGCTGCCAATTCCAGATCATGCACGGGATAATTAACTTCATGCTTCCTTAACTGCCTGGAAGAATAGGCAATCACCTTGCCATGCTGCATAAGCACACAGCCTAAGCCAATACCAGAAGCATCTGTGTAGACCACAAAACCGCCTTCACCCGAAGGTAAGGTCAAAATAGGGGCAGTAGTCAAACAATCCTTCAGAGTTTGAAAACTCCGTTGGCATTCAGCTGACCACTCAAACTTGATTTCTTTGCGGGTTAATTTGGTCAAAGGTACCGCAATTTTAGAGAAATCTTGAATGAACCTTCGATAATAACCAGCCAGGCCAAGAAAACTCCTTACTTCAGTAGCATTAGTAGGCTGTTCCCAATTCTTGACTGCTTCCACTTTAGATGGATCCACAGAAATTCCATCCTTAGTAATAATATGTCCTAGAAAGGACACTTCACTCAGCCAAAATTCACACTTGCTGAATTTGGCATATAATTGGTGATCTCTCAATAATTGAAGAGCCGTTCTTAGATGCTCGGCATGATCTTCTTCACTCTTTGAGTAGATCAAAATGTCATCAATAAATACCACGACCCATTGATCAAGATAAGGTCGGAACACATTGTTCATAAGTTGCATGAAAGCTGCCGGTGCATTCGTTAACCCAAAGGGCATAACGACAAACTCAAAGTGACCATATCGGCTTCGAAAAGCTGACTTGTAAATATCATCTTCCTTAATTCTCAATTGATGATACCCAGATCGAAGATCGATCTTAGAAAAATACGAAGCTCCAGCAATCTGGTCAAATAACTTATCAATCCTCGGCAGTGGATATTTATTCTTGACAGTTATCTGGTTGAGTTGCCGATAGTCGATGCACAACCTCATCGAACCATCTTTCTTCCGAACAAACAATACAGGAGCTCCCCAAGGGGAAACACTCGGGCGAATAAAACCCTTCTCGAGCAACTCCAACAATTGCTGCTTCAATTCCCGCAATTCCGCAGGAGACATGCGATAAGGGGCTTTAGAAACAGGAGACGATCCAGGAATAAGATCAATAGAAAATGTCACTTCACGCTGAGGCGGAAGTCCTGGTAACTCCTCTGGAAAAACATCTGGGAAGTCTCGGACAATAGGAATGTCCTTAATCTCGGTCTGCTGTTCAGGGGACGCATGAATAAAAGCCAGGAAAGCTTCACATCCACGCCTCAATAACTTATCAGCACGAAGAGTCGAGATAAGAGACACTGGACTAGGATGTTTCACTCCTTTGAAGAATAATCCGGGGTGCTTAGAAAAAGACACCGAACAAGAATTGTAGTGAACATTGACCTCATACTGGGCCAACCAGTCGGCTCCTAGGATTACATCGTAATCCTTCATGTCTATGCAAATCAAGTCGGCTGGAAAATTCCGATCATTCACCATAACTTTACTAGAAGGATAATAATGCTGAATAGCTGAACTGGTCCCAATATGGGTTGATATCTCTAACGGAGAGTCCATCAAAACAGGTTCTATAGCTAATAACTTAGCAAATCTCCGGGATATAAAAGAATGTGTTGCACCAGTATCAAATAGAACAAAAGCCGGAAAGTCGGATATAATGAGAGTACCTTCGACGAGTCCACCATCCTCGGAGATACCCTTTTCCTTTGTATGAAGAGCCTGGAGCCTGCCCTGAGGCTTCTTGACGTTTAGAGGTTTTGCCGGGATAGCTTGTTCCGATAATAAGGGGCAGTTGGGAATGCGGTGCTCCTTGCTTCCACATCGCAGACATGCACCTTGCTTGCGCCAACAATCCTCCATTTTGTGACCGGGACGATCACAATATCGGCATACGCCTTTGAATGGAACCACAGAATCAGGTTTCTTGTCTTCTTGTCTTGGCGCCTTGCCCTTCCACGAACCAGAACCAGAACTAGAACCAGTACTAGTGAAAGGTCTTTTCTTGTTAGGACCAGTGCCAGAATCAGTCTTATCATTCTTGAGTGCCTTCGGTTGATTCTTCTTACTACCTTGACCATGAATCCTTTCCGTCATTTCCAATGTATCTTCTAATACTTGTGCCTTTCTTACCATCTCAGAATATGTAGAAATTTCTAGTGGTGCCAGTTGATTAATATAATGAAGTCGAAGACCATTAAGGAAACGCTTCGCCTTCATTTTCTCAGTTGAAATGAGATGTCTCGCATAACGAGAGAGTCTTGCAAATTGGGCTTCATATTCTGATACCGATAAGCTTCGCTGCTTCAGAGCTGTGAATTCCGCGGCCTTCTTTTCTTGCACGCGATCAGAAAAATATTTATCATTGAAGAATTCCTCGAATTCCTCCCACGAGACTTGTTGCTCACCGAGAGTCGGTTTAATAGACTCCCACCAAGTACGTGCATCACGTTCCAGTTGGAAAATGGACAAGAGAACACGCTCCTGGTCAGTGCATTGCATGACCTCAAAAATCCTTGCCATCTCGTCGAGCCAGTTCTCGGCTTCATCAGGATCGGTTGAACCAGCAAACCTAGGCGGGTTCATCCCTCGAAAATTCCGATACAATTCACCAGTACCATGAGCTGCGCCATGAGGTGCCGCTCCGGCTCCAGCTCCTGCCTGAGCCAATGCATTCAAGGCTTGCGTAAGTCCTTGAACCGTACGTTGCAAATTCCTCATCTCAGCACGATTGGCTGCCATTTCAAGTACCTATAAGGTAATCCATTGTTCATGAGTCGATTATTATGAGAGAAGAATTCTCAGATGAGAGGAGAGAGAAAGAACTAGAGGAGTGAGACATGATTACGGTTAATAGCTTAACCCGATTTCTACCCAAATCTCACAAGGTCTAGTTTTTCCTAAACTTATAGGAGAGAAGGAAACCTAGGACAATTTTAACCTAAATTTCTAGGTCAATGCGACCTAGGCTCTGATACCAACTAAACTGTCACGCCCCGATGCGGAATCTCGGGACGTACAGTTAGGGGCACGCGAGCAAGAATTTAATATTCCGAACCATTGCAAACCATTGCACAAAAGGTTGGAAAAGGTAAATATCAGAGTTTTATTGATAATAAAATGCTGAGTACATTTGGGTAGACAACTACATTCGAATAGTAATCCAAACTAGAACAACTTCTCACTATTACATAAGGAATACAAACTGACTGAAAAGCTATAAACTAACACTCGTATCACTCTAGTCCATCCCCGACATGGTCATCACCTGGAAAGAGGGGAAAAGTAGGAGTGAGCTAAACACGCTCAGTAGATAACCGTAAGCAGGTATAAGTATTTAACCAATTATTACACTTTACATGAAATGCAGTAAATGAACAAATGTCAACACGATAAAGAACAATATATGAGATCGAGAATGTAACACTTTTACCACAAGTAATGATCAAGTAATGAACAAGTATAGCAACTACAAGATAAAGAACTTTGGCCATCATTCAAGTATGTTACACATGTAACCAGGTAATCACGCACGATTCAAGTATCACGAATTGTCATAGACGTAACAAGTCAAGTCAAGTACTCGGGTGCAATGCCTCACCCTGTCATACACATCCCATGGGCTCACTATCGTTTCGGGTGCTCTCCCCAGGACCAGACCGGGCCCTTATGATGCGTTGGCATTTCATTCAATTGGATCAACGATCCCCCGTCTAGACATAGTCAAGTTATGGCCAATATAATCAATAGAGTTTCTGTCAAGTGCAAGATAAAGGATGACATTTGTCTCCTCTGATTCAAGAGTATAACACAACGAGAAAACCCAAAACTGAGGGTAGTCGTACGGCAACCACCGGGCCGCACTCACACGAGTAACGAGTCACGGAGTCAAGAATAAACGGTTGACAGTAAGCCGTTCGAGAGAAGTGAGTTCCGAAGAACGAGTATACTCGGAAAATACGGTTCTAGAGAATCCGTATTTAAGCATAACAATAATTTCTAACTATAAGATAATTGTGCAAAATGGCTACCGGAATGCTAATGACATCTAAACTATTCAAATTAAATGTCAAGGTTGATTCCGGGCTAAAATATGACCGAAGATTAACCAAGGATAATCGGTCATTTTTCAAGTTAAAACGATAGCGATTGGGCCACCTAAAGGATATACGGTATACGTTTACACCGTATAGGCCTAACTTTTGCCCATTTATATTCAAGTAATAGAATCAGCGGTTAAATCATGTAATCTATCATTAACCATGAGTAAAATTACCTCACGGGAAAAATTTCCTTCCACGGTAAAAATTTAGAACTTACCGGATGGAGTGTCCGGTGTAAATCTTTATCGGCCAAGACTTGCCATAAGTCGGCCATCATAAAATGATAGTTTGATAGGATTAAAATCCTAATTATGCTTAAATTTGATCTAATCATAGTTAACGATTTATTAATAACACTAACATGTATTTAGTGTGATTACTAAGATTTAATCATATACTACATGACCTTAATCTTATTCAGGCTTAAAACAGATCAAACGATGGGAAAACAGCAAGTTTTGGACATAAAGGGTATGACCCTAACATGTCTCTTCACAAAACACGGGTTCCTGTACAACAGGAACGAAAAAGGAACAGTGCCGAATAGGATGGGTCGACCCATGATTGCATGGGTTGTAGAGGGGTTATACGTTTTAAAAACTTGAGTTTTGTGTCTATCCAGTGTTTACAATGAAAATAAAAGTGGATTACAATGCCTTTTAAGCTTAAAACATGATTGAACAATTAACAATCATTACAATAACAGAAATTTAATCTCCTGATGATATGTTATTCATGTGGGTTAACAATTGGTTACTTAACAAGGAATACTATCTACGGATGGTATCATGATCACTATAAACACGATGTAAAACATGTAAAAGCATGATAGCTCCTTGTCTAATGATGCTAACAAGTTCATTCTTCTATGCTTAGATTGGTGCCTTGGTTACCTACCGAAATTAACGGAAGAAGGAGAAGGAATAGAAAGAAGCAAAGGAACTCCTGGAGAACGAAGTGATGAATAGTAAGCTTGCAGAGAGTTGCAGAGCTCCCCACGGCCTCTTCTCCCAGCAGCTTAACTAACGAGGGAAGCCTTAAGGCTCCCTCCCATATATATAGGCTTTTAAAAGCCACGAGTTCCTCATTCGGGTGGGAATGGTCGCACACGTCGCCGCAACGGGATGGCCGACATTTTGACAACGCGGTTTGCCGACTAAACACGCTCCCACGTGTTTTATTGAGGTAGGAGATTAAGTTAAACCTCCTTAAAGCTTAGGATTAGCTTAAGTGATTAAGGGTGCTTAGCTCATAAATCCCACTAAACGATTTTTAATGAGTTTGACCCAGAAGATAAAAATGTTAATCAAAGTATGCTCTTCCATAATATCATTTTTATGGATTTTTATCAAGTGGTTTACATCTACTAAACCAATCTTAAGGTTAAACTACTATTTTAATCTCATGCTAACGGTTTAGTAAATAGATAGAGTTTCGGATTTTTACTGAAAATGTTCAAGAAGATAAAGTTGCTAGTAAAAATATGTTCTATCAAAATATAATTTTTGTAGATTTTTTTCCTAAGGTAGTCGTATTTTCGTATGAATAGTGTTTTCCGGTTTTAAGTCAGACTTAATTTAATGATTAAGCCGTGTAAATGAGCTTATTAGGGTCAGGCACTGAAGATCAAAACGATTACCAAGGTTTTTACTAATTAACTGCTATTTTTGGAATTTTTTTTTTTATTTTTACTATTTACCACAGCACTATTTATCATTTACTATTACGAAAATCGGGATCTTACAAGGGACACCTATCCTGATACGTGGCAGGGCAGAAAGAAGACCGAGGCACCCCCGAAGAAATCGACAATGCCCCCCGTGGAGTCCACATCAATGTCATCGCGGGTGGCGCGGCATCAGGAAGAGATAGCAGCCGAGGAAGAAAGCGTCATGCCTAGCGGGTGAGCCGAGCCTCTGTTGAGCACCCTAAGGCCCCGCAGGCGAGCGAACCGCAGGCCCTGGTATTCTCTGACCAGGACCTAGAAGGGCTAACCATCCCGCATGACAACGCTCTCGTTGTATCGGCTACAATAAACCATTGTAAGATAGACAGGATCTTAGTTGACAATGGTAGTGCCCCTGATGTATTATCCTATGAATGTTTCCTCAAGATGGGAGAGAATCCATCTAAACTCCACCCGATCCGAACCATTGTTTGTGGGTTCAATGGCCAGGCAACTTATCCCGAGGGAGCCCTGAGCCTGCCAGTTACTATCGGCACCCCGCCCAAAATTGTTACGGTTATGGTGGATTTCATCATGATTAAGGGGATGACGGCATCTTCGTCCGAGGTATCCTCAGCCGAATTAAAGCGGTGCCCTCTATCTTTAACCCAAAAATGAAGTTTCCTACCAAGTATGGCATGGGGGAGGTCCGGGGTAACCAGGCATTGGCTAGACGGTGCTATATAATCTCAATTGAAGCCACGAAATCGGAAGGGAAAAATACAGGAGTAAATGGAGCCAAGGATAGACCAGCAACATCTGAGCCAGGTGGCGAGTTGCTAACAGTCTTCCTCAACGGTGACCCGACTCTAGGAGTCAAGATCGGAGCCGATCTACCACTTGAGGAACAAGAAAAATATAAAGATTTCCTTGCCTGGTACATCCAAGTCTTTGCATGGTCTGACGAGCACCTTCCCGGGATCCAGGGAGACGTGGTAATGCACAAGCTCAACCTCGACCCAATGGTGAAATCTGTCCAGCAACGCAGTAATGAATAAAGCACGCCCCAGAGAAGCAAGCGGTCATTAAAGAGCAAGTCATCAAGGGACAGAAGACTGGCCTCTTTCGATCAGTCTTGTACCCTACGTGGCTCGCCAACGTCGTCTTGGTACTGAAGACTTCGGGAAAAATTGCGAATGTGCGTAAACTTCATCGACCTCAACAAAGCCACTCCGAAAGATTGCTACCCGCTGCCAAGCATCGATCAACAGAAGCCTCCGTCTACGATCCCGGTGAAGGAGCCCAGTTTTACAGACCAAGGAGAACCGGCGGTGTTTTTCTCAAGGGCTGATGTCCAAACCTCATTGAAGAGCTTGAGATTTACCATCATCGCCAAATGTTCTTATGGAAGGCCAGCCCTCCCGGAGATTAAATCTTGCTTAACCCAAAGATTGGCGGTCTCAATGGATTTTGTGATCAGCAGGTTATACCAAAGGCACTTACTCATTCGGCTCGGATGTGAAGAGGATTTTCTGAAGCTTATGCTTCAAAAAAGACTATACATCAAAGGATATCTATTCAGATTTTTCAGATGGACATCGGACTTCGACTTTGAGGTGGACCCAGCCACTGCTCCGGTTTGGTTGGGATTCCCTGCATTGCCTGCCAACTTATATCACGAGGATTGCATGGACTCTATTGCTAGAAATTTTGGTCCTGTTATGAGAATCCATGAGAAAACTGTGGCAATGACTGATACTTCGGAGGCCGTAGCCTGTGTTGAGTTGGATCTCTCTGCACCGCGCAAAGAGAGGCTGTGGATTGATATGGATGGGGTGTGATTCTAGCAGCCGGTTAACTATCACAGGGTTCCACATCTTTGTGCTCTATGTGATAAGCTTGGACACTTGGAATCTGAGTGTAAGAAGAAACTGGGTAAGCCTTCTATTCCCAACATGGGCGTTGAGATTATGCAGCCCCGAGAAAAAGTTTCTGCCAAAGAATTTTAGCCCACGAGATGTTCGACAGTATGCATCAACGTCAAACAGGTTTGATGCCCTGTAGGATGCTGTTGGGGCAGCGGGGTTGCAAGGTGCCATCCTGACTTCTGGAGATTTTCAGTTGAAGGATAATGGAAGGATAGACAATGATAAGGCCACAGAGGAGGATATTCTAGATGGCATTGTCAAATCTAATCATGGTGTCAACAACAAAGATGATATGGATACGCAAGTTATGATTTCAAAACTCCCTTCAAACCAAAGAGATAGTGGTGAGCCACATTCTGTCAGTCAGCATGATATTCAGGGTCAGAATAGTTCAATCAATGGTGACATACCTCTGGTGAGTAAGCAAAAGCAAGGAGAAACTTCAATTATCCCGGGTAAACAAAATGCTGCCTCTCAACTGTTTGCTGCAAGTGGTGAGCCACATTCTGTTGATGCTGTGAATGTGCAAACTTTTCTTGAACCCACAGAAAACTCTGGACTAGTCATTAATGATGACAGGGGGGCTCTTTAGTTATGAAGCATGGGAAAGATACAACTTCTGGTTGCTTGCATGGACGTGGATTGGACAAGGAAGCAGGACAATCCTTTAATCCCTCTAGTTTGCTAATAGTGCAGAAAACTCTCTCTTCTTTCAGTAGTGGTCTTGGAGACTTGTCTGTCGCAAATCAATCTAAGGCTGAAAATTTTATTATGCAGGATATAAATTTAGCAGCTGAGCAAGAAACAGTTGGGTGTCGTGTAGGGGGGCATATAATTGAGAACTGTAACATACAGCAACCCCTAACGAAGGCTAAAGCCAAATCTTTAGCTGGTGGATCTTCCCATCTTCACACACATTCCCAATGATTGGCCCAAGTCTGATATGGAATATCTGTGGGATTGGTAATGCTAAGGCTATAAGAAGTATCAAAAATCATATTAGAAGAAATAAATTTCATTTGGTTTGTATCATTGATCCTAAGATACCTGTCAACAGATTGGAAGAAAGTAGAGTAAAGTTAAATTTTGACTTTGCCTGTGCTAATCAGGTGGAAACTTCTCAAATCTGGCTTTTTTGGCAATCCTCTATCTCTGCTTCGGTTGTGCAAAGGCATGCTCAATTTATCACTATCCAGGTTCAGAATGGAGACAATGTAGAATGCTATGCCACCTATGTATATGCCTCTTGTGATGCAGCTATCAGAAGACATCTGTATGATGATCTTACCTAGTTTGGTGACTCTATTGATAAACCGTTGATTCTGGGAGGAGATTTTAATGCTATCCTTTCTTGAGACAAAAAAGGGGGGGACCATGGGTTTCATATATTCAATGATTGATTTTCAGGGGTTTGTGGCAGTGGCAGGATTGATTGATGCAAGTTATGTTGGAAATCCCTTCACCTGGACTAATAATCAGTCTGGGGTGGGGAACATTCGAGCCAGGTTGGATAGAGTGCTGTTTAATGATAGATGGGCTGAGAAGGAACCATCTGTTACTGTTAAACATTTGATGAGAGAGCCTTTTGATCATTCCCCTATGTTGTTGTACTTTCCTCAATTAACTGCTGGACCTTCCAGATTTGTTTTTCAACACATGTGGTTGGAGGATGAATCCTTTAAAACTATGATGCAGAACACATGAAACTCTGTACACATAGTGCACTACAATGCCTTCTTCAACTTACAGTATAAGCTTAAAGCATTGAAACATGTGATCAAACTGTGGAACAAGGATCATTATGGCAACATTTTTGAGAGGAAAGATAAGGCAGAGGAGGAGGTGCTAAAGGCTGAAGTTGTTTTTGATGAAGATCCATCCGAGGACAATAGAATATCTTTACAGGTGGCCCAAGCTGAGCTTCGGAGGTGTCTTCATAGAGAGGAAATTTTCTGGAGTCAAAAAGCTAGATCTAACTGGTTGCAGTTGGGGGATCGTAATACAAAATTTTACCATCTACAGGTTAAATAAAAGAGCCAGAATGACCATACACAGAATTAAATTAGAGAATGGTGACTGGTGTGAAGAGGAAACTGTTATAAATGAGAAGGCAGTGGAATTCTTCAAGAATCAATTCACCTCTTTGGATCACCAAATCAATCATGAAGTTTTAGAAAGTATCCCATCCCTCATTTCTGAAGAGGATAATAGTGCTCTTACTGCAATCCCAGATGCTGAGGTGATCAAACTTGCTATCCATGCCCTGGCCCCTGAAAGCGCCCCAGGTCCAAATGGATACAGTGGTAAGTTTTTTACTTCCTGCTGGGATATCATAGCAGATGATGTGATTAAAGTAGTTCAAGGCTTTTTCCAAGGTATGCCCCTGCCACAGGGAACCACCTGTTCACTGATTGCTCTTATTCCTAAGGTGGTCTCCCCAAGTTCTTTTGTGGAGATGAGGCCTATAAGTTTATGCAATTTTACATACAAGATTATATCCAGAATAATTAGCCACAGGATGGTTACCATCCTTCCTCATATAATATCCGAAAACCAAGGGGCTTTCGTTCATGGCAGAAACATTGTTGATTCTATATCCCTTACCTCAGAACTGATGAAAGAAATTGGCAGGAAAGTGAGAGGAAATAACATTATCCTTAACTGGACATGGCAAAAGCCTATGATAGGCTAGAATGGGATTTCCTGCTAGCAGTAATGAAGGCTTTTGGATTTTCTAATAGGTTCCGCTCTCTTATCTCTATGATGCTCAACAACTGTTGGTTCTCTGTAATATTCAATGGCTCTTTTACATGTTATTTCAAATCCACTAGAGCGGTTAGACAGGGAGACCCCTTAGTTCCAGCTCTATTCATTATTGCCAAAGAGGCTCTCAGTAGAGGTATTTACAAATTATTCTCTAGTGGTCAGATCCAGTATTACCATGTGCCTAGAGAATGCCAGCTGGTCTCACACCTCCTCTATGCTGATGATACTCTTATATTCAGAAATGGAATTTCCAAGAACATCAAAAGACTATTATCCTTCATCAGAAGCTATGAGGAATCTTCGGGTCAAAAGGTGAACCAGAATAAAAGTAGCTTCATTGTTGCACAGAAAGTAGGGCCGCAGGTGATTAGAAGGATATCTGGAGTTACAGGTTTTCAACATAAATTTGGGCTCAATTCCTACTTAGGTGTTCCTCTCTTTGAAGGTAGGAAAAGAGTGTCCCATTATAAATATCTTTTGTACAGGATTTGTAACAGTATGGAAAGCTGGCAATCGAAATATTTGTCTCAAGCAGGGAGAAGATGTCTTATAAATGATGTTCTACAATCTATCCCCATCTATACAGCCAGTGTAACTTGTCTGCCATCCACAGTAATTGGTATCATTAATAAACTGTGTGCAAATTTCTTTTGGAATGGAAAGGATGGTCATAGGAGACATTGGGTTTCTTGGGATAAAATAACCAAACCTATTGAGGAAGGGGGTATTGGTCTGAGGAGTATGCAGCATGTTCAAGTAGCAATGGTTGCTAAACAAATTTGGAGAATTATCAATAGTGACTCATTATGGTCCAAGTATGCAAGATCTAAATACATCAAGGGGCATCTTAGCACCATTGATAAGCCGTTTCCTACTGGTGTCAGAAAGGAGACCTATAATACAGCAAGGAAGATTGTTATGGCCAACACACGTTGGATTCCAATGGATGGGAGTTCTATAGACTTTCTAAAAGATAACTGGTGTGGTACTATTTTGGCTCCTCAAGCTAATCGCCCTAAGGTTACTTTAAGGGATGCAATCCTTAATTCTAGGCACCATGTATGGTCTCATGTTCCTAGCAATCTGCTGCAACTGTTTAGCTCCATTCAGCTGAAGGAGAAGTCAGACAGATGCGTGTGGGCTGCCAGCAATGACGGTTTATTCTCTACTAAATCAGCATATAACTATGCTAGAATGCAAGGGCTTACAAGGACTGCTCTCAAAAAAATCTGGGGTGTTCATATTCCACCACGGGCCTCCCTCTTCAGCTGGCGATTGCTGCATCTTGCAGTTCCTGTGGATTGTACTATTAGAGAATGTGGCATCAGCCTCCCATCTAAATGTGTTTGCTGCAAGGACAACAATCAAGAAGAGAGCATTAATCATCTTTTCCTAAATAGCAAATTTGCAAGATCGTTGTGGAGGTTTTTTATGCCTCTGTTTGATTCTCGATGCAGATTTTCAGATTCTATCACTATATTCTACTGGGATATTATTTGTTATCCAGATATTTTAACTCCATATGGCTTCACTGCTATTCTTACTATGTTACACATTATCTGGGAAGCTTGGTAGGCTCGGTGCAATCTAAAATATAATGGCAAAGGTCCCTCCATTAGAGTGCTGCAACAACAGGTTATAAGGCAGGTTGATTGTGTTTTGTAAAACACTCACTTCAGTAATTCCCCTTCAGCAAGTGGGAAGTTAGCCTTGGAGCAATTTAATTTCTAAGTTTTATTCAAAGTGAAACCTCCTAAAATAATCAAGTGGTCTTGCCCAAACACAGGCTATGCTCTTAATGTGGATGGGGCTGCAAAAGGCAACCCAGGCCATGCTGGAGGAGGCGGATGTATAAGGGGCAGCAAGGGTGAATTCATACATGGTTTCTCCTACTACTATGGTGTTGGGATGAGTTTGGTGGTGAAGACCATAGATCTTTTAGATGGATTGAGAATGGTGGAGAAGAGTGGGATGCCAATGGCTATTATCTACTCAGATTCTATGGCCATTTGTACTATGATCCAATCTAGCAACGCCCCTCCATGGAGGATTTACTATTGGTGGGATGAAATAAAAGATATCCTCACTAGGAATAATTGGAAATTACAACACATTGACAGGGAAGGGAATTCTGTTGCGGATGCCCTGGCATCATTTGCTTGCTCTACACGCTTCAACCAGGAGTTCAGAAGCTGGAAAGACCTCCCTAGTAGAGCTCATGGGTATGCTACTGTAGACGCAACCGGTCTTCCTAGTTGGCAGAGATAAAGGTCTCATTTCCCTACAACTGTTTTCATTTTTTTCTTTTTGTCATGGGTACATATTCAGATGTATGCCCCGAAGTTTACTTGTACATGATCATTTTTTTCAATAAAAATTAGGGCCGAGTGCTTTTGGTGAAGATGGCACAATTTGTGCACTTTACCAAGAGTAATATGTGGTCTCATCTATATAAAAAAAATAAGCATCGATCAACTGGTCGACTCAACCTCTGGCAACGAGTTGCTCAGCTTCCAAGATGCCTACTCTGGTTACCATCAGATCGGGATGGACCCGGAGGACATCGAGAAAACCGCCTTCATCACTAACTTCGGCGTACACTGCTACACCCGAATGTCGTTCGGGTTGAAAATGCTGGAGCAACATATCAAAGACTGATCAACCACATCTTCGAGGGACAGCTTGGTCAGAATGTCGAGGCGTACATTGATGACATGCTCCTCAAAACGCCGAAGGCCGAAGACCATCTTGCTAACTTAGCCGAGACCTTCGACACCCTACAAAGGTGCAACATGAAGCTCAACCCTGCTAAATGCGCCTTCGGAGTCAGATCCGGGAAGTTCCTAGGCTTCCTGGTAACTCAGCGTGGGATCGAGGCCAACCCCGGCAAGGTTCAGGCCATCCTGAACATGCGGCCACCCACCTGCATCAAGGACGTTCAACGCCTTACGGGGCGCATTGCTGCGCTCAACTGTTTCCTGTTTCGAGCGGCCGAACGATGCCTACCCTTCTTCAAACTATTGAGGGGACCCAAAATGGCATCTGATACATTCGCCTGGAACGAGGAATGTCGGAAGGCGTTCGTCAAACTCAACGAATTCTTGGCCTCGCCCCCGGTGCTGTCCAAGGTGACCCCGGGCGAAGCTCTACACCTGTACCTCTCGGCGACCCCTTCCATAGTAAGTTCGGTCCTAGTCAGGAACGACGCGGGGGTCGAGAGACCAGTTTACTATACTAGCAAGGTGCTTAATGAGGCTGAAAGAAGGTACCCCGCAATCGAGAAACTCGTGCTAGCGTTGGTTACCTCGGCCAAGCGTCTCCGACCCTACTTTCAACGGCACTCCATCGTCGTATTGACCGGCGAACCCCTGAAGAAGATTCTCTTTCACCCGGAAGCCTCGGGGCACCTCGTCAAATGGGCCATCATGCTCGGGGCCTATGATATCTCATATCACCCCCGCTCGGCCATCAAGGGACAGGCCCTCACGGACTTCATCGCCGAAAGCACAATCCCGATTGAGGAGATACCTCCACCTGCGCCCGGGCCCACTTGGGACCTGTTCATCGATGGGTCCTCCAACTCGGCCAGGAGCGGCGCTGGTGTCCTTCTCAATTCCCCCGAAGGAGCAGAGCTACGGTACGCCTTGAAATTCAACTTCCAGGCATCCAACAATGCCTCCGACTATGAAGCCGTTATCTCAGGGGCCAGGATGGCTCGACGACTGGGAGCCGAGCGATTCAGGATCCACACTGACTCCCAACTGGTCGCTAGCCAGGTTAATGGTGATTACGAAGCTCGGGAAGGATAAATGATCAAGTACCTCCAGGTGGTCAAGAGAATGGCCCAACTCTTCGAGAGCTTTGAGGTAATCTAGATAGCCCGAGAGGAAAACTCCCGAGCAGACGCCCTCTCTTGCCTGGCCTCCTCCCTCGACCCCAAAGGTACTCGGTCGGTCTTCCTCGAAGAGCTCGAGCGACCGAGCATCGAATCTGAGCTTATGACTGTTGACCCGGCACCCCCGAGTGACTGGCGGACCCCCTACATATCCTGGCTTCGGGATTCTCAAGAGCCCCCCGACCCTCGGGAGGCTCAAAAGCTTAAGTACCAAGCTCGGCATTTCGTCATGCTGGACGATGCCTTGTACCGTAGATCTTTCTCCGGTCCCCTCCTCAAGTGCATCAGCATCGACGAAGCCAGCTAAGCGATTCAGGACGTACACAAAGGCATCTGCGGCGCGCACCAAGGAGGAAGATCGCTCGCCAGGATCTTACTTTGACAGGGTTACTGGTGTCCCACTCTCTAGCGCGATTGCACGACCTACATACAGAAGTGCGACCAAAGGTCAGCAATCCTTCTCTCCGAGTCGTCCACTTCCAACTCGAGGTGAACGAGTAGAAACTGCTGGAAAACCTCGACTTAATGGATGAGACCCGAGAGATTGCTAACATCTGAGCAATGGAATACCAATGGCGCATCACTCGATACTATAACTCCAGAGTCTGAGACAGACATTTCCAATCAGGGGACTTTGTCATGAGGAAGGCCGAAGCCTCTTGACCACTGGAAGCGGCGGGGAAGCTAGCCCCTACCTGGGAAGGCCCCCACCGAGTGGTCGAGACACTCGAGAAAGGGGCGTACTGATAAGTGCTATACTTTACATCATAATTTA